>JAKSZU010000003.1:115624144-116832894 GCA_026018925.1 Tupaia tana
GAGAATAATATACGAGTAATACTAGATAACATTACTTACCCAAATGTCCAGATAATCAGTATCCCAGAGAAGAAGAGACTAATAGGGACATTGATAATCTATTCTATGAAATCCTGGAAGAAAACTTTCCAAACCTAGAGAGGCATTAGCATATCTAGATCCAAGAAATACAAAGGACCTCACATAGAATTAACCCAAGATCTTCTCCAAAGAACATCATAGCCAGACTGACCAAAAGCAAAGACAGAGATAGATACTAAATTTGACAAAAGAGAAATGTCAAGTTACTTTCGAAGGATATCCCATCAGGCTAATAGCAGACCTCTTATCAGAAACATTGCAAGCAAGAAAAGAATGGGAAAATATATTTAAAGTGTTAAGTGAAAAACAATTTCAACTAAGAATACTATACTTGGAAAGATTATCCTTCATATGGGAAGAAAAGACAAAAACATTCTCAGATAAACAAAACCTGAAAGAATTTACCAACACCAGACCAGCTCTCCAAGAAGCTCTGAAGGGGAGTGCAATACCAGGAAAACTAAAGTGAGATGCACAGAAATAAGAGTTCAAAAAACAACCAAGAGAATGACCAACTTTATGTTAGGGACAAATCTGGAAAGCTCAATGTTAACATTGAATGTTAAATTCAAGAACTTTAAATGGAAAGATCAGACCACAGTAACATTGCAAATTCAACAGAAGAGAGATTAATTATATGAGACTGAACTGATGAAATAAAATTTTTATGACTTTTGATTAAAACATTACTGATTTTTTTTCTATGCTTTGTTTTCCAGATTTAAGGATTTTTTTCGTCTCTTGAACTGTTGATAGGTTCATCTACCTACTATTTGAACAGAATTGTAAACTTTTTCCTGGCTATAAATATTAAGCAAAGTTTTCTTAACATTTTTTGATTTTGAGCTATTAAAACTAAAACTGTTTTTATTGAAACTAATAAATGCTTAAAAACATATCTATTTAATGACTGCAATAAGCTATGTGGCCCCAGCTAGGTACTACTTTATAGTATGTTCATTCTACTCACTGAGGTTTATGCCTAAAGTCAGACATGTGTTCATAGATATGTATATTTCAGCTCCACTTGCTATTGAAAGTATTTAATTAATATCTTTTGTGAATCAATAAAATGTGGGAAGGAAAAAAAGGCATGGAAAGTAACAGTAGATACTAGAGACAGTGTGGGAGTGGGAGCAGGGTGGGAAGTGGCAGAGGGTGAGAGGTAGGGAATCAAGAGAAAAAAAAGCAAAATATATAAGAAACAAAAAATGGATAATTATTTGTTGATGATAACACATATGGTAATATCCTAGATTGAGCCAATATACAATGTATTCTGGATGGAAGATCTCATTTGATATACTGTAATGATGTACAGTGAGTGAATGTAAATAAATAAATTTAAAATAAAATTTTAGAAACCCAATTTTTAGTTGCAGGAAGGGCCATTTAGGAAGCAGACAGAGATATCACAGGGAATAAGGGGTAGTACTAGTAAAAGCAGAGGAGGCCTGTATTACCAGGTGACAAAGGTGGTCATACCTAAGGCATTGGAAGGAACTAGCTATGTAGAGAGTAAAAGGGAAGCATTCCAGGTGGACAAAAGCACTCTGAGATGGTCAAGAGCTTAGCATGTTCTGGGAACAGAATAGAGTGTGTGTGGCTGGAATGTGGAGTGATGTGAGCCTGGCATGAAGCCTTGATTCTCTCTCCTTTTTTAATTACCAGAGTGTGGATGTAAAAGAGAAAGAGAGCGAGAGAGAAAGAGAGAGAGGGAGAGAGAAATACCCCCAATAAGGTATGGTCATGCTACAATCCTGTCTCTTCCATTTATCCAACTGGTTGGGAAATGGGGCACAAATGCACATGTGCCCAACATGTTTTTCAAATTGCTGTACCAGCACTTGAAGTACCATCAGTCATGTAAAATCTGGCTTCTCTTAACGACCAAACCATAGCACTGGCCCATTTAGGTTCTCTTTTTTTAAAAAACAAATTCCCAGAGGGTGTATTTGATAATGCACTTGTATTAACAAGGGAGAGAAAGAGAGAGAAAGAAAAAGACAGGAAAGAGAAAGCACTCCCCAATGGGGCATGGTCAGGTTGCAATCCTTTCTCCATTTCTCCATCCCATTACGATTTTGGGCACGAACGTACATGCCCTTGATACATTTCCCAAGTTCCAGGATTTGAACCAAGTAGTCATTCAGCTTTCTAAACCACCAGGCCACAGGGTCCACCCACTTAGATTCTCTTCTAAGCACAAACTTGAAAGAATTTAAGTAGGGGAATGATGTGATCTGATATTTCAGAATCAAAACAACATTAAAAGACAGCAGTTACTGGCTTTGTCTATGTCGCTGAAATAATTGATCTTCACTTGCTATAATTTTCTTTTTTGTATCAGACATTTTTAAACTTGTGGTTGCTTATATGTGCTCCTAAGATTCCAGGTTTGGAGTCTGCTCTTTTCTAGCCTGTCATTTTCACCACTTGCAGAAACTCCCTGGCTCATATTCTGACTTTATCCCTACTTACTGATGATGCTCTTGTCTACAGGTTGATGGGACACATCCTGGGAGAAGCTGGTACGCTATCCTTGTTTTCATAATATCTTCTCTTTAATTGTATTATCAATATTCCTTTGCCACTCTCCATCAGTTTCCATGAGCAATGTGGAGACCATATATGCCTTCTACTGCGTTCACATGTGCAGAGTGTGGAGTAGGTCATGTGGGTGTAGTGGATCCAGCCCTGGGTAGGATATGTGCTAGAGTGCTACAGCACCAAGGGTTGAAGCAACCTGTCTATAACAGAGACACTGAAGGTGTGCATTTCCCAGACCAGAGGAGGGGTGGGATCTAAGAGTAGCTTGTTTGAATTATTGTAATCCCAGAACTGATTGCTGTTGAGGAACCTTTCAAAGTCATTCTATTTTTAAAATTAAGAACTGTGCCTGAGAAGTAGCCTACGTGTTGACAGTCCTGGTGTATATTGGAGGGGGATTTTCAGATGGTATGAAAGACATGCTCAGTGCTGGGACACAGGCAGTTTGTGAAGGTGATTACATGGGTCTTCCTCTGGAGGGACTGAAATCTTTAGGGAAATGCATCAGTACAGTTTGATTGTAGTTATAGGAATCCATTGCATTTCATGAGCGAACAATCCTGTGGCTCACCTCTCTTCTCAGCATGGACGTCCATACTGTCCATGCACACACCATAAATTTAGGCCAGGGATGCTTGGATTTGACTTGACTAAGGCTGCCCTACTTGGCAGTCTTCTCCATTCTTCTAAGGGAGCAACTGTGATTCTCTATAGACTTGGAAAAACAGAACAAAAATGGAGTATTTGATTAGACTTGCCCTAGGAAAAATTATTATAGAAAAACATTGCTTTCCAATTTCAGAACTACTCAAAATATCTGGCAGGCTAAATATAGAGCACTGCTTACAACCTTGCAGGTCCTGAGGTCTGGCCAAATGTGAGCCCTGGGAGTGGTGTCATCCCCCACCTCTCTTCTCTCTGTAATTTTTTTTCTCCAACTAGCTGGAAGCCTAACCAAGAACAATTATTAAACAAAATCCTAATCCTTGTTCTAATACAAGCTGTTACTTAATTAAAAAAGAAACTTAAGTGATGTTAATAAAATTTCCCTTTGAAAAATAATAACTGAAATGAAAGAGGAAATGTTCCATAAATTAAAGGCGCTCACAAATTCATTTTTCTGGAAATGCTTTATAAAAATTTGTCAATATCAAAGAAACACTGCTGTCACCCAACACTCAAAACATGAATTATGGAGGAGGTAACATAAAGGATTTGATGCGTTGAACTGGAAGGTGTTTTCACTGCTCCCTGAAGGAGATCTCTGTTAATAGAAGGAAATTAGATTGGTGCAAAGTTAAACTTCTCAATTACAGACACATAAGATTCACTTTTAATTAAAACCATCAAAATATATTCTTTGTTGATTTAATTTTTGAAGGCAGTCCTGAAAGCAATTTACAATAAAAATTTGAAGAAAAATTGCTAAGAGGAAGAGACATTCAACCATTCTTTCTCTTCCTCCTCCTTTCACTTTGCCTGAATGTATAGTCTAATCTCATTATCTCCAGTCTTACACTGTATAAGGTCACCACAAACTCTAAACTAACACACAGTGCTCCATTGCTTCTGGGACAAATGCTGGTGAGCCTCTGGTCACACATTTTCATTAATAGATCAATGTATAAGCTCATTTTAAGTGTGTTTTTCTTTTTTTGTTTAGACAAAGAAAGAGAGAGAGAGAGAGAGAGAGAGAGAGAGAGAGAGAGAGAGAGAAAGGGGAAGAAACACTTTCACAGGGTCTACATGGCACAATCCCCATCCAACCCCAGCCTTGCTGGCCAGCCAGGATCACAGGCACGCTCAGCATGTTCAGCTACACCAGGACACGAACCTGGAGCCTGCAGCATCAGGCAACAGCACTTTACCACCTGCACCACCATGGCTGAGCCAGATTGTGTTTCATTTTAATGACACTAATATATACTGCAGATTTAGTAACATTAATTCATGGCAACAGCTCTGTAACTCATTCCTGAATGAAGCTTATCCAGCACACAGTTTCTCCTAAGACATATCACAGCTTTGTGTTTAGGAACACCAGACAGAACCTTCAGCACTATGCTTGAGAAGGATTTTGAATACTGAAATCACCACAAAAGTACAAAAATGCAAAAAATGTGGTGCCAGAGTGACAGCAACAAGGACATTTGTTTACAGTATAAGATCTGAGATAAGAAGGTATAGCTTTGCCTTGTTCAGGCTCAGCTGGAATCAAGCCCATTGGGGGATTTGAGTTTTTCACCACTCTTCGGTTGTCTGTGAATGACCATGAAAACACAAAGAATATTGATTTAGGGATTACACACAAATGTGTGTGTGTGTGTGTGTGTGTGTGTGTGTTAGAAGTTTTTGCCTTAGGGTGCATGTGCTTATTGGGGGGGAGGGGAGAGAAGGAAAGTGAGAAATCACCCCCTAGGGGGATGGCCATGCTACAATCCCTTCTCCGTCCTTCTCCTGGGATCTTGGGCATGCACACTCATGAGCCCAGTGTGATTTTCAACCCACCAGGTCCAGAACTCAAACCACTGTCGGTCATGTGGGAGTCCAGCAACGTAACAGCTATGCCTTCTGCTAGCCCTCCAAATACATTTTACTGAGTAGTAGGTAGATGTACAAATATTGAATCTGCTAATAATGAGAATCGACTGTGTCCACACACACACACATTTATTTTTCCTATTCACATTCCATACTTGTCAAAAGTACTTTTAGATATATACTAAGGGAGAATTTTGGAAACTACACCCCATTTAAACAGAAACCAGACGCTAGTGGGCCTTGCTGCTGTGGTGCTAGGAGTAGGGTGCTGCTGTGCTGTATCGGAGCTGTGTAGGGAGACCTGAGGCTGGACACTGGGCTGACCTGAACACCCTGGACGTGCCTGCTGGCTGGAGGACTTCTTGGGAGGATTGCTTTGTGGTGAGACCCTGTCTAGGTGTCTGTTCTAAGTTCTTTCTCATGAAATAAATAAATAAACCTTCGTATAAGTGTGTGTGTGTGTGTATACACACATTTATATATATATATATATATATATATATATACACACATATACATATACACACATTTATATTTTTATACATATACATATATATATATATATATATATATATATATATATATATATATATATGTAGAGAGAGAGAGAGAGAGAGAGAAAGAAAGAGACTGACTAGTGGCTAGCAGAAGCACTTCTAGGAAGACTAGAGTTTGAATTTAGTTGAGATGTGCTGATTTGTCCTGGATCCAGACAATTGATGGGTTCAGCACAGCCCAGTAGGCCATACTATGTGTGTTTCAACTATCATCAAGGCATGGACACTCTACAGAGCTTTTGAAGACAAATGGCAAAAAGTTTGACAGGAAGATGCCAAAGAAACTTTTTTCTCCATATATGGAAAAGTTGAATAAAATATATTCCATTCTAAATATTCAACATGATGTTTCCCAGTTGAAAGAGAAAAGGGAAATTTTTGTATGATAGAAAGGTAAAGCAATCCCCTTGGGTACCCTATGTTAGTACAGAAGCAGCCTCTAAGTCCTGGGATATGGGACAAAAGGGACTAGACGGGCAGAAGATACATCTCCACTCACAAAATAAGAAAGCTGAAATCTAGTTTCTCTAAAAGCTCCAACCAGGAGGCAGAAGACCTGCTATGTCTGTTAAAGAATGTATAAACTCCACCCACAAGACTTGAGAAGCAATAAGCATTGTCATTACTAAGAAAGAGTCTAAATCTGTGCTGAGAACAGAAGTCTACACTTAGTTTTCCCATGCTGAAGAAATCTATAAAGAAAATGAATAAAGAAACCAACGAAAATTCTGAGCCTAGCTAAATTAGTTCTTTTATATACCACATTACTGAGGGCAAGTGGAATTCTCACAAAAAACTACAACCTGCACAAAAGTCAAGCTCCAGAGGACCAGCATTTGGCACAATGGCTATGTTGCTGGACTCCCATGTAGTTGACCGTGGTTCGAGTCCTGCACCCGGTGGCTTCAACTCATGCCAGGCATGTGTACATGCGTGCCTAAGATCTCGAGAGGAGAACGGAGGAGAAGAGATTGTGGCATGGCCATCCCCACAGGGGGTGATTTCTCGCTTTCTGTCTCTCTGGTGAGTGCATGCACCCTATAGGAAAAACCTCTCAAAAAAATAAAGAGAGTGACAAGCTCTGGGCCAGCAGCTTGCATGGTGGTTAAGGTGCTAGACTCTCACGTTGCCAACTGTAGTTTGAATACCAAACCTGGTGGCTTGATTTCTTGCTTTCCTTGTCTCTCTCTGGTGAGTGCACATGCCCTATAGCAAATAAAAAAAATTAAACAAAAAAGACAAGCTCTAAGAAAATATTTTAAAACTATAAAGGAAAACATCATCATTAAGGAGATATAGCAAATACAACAAATGGAAAAATTAGCACCTATACTAATAATAAAAATTGAAAAATAATAGAAAAACACTTTTTAAAAATCAAAAGCATAAAAAAGGAAAATAAATTACAATGGTGCACAGGATAGTATTAACAAAGAATAGAATGATTTTTTTGAAAAAAGAAAACTCAAAAAAATTATGGTTGCTTAAATGAAAAATTTAGTGGTCGGTTAAAACCCCAGATTAGTCACTTTTGAAGAGAAAGTTAGTAATTTGGAAAACTGACCTAGAAAAACAACCGATAATACAGTATAAAGAAAAATAGGAAGGCAGTATATTAAAAACAAGTTCTCAAACACTTGGTTCTATTAACATGAGAAATGAGAGAGGAAAGTAGAGTTAAAGAATTTTAAGTCTATTTTTCAGAAGTCAGATACACAAATGGATTATATTTAAGCTTCACTGAGTTAAAAATCCTGGTTAAAATTTTAATGATAGGTAAAAAAAGAATTTTACCCTGGTTCCTGAAAGGAAGCCTCTAAACGCTTGGAAATTTCCCAAATGACAGGATTGTCTTTATTATTCATGGTGGGCCTCTCAGACCACACCTGAGTTTACACTCCTAAGGTGATTGATGGTGGACTCCTAGACAATCTGTGTTGATGAGATAACTCAGACTAAGGGCTGCCCATGCTAGAGAGACCAGCCATGTGACTAGAGACTTAACGGCTTTGAGCCACATAATATCAACCCCTGGGGAAGAAAAAATGACTAGATATTGAGTTCAATCACTTGTACAGCTGCTCAATCAATCATGCTTATGTACCTAGTTCCAATAAAAACTATGACTACCAAAGCACAGGTGAGCTTCACTCATTAGCATTATTTAGCCTATGTCACACATGAATGTGTCAGGAAGGTAATCTTCCTTGAAGAAGCTTCACATTTGGGACCCTTTTAGACCTTGTCATAGTTTCTCTTTTTTGGATGATCTTGATTTGCATTTTTTGTGCTATAATAAAACTGTAATTATATGTATAATGCTCTCCTATTTTCCTGAGTGGGTAGTAGAACCCTCCAGATTATAGCCAGTTGGTCAGAGGTGTGGATAGCCTGGGAACCTCAGACTTGTGACTAGTGTCTAAAGTGAGGGCAATCTTATGGAGGGCCATGCCCTGAACTTGTAAAGTTTGGCCCAACTCCAGAGCCATGTCAGAAGTAATTGCAAATAATAATCACTAAAAGACTAAGAATGAAATGAATAAAAGGAGAACAAAGTAAACTTGATTAACTCAATGGAATATAGAAAAAAGCAACGAGGAGAAATCATGGTTAGAGGCAAACCCAAGAAAGATAGGAGGTAAAAATCTGAGTGCATCAACAATAATAACAATGAATGTCAATCCAATTATTGATCTGATTGCTTGAGAAATTCTTCACAGAAATAGAAAAACAAAAGTAAAACAAAAACAAAAACAATTACAGCTGTCCAGTCAGGGAATTTGAGGCAGGACTGAATTTCAGCCCCAGCCACAGCTCCAAACTTCAGAACCCACTTCTCGGTCTCAGAGCTAGAAAGTTAGGCTTTTTTACCCCCATTCTTTTGCTAATTATTTACTCCTCTGCCCCTACATAGGACAGGGGAATTGCAGGTCTCTTAAGCAGACATCTCCATCTGAAGTCCCCTGCTGAATTTGCATGCCAAATTCTTTCTTCCTCTTCTCTTTTCTCTCTTCCTTCGATCTTACATTGTCATTTTGCTTTTCAGCCTTCACCCCCAGAGGAACCAAATAGGTCTAGATTATGGGATTCCAACATTTAAACGTTGTGAGGCTCGGAATTCTCACCCCTACTGAACCAGCAGAAGAAATGGAGAAACTCCTTTTCAGTGACCTGAACATGATACTCCTTCTTTAGGTACCACACTGATAAGCACAGTAGAAGAGAGACATTGTTGCAGAAGCAATTCACAGCAAAAGAGAATCAAACAAGCTCACAGGTGTAGAAACCTTTTCCAAAGAGTTATCCAAAAGTGAATACATCACCAAATGACTAAAAATCACAGAAAAGCCTCAAGTGTGAAACAACAGGAAATACTTCTCCATCAAGAGAATGCAGACACTCTCCTCCAACTATGTAAAAAGCAGAAAATTTACTGAAATGTCAGTAAAAGAATTCAGAGCATTCATGGTGACAAAACTTTATAAGATGCAAGAGAAAAGAGACACTGAATTCTAGGAGATGAGAAAGCCCTTTCACAACTTGAAGAAGTAGATAAACAACATAAAAAAAGAACAAAATAGAACTTAGAGAGATGAAGACTGTAATTCAGGAGATCAAAACCTTCTTTGAAAGTAGTAAGAGTAGATTAGACTATGTAGAAGGTAGAATCTCTGATCTGGAAGACAAAACATCTGATTTAGATAAAATCACCAAAAAGGATGAAAATTATTTTTAAAAAGTGAAAATAATATATGGGAAATACCAGACCCAAATATCCAAATAATAGGTATTCCAAAAGGTAGAGAATCAGACAGGAACATAGAAGATCTATTCCATAAAATACTTTCAGAAAACTTTCCAAATCTAGAGAAACATTCAGACATCTAGGCCCAAGAAATACAAAGGACCCCAGGTAGAATCAACATAAGAAGATTCTGCATTATAGCCAAAATGGTAAAAATCACAGACAAAGACAAGATTCTAAAAATGGCAAGAGAGAAACATCAAGTTACATACAAAGGTTTTTCTATTAGGCTAACATCATATCTCTCATCTGAAACAATGCAGGCAAGAAAAGAATGGGAAGACATATTCAACGCACTAAAATAAAAATGATTTTAATTGTGAATACTATACCTGGCAAGACTATCCTTCAACTGGGAAGAAAAGATAAAAAATATTTGCAGATAAAGAAAACCTGAAAGAATTTATCAACACTAGACCAGCTCTTTAAGAAGTACTGAACTGAGTGCTATACCAGGAAAACTAAAGAGAGACAAACAGAAATAACAGGACAATAACAACAACAATAAACAAGAAAATGGCTAACAAAATGAGAGACACAAGTCTGCAATTATCTATAACAATGTTCAATGTTAACAGATTAAATTCTTCAATCAAGAGACAGACTAGCTGAATGGGAAAAAAGAAAGAAAAAAAGAAACCCTCTGTCTTCTGTCTACAAGAAACATGCCTCATGGATAAAAACATACATGGACTAGAAGTGAAGGGCTGGAAAAAGATATTCCATGCAAATGAAAATAAAAAAAGGGATGAAGTCACGATACTGACTCCAGACAAAATAGGCTTTAAGATCAAAGTGGTAAGAAGAGGCAAAGAAGGAAATTGTATAGTACTAAAAGGGCTAATACATCAAGGAGATATTACACTTATAAATATCTATGCACCCAACTTGGGAGCTCCCAAATATGTAAAGGAGAGACTCCTAGAGCTACAAGGAAATACAGACTAAAAAAAATTAATCATTGGGGATCTCAACATCCCACTATCTCCTTTGGACAGGTAATCTATACAGAAAATAAGCAAAAAGAACAGGATCTAAATGATACTGCAGATGACTGACTTGACAGACATCTATAGAAACTTCCACTCCCCCCAAAACACTAAATAATACATTTTTCTCACCTTCACATGAAACTTTTTCAAAGATGAACCGTATGAATGGGCAGTAAGCAAGCCTTTACAAATTTAAAGGCATTGAAACTATATCCAGCATCTTCTTTGACCATGTTGGACTTAAAATTAACTCTAGGAACAAAAAACCCTTAAAAATACACGAACATGTGGAATCTAAACAACTTACTCTGGAATGACTTTACAACCACTGAAGAAATTAACACTAAAATAAAAAGATTCATTGAAACCAGTGACTACGGAGTACATGAATTTCCATAACTTATGGGACACAGCAAAGGCAGTCATAAGAGGAAATTTCATAGCAATTAGTGCACATAAGAAAAAGATGAAAAGGTGGCAAATAGACAACCTAACAACACGCCTGAGAGAATTGGTAAAAAAGCCACAACAGCAACAACAACAGCAAAAACAAAAAATACCCAGAGAAAAGAAATAATAAAGATTAGAGCAGAAATAAATAAAATAGAAAATAAATAAACTATACAGAAAATAAATTAAATGAAAAGCTGTTTTTTAAAAAAAGATAAAAAATTGACACACTATTAGCTAGACTAATGAAGAAGAAGAGAGAAAGGGACCAGTAAATCAAATTCTCAATGAAATAAGTAATATTGCAACAGACATAACAGAAATACAAAACATCATTAGAGACTACTATGAGCGAATATATGCCAACAAACAAGAAAACCTTGATGAGATGGACAAATTCCTGGACACATATAATCTACCAAGATTGAGTCAGGAAGATGTAGAAAGCCTGAATAGATTCATAATAAGCAATGACATTGAATCAGTAATAAATAATTTACCAAGAAAGCAAAGGTCAGGTCCTGATGACTTCACTTGTGAATTCTGCAAAACTTTTAAAAAAGAGCTAGCCCTCATTCTACTGAAACTATTTCTAAAGATCCAAAAGGAAGAAATCCTCTCAAATTCATTTTATGAGGCCTCCATCACCCTCATCTCCAAAACAGACAAGGACATGACAAAAATGAAAAACTACAGTCCAGTATCTCTGATGATATAGATGCAAAAATTCCCAATAAGATAATAGCAAATCATATCCAACCACACATAAAGAAGACTATTTATCACTACCAGGTAGGCTTTATTCCAGGGATGGAAGGGTGGTTCAACATATGTAAAATGATAAACACAATACACCATATTAACAGAAAGAAAGATAAGAACCATATGATAATATCAATTGATGCAGAAAAAGCATTTGATAAAATACAACATCCTTTTATAATTAAGACTAGCAGCAACATTGGCACAGTAGGGACATTTCTGAACACAATAAAAACCATCTATGAAAAACCCATAGCTGACATCATACTCACTGAAACAAGACAAGGCTGATCACTTTCTCCACTCCTTTTCAATATAGTCTTGGAAGTCTTAGCCAATGCAATCAGAAAAGAGAATAAAATAAAAGGCATTCAAATAGGGAAAGAAGAGATGAAATTCTATCTGTTTGCAGATGATATGATTATATGCATAGAAGACCCAAAGGTATCCAGAAAAAAAATCTCCTGGAAGTGATAAATGAATACAGTAAAGTGGCAGGATACAAAATCATATACGAAAATATATAGCATTTCTTTCTTTCTTTCTTTTTTTTTTTTTTGGAGAGGTTTTTGCTATAGGACGTGTGCACTCACCAGACAGACAGAGAGAGACATAGAGACAGAAAGCGAGAAATCACCCCCAGGGGAGATGGCCATGCTGCAATCCCTTCTCCTCCATTCTCCTCTCGGGATCTTGGGCACGCACGCACACGCGCCCGGCGTAAGTTTTAAGCCACCGGGTCCAGGATGTGAACCGCAGTTGACTACATGGGAGTCCAGTGACATAGCCATTACGCTAACTGCTGGTTCCCAAAAATATATAGCATTTCTTTACACAAACAACAAGCAGATTGAGGTAGAATTCTAGAAAGCAATTCCATTTACCATAACCACAAAAAGTAAAAGATACTTATGAATAAATCTATCCAAAGAAGTCAAAGACTACAAGAAAAACTATGAAAATGAAAAAAAAAATTGAAAATGACACACAAAAAAAAGACCCATATTCCTGGATCAGAAGAATTAATGTAATCTAAATGGCAATTCTACCAAAACTAACCTACATATTTAACACAATCCCAATCAAAGTACCACAGACATTTCTCACAGCTCTAGAAAATAAAATCACAGAATTTGTTAGAAATCATAAAAGACCCTATATTCCCAAGGCAGTCTTGCCCAAGAAGAGTGGAGTCTCACTCCCTCACCCCAAAATATATTACAAAGCTGTGATGATCAAAACCGCATGATACTGGCACAAAAACAGACACATGGACCAATGGAACAAAATTGAGGCCCTAGAAATAAACCTCAAAACATACAGCCAGCTGATTTTTGACAAAGGGCACCACTCAATTCAGTGTGAAAAAGAAAACCTCTTTAGAAAATAATGCTGGAAAAGCTGAGTATCTACCTGCAGAAAAATGAAACTGGACCCCTATTTCTCACCATTAATGAAAATCAATTCAAAATGGATCAAAGATCTAAACCTAAGACCTCAAAACTATAAGACTACAGGTGGAAAACACTGGGAAAATTCATGGAGGCATCAGAGTAGGTAAAGACTTTTAAAATATGACACCTAAAGCACAGGCAACAATTCCAAAAATTAGACAAGAAGGATTACACCAGATTAAGAAGCTTCTGCCCAGCAAAAGAAACAATAAATAGAGTGAGCTGACAACCCTCAGAATGGGAGAATATATTTGCAAACTATGACTCAGACAAAGGGCTGATAACCAGAATATACAAGTAACTCAAACTAAACTAAACTAAACTAAACTAAACTAATCTAAAAGATGGGAAAATGAGCTGAATAGATAATTCCCTAAGGAAGACATCTGAACAGCCAAAAAGCATATGATGAAAAAGCTCAACATCACTTTTCCTAAGGGAGATACAAATCAAAACCACAATGAGATTCCACTTAATTGCAATCAGAATGGCTACAATTACAAAAACAAAAAATGATACGTGCAGGTGAGGCTGTGATGAAAAGGGAACTCTCCTATACTGATAGTGGAATGTAAATTAGTATAACCACTGTGGAGAGCAATCTGGAGGTTCTTAAAAGACCTATAATAACACTACCATCCAATCTAGCAATTCCATTCCTGGGTATCTACCCTAAGGTTAGGAGCATATTCAGGCAGAAAAGTGCTTGCTCGTCTATGTCTATTATGGCATTATTCACAATTTCTAAGACATGGAACCAACCCAAATGTCCATGAACAAATGAATGGATTAAAAAAGTGTGGCACATGTACACTATGGAATACCACTCAGCCATAAAAAACAACAGGACCTTGCCAGTTGATAGAAAGTGGACAAATATAGATTTACTTCTGAGTGAAGCAAGTCAATTTATGAAAGAGAGACATGATATGTTCCCACTTAATATATACCAAATGTCTGCACTCTGTGGCAGAAATGGAAAGATTGGAGGAAGCATATAAAGTTGTTGCAGATATTGGATACAGTGTGGGAAGAGGCTGAGAACTGATGGAGGGTGAGAAGAAGGGAACAATGAAAAAAATAGAAAGGTAAGACATCTGGGGGATGCATAAGTGGAGGACTGTTGATGATAATGTGTAGATATCTTTAACTGGGATGGTGTGCAGTGTGTTCATGTTGGGAAAATTATTTTATAAGCTGTGTTGATGTAGAGTGATTAAGCATATAAATTAACTTGAAAAGAAAAAAACAATTGTAAACTTTATCTGGAATTTTAAAAAGACCTCATATTGCCAAGGGAATACTGTATCAAATAATAAACTAGGCAATATCTCGCCACCTGACTTTAAAGCATACTAAAAAGCAGTGATAATTAAAACAGCATGGTACTGGCACAAAAATATAGATACATAGACCAATGGAACAAAATGGAGAGTACAGAGATAAACCCCAAATCATACAGTAAAATGATCTTTCTTAAAGGATGAAACACAATGCAGTGGAGGAAAAAAAGTCTCTTTAGCAAATAGTGTTGGAAGAATTGGACATCCATCTTCAGAAAAATGAAACTGGACTGCTATCTCCCACCATTTACTAAAACTAACCCAAAAATGGATCAAAGACTTGAATATAAAACCGCTAATTATAAAACTACTGGTAGAAAATGTAGGGGAAACCTTTGAAGACACTGGAATAGGCAAAGATTTCTTAAATAAGACTCCTAAAGCACAGGCAATGGTTCCTAAAATAGACAAGTGGGCTCATATTATGCTAAAAAACACTTCCTAACAGCAAATGAAACTACAACTAAAGTGAAAAGAAACCTTTGAAATGGGAGAAAATATTTTCAAATTGTTCTTCAGATAAGCTATTGATATCTAGAAGATATAAGAAACTCAAGCCACTCATCCATGAAAAAATGAAATAATCCAATTTAAAAATGGGAAAATGAATTGGACAACTCTCCAAGGAAGATTTATGAATAGCCAAGAGCCACAAGAAAAAATGTTCATTCTCTCATCATACAGGAAATGCAAATTAAAATTACAATGAGATATTACTTAACCCTCATTAGAATGGCTAGGATCAAAAAAATAAAAAACAATAAGTGTTGGCAAGGCTGTGGTGAAAAGGGAACTCTTTTACCCTATTGGTAGGAATGCAAATTAGTTCAACCTCTGTGGAAAACAATGTGGATATTTCTCAAAAACCTACAAATAGAACTTCCTTATGACATAGTAATCCCACTTCTTGGTATCTACCCAAAGGATAAGAAAACACTCAATTGGAAAGATATCTGCACATCCATATTTATTGCATCATTAGTTACAATCACTAAAACATGAGACCAAAACTGATGATTGGGTTGAAAAACAGTGGCATATATATCTATGTAATATTGCACAGCTATAAGAAACAATGAAATCTTATTGTTAGACTCAAAATGGATGAATATGGGAGATTTAATGTTGAGCAAAGTGAGCCACATTGTATATCCCCACTCAATTTGTACTGAGTGCCTGCACTTTATGGTAGAGGTTGAGAGATCTGACAATACGATGGTGGAGAGAATTGGTGTGGATACTAGTGACAGTAAGGGGGTAAGTAATTGGTAGAGAATGGGTGGTGATGGGTGGATGTGAAAAAAAGAAAAAAGATTTAAATGATGAACTTTTGTTTACAAGAGAACAAATCAAAACTTTTTATTTTATTGTCTGAAGTAGTTCACAATAGGGTGTATCTGTTAATTGATCTGTCACAAAAAGAGCACTTCGCCTAAAAGAAAGGGTTGACTAGTGTGCAAAATGTTTATAATCTTTTGTGAAACTATAGGTTATCATTAATTTGTACCTATAAGTTATCATAAATATCACCTGAATTTTTGATACATGTGAAATTGCAACTGAAATTAATTTTGCAAATGTTTTCTTTTTTTTTTTTTGGAGAGGTTTTTTGCTAAATGTTTTCTAAATAAACTGAATAAAGTTTTTATTTGGAAAAAGACAAAAAACAAAAAAAATAAATAAAACAAATTTGCCAATTAACAGATTTTGATAATAAAAAGCACACTGAATCAGTCATGAAAAAGATCAGAACTTTATGTTAGTTCCTCATGCTTGTTGATATTTTGAATTACGTGTAGTGGAGAATGTGCCAATCTTCTTGGAGTTTAGAGTTTCCAAAGGTCTTCATCTGCATCAACATAAAACATTGCTATTACCCTAAGATAGTTATTTTTTTTTTCTTTTTCTTTTTGGAGAATTTTTTGCTATAGGGCGCATGCGCTCACCAGAAAGACAGAGAGAGACAGAGAGACACAAAGCGAGAAATCACCCCCCCAGGGATGATGGCCATACCGCAATCCCTTCTCCTCCATTCTCCTCTTGGGATCTTGGGCACACACGCACACGCACCCAGTGTGAGTTTAAGCCACCAGGTCTGGGACTCGAACCACTGCCGACTACATGGGAGTTCAGCGACATAGCCATTACGCTAACTGCTGGTCCTAAGATAGTTATTTTTATGGATAGGATTTGGACTGTGACTTTCAGAGTTTGAAGAAGGGGCCACTGAAACAGGTGCCAATCTTCTGAGTAGTGAGTACTGTGAGAGCATTCAGGGGATTATGGCCAGCTCTCTTTACCATGTCAATGTAAGAGAACATGAGCATATAGTATGACTTTTCTTTCTTTTTCTTCCTCTGTTTCTCTTTTCCTTTCTTTCCTTCTCTCTCTCTCTCTCTCTCTCTCTCTCTCTCTCTCTCTCTCTCTCTCTCTCTTTCTTTCTTTCTTTCTTTCTTTCTTCTTTCTTTCTTCTTTTTCTTTCTTTCTTCCTTTGCTTTTTTTCTTTCTCTTTCTTCTTTTTTCTTCTCTTTCTTTTTTCTTTCTCTCTTTCTCTTTCTTCCTTTATATTGCATTTAATCACATATATCTTTACAGAGAATTTACCCAACATGAAATACTTTTCAGACCAGTCCAGTTAAGAATACTATACATGTTTCATTAACAGGTAATAAACCATTTCTGTGTCCCCAAATGTCATGCCTCTCTATTTTTTTCTCCTGATTTCTTCTCTATACTCTTCCCTTCCCACCTCCCTGTTCCACACTGTCTTCAGTGTACATAACTATTTTCAAACTTTTATGCCCTCCAATATATCAATCTCTACCATAAAGTTCAGATAGTTAGTATATATTAAGTGGAGACATACAATGTCTTTCTTTCATAGCCTGACTTGTTTCACTCAGCAATAAATCTTTCACAGTAAACAACATTCTATCAAATGCCAAGATCTTGTTTTTTTATGGCTGAATAGTATTCTACACTTTTCAATCCATTCATCTGTTTGTGGACATTTGAGTTGGTTCCAGGTCTTAGCAATCATGAATAATGCTGCAGTAAACATTGATATGCTTTTCTGACTGAGCATTCTCCTGTCCTTTGGTAGTATGACTTTTCATTACAACTCCGACAAGCTGCATCTGTGAGAAGCGGTGGCATCCATAGGGAGATGAAGTATGAAGGAGGTGACCAGCAATGTGAGATTAGTGACCAGTGCATGAGGATGAAATCTAGTGGCACAGGACTTGTGGCCAAGGGTGAAAAAGCTGTGATATTTTCGTAGCAACACAACTATATACTAATTCCAAACTGTAGTGTTAATGTTTTAATTAGAAGGATTCACTTTTGACATTGAATACTTTGCAACCATTATTTTATTTTAGCTTTCCAGAAACATTATGAGGCTGGTATTACCAATAATCCCATATTTTGCTGATGAGGTAACTAATGGTCAGAGATAGGTGCTGCTGGAATCTGTTAGATGCCAGCTTCTTTTCTCTTAAGATTTATTTACTTATTTAATTTTGTTTGTTATTATTTTTTTTATTTTAACCAGAGTGGGGGCAATGAGAATGTGAGAAAGCAAGTCCCCAGATCTGGGACTCAAATCATAGTTGCCTATGTTCCCACATGTTCCAGTGCCTTAACCATCATGCCATCTGCCAGTCCCCCAACCTGCGTTCTTAACTAGTACTCTCAGATGTCCTGTCATGTCAAATATTCCTCTCTCAGTTGATATTTAAAGTGTTTCCATGTTTTATTTTTGGCAGTAAAATAATGAAAAAAATTATGTCTATAAAAGAAAATGCACGTGATTTATTATCATATCCATTCTATTTTGCTCATATCCTTCTTATTCCTGACCCTGTTCTCTCATTACTTAGTCTGGAAAGGATAATTTGAACCTTCTCACTTTATTTTTAATAAAATATGCTGACACTTGGTATAGGCAGGTCCTCAAGACTCCTTGGATTCTAAGGAATCTGTAGCTATTTGTTGACTAGTCAAGCCTTCCAAAGGCTCATTTGATATAAATCCCTTTACTTGGAAATTCTTCAATACTTTGTTGGAGGTTGATTAGACTTGTATTTTCTGGGAATTATTTGAACTCAATTAAGCCAAGAACTTAGGTTACCATCCCTTGAGAAAGATTGAAAAATGGGAATTTCCCCTTTATAAAAAGATGTCATGAAGAATCAAGCCGCGTGCTCTCAGTTTGAGAGGTGTTGATGTAATTTTGCCAAACTTCCCAATTTACACTTTGTGAAATGATCTGGTTCCCATGAAGACAGATGACATTTCCTATTTCACTATAACATTTATGAATAGTTTAAGGAACTAGAAATCTGGAGATGGGAGATTAATGGAAAAAAAAATCCACTTCTTTCATTTTGATTAAGCTTACTTCTGCTTACTTTTTTTTTCCAATTATAACTTCTATGAACATTTTTCTTGCTTTTAACTTAGAAGGAAATGACACTAGTTCAACTTAAAATGAAATGACACTAGTTCTTTCTCAGGCTCTGTAAAAGCATTGATATTAGAACCCTCCATAGGATGGCAGTCTATCCTTCTCTCCACTAACAGCAAATTGAGTGATGGCAATTATTTGGTTAATTAAAAATATTCCTTCACTTTGTTTATCTTACCAACTATGAAAACTGGACTAGATAAGCAGAAAAAAATAAGTTGACACTATGTAAGTGCCCTTGCTCAACCTAACTTTTTAGGATAGGATGTATTCAAATGAAGAAAATCAATGCTAATACTATTAAATAAGATGTACAATCTTATTTTTTAGACCAATACTTCTCAAATCTTAATGTGCACACACACACACCCTAAGGTGTAAACTTGTTAAAAAGCAGATTCTGGGGACCAGCAAATGGTGTAACTGTTATATTGCTGGACTCCCACATAGTCTACTTAGTTAACTATGGTTTTGAGTCCTGGAGGAGGTGGCTTAAAACTCACACCAGGTGCTTGTGCATGTGTGCCCAAAATCCCAAGAGGAGAATAGAGGAGAAGAGATTGTGGTGTGACCATCCCTCCTTGTGGTGGGGGGGGTGATTTCTCTCTTCCTCTCTCTTTCTGGCTGTCTCTCTGATGAGCACATGTGCCCTATAGCAAAAATCTCTCTTAAAAAAAAAAAAAGCAGATTCTGATTCATTTGGTTGGTATGGAACCTGAGATTCTGTATTTAACAAGCTTCTAGGCTGTTGATTCTGCTGTCAGAGGGCCTCACTTTGAGTAGCCAAAAATAAAGTTATTTAACTTCGAGAAGACTGTGTCCTCCATGGGAGCTGAGATCTAATGCTTTCAGGGAATAAGAGAAATGAATATGTTCTGCTGAGAAGTCACCCTGCCTCCACACACTAAGTGTCTAGACAGGCCTAAGTGAAACCTAACCAAGCATCCAAATACTATTGGTGTCAATGTATTCCTCAATTCCCTCTGAGTATGTGGTAAAAAGGGAGAAACATGAATTGCAAAGAGTTTGCAGATCACCTCCTCCTGCGCACCTGTTATTGCTCAGATTGAACCTCTGGAAATTAAGAAGAAATGAATAACCAACCTATCAGAGGACTAGAAATCACCACAGAGGCACAAGTAATATGAGAAACCAAGAAAATATCTCTACCCCAAGGGAAAAGAATAACTCTTCTTCATCCACAGAGATTACAATGGAATTCATGGAAATGTCTGATAAAGAATTTAGAATATTCATAGGACAAAGCTAACAGAGATGGAAGAGAAGAGAGACAATGAACTCCAGCAGAAAAGAGCTGATGAGTTTCAGAAGGTGAGGAAATTCTTGCGAGAGCTGAAAGAGGAAATACAAAAAAGAAGAATCATAAAGAAGAATCAAATGGAACTGTTGGAGATGAAGCCTATAATACAGGAAGTCAATACCTCCCTTGAAAGTATTAAAAGCAGACTAGATCATACAGAAAATTGAATCTGGGATGTAGAAGACAGAAAAGCTGGACTAGTAAAATCCACCATGAAGACCAAGGGGGACCAGCAATTAGCATAATTGCTATGTCGCTGGACTCCCATGTAGTCGACCGCGGTTGGCATCCCGGACCCAGTGGCTTAAAACTCACGCTGGGCATGTGTGCTGCGTGCCCAAGATCTCAAGAGGAGAATGGAGGAGAAGGGATTGCGGTATGGCCATCCCTCCTGGGGGGTGATTTCTCACTTTCTGTCTCTCTGTCTGTCTGGCGAGCACATGCGCCCTAAAGCAAAAAACCTCTCCAAAAAAAAAAAAAAAAAAAAAAAAAAAAAAAAAAAAAAAAAAAAAAAGACTGAGAAAATAATGAGAATAATATACAACAAATACCAGATACTATTAAATGTCCAAACATCTGGATAATTGGTATCCCAGAAGGTGAAGAGACTAATAAGGGCATTGATAATCTATTCCATGAAATCCTGAAAGAAAACTTTCCAAACCTAGAGAGGCTTGGAAATATCCAGACCCAAGAAATACAAAGGACCCCAAATAGAATCAACCCAAGAAGATCTTCTCCAAGACACATTATAGCCAGACTGACTGAAACCACAAAGACAAGATATTAAGATTGGCAAGAGAGAAACGTCAAGTTACCTACAAAGGATATCCCATCAGGCCAACAGAGGACCTCTCATCAGAAACAATGTGAGGAAGAAAAGGATGGGAAAATATACTCAAAGAGTTGAGTGAAAAACAATTTCAACCAAGAATACTGTATCTGGCGATATTATCCTTCATATGGGAAGAAAAAACAAGAATATTCTTAAATAAACAAACACTAAAGAATTTACCAACACCAGACCAGTTCTCCAAGAAGTTCTGAAGGGAATGCTATCTCAGGAAAACTAAAGTCAGACACACAGTAATAAGAGTTCTAAAACAACTAAGAAAATGGCCAGCTTAATGGTGGGGACAAGTCCAGAGTTGAACATTATCTACCAGAAATTAAACAGAAAGATTGAACCACAACAGAAGCTCTTAGATTAAGTACATGAATCTGAACTGGTGAAATAAAATTTTATGATTTTTAACTAAAACACTACTGATCTTCTTCTACGCTTTGTTTTCCAGAGTTAAGGACTTCTGTTTTCTCTTTGTTGTGGACGGGTCCATGTACCTACTATTTGAACAGAATCCTAACCTATTTCCTGGCTTCAAGTCTTAAGCAAAGTTCTCTTAACATTTTTTGATTTTGATAAAAACTGCATTTCTTGAAATTAAAAAATATATTTAAAAAATACGCATTTAATGATCACAGTAAGCTATACAGCCTCAGCAAGGTGCTGCTTTATAGTATATTCATTCTACCCACAGAGTTTCATGCCTAAAGTCAACATGTGTTCACAGATATGTATATATCAGCTGAACTTGCTATTGAAAGTATGTAGATTAATTAAGATTTTGTGGATCAATGAAATGTAAGGAAAAATAAAAAAGGAATGGAAAGAAACTGCATACACCAGAGACAGTATGAGAGGAGGGTGGAAAATGGCAGAGGGTGAGAAATAGGGGGTAAAAACACACACACACACACACACACACACACACACACATATATGTATATACATACATATACATATATATATGAAATAAGAAAAACTTATTTGTTAACAATAACATGTATGATTAAACCACTGTACAGTGTATTCTGGATGGAAAATCACATTTTGTATGCTGTGATGTTCAGTGAAAGACTGTAAAATAAGTAAATTAATGGAAAACAACAGTTATTTAACTTTTCTTTCTCTCTTTTGCATTCTTTATACATCTGCATAGCCAACCATTAGAACCTCTGAGATTAAGAAATGGGAAAAAAATGTGGGCCCAGCAGGTGGGGTAGTGGTTAAGGTGCTGAACTTCCAAGGTTTGAGTCCTCAATCTTGGCAGGCGCACGTGCATGCATGCCTATAATATTAGGAGAATGGAGGACAAGGGATAGCAGTGTGGCTATTCTGCCTGGGGGGAATGATGTCTCACTTTCCCTCTTGTTGTCTCTCTCTGTGTCTCCAGCGCACACATGTGTCCTATGGCAAAAAGTCTTAAAAAAGAGAGAGAGAGAAATGATAAAAAAAAATGCAATTGTAGTTGACATTTGCCAGTTATTAGCCATTCTGGTATAGACTTAGTGGGAGGAAACTTCTAGACCAGTGCTTCTGAACTGTCACAATACAAAGAAATCCCCTGGGGATTTGTTAAAATGCAGATGTGAATTCACTGTGCAGGGCTGGATTCCTGCAAGGTGGCATTCTGAGCAAGTTTCCAGTTAGCACTGAAGTGGCTGGTCCAAGGTCGAACATTGAGCAGTGAGAATCTCCAGACAAGAAAATGTGCAAAAATTTGTCCTTCCTTTTTCTTTGCCTTTCTTGAGCTTGGAAGAATGAGAGAAAGGCATGTGGCAAAAACTTTAACTTTGTTTGAATAGGATACTTGATGAGATTTGGGGGAGGGGAAGATGAGAGGAGGGGTGGATGCGAGGGTTAACGTCGGGAGGTAGTGAGCTGCTCCCCTTGAGTTAAGCTCTTTCCCACATGGGTTCATTTGCTCATTATTTCACAATGTTCCTGCCTGTCCCACAACCCCAAAGCCCAACTATGTCCAGACTGGTCGTCACTCTGTTGCACACCCCAGGCCACATAGAAGGCCGAGACGAATGATTTTAACCCAGGGAATTCCCTGCATGACCAGGGCTGCCTCTTTGTCTTCCCATTTTGAATAAGTAGAAGCCAGCAAGACTTTCGTTCCCTCTCACCTTGGCCTAATGCAAGTTTCTGTCTGCACGTGAGCTCACATATCATTTGGAGGCAAACGGAAAGGCTGGGTTACGTCAGCTTCCACTCCGGAGCGACTCTTCATTTCCTAGACTGGCAGTGGCAACCTAGTGCAGTTTTCCATATGGACCTCAGCACTGTTCCCTCCCAGTGCGTCTCCAGGGCGTCCTGGCTCCGTGCTCAGTCACCCCCACCTGACGTCAGCGTGCGGCTCCAGGCTTCAGTCTGGGCTCTCCCTTCTGGACACTGGCTGTTAAAGCAGCAGCTCAGGGTCACGTTCTGTAGCGTGCTGTGACGTCACATTTGCTTGCGTTCTCATGACATTCTCATGTGCTTCCAGATGATTTTTGTTTCTATGCTGAACATACGCATTTGCACAGATATCCATAGCAGCTTTCTCCATTTATTTCTTCTGAAATCATTATTGCACAAGTATGAAAACTGAAAAACATCCCACTTCCTTACCAGCCAGTTGAAACTTTCCTGATGACAGTCTTAAGTAACCACAACAGGCAATGAGTTCACATTTCAGTTGGGAGGATTTCCCCACCCCCAACCCCCTCCTGTCAATGAGGCATGAAGTTCCCAGTTGATTTCTCTGTCTGGCCCCACCATTCCCAGAAATGTGTTTCCAAAGAAGTCAAAGAGAAGCTATGGAAGAGTTGCCCGGACTAGGGAGATAGAGGCAGGAGGCCAATGTGGCCTAGTGGCTCTCATGAAGCTGAGGTGGGAGCCTCTGTCTGGTTTTGACTTTGTCATTAGGAACAGAAGTGCAGGGCCCTGAGTTCTAAAGTAAAATAAAATAAAATAAAATAAAAATAAGAAATTAAATAAAATAACAATATTGAGGGAACACAGAGAAGTTGTAATTCTTCCTTGTAAATATTTTGGGCATGAAAATTTTCAGAGTAACCTGATACATAAAATCTCAGCTGCTTTTAGATAAAAATACAAGCTATAATTTCAGCAGAAAGGGCTTTGCCAAACACACACACACACAATAGAGAAAACAGCTGTAGCAAGATACAGTATCCTAAATGTTGGAGGGCAGATATCTCTCACCACTCCCTAATCTTTTTCAGCATTTATCCCAGATGGCAGACTGTGTGGTCTCAGAGAGGATAGGTGGTCAATCAGTGTTTTCAGGAGTTAAGTACCAATTTAATTTTTCCAGAGTGAGTATAAAAAATTCTTAGAGGTATAATTATTGTGGCTCAGGTTATATAAAAATTTTTTTGTCTCTTTTTTTGTTGTTAATTGCCAAAGGCATGTGTACTCACCAAAGAGAGAAAGAAAGAGAGAAGGAGACAGGGAGATTGAAAGAGAGAGAAAACATCTCCCAATGGGGTGTAGTCACAATTCTTTTTTTTAATAATTATTTTATTTAATTTTAGTCAATTTAATTATTTATCTACTTATTTTAATGTGACCAGAGAGGAACAGATTGAGAGAAAGAGAGAGAGAGAGAGAGGGAAAGTGAGAAAGCAAGCTGCCACATCCAGGACTTGAACTGCCATCGGCCATGTGGGAATCCAGAGCCCTTAACCACCATGCCATGTGCCAGCCCTGTCAGTTGCAATTCTTTTCTGGCTTTTTTCTTTCCAGTCAGAACTTTGGGCACACACTCACATTTGCCTCATGTGCCTTTTAAGCCAAGAGGGCCATGATTCAAACTACAGTGAGTATGTGGGATCTGGTTCCCAATCAATGGTGGTAACCACTGTAATAGGAAGCCAGTCTATCATGCCAGATTTAATAGGACTGGGCAAAGCAAAGTGTGGCAACAAGAGGCAGAAGTTAAGATTGTAATAGTAATTTGGAAGTTCCAAAGGATCAAGGCTTCTTCTGTGTCCCTTTTTTTTTTCTTGGAGAGGATTTTCGCTATAGGGCACGTGCGCTCGCCAGACAGACAGAGAGAGACATAGAGACAGAAAGCGAGAAATCACCCCCCAGGGGGGATGGTCACGCCGCAATCCCTTCTCCTCCATTCTCCTCTCGGGGTCTTGGGCACGCACGCACACGCGCCCGGCGTGAGTTGTAAGCCACCGGGTCTGAGACGCGAACCGCGGTTGACTACGTGGGAGTCCAGCGACATAGCCATTACGCTAACTGCTGGTTCCCATTCTGTGTCCCTTTGATGGGGCAAAATCATTCGCTACTGAGCAGAATCCCAGGAATTCAAGGGAAGTCAGTCTAGGACTGCACACTCCTAACACAAATTTTGAATTAGAATGGGTGCACTCTTTGAAACTGCGGAGGTGTTAAACCACATTGCTTCAGCAATTCCCTTTACAAGAGAGGCACATTATTTCCTTTACTCTGTGGCACAGATGACCACAGAAACCCAGCCCCTCCTCATGTCGCTCTGGGGGAGATGGCTATTTCAAGTCAAGTTGAAAAATACCATTCTGGATGGTCAATGAATTGTAGGGCCATTGATGTTCTGGACTTTGTGGGACACAGTAGTGGTGACATATCCACTCAATACTTGTCAGGTACAGAGCTAACTAATTCATATACTTGATCTCATTTTAGCCTTCACGACATCACCCTTGGAAAGATGTCATGATCCACATTTTACAAATGAATAGATAAACTGAAGACGGAAGTTAAGTAAGATAACTGAATTGGTGGGATGACACTTGATCTTTCTAGTAAAGGTTGGTTGTCAGAGAAGATCTTGAGAAATCTGGGGACCAGTAGTTAGCTTAATGGCTATGTCGCTGGACTCCCATGTAGTCGACTGTGGTTTGCGTCCCGGATCCGGTGGCTTAAACTCATGCCGGGCGCGTGTGCGTGCGTGCCCAAGATCCCGAGAGGAGAATGGAGGAGAAGGGATTAAGGGATTGCAGCGTGACCATCCCCCCTGGGGGGTGATTTCTCGCTTTCTCTTTCTCTGTCTCTCTCTGTCTGTCTGGCGAGCACATGTGCCGTATAGCAAAAACCTCTAAAAAAAAAAAGAAATCTGTATGTGGCTGTCCTCTAATTTGTATACAAAACTAAGTCAATCATCATTACCACATTTGAATTACGTTCAAAATTTTTGTGAAAGTTGAGCAAATTTTTACAACATACATAATTTTTTTTTACTATAGACAAGAATCAGCTTGAGAAGAATTAAGGGCCTAAATGACAAAAGTAAAATCCTGATATTCTTAGAAATTCCTTTTAGTGAATACCTTTAAAACTTAGGGTAGGTTTTGTTGTTGTTGTTGTTGAGATGTTTGCTACAAAGCATGTGTACTCACTGGAGAAACAGAGAGAGAGAGGTAGAGAGACCGAGAGCGAGAAATCACCCCTAGGGGAAATGGCTATACTGCAATTCCTTCTCCTTCATGTCCTCTTGGGATCTTGGGTATGCATGTGAATGGGCCCAGTGTGATTTTCAAGTCTCCGGGTCCAGGACTTGAACCACAGTCAACCATTGGGAGATCAATGAGGTAACTGCTATACCATCTGCTGGTTCCAGAGTAGATTCTTCTTAAACAGTCACAAAAGCAATAATTATTTTAAAAAACTGGTATATTTAACTACCTATAAAATTGAAAACTTCAATTTGTGAAATAATATGATAATTTTGAAAAACTTATTTGTAACACATCAGCAAAGAACATATCAGAATATATAGAGGATCCCTTATAAATTAATAAAGGGAAAAAAAACTCAGTAGGAAAACAGAAACAATATCAATGCTGACATTTCATCTATGAGAAATAAATGTAGTCCATGAATACGTATGACATGGTGCTTACCTTCACAAATTTTTTAAAGAGGTTTTTGCTATGGGTGCATATGCTCACAGAGACAGAGAATGAGAAATCACTCCACCAGCGGGAATGACTACACTGCTATCCCTTCTCCATTCTCCTCTTGGGGTTTTGGGCATGCACATGCATGGTCCTGGCATGAGTTTCAAGCCAACGGTCTGGGACTAGAATTGTGGTTGGCCGTGTGG
The DNA here is from genome assembly GCA_026018925.1 of Tupaia tana. NCBI lineage: Eukaryota > Metazoa > Chordata > Mammalia > Scandentia > Tupaiidae > Tupaia > Tupaia tana. The sequence goes on from JAKSZU010000003.1 coordinate 115,651,416, forward strand.
GAGTCCAGCGATGTAACCATTACACCATATATGCCGTGTGGGTTAGGATGTGGAGTACTATGCATTTGGGTACACTGCTGATAGAACAGTAAACTACTACAATCGCTTTGGAATATAGTTTAGTAATATTTAATGAAATAGAGAATATGGGTTCCTTTGATTCAGCAATTTTATTCCTAGGTGTATGTATGAGAGATATCCAAATAGTTCATGAAAAAAAGCATATTATGAAAAAAAACTACACATGGTTTTGGAGACATTTTTGCACTAAAATAAACTTGTACTTCCATTTTTTTTCTATAAAAAGAAGTCTCTTTCAAAGTCTTCATATATGTAGCAGGCCTTACCTTGCACAGTACTGTGTCAACTTAAAGGTTTGGGTACTGGAAGCATGTCTGCATTTTGCATGGTTCTGTGGCAACTAAGGTAAGAGTAGTGAAGCACAGAATCTGCACAGCGAGGATACAGATCCGATACATGCCAGTGTTAACGTGGCAGTGTGCAAAGTGAGCACTGTATGTATGAGGTGTGTGCACACTTACATTAAAAATAAACTTATGTGTGTATGTTCAAGATAAAGGACAAGAATAATAATTGCAAGATTGCCTATACTACTCAAAACTTGGAAAAAAAAAGAATCTCAATTCCTGTCAAAAGTAGAAAGGATAAAAAAAATGTGGTGTACTTAGACATGGACTCTTACACAACCTTGAGGAAGACAGACCTACAGCTGACAACAATGTAGATTAATCTTATAAGCATAATTTGAATAAAAAAGACATAGAAAGTAATCATGTAATATAAATCAGTTTACATGAAAAAACTAAAAACTAAACATTTGTTTAGGGATTCATACGTAAGTAGTAAAGTAATAAAAATTTTAAAATGATATGCACAAGTGTTACGGGTAGTGATTGCACTCTTTTGAAGGGAAGAGTTGTGTTTGGGAATGCACAAGTACTGGGATTTCTGTTTTTCTGGATTGCTCTGTGGCTTGGCCTGTGTTAGTTACACACTGGACAATAATGTGTGAATTATGGTACATTTTGTATTTAACAATAACAAAAGACACAGACTCTTAGAATTTAAGGCCTTTAAGTACACCTGAGGTCAGCCTTCACATTCTAACATTAAATTAACAACAACAAAAATGGAAACAGTTGAACTTAGTGTTTCTCAAACTTGTAAGCTTACCCCTTAAGAACCGTAAAAGCAGGCTCCTGGTTCCACTCTGGAGATTTCCATTCAATAGTTTTGTGGGGGTGGGGTGCTGTGATCTACTTTTCTGACAATCCCCTCTGTGGTTTGGAGGCATCCAGCCCCAGGACTAACTCTGCAGAATGAACAGCTCGGCCAGTGACTGGGCACTGCCTGACAGGAAGCTCACAGCCTTTGGGCCTTTAAGTAAAGCCTGACGACTGTGCTCATAAATTTACAAGAGCAAATTAAATTAATGCAGCTGTTTTAAATTTTTCTGGGAGAGAGTATAGCTTTTATTGTAATTTCAGGAAAATTATCTAATATCAGACTTGTTACTGATTTCTTACAGCATAGAATAATACCTTGAACTTAAACACAGATACTATTTTCTAAAAAAATTTGCAGTTTGTTCATTTTCTACTGACTATGTTTTTCTAGCAAAGTACCTACACAGAGTATCATAAATGTTCTAATTTTTTTTTTTTTTTTTTTTTTTTTTTTTTTTTTTTTTTGCCATGGGGTATGTACTCTTGTTGAAGAGAGACAGAGAAAGACAGAGAGAGGGAAAGTGAGAAATCATCTCTGGAGGTTAGCCACGCCACAATTCTTTCTCCTCCATCCTCCTCTTGGGACTTTGGGCGTACACACACACACACACACACACACAGTGTGTTTTTCAAGCCACCGGGTCTAGAACTTGAAGTCAGCCACTGAGATCCAGCACCTTAACCACACAGCACCTGCTAGTCCATAAATGTTATCTTATTAAGTTACGTAAGTAGTAACTTATGGAGGGAGTCATTCCCATTTACTTTGGATGATAAGTCTAGTTGCAGTGGCACAGGGAGTGGACACCATTGTGCGATGCCGAAGTCACATGGGAAAGATTACAGCTTCAAATCCTGGGTTCACCTGAACACACCAGTTGTGCCTGACCATAAATGCTTGCTGACTGGAAGGCTGACAGGAAGAGTGAGGCATGGTAAGACCTTGTCTAGGGTATCTCTCTCTTTTTCTCTCTCAATAAATAAAAATGAATATTCTGAAGTTAGGTAGTAACTAAGGTTGCCCATGTAATCAGTATTATATTGGAGATTCTAGCTTGTACAATGACACAAGAAAGGATCTGAATGACATTACACTTGGGAAAGAGAGTATAAAATGGTCATTGTTTACACATAATATCATTGTCTACATAGAGAACATGAATGCACCTATGGGCCAACTACTTAGAAATAATAGGTGAGGGAACCAGCAGTTAGCGTAATGGCTATGTCGCTGGACTCCCACGTAGTTGACCGTGGTTCGAGTCCCGGACCCGATGGCTTAAAACTCACGCCAGGCGCATGTGCGTGTGTGCCCAAGATCCCGAGAGGAGAATGGAGGAGAAGGGATTGCGACGTGACCATCCCCCCTGGGGGGTGATTTCTCGCTTCTGTCTCTATGTCTCTCTCTGTCTGGCGAGCGCACGCACCCTATAGCGAAAAAAACCTTTCAAAAAAAAAAAAAAAAAGAAATAATAGGTGAGTTAAGTAAATTGACTAGATAGATGAGCAAGACAAAGTCGGTTTCATTTCGGAGTAGTCCTTAGATTCCATATGATAAAAGTGTAATATTGGGTTTTCAGAAAAGTCGTAATGCATTTTGCATAGAAAAAGTATGTCATGATTTTTCTGACAACCCAATATTTAGCAGATGTAGGGAGAAATATGGTAGAACTGAATGCTATTTTATGGGTTTGGATTACCATTTAACCAATCACTATAAAAGCTGACATTTTAAAATCAGTTGCCTGTTAAGATTCAAACACGTTAGTATTTGTCAACAGCAGTAGACAGTGGGGATACTTTGATATTAAAATTTACCAAAAAAAGCAAAAAGCAAAAAAAAAAAAAAAAAAAAAAAAAAAAAAAAAAAAAAAAAAAAAAACCCAGCAAAGCAAATATTGAGAATTTTCATACTATGAAATGAAGCTACATGCAAATTGCTCATTTATTATCAGTAATAGGCATTGTGGAAACACAGCTAACATAAATTATTCTTCTTCTTATGGCTAATAATTTCTTATAAGGGATTTGGTGAAACATATGAAGATAATAGGGTGAGGAGTCTCTGTCAAATACCAATTATTTTGTTGTCATTGTCCAGATTCTGGGCTTTCGAGGTGATACCTTTCTGAGTGTCCAGTATAAATTTGCACTGAACTGGTCACCAGTTTGCATTAATCTAGATGAGAATAGTAGGTTACTTTTGTTTTTCATTACAATTGCTTGGTGCACATGAGTTTAGTAGAAAGCCTATTTTATTCTCTACTTTGGATCAATGAATTTTCAGATTTTAAGAAAAGCTTCTTAGCTTCATTTCTTCCTGAAAAATGTCAGCATCTGTTCCTTATTATAAGGAATATGGCTGTTCTATCTATTTTTGTGGGATTTCAACCTTCTCTCTGACTATGTGTTTACTCTTCTTCCCTTTTTTGTAGGATAAAGTGAACTTCCACGTTGTTAGTAGTTCTGATACTGTGTGAAACCCTCCTCCCAACCTTGTAAGTTCACAGTGGCCCTGCAGTTCCACAGCATCTCATAATAATTCACTAGTGACATTATCTCACTGCTTCACAGTGCAACAGTACCATGCTCACTGTCGGATGGTTGCAAATCCTCTCTGTATTTCTAATTTTTAAGATGCTTAGTTCTTTTCAAATGGCTTTGATTAATTTTACCTGGATCTTTAAAAATACAATAAAAATAGATTTAACAGTAATAAGAAAGTAAACTGCCTAGGAAGAACATAGAATTGTACAAAATGTGTGTGAAGAAATTTTTAAATCACTGGGAGACATAATTCTGTGCCAGTTTTCCCTCAATCTATACCTTTATTATGGGGCCGTAGAACTAGCTAACCGATGTTAAAGTTTTCAGGTAAAATAAATGAAAGATTAGGCCATAAAAGTCTGAAGAGAAAGAATAATAGAAGGATATCAAGTATATGAATAAGTTTACCGTACTTCAAATATCATGACTTGAGACCATAAATGAACAAATTCACCAATAGAATTGCATAGAGAGCCCAGAAACTGATCAACGGCATTGGGGATTTTGTATATGAAAAAGTTGTCACAGTTAGATTTTTAAATGAATGATGTTGGGACATTTGAATAGTTGTCTGGGAAAAATATTACATGGGATTCTTACCTCCCTCTTTATATTAAAATAAATATAAAATAGAGCTGAGATTAAGTGTAAATAAGGAGACTGTAAAAATCCTTAAAAAATATTTTCAACTATTCTTGGTAAGGCAAAGGCTGTTTTAAAGCATAACACAAAAAATTAGAAAAAAAAAATTCTACTGAATTTGATTACAAAACAATAAAATATTTCGGTTATAATTTCTTGCACTGTTATTGAAAAACATAATTATAAGTCTTAAGGATTAAAGATCAGTTTATCTGAGTAAAGTATTTATATTCATGTTAAAATCAAAATGTAGTTGGATAAAGAGCATACTTTATTCTCTCCAGTAAGAGGAGTGAATGAACAACACTGCTCTTACAGTTGATATAATTGTTAAAGACTTTTGTTAAAATATAATTTTTTATAGGGCATGTATGCATGCCAGAGAGAGACTGAGAGAGAGGGCAAATGTGAAAGCACCTTCAGAGGGATGTCACACCGCACTCCCTTATTCTCCATTCTCCTCTTGGAATTTTGGGCATACATGCACACATGCCCAGTTATGTTTTTCAGGCTGCTGTGTCCAAGATTCCAGTCTGCACAATCGGCCATGTGGGATTCAGCCACTTTAACCACCATGCCACTGGCTGGCCCCAATTGTTAAAATTTTAAGTTTTTTGCTTGTTTATTTTGACAGAGTGCTTAGAAAAAAATAGGTGTTTGAATGCTAGCTAGTGTTGTAAACCCAAGCCTTGTAAGATCGTATCATGTTGTTACATTGAAGGGAAATATCATCCTTGGGTTTTGTTGGAGAGATGCTGCAGAAAATCTTGGAAATTTTCTGAAAGACAATGAAGAAGAGAGAGATGGAGAGAGAACTCTGGTACTTCCAGGCTGATGAGCACTTGTTTAGTCACTGACAAATATTTATGCCATAGCTATTTTGCATAAATGTTGTTGAGCACAGGGATGACAGCGATGGGCCCTGCCTTTGTGGATCCTAAGGATTCTCAGAAAGTGGATTTCTCTTTGAATCAAGGACAAATATGTTACTTGGTACTTAAAATAGTTGACATCATGCAAATCGACTTGGTCTGGTTAAGACTGGGTTGATCAGGACCAGCAGTTGGTGTAATGGCTATGTCACTGGACTCCATGTAGTCGACTGCAGTTCGAGTCCTGGACCCAGTGGCTTAAACTCATGCCGGGCACCTGTTCATGCGTGCCCAAGATCCTGAGAGGAGAATGGAGAAGGGGTTGTGGCATGGCCACCCCCCCTCCCCCCCGGGGGAGTGATTTCTTGCTTTCTGTATCTCTGTCTTTCTGGCTAATGCATGTGCCCTCTCAAAAAAAAAAAAAAAAAAATAGATTGGGTTGATCTTCCCAAGATGACTTGGATCAGCAGATTATGTCATTAATTATTTATTTTTTTAAAGAATTAGCAAGTAGCCATCCAATTCATGCTATTATTTAAATACTTTATCATCAACTTTTTTTTTCTAGTTTGGACTCGATAATAGTTTTATGAATTGCTAACATTGTTTTTAATTTAGTGTTTATTGTGGTAACAATAATGTATTTAAATAAAAAATAGAGTGGTATATTTAATCTTGACTTCTATATGATTGATGTGTTGATCTATTTTCTGGTAGTATTAGTAAATGAGGAGAAGAAAATTATAAATCTCATCCATTCTGGAGTTCTAGGCTCTTTCAACATCACGTGTGAGTTGGCTGTTATTTGATTAAAGTGTTTATTAGTGTTAGTTAGGTGAGGTACCCCTAAGTAAACATCAATGTATATACCCTAGTGTTTTCTGTTATACATACGAACCGTCTGTTACTTATGCTTTTATTAATGTGTTGGTTCTCATAGTCATTCAACAAGCTTTGCAAGGGCTATATATAATTCCTCTTGTCCTACGATCTGTGTTTGCCTTTTCAGCAGTTTTTGCCTTTTGGAGACATAAAGGACCCAAATTAGGGGTTCAAAGGTGAGTCATGTAATAGGGAAGCATTCTCAAAGCGGAATGCAAGCCTGGTATGTCACCTTCTGGTTTCTATACAAATAAATCAATGCTAGATCATAAAATTCAACCTGTAATAACAATCACTAATATTTAATAAATTGCCGACTGGTTTGAAAATCTGTTTAAATATTTTGTATCACCCACAAAAGCAGTTGTAATAAACTGCTCGGTTATAAAAATCATGTAACACATAATTATTGGCATTATTATGTTCATTTGTTCTCTCATTTTCTCTTTTTGGAAACAAAATTCTTGGTTTGAAAAACAACTTTACGGTGGCATTTCCTATTTTGAATTATGATGTGAATTTTAAGTAAAAAAATAAACTCAGGCAGTGATAAAAATGAAATTGTACCTTTTTAAAAATAAGAGATCCAAAAACTATAATTTTAAATGAGTCATTGCTTATTAATATAATAATAATTTTCATAGGGAATTTACTGCAATGTGTATAGAAAAGCCACTATGGAAACTCATAAAAATGCTGTGGCTTGTCAAAGTTTTAGATTAATTTTTTTGTAAGAGAAGTAGCTTGGAAACTATAAACATGTGTCTGGATTGAGCATGGGGAATTTTGGAGTTTAAAAGGAGCTGAACTGAAGTCTTGGCTTATTTCTACTGGCAGGACTTTGGTTTCTGATGTCTTAAGAAATATCAAGTTCATGCGCCTTGAATGCTGCTAGGAATGAATATTCCAGCAGCTGCTTAGACTCCTGCCATGTGCCTCTCCATGTAATGGGTATTGTGTTTTTAAAAATCCTAAAGTGGATAGAGAATCTATTCTGGGTGCCAAGCTAGGATCTACGATTTTGTCAGCCAAGCCAAATATCAGAAATAGGTATGAAAAATAGTCTCTGACTTTCAGCGAAGCTTTGGCCTGTTAGTTGATGATTTATTCAATGGGAAATCTGTTGCATAACAGATGTTTTGCCCTTCTGATCGTCACTGACCTCAGGAAGTCAAGAACCGCTGACAAGCAGCTGCCTAAGAGTGCCCCTGTTCAGCGGCTCCTCATCTGAGAATAATAGATAAATTAATTTGCTCACACTTCTTTATATACATTGGATGAGAAGGTCCAGATAAGTAGATCACAAGCAGCTAAGTGCCTGCAATGAAGTGGGAAATTTACACGAAGGCCAAATCTAAGTGTGCCTTACAATGTCTATGTAAAACCCATCTACCGGGACCAAACAGAAATGCCACCAATGGGACTAGGCACCTCTCAGGTGCAGAGGAAAGTGTGAAAAACACCTAGCACCTCTTAAAAAGTCTTCAAATGAATTTCAGCTGTTAAACCCTCTGAGCCCATGTTATGCAATCTTTTCTCACTGTAGAGTTGCAACCACCATGGATCTTAATTATGTAGAAGGAGGCTAAGCCACACAGGATGAGTGATTTACAAAAGACTTGGGAGAAAGTCTAATGAGCACTTCAATTAGACTTGATAATTTACACTTTCCCCACAAGTTGTCTTTGGGCTTTTTCTGGGGTGGCGTGAATTACTTTGGTAAGGAGTTACGTCCCTGACTTTGGACAGGAGCAGGTACCACCTTTCCATACATAGGCTTTCCTGTTGCCGAGAGGAGTCTCGTGTGTCAGGTGAAGACGTGAGCAGTAAATATCTGCAGACAATGCAATGCAGGCAGAAGAAATATCCCTGAACAAAGACAGTAAAATGGCGTGTTGTTATACCTTGTGCAGTGAACTTGTCAGCTGGTGTTTCCCAAAAGCTGCCTGCCCCCGCACTCCCAGTACATCCTTCAGTTGACCAGTCAAATGAGTGATTTATTCTTCTTGCTAGTGATCAGCTCATTAATTGCCAGGCTTTAGCCAACCAGGGCTGATGAAATGTAAGGAGTTCATGAGAGCTCAAAAGATCTGAGAAAAGGGACCAGCAGTTAGCAAAATGGCTATGTCACTGGACTCCCATGTAGTTGACCATGGTTCGAGTCCTGGACCCAGTGGCTTAAACTCACGCCCGGAGCGTGTGCATGCATGCTCAAGATCCCGAGAGGAGAATGGAAGAAAAGGGATTGCGGTGTGGGGAGATTTCTTACTTTCTGTTTCTCTGTCTTTCTGGTGAGTGCATGTGCCCTATAGCAAAAAAATCTCTCTTAAAAAAAAAAAATCTGAGAAGAAAAAGAAAACAACTGGGACACATGTGTATGTGTCTATACTGCAGTGACAAACACAGCTCCTAAGCTGGGGAGAGGAGAGGAAACACCTCCAGAACTATTTGCCTACCAGTCTCCACTCTCACCTTCCCACACCAGATGCATAAAAATGTGTTCTTTTTCTCTCTCTCTTTTTTAAAAATTATTTTATTTAACTTTATTTATTTGTTATTTTCATTTGACCAGAGAGGGACAGAGGGGGAGAGAGGGAGGGAGGGAGGGAGAGAGAGAGAAAGAGAGAGAAAGTGAGAAAGCAAGCCATCAGGTCCAAGACTTGAATCATGGTTGACCATGTGGGAGTCCAACGCCCTTGATCACCACACCACCTGCTGGTGCCATGTGTTCTTAACTGTTACTGGTAAACAAGCCTGCGAATAAAGTTGACTTTGTTGAGGTGGGGAGACCAAGGAGATTTCAATACTTACATCTGCCTGATGACATTCAAGAGCTACTACATCAATCCTCCACCCTGAAGTTCCTTACCCTCTGGTCTTTCTGTAGTATGAGTTAATATATTTTCTTACTATGAGGCCAGTTTGAGTTGAGTTTCTGTACTTACAATAGATATCCTGATTAATCTAAGCTAACATTTATTACTCTGCTTTATATTGTAGTATTTTGGAGGTTCTGCATGCTAGTCAGTCACCTCCCCCACACACCTCATCTGTGTTTGTCCTTTTCTGACCCCTGAAGGTTGACGACTTTGGGCAGTACCACCTGGATGCCAGTGAGGGGTGCCAGCAGGACAGCAGAGGACAGGTGTGAGTTGGAGCTCCTGCCAGCTTGGGAGCTGCCTTTCTGTTGACAGCTGTGCCCCTCCATGACTATGGCTCCTACCAGGTGACCCTCCTTCTTGACTCCAGAGGCACTCTTGTTCTTGCCCCTTCAGCATGAGAAGTGGTGACAGCTTTTCTCTGTTGCCTGCCTCTGGCTGCTACTTTAAGCTTGTCCTTTAAGTTTGTCCATTTCTCTGGAAGTGGCCCTTTCATTAAATAATCTCTTTATTTGAACAATCTGTTGGGAATTCTTTCCTCCAGGGCTTTGACTGCTGCTATCTTTCTTCTGCCTCACTTTCTGGCGTTCATTTGTCTGAAGCTATAAAATTCTTCAAACCTGAATGAAGAAGCTATTCAGGGTGGAGATGTGAAGGGTTTTTCCTTTTGCTTACTGATTGAGTTTGACTGAGCAAGGGATCAACAAGTTGTCCCCCCCCCCCCCCCCCCACCGCAAATATTCTAGACTTTGCGAGCCACATAGTTTCTGTTGCAATGATCAACTCTGCCATTTTTAAACAAAAGTGTGTGAATATGTTCCAATAAAACTTTATTTATAAATACAAGTGATGAGTCAGATTTGGTAGCTGGGCCATAGTTTGCTAACCTCTGAGATCTCTCATTTGATTTATGACTATAAAGAATAAGAAACAAGATTTAGTCTCTGAGACAGTTTCAGAAGAGAATGCTTTGTGAAGCTTATCTTTTTGGTGACTCTTGCATGTGATAAAATCATTTGGGAGAGATCAGTTGAATATTAAACATAGTGGAGAAGAATAATTTCTTTCCTTTTTAAAATATAATTATTTTATTTAAGTTTATTTGTTATTATTATTTTTAATTTGACCAGAGAGAGACAGAGACAGAGAGAAAGTGAGAAAGTAAGCCACGAGGTCCAGGACTTGAACCATGGTCAGCCATGTGGGAGTCTAGCACCTTTAACCACCATGCCACCTGCCAGCCCCAGAGATTTTTGCTATAGACTGCATGTGCTCCTCAGAGAGACAGAGAGAGAGAAAGTGAGAAACCAGCCCCTTGGGGAATGGCCATGCCACAATCCTTTCTCTTGGGATTTTGGGCACACATGCACATACTCCACGCGTGAGTCTTAAGCTGTTGGGTTCAAGACTCAAACCGTGGTCGACCATGTGGGAGTACAGCAACGTAACCCTTTGCTATCTGCTGGTCCTCCCAATCATATCTTTTCTGTACCAGCAGATCATAGCATAAGTGTAGTGCTTGCCAGAACGGGAGATGTCACTCATCACCAGCTCTTCTGAACTCTCTGGAGCTGATAGAGATTCCCAGGTCCAGGGCAAGGAATGAGGTTGGAGAGACTGCTTTCTACTGCTTACGATTTTATGTCAAGCAGGGACAGCAAATGAGGTATTCTCCTGGAGTGCCTCCTGAGACTAGAGGAAAGTTGAGCTAAGTAAGCAGCACAGAGACCTACCAAAATGCCATGTCTTCTCAAGAGCATTCTTGAATTTTTCAACGTCTAAAGTCCCCCTACATTTATGGTTTTTTCACGGAGCTTTTCCTATAGATATCTCGGGGCCGTTCTTACATTTTGATATGTAGTAAGTTGGCAGTGTATGTCACTGCCCTTTGCTGTTTCACCTGGAGAATACTACGTGCCTCTCCCCAGTGAGTCTGTCCACCTAGCCATTTGTTCCAGGTGAAGGTCACAGGGCCTTGAGGACAGGAAGACTTAACATGTCTTCCTATGTGCTGTGAGACCTCCCTTCCTTATACACAATGGGTGCACACTACTTAATTAATTTCTCATTTGATCATTGCTTTCATAAGAGAGAGAGAGACAGAGACAGAGAGAGAGAGAGATAAACACCCCTAACAGGATCTTCACACCATAATCCATCCCGTCACAGCCATACTGGATCACGGCACACACCTGCACCCAGCATGCCCAGGGTGGTCCCAGGATGTGAACCTAGGACTCTCTCAAAGTGGGTCCCTTTGTGTTTCCACTATGCCACTGACTGGCCCCAAATTTATAAGTACTTTCTAGACAAACCTTTTAATATTTCTAGGACCTGGGACGAGAACATGAATGGAAACCCATGTTCCACACATGTAAATATTTGAAAGTTACACCTTAAGCCATATTACTGGCCAGGCATTGCTCCCATTCTTTGGGAACAAATGTTGACTCATTGGAAGTCACCTTTGTGATCTGGGAGCAATGCTCTCTCCTGGGCCAGCCCTGCTCTCCCCAGTCTAAGAGGTCATATGGGCCTCCTGGGGCAGGGCAAGGTGGGGGCTTGCCCCAGGCTCAGGATTTCTGGGCTGTGATGGGCAAACTTGAGATGACCAATGACTCAGTTTCCTGGGGAAACAGGCTGGGCTGGGCATATTTTCCTTATGCCTTGTTGTCTGAGTTGGGATTTCTAGGGCCTCCCAGAGCCACACCATCCTTGGAAGGGAAAAGAACAGACATGAGGGAACTGGTCTGCTGCCTAGGACAGCCAATTTAAACCAGGCACCCCTTCTTCTCCGCTGTCCCAGAGCAGGTGTGGTGATCTGTTCCCCTCCTCTACTTCCCCTGCGCTACTCACTAAGCCCAAGAATTCTCAGCCTTGCTTCTTCTGACCTGAGGCTTCTGTTCAGTTCCCACTGGCCTCTTCCATGATCCTGGTGCATTCAATCAGTTGCCAAACTCTCTAAAATCGTTGGCATAGACAGGAAAATCAAGCATCTTCTGTTGTGGAGTCTGAGCTCTGCGGCACACTGCACAAGGACCCTCTTGATCTGGTCTGAGGGCAGCATTAGAACACAGAAGCTGCACCTGGAGGATACTACATGCCTCTCCCCAGTGAGTCTGTCCACCTAGCCAATCATTCCTGGTGAAGCTTTCTTCTGTGGTTGGTGTACACTCATTGTCAGATTTGCCTGTGGGGCTTGCTAAAATACATACACTGGACCCCACTCCAGAGTTTATCACTCAGTGGTCTGGGATGAAACCCAGAAACTTATGTGTCTCATTGGTTCCCAGGTGATACCACTTCCCTGGGGCCTACATCTAAGAACCACTGGTGCATATATGACTGGACAGTCAGTGGAACCCCCAAAATAGCCATGATTCTCCTGATTCGCAGACATGCAATGGGTTCCCCAAGCTGGCCCTGGGCCTAAGATATTGTTAGAAACTTGATCTTTAGTAGCTGGGAAAGAAGGGAAACATTTAAAGCTGCAAGCAATTTCCAGTCTCTATGGGTAGGGACATGAATTTACCTCAGAGGCAAATTGTTGTTCTTGGTCTGGGAAAACCACTTGAGTCTGCCATTTATTTACAAAAATGTAAATCAAATATTCACCCACTGTTCTAGAGGGAAATGTGAAGTCAATATTAACCCGAACACAGATGTTTTAGACTGAGAAGTTAAGTGTTCTATTTGATAACATAAATTTTGGGGGAAGAATGAGCCAAACTTCTGTCTGGGAGACATAGTTGTCTGGCGGGGAGGGGGTGCATGTTCCAGCGTTTTTAGGCCTGTCTGATTTTAAGGGCTCTTTGCTTCAAGCTGTTGCTTGTTCTTATAGCTGGTATATGCAGCTTTGTATGTGGAGTTGTTTTTCAGAACTCCAGAGCTGGGACCTGAGCACCAAGACAGAGGAGCGTCTACACAAAAGTCACTCAGCCAGGCATGTGGTGTGTCTCACAGAGAGTTATTTCTGTCACAATAACCCACCACATAATGAAGCTTAACTACTACTTTCTGATGCACTTTTTCTGCTAGAGGGTTTCTTCTGCAGAATATTCCGTCAGTCTAGCTAGAAGAGGTCGATGATCAGCTTTGAAGAATAAGAAAGAGACAGCGTTTTCCTCCAAGGTCCTAAGGGCAGATGGGCCAGGATTCTGAAGACAGAGAATCACACAGAGGGTGGGAGAAGGAAGCAACAGGAACCATGGGTCCTGAAACTTACCACTCTGGCCCAGAGTTCCACTTTCCTTCTCTAGTACCTGAGTTTTTGGTGAAATATTGCTCAGAGTTGAAGTTTAATCTCTGTTGTGATGGGAGGATTTACTGGAAAAATATACTACCAGCTTGAAACTAATTCCAAGGAGAGGGCAGGGCTCATGTCCAAGGCCCGTTCTCAGGGAGAGCGGACTTCCCTGCAGTGTGAGGGTCTTCCCAAGAAGATGGCAGGGTGGAGCAGAGGACCAGGAGGGGCAGGGACACAGATTATGCCATCGTGGGTATTTAAGAGAGGCAAGTTTCTTATGGACAGGTTGATGCTCAAGATCAACCATGATTTTTAAACTCAGAGTATAACAAAACTGGATATTTGGGCTACAGACGGAGTATAGTTGGCTGGCTAAGTTAAATACCTCTCTGTATTTAATTGGGAAAAGGACTTACATGAACACCCATCCTCAAGATCAGATACAAGTAGAAAGAGTTGTTTTTCTTTAATTGGATAAGGTAATTTGAGTTTTCAGAATGAGTAAATACATCTGAAGCTGCATCAGCAAGAAATGGAACTCTTTATCTGTAAATCTTAGATAGGAAATGAAGTTTGTTGTATGAGCTTCAAAAACTCCCTTTAATTAGACAATATGAGTTCCATCAACTCTATTAATCTTCCAGGGCACATATACAAAAGTCCTAAACAAAGGAGAAAATAAAACCAAGTTAGAGCAACATAAGGGGTTGAGAAGGTATAGGTCACCAAAGAAAATCAATTTTCCTGTAATCTACTTGAGAGCTCCAAAAATAACAATTAAATATCAATTTACAACCAGAATCTTCCCTGCTCTGTCATGGCTCCCAGAGTCCAGCAGACTGACCAAGGCCTTCCAGAGGTGGGACATCTAGACTTTAGCCAAAGTAAGCATACCAGTGAAGAAAACCAAAACAATTTGGAAAGACGAAGCCAGCATGGAACACACGCGGATTCGGTGAAAAGTGGATTTATATCTAGTATATCAAAGAGTTGGATCAGGGACAGTACAGTGTAGGCACAGGAGCCTTAGTGGTGACCACAAATAACTCACTCTGGGGGGAAAGTGGCTTATGCACAAAACAATCAGCAAATGCTTGAGAAATGGGAAAGATCCATTTTCCATTCAAAGGATTTTGTGTATCCATTGGCTTCTTAATCTTAAAAACCTCAAAATCTTAAAACAAACAATAGTATTCCACACCTGTGTTTTGATGAATATGGAAGCTATTCTTTTCTTTTATGATTATTCTTTTTTTGGTATAATTACTCTTCACTCTAGGAATTACAGTACTTTATAGGAGAAGATTCATAGGGAGAGCACAGACGAGTTTATAATCTTTACTGAGCTGCTTATCTTAAGCCTCATTCTCTTTTCAAAAAAGATTCATATTTTGGGACCAGCAGTTAGTGTAATGGCTATGTCGCTGGACTCCCACATAGTGGACCGTGGTTCGAGTCCCGGACCCGGTGGCTTAAAACTCACACCGGGCGCGTGTGCGTGCGTGCCCAAGATCCTGAGAGGAGAATGGAGGAGAAGAGATTGCGGCATGGCCATCCCCCCTGGGGGTTGATTTCTTGCTTTCTGTCTCTCTGTCTCTCTCTGTCTGTCTGGCGAGCGCATGCGCCCTATAGCAAAAAAGCCTCTGAAAAAAAAAGTTCATATTTTGTTTAGACTACAACACATTTTTAAAAAAATCATTTTACCAGGACCAGCAGAGAGTATAATGGTTATGTCTCTGGATTCCCATGTAGTTGACCGTAGTTCAAGTCCTGGACCTGGTGGCTTGAAACTCATCCCAGATGCATGTGTGAATGTGCCCCAAATTCAGAAAGGAGAGGGGATTGCAGTGTGGCCATCCCCCCTGGGGAGGTGACTTCTTGCTTTCTGTCTCTCTGTCTCTGTGGTGAGCGCACACGTCCTATAGCAAAAAAAAAAAAAAAAATCACTTTACCTCCTCAACTTAACAAGCACAGGGACATTGTGCATTCCACATAGCATGTGTTATGGACTCATTGGTGTTAGACAGTATTTCTAGACTGTACAGTTTTCCCCATTTGCGTAATTTCCTTGGGAAAATCTACTGGTGTGTAATTATCTTTTAACCACACTTTTCTAGTAGAGATTTCAGAGAACTTTACCAATATTTTCCTATCCATCTCCTGGGCCTTTTTCTGAAGTAGTGACTATCCCTCCTTTGAGCAATGGAGACAGTGAGGGTCACACACGGGAAGCAGCTTGCCCAGGGCTAGGCAGTGAGTCAGCTGGGGAGTCAGGCACCGCTTGCGGCCCTGGACTCCCACGAGGGCCTTTCTACCACTGCCAGCAAGAGTGTTGCACCCTGGTGGCCATGGGTCTTCAGCGCTGGGGAAACAACGCACGCGTCAAGATTCCTTGCAGGGAAGCATCTGTTTCCGAATGCTAAACAGTGGCGTGGTATAGTTCAGAAATGTTTGGGAATCAAGGACAGTGGAGACTGGGGGACATCAAGTTTTGCTAGAACTTCCCAGATTAGGTTTTCTTCATCACCCCAGTGCACACTGCAAATGCTTCCTCCTCAGTAGGACACTTGTTATTTCAAAGCTCTCAGATTTGATTAGCTTAACCCTTCACTCATCAGAAAAGTTGTTTTGCAAGGTCCATTTTGACATCAAAGTATTTAGCATAACTTCTTCTTTGTGTGTGTGTGTGTGTGAGAGAGAGAGAGAGAGAGAGAGAGAGAGAGAGAGAGATTTTTTGCTATAAGGCATTGGCATTTGACAGAGAGACAGAGACAGAAACTGAGAAATCACACCCCCCCCCCCCCCAGGGGAATGGCCATGCCACAATCCCACAATCTTGTCCCCTCCATAATTTATGGTGTGTGTGTGTGTGTGTGTGTGTGTGTGTATATATATATATATATATATATAGAGAGAGAGAGAGAGAGAGAGAGAGAGAGAGAGACTCCTTTTAGCACATGCTTATTATGTATTTGGCAATTTGATCTTTTATAGTACTATCCAAAATATTAGCCATTTCTGAAAAGAAACTAGTAGAAAAGAGTGCCCAGGAATCTTGAATCACGATGGTTGATTTAATTCATTTCTACAAGCAGGCCTTGAATGCCTGCTCTTCAAGGCAACGCACCCCCATGTTTGCCTCAGGGCACATAAGAATATAAAGCATGATCTTGGCTTTCGGGGAGTTTATCTTTGAATAAGAGAGAAAGAAACTCACAAAAAGATCACAAAAGCTGTACTGAGTACAAAGTACTACAAAAGTACAGAGGTGGGAGAAATCATTTCATAGGAGACAAGAAAGCCTTCGTGGTTCAGAGAGCCTTTGAAATGCCCAGTGGTTGGGAATGTGGCATGGGGAGAAGAGAGCCAGGGCACTTATTAAGGTGGACCAAAAGAAACACGAGTTAATTCAGAGAATAGCAATTGGTCCAATAAAAGGGAAGCCCAAATTTTCCAGCTTAGTATACTCTCCAGAAGCTTCTGAAAGCGTTAAGTAGAGGTAATCTCACACAAGGTAAAGCTACCAGGATCTGCATAGCCTTTTTACAGCTAAGGATCAGAGTCTGTCAGGATGCACACAGAACAAACTGGCTGATTTTATTTTTTATTTTATTATTATGATTAGAGATTTTTGCCTTAGGGCATATGCACTCACCAGAGAGACAGAGAGAGTGAGAGAGAAAGTGAGAAATCACCCCCCAGGGGGATGGCCACTCTGCAATCCCTTCTCCTCCATTCTTCTCCTGGGGTCCTGGGCTGCACATACACACACGCCTGCCATGAGTTTCAAGCCCCTGGGTTTGGGCCTTGAACCATGGGGTAGCCATGTGAGAGTCCAGTGACGTAACCATGATGCCATCTGCTGGCCTCTAATTATTATTATCTTTAAATACCAAAGATTGTGTGCACAAAAAAGAGGGAAGAAGAGAGAGAAAAAAGAGGAGAAGGGCCCCAATGAGGCCCAGTCACACTGCAGTCCTTTGCCCTCTGTGGCCACAGTTGCCTCAGTCCACTCGGGCACAGGTCCAGCATGTTGCTGTGTCATTGTCAGGACTGGGGTTCAAACTGCAGTGGTCATATGGGATCTGGCTCCCTGTGCACAGGCTTGATTAAGGGGCTGGCCCTGGCTGCTGAAATTCAGAGACTGGTGACCCAGTGAGTCCCAGGACAATAACTGGCATTTATGTGACCCGTGGCATACCCTTGGCCCCCATGCCATGCTCCTGGAGCTTAGTCTAAAGGCTTGCCTTGCTTTCATATATGGGAATAATTTGCTGCTGTGTAAGGGGAGGATTCCTTGTTGGTTTGTCTGGTGTACTTGCAACCCCTGCTCCTGGGGTGGATTTCTCAGCTGACTATAGGGGATTTATCATATGGCGAATAAGATATGAGTCAAAAGAGGTGCCTCGCTATAGGTATGCATGACTGTCCAGTGTGTGCTGGGAAGGCAACACTGACATTTTCTGTTACCAGTTTAGTTTTAAAAGTAAGACAGGAAGAAATGGAGAAATGAGGCCTCACTAACATATAGTGGACAACCTTGAGCGTGTGCAAGTCTGAGAGTCTTAGGTCACCCTCTCTAAGCTCAACGTGAAGGCACAGGCCACACACAGGACTACAGGGGCGTGTTCTCCTTGAGTCTTGTTGCAGTTTATGTGATAAGTGAATTCACACATTGACTTTGATCATACATCACTTTAGCCTATTAGATTAGTGAGTTTAAGCTAAGCAAAATGCATAGATCTCTTTACCAATTTCTTTAAAGAAATCGTGAATAAAAGACACTTCCAGCAATATAAGCCCAATGGCAAAGCAGGAGAAAGAACAGCGCAATCTCCTTTCCTCGAGTCTTTCTGCTACACAATGAAGTTAAAAGAACAACAGTCTATTCCGATTTGATAAGAAATGAGCTGCAATGTTATGAACAGAAGATGACATAGAAAACTTTTTAAAAACAATTGCTTATTTAATTGTAGTTATTATTTTTTAGATTTGATATAGAGTGTGTGCACTCACTAGAGAGAGACAGCAAGAGAGAAAGGAACAGTGAGATAGCAAGCCACCAGGTCCAGGTTCTTGAACCTCAGCTGGCCATGTGGGAGACCAGTGCCCCAGTCACCATGCCATATGTGGTTGCCCCAGAGAAAACTTTTGACAGGAGTTTACGAGATGTTGTTAGAGATGATTTGACTGTAAGAATATATTGTGCCCTGAGGTATTACTAATGATGATAGTAAGTAAATACAATTTATATACACGTATTGGGATATATTCTTAAAATGCTGAAGGTCACTGAGAAAGGGCATTTTCTTCTTGGCGTCTGGTACTTTGTGAGATTAAAAGCATTCCGGCGAGCAGGACCTCATGGATGTAGTAACACCTGTTACTTTCTTTCTGCTCTGGAGCAAAATGGGACTCCATGAGCCTCTTTGCTGGGTCAGCGCTTCCGAGCTCGGTACTTTGGCATCCCTTGCATGGACTTCCCAATGAGTCCAGGAGTCCCCATTCAGTTTAGCATTTGGTCTTTAGCTAGCTTAGTCATGCTCTGTGTGTTCTGCTTTATGCTAGGAAACCCTTGGGTTTTAAATAATATTCTGGGAGATGCACTATATTTGAATTTTTCTGAGCTTCAAGTGAGATGGGTCACTGTCACATGCCACCTGCAAAGGGCGCCTTTATTTATTTTTTAAAAAAACACTTCCAGGCTAGCAAATAGTGTGAAGGTGAAGGCACTGGATCCCACATGGCCAACTGAGCAGTTCAAGTCCCAGACCTGATGACTTGAAAAACATGCCAGGTGTGTGTGCATGCATGCCCTAAATCCCAAGAGGTGAATGGAGGAGAAAGAACTGCAGTATGGCCATACTCCAGGGGGGTTCTTATTTCCCCGGAATCCTTCAGTGAGGTAAAGCATCCTTACAGTAAGTATGCATTGTTCATGTTATAAATATCTATGATTTTCTAATTGTTTTTAACCTCTTCTCCCTTTTCAACCGAGGAGCCTAGGAAACTGATATAATGTTTTATCACCTGAAGTTTAGTCAAGTCCTCTGATCACGTTAATATCTGAAATCTAACTAGCTTTGTGACCTGTCCACCCACCCAAGTGGCACCACAAAATACTAGAATAATGAAGTAACTCAAGCTGGAGCTGTCACGTGAGCTGGTGCTATGAGAGCAGCCTCTCTCCTTTGACTTGGTGGGATAATTAAACTAGATGGAAGAAAAATAAGAGAGGACCATGAAACATACCATGCCATAGTCCATGATGACAAATTCAATTGCCGTCAATTACATTATCTCAGTGAAATCAAGGGTAAATAGTGAAATCTGGGGCCAGCAGATGGCATGGTGGTTTAGGTGCTGGACTCATATACAATCAACTGTAGTTTGAGCCCCAAACCTGGTGGCTTGAAAGTCACGCTGTGTGTGTGTATGTGTCCAAAATCCCAAGAGGAGAGTGGAGGAGAAGGGATGCTGCATGGCCATCTACCCCAGCAAGTGATTTTTCACTTTCCCTCTCTCTGCCTTAGTCTCTCCTGTGTGCGCATGTGCCTTATAGGAAAACAAACCAACAAACAAACAAACAACAAAAAAACCCAAAAAAACAGAACAAAACAAAGCAAAGCAAAACAACAACCAAAAAACGCCAAGAAACTAAGAAAAAATAGTGAAACCAAACCAAAAGTATATCGGTTAGTAACCAATGTAAAATGGACTTACTCGGTACTAAGTACCTGATCTGAACGAGTTACTTTAGCTTACTAACCTCCTTAGTTTATAAGAAGTAGTATTTGCTCTAAGAGCATGTGGCTCCCTGTCCTGCAATTGATGTCACCCTGCAAGAATGTTAACTCCCCTTCAGTGCCCTGCTTGTCCACATCTCTCTGCACTTGCCATGTAGGCCTCTGGAACTCTGGGGACATTGGTTAGTGGGATCTCTCTCCACAGCTTACAGTGGTCTTCCATCTCACCCTTGGCTCCTCTGCAGGCTCCTCTGCATGTCCTAACTGTAGCCTAGCAACTCAGAAACCAATTTAGAGCCCACGGCCTGGCCGTAGCAAGTCTGGGAGGCCCTAGCGCCTTAGCATGAGGAATATATTTCTTTTGAACTGCTGTAAGTATCTAGCTGCAAGGCCAAATGGTACTCCATTGGCTAGCCTGTTAGCACGCCATCACGGAGCAAAGGGGCCAGGGAAGCCCTCACCATGCACCGAAGGGGTTATTTACATGGAAAGCTGCAGAAAGGAGCCTGAACACAAGAGGCTACGTATTTTGGCAAGGTTGAGGAGCTGGTTCCTTCTCCTTCTCCTTCTCCTCCTCCTCCTTTTCTCCTCCTCTTCTCCTCCTCCTCCACCTTTAATGGAATTAGGACTGGTTTTCATGTTATTGCCATCAACAAAGCCAGGGAAAACTGGATACGATAGCATCAGATTCAAAATGAGTAAGCTCTTGCCCATCCCAAATGCGGGTGCCCGTAATAAAAATGGGAGCCAAGTGGCAAGTTTTTAAAAATTGCTTTTGACAGGCTCCCAGGACAAGGTCTTTTCATACCGCGATCCTTCCCTTAGCCAGGACCACGGACACGAGAGGAGTTTTAATCCATCCTGGGTTCCAAACCCCGACCAGTCATGTGGCTCCAGCATTGCCGAGGAGCGCACCTCCACCTGCGCCCTTGCCCATGGCCCCAAGGAGCAGCTCTTTGGTATTTTTTTGTTTTGTTTTGTTTTAGTTTTAATTTTAATTTTGCTGGGGAGAAACAGAAAAAGAGAGAGAGGGGGAGGAAAGCAAGGAAACACCTGCAATAACGCATGGTCACACCACGATCTTTTTTCTCCCATTTTTGCCTCCTGTTGGGAATTTGGGTACATGTGTGCAGGACCTCAGTGTGCTTTTTCAAGTCACCAGGTTGTCCAGGACTGGAACTTTGTGGTTTGCTATGTGGGATCCAGCAGCTTTAACCACTAGTCTGGGCTTGGGGCAGTTCTGTTTTTTTTTTTTTTTTCTTAGAGGTTTTGCCTTAGGGTATGTGTTTTCACCAAGGAGAGAAAAAGAGAGACAGAGACAGAGACAGTGAGAAGGAAAGTGAGAAATGATCCCCCATCCAAATCTCTTCTCCTCCATTCTCCTCCTGGGATCTTGGGCATGCATGCACATGTGCCAGGTGTGATTTTTAAGCTGCTGGGTCTGGGACTTGAACTGTGGCCAGCCATGTGGGAGTCCAGCAATGTAACCACTATGCCATCTGTTGCCCTGGGGCAGTTCTTAATGTTATATGGCTAACTTGTCTTGACCACTGATAATTTTCTTTCCTTTTTTTTTTTTTTTTTTTTTCGTGAGGACAAGGTAAAAGAACTTAAGGGGAGGTGTGTGTGCAAGTGCAGGTGCGCGTGCATGAGTACACTCTAGTCTTTGCATGTGTGTTTGTCATAAAAATTATAAGAAGTACAAGTTTTAGCTGGAGGGAAAGCTTTTTATAGCAGAGTTATAAATCACTTCAAGGAGTGATTTCCAGTTACGAGCTGACAGCTCATGCGGGAGGTGACCATGCCAGGCATGCCATTCAAAGAAGCTTGAGACCGGTCTTGCTTGTCATCTCAAATAGAAGTGATACGTTCTTGGGGAAGTGACAAGAGCAGGCAAGATGGAGTGTTTTTGTCGCTTTCAATATCTTTGGATGGAACTAGAAGGAGGTGTTAGGATGATGTAATGTAAAATGTTGACCATCAGGTGATGAAGTACATGGAGCTACTATCTGTGGGCAGAGCAGAAATGAAAATGTTGCTCATTATTACACAAAAGATGCCTGGCTATCATGTTTCTGTTCAAAAAAGGACCCCTTTGCAGTTAGGATGCCAAGTAGTAAGTTTCTGCATCTCTGTGGTACACTTTAAAACCTCTTCTGTTATATTATGACAAGTACAAGCCTAAGGAGAAAAGTTAGCCACACTCTTTCAAGCTAGAGGTAGAAATCTGCGGTCCAACTGAGTTAAAGCAGAAATTGACAAAGTTGAGTGGAGGTCAATAAAGACACCCACAGAAGACCATTGAAAAAGATGCCTCTTTAAGCAAGAGATTAAATCATCTAGTGTCCGCAAGAAGTGGATCTCACGGGGTACAGCAGTCACGAATAATGGAAGACACACAATGTCTAGACTAGATCAGAACTCACCTCTGTCCTCATCCTTTTTAGCACAAGATCCTGAGTGCAAAGAGACTGGAGACTAATAATCAGAAACCACCATGCCTCCAGTAGAGTTCACTGGCTATAACCATGCCTTAGCTTATCAGGGAGCACATGTACTTGTCAAAGAGAGAGAGAGAGAGAGAGAGAGAGAGAGAGAGAGAGAGAGAGAGAGAGAGAGAAGGTACCTTCCAGTAGGTGCAGGCATGCTGCAGTGATGTTTTTCTTCATCCCATCAGGATTTGGGGGCATGTATATAAATTCACACATACCTGGCATATTTATTAAGCCTTCCAGGCTGGGATTTGAACCAAAGCTGGCCATCTTGCTCCCAATGCACAGCACTTAATCACTGCACTAAGGGGCCAGCCCTTGGCTATAACTGTGTAAACCTTGACTGATGCGACAGTTAGAACCTTGAAAACATAGTAGGATTAAATTAAAAACACACAGATTTTAAAATATGAAAAATACATTGGTTGCCAAAAATAGGTTGTCTTTTTGTTTGCCACATCAACAATTTTGTGGAAAATCGAATAGTAAAAAGAGCTTATTAGGATCAGCTAATGGAGTAATGGTTATGGTGCTGGATTCCCACATAGTCGATTGGGGTTTGAGGCCTGGGTCTCTGGGCTTTAAACTCACTATGGGCATGTGTATCTATATGTGTGCACAAAATTCCTAGAGGAGAATGAAGGAGAAGGAACTGCGGCGTGGCCATCCCCACTGGGGTTTGGGGAGGTGATTCCTTGCTTTCTGTCTCTGTCTCTCCAGTGAGCACACACACCCTATAGCAAAAATCTCTCAAAGAAAATAAATGAAATGAAAAGAGCTTATTTATAGAAGAAGCAAATTATGAACAATGTCAGTTATAGTCAGAGAAAAAAGGAATTCGGATGTGTTTCTCCATCCATCGTTAGGAATTCTTGCGGAAGAAGACTCTTACTATCAGTGACGGCTCAGAATTGTCCTTCAGTTTGATTCATCAACACGCCTTGTTCTTCCTCAGCTGTTTCTCAGGTGAAGCGTGGGGCTGAGGTCAGGAGCGTGTTCATTTTTTTCAGAGATACCAAGAGCCTTCATTCTAACTTGAGCTGCGACTTTTCTTCTGTCCCTTTATCTGTAGTCCTCCTGCTGATGTTAATTGATCTTTCCTTGCTTGCTTTCACACGAATTAAAAAAATAATAAACAAAAAACTGGAAAAATGTTTGCAAAGACAAACATTTCTGAATTCAGTATTGCACTCATACTTTTGAAAAGAATTCATTTCTTCCACATTTCTTGAGTTATTTTGTTCCTTTTATTTGTCAGAGGGCACATCTACTCTGTGGAGAGAGACAAAGAAAGAGAGAGAAAGGGAAAGTGAGAAAGTCTTCCCCATGAGGAATGGTCATGTCACAATCCTTTTCCCTCCATTTCTCCCTTTTTGAAGGATCTTTGGTATGCACACACTTGTGCCAGCCATGTTTCTCAAGCAGCTAGGTCTGGGACTTGATCCAAGCAGTTAGCCATGTGCAATCCAGCTGCCTTAACCACCAGTCCAGGACCGGCCCATGAATTTTAACATATAATTTATGAACGCTTAATTTTTACGTAGCATTTTGTATCTATATAAATCTTGAGTAAATTGAGAATTGGTTGTTTTACTCATTGCAGAGTTTAGGATCTCTTTTATAAATTTAACATATGCCAATACCTGAATCATGAGGCTTTTATTGTTTATCCCAGTCGAGATTCTATTGTACAGACAGGTGGAATCTGACAAGCCTCTTTCTCATCCATCATAGCCCTGTGCCTCAGTGAGGCTGATTTCTGTCTGGGAATGCCACAATGCTCTCATTTCTGTCTGACAGTGCCACCAGATGGGGCATTTAACACTGTCACATGTCTTTCACCCTGAGATGCCGCCATGTAGACAGTCATTCAGTAGCTGAGGATGAAGTGAGGAGTACAGTATCTTCTTTGGATTAAATAGGTGGCCCTCATGAAAACACAAGAAGAAGATTCCGTTCAATACTTTGGAAGTATGGGTGGATTAGACGCCTCATTATTTCCTGCAGCAGAGTCTGGGTGCTGTGTTTTTTCCTTTCCCATCCTACAGCAAAGGAACTTACGTTCTTTTCACCCTGTTCCTGTCTGCTACCTGTTCTGTGAATACACTTGTGTAAAATTAAAGCACAAGTTGAGGTCCTTGTTAGTAGCGTCTTGCTAGTCACCATTCAAGCCCTCCATGGAAATGCTCATGCATGGTCCAAAATCCTGTGGCCCTATATTTTCTTCTAGGGCCCCTCCCCTCTGACCAGGAATCTAAACTCTGTAAATAAATGAAGGAATGTGTTAGGGCCAGACCTCGTGTCCTCTCTCAGGGCCTTCTGCTAACACTAGGCAACATGGAATTTGAAATGCTTGATGATAGCAAAGATTGAGAAAGACCCACTTCTCTCCTGCTAGATGGTTCATTTCCACAGTCTAGTCAGAGTTGCTGCACCAGTAATTGGTTTCTACTTTCTTCGTGTTAAAGTCGCGTTTAACCTCCACCCCTTCACTGTATCCTTTTTGTCTCTGTTTTTCTTAGCATGTAGATAAAACTGCCACAGACTTCACCTTCCTCTAAGTAAACCGTCTCCTTAAGCACTGGTCTGAAAAAGGCCTGGGGCTACCCAGGGTACTATTCAGATGCTTAGCACATGTAGGGCTGCAAAACACATTTCCTCAATGCATTTCCTTTATGTTAACGTGCTTCAAAATCTGATAAAAGCATTTCATTTCAGGAAAGAGTAAGTTGTGCTCTCTCAGTGAGGCGAATCATTATTTTTCCATTGCTAATGTGGATATGGCGCCATCCTTCATAACTCACATGCTGCGCCGAACACACCAATCAATGAGGCGAGGTGAGTTATTTTCCAATAAACGGCACACGATATTGTGCTGATCCTGGCGTGGTATGTCAACCAGACCCTCCTGACCAATAACATGTATCTATAAAGTTTGGAAATATGGTTTGTAATATCTCTGTTCCTCTGTGAAGCTAAATTATTTATTCCAGTTGAGCTCATAGGCATTTCATGTTTAGACTCTTTATGAAGAAATAGCAAAACATTGTGGTTAAGAGTTTAAGTTTTGGAGTCAGAAAGGTCTAGATTAGAGTTCAGGCTCTGTTGCCACTGGCCAAGCAGCTTCCTGTAACTTGTAGATCCGCTCAGAGCCTCCGTTTCTTGCTCTGAAAGCAAGAGTGATAATCAAACCTGTCTGATGAAGTTGTTTGTCTTTTGGAATATCAGATTAAGTGTTAAAGAAGACATCAACTGCATACTGCCTGGCAGCTGATCAGGTATCTAAAGAAAGGTCACTTCTTGTTCTATTCAGTTGATTTATTCTTAGGGCACTGTGGGCAGACCCCCATCTACAGAGTACACAGGAAGTAGTCACCTGTATAACTTTATTATAATCTCCTGGGGAAATATTCCATCTCCATGCCTGGATGTCCATGCCATCGTGCTCTTTGGCTATCCCCCTAACTCTCTGACCTCCCAGTGCCTTCTCTTTCCCTCCCTGCCATTAAATGTCATCTTTGGCAGGAGAGTTGAGCCCTTCTCTGAGAAGACTCCTCATGGCTACTAGGAACTAGATATTTCAGGGAACAGGAGAAATGAAGATTTTCTACTCATAATTCAGCCTCCAACAAGCAGAGCTAGTGTGGCAGGAGAGTTGAGCCTTTCTCTGAGAAGACTCCTCATGGCTACTGGGAACTAGATATTTCAGGGAACAGGAGAAATGAAGATTTTCTACTCATAATTCAGCCTCCAGCAAGCAGAGCTAGTGTGGCAGGAGAGTTGAGCCCTTCTCTGAGAAGACTCCTCATGGCTACTGGGAACTAGATATTTCAGGGAACAGGAGAAATGAAGATTTTCTACTCATAATTCAGCCTCCAGCAAGCAGAGCTAGTGTGCGATCACAACAGAACGGCAAACAGATTCTAGAACACCTCTGTCTGCTTGCTCCTGAATATTGAGGCTTAACTTTAAGAATTTGAAAGAAACACGCCATTCATCAGATGACAAGAAATCACCGCTGGATCACGAGAAATATGGGAAAACGAGAAAATACCTCTCCTCCACGGGAAAAGAGTAACTCTCCTTCATCCACAAGCAGTTCGGTGAAAGTCATGGAAATGTCTGATAAGGAATTTAGAGCATTCGTAATGTCGAAGCTAACAGAGATGGAAGAAAAGAGAGATAATGAACTGCTAAAGAGAAAGGAGAAAGAAGTTGCCGAGTTCCAGGAGATGAGGAAATTCTTGCAAGATCTAAAAGAGGAATTACACACTTTACAAAAGACTCAAACGGAACTGCTAGAGATGAAGTCTATAATACAAGAAGTCAAAATCTCCCTTGAAAGTATTAAAAGCAGACTAGATCATTCAGAAAATAGAATCTCAGATGTAGAAGAGAAAATGGCTGGCTTAGAAAAATCCACCATGAAGACTGAGAAAATGGCTCAAAAATTTGAGAATGATATGCGAGAAGTACTGGATACCATCAAACGTCCAAATATCTGGATAATTGGCATTCCAGAAGGTGAAGAGACCCATAAGGGCATTGATAATCTATTCCATGCAATCCTGCAAGAAAACTTTCCAAACCTAGAGAGGCATTCGAAGATCCAGTCCCAGGAAATACAAAGGACCCCAAATAGAATCAACCCAAGAAGATCTTCTCCAAGACACATTATAGCCAGGTTGACCAAAACCGCAGACAAAGACAAGATACTAAGATTGGCAAGAGAGAAACATCAAGTTACCTACAAAGGACATCCCATCAGGCTAACAGCAGATCTCTCATCGGAAACAATGCGAGCGAGGAGAGAATGGGAAAATATATTCAAAGTGTTACGAGAGAAGCAATTTCAGCCAAGAATACTGTACCCGGCAAGATTATCTTTCAGGTGGGAAGAAAAGACAAGAACATTCTCAGATAAACAAAACCTGAAAGAATTTACCAGCACCAGACCAGATCTCCAAGAAGTTCTCAAGGGTGTGCTGTATCAAGAAAATTAAACACAGACACATGGAAATAAGAGTCCAAAAACAATGAAAGTGGCCAACTTAATCATAGGGACAAGTCTGGAGTTGAATATTATATCCCAGAATTTAATCAGGAAAATTGAACCAGAACAGAAGATAAAAGTACATGGAACTAATAGGTTCATGCACCTTCCATTTGAACAGAATCCTAACTTGTTTCCTGGCTTTAAGCAAAGTTCCTTGGCATTTCTTTGAGTTAAGTTAAAACTGGTTTTCTTAGTAGTAATGAGTGAACTCACCACTGAAAGTAGTTAGATTATGTAGGAAATTGTGTGATCAATGCAATGTGGGTGGGAAGGGAATGAAGGACAATTGTAGACACCGGAGGTGGTGTGAGAGGAGGGTGGGAAGGGACAGAGGGTCAGAAAGAGGGGTGGAAGTAATTCTAGGAAATAGTAATGGAAAATTTTTTGTAATGTGCATGATTGTATCACTATGCAGTGTGTACTGGATGGGAGATTGCATTTTGTATGCTGTGATGAAGCTTAGGGAAGGAATGTAAATTGAGTTACAAAAAAAAAGTTTCAGAAAAAAAAATATATCTATTCAATGACTGCAGTAGGATATGTAGCCACAGCTAGGTGCTACTTTATAGGATGCGTAAAGTAAGACTTGTGTTCATGGAAATGTGGGTATCACCTGTGTTTGCTATGAGGGTATTTGGATTGATTAGGGTCTTTGGCGATACAATAAAATGTGAGGAGAAAAACAGTATAGAAAGCAAACATAGATACCAGAGACTGTGGGAGGAGAGTGGGAGATGGCAGAGGGTAAGAGATATAGAATCAAGGATGGGGGGAAAAAAAGCAAAACATACAGAAGACAAGAAATGGAAGATCATTTACTGACAATAACATGTTTGTTGATGTGCTTGATTGAGACAATATATAGTGTACTTTGGATGGAAAATCTCATTTTGTATGCTGTAATGATGTTCAGTGAATGAATGCAAATAAATAAATTGAAAAAAAAGAAAATAAATAAATGTCATCCTTGACACCTCCTTCTTCCTTTGCCTATAAGCCAGTCCATTACTAAGCCCAGTGGCTCCCTCTCTGAAATCCACTTATCTCTCTCCGTGCACAGTTGCTGCTGTAGCCCAGGCCATCAACACCTCTTGCCCAGGCTCCTGCACTAGCCCCCCTGCTGAGTTTCCTGTATTTATTTTCCCTCTTTTATTTATTCTCCACAGAACACAGGGATTGCTTAAAATTGAAATGCAAATAAATTATCCACAGTCAAACCTTTGCTTAAAAACCTTCTTCAACCTTGTTCTTAGACCAATGTTATTGCACCATCTACCAGGCCCTGTGATGCCCAGGCCTTTCTGTCTGGTTTCACGTTGAATCATGCCTCTCTGCATTTCAACCATGCCAGGCTCCCGCTCCTAGCAACAGGGAACCTTGATGACGCAACAATTTATTCTCTATTCCTGCATATCCTTTAGTATTTATAACTGGGAAAGAAGAATTCAAAACTTCCTTTTCTTTCCTAAGGACATGGAAAGGTTTAGCGATTTCTTGTTTTCCATAAACTTTTGGAGAGTCTTTACTGAAATGTCAAAAACAAGCCCAATATATTACTATGATTTTAACTAGGCCCAAACAACTTTGGTGTTTCCAGTAGGACTGAAATTATTAAACTGACAGCCATTCGCTGAGCATGTGTGAACTTCAATTTTCAGGCCAAAGTCTAGCTAGAAAAGTGCTGACATTTTGAAATGTTATATGGCAGAAAAAGGTAGTGGAATGTTTTATAACCTTAAAAAACGTTTAGTTTGGGATTCAGTCCCAGATGTCATGGCAATTTAGTCAGGTGACAGTGAAGTATCCAAGGTGGATATAGAACCCACCAAGAACAGAGAGTGTCTAAGCACCAGTGGAAGCAAGGTCCCAGGGTCTAGAACAGAAGTCTGTTCTATAGTGACTTTGGGGTGACAACCCAACAAAGCCCTTTTCCACCACCCCTACCACTATTCTGATATTTCCATGTTATTCTTGTCATTGCTGGTGCCCAGAGGAGGCCAATGGATTGAAGGATTGGTGAGGTTGGAGTTGAGTTGGAGATGGGTACCGAGTACACTTGCTGGGTGCTAGCTGTCCACAAGACTCTACGCTCTTACAAGCGCTTACAGCTGTCAAAGATGGGAACCACTGGTGTTTCTGATGCTTAGAGTTATCTTCTGGAATATGTGGCCTACTCTGTAGTTGTCAGCTCTCTGCCACCTCCTGAGTGGCAAGTAGGCAAAGACATGGCAGCTGGGCATGTGTGATGCTTAAACCTGGGCTCTCTTTAATTCCTTCTCTGTGTTCATTTAAATTTCACCAACAAGAGTGAAGAAGCTATAAGACTTGTTATTGTTTTCAATTTTGGTCAATTTATTTCTATAGTTGAAAAATTTAAGCTTCAAAGGTTAGCTTTTCTGCTAATCCATTGACCACTGATTATCATGAACATTTTATAGATAATAGGAGGTCTTTCAAGACCCACTGGATTAGGTTAGGCCCCTGCTCTTATGCCCTTCATAGTACTTGTTATTCTCCTCACATAATTCAACCCACCTGTAATAATTGGTTTAATATCCTTAGTAAATCCTTACTCCCTTCCAGACTGGAAGTACCCTGTGTGCATAGGAACTCTGCCTATCTTATTCACTATGGTTTCTCCGTGTGTGGACTTATAGTAGGTGCTAACTTAAAAAAAAATTAAATATGGAAGTAATCCATAACCAAAGGCTAGGTCATAAAATGAGACTGGCGCAATACTACTATGAGACCTAAAAAGATAAAGTTTACTGCTGCATTTTACACAGGGTAACTTTGAATACCTCCTTACACTGACATAATAGCAATAACTGATAAGGTGGACTTCATCAAATTTAAGTTTCTACTCTGTGAAAGATACTGTAAAGAGAATGAGAAGACAAGCCAAGGACTGTGAGAAAATATTTACAAACAACATTATCAGATGAAGGGCCATTATCTGAAATATAGAAAGAACTCTTAAAACTCAACAATAAGGAAACAAACAACCAGATTTAAAAATAGGCCGAAGACATCTGCCAAAGATATAGATGGCAAATAAGCATATAAAAAGATGCTTTACATTGTACATCATCCGAGAAATGCAAATTAAAAACACTGAGATACCACTACATAGCTATTAGATGGCTCTCTGGAGCTCTTAGAAGACCAAATGCTGGTGAGGATGTGGAGAAATAGGACCTGTCTCAGTCGCTGGGAGTGTGAAATGGTACAGCTACCTTGGAAAACAGGTTGGCAATTTCCTACAGAACTAAATGTAGTCTTACTAAAAGATTCACCAGTCACACTCCTTGGCATCAATTTGAAGGAGCTGAAAACTTACATCCTTGCATAAACCTGCATATGGGTGTTTATAGCAGCTTTATTCTTACTTATCAAAACATGGAAGCAAACAAGAAGTCCTTCAGTAGGTGAGTGCATACAAATTGCAAAACCATTCAGACAATGATGTAATTTATTAAGCCCAAAAGAAGGAGTTATCGAGTCAGGGAAAGACATGGAGGAACCTTAAACATATATTAGCGAAAGAAGCCATCTGAAAGGGCTACTTACTCTATGATTCCTACATGACGTTCTGGAAAGGGAAAAACTATAGAAACAGTAGAAAGGTCAGAGACTGGATGGGAGGAGAAGTGGATGGTAGGGGGTGAGTGGGGGGGGGCAAAAGGAAGAAACACTTAACAGACACAAGAAAGTAAAGTTCTCTATTGAAAATGATGTATATGGTAATAGTCTTTATTTGGTTGTCACTTACTACATGCATAATTTCTGTCTTCTTTCTTCCTTTCTTTTTTCTCTTTCTTTCTTCTTTCTTTTTCTTCTTTCTTCCATTTCTTTTTTCCTTTTTAGCTTTACCATGGGGCGCAGAAAGACAGGGAGAGAGAGGAAGAGAGAGAGAGAGAGAGAAAGTGAGAAATAATCCCCCCCCCCCCCAATGTGGGATGACCATGCCACAATCTCTTCTTTTCCACTCTCCTCTCAGGATTTTGGGTGTGCATGAACATGCATCCAGCAGGGTTCTCAAGCTGCCAGATCTGGGACTTAAACTGTGGAGTCGACCATGTGGGATCAGCCACCTTATGTTCCATGCCGCCAGCTGGCTCCTGCATGTATACTTTCAAAAACCGTATTTTGCACTATAGAGATTCAATGATTGAATGTAAATAAGAAATCATTTTTAAAAAATCAGTGGTTGTCAGGGGTTAGTGGAAAAGGAGGAAGATAGGTGGTATCGAAATTTGGGGGATAGTGAAATTACTATGTATAACATTCTAATGGCAAGTACATGTCATTATCCATGTGTTCCAAACCACAGAATGCACAACACCAGAACATACTCTCATGTGAACTATGGACTCTGGATGGTAATAGTATATCAATATAGGTTCACCAGTTTGTGACAAATGTGCCACTCTGGTGGGGGGTGTCGATATGGGAGAAGCTATATATGTGTGGTGGGGCAGGGGGTATGTGAGAACTTTATATACCTTTCTCTCAGTTTACTGTGACCTTAAAAGTGCTCTGGTAAAAATCAAGACATAAAATACAAACAAAAATATAAACCAAAAAATCCAAACAAGAGAAAAGCAATTAATGTCTAGATTATATTGACGGTGTTAAGGATTCTAGCATTTTTATGTATGTTAAGTTATAGCCTGCTCATAAAAGCCAGAGGAGGGGCACTGTTAGCCCTAACATACAGATGAGGAAACCGAGAATCAGAGAAGTTGGAGACTTGCTCAAGGTCATACAACTCATCAGAAATTTGTTTACTCTGCTGTTTACTCCCATGCCTAGGTAAAGAAAGAAAAAAGAAAGGGAGATGTTCTGAGGTCTGAGCTGCCCAAGGCCCTGAGAGAAACCCTAAAAATAGTTGGATAGGATTCTATTTCAGCCCTGGTGGAGTTAAGTAGCATCAGAAAATGGAAAGCACTTGACTCCGGACTTAGCCCAGGAAAGTGAGCACAGCATGGATGGGTGGAAGAGATCCAAGACTCGCAAGGCATGATGTGAGCAAATATGCCACGCTGACATTTTTTTTCTGAAATGGACTCAAAACAATAAACAAAGTATTGTCCTCTAGCCCAGATTTTCTCCACCTCTGAGCAAATGTGGAATTTGGGTCAAATCAGTAGCTGTTGTTTTGGTCACATTTGTTTCTTCAGCTATAAAAAAGATACTACTTGCTATATTTCTTCTCAACAGAAAGGTATTGAAAAGATGAAAGGATTCTGGGGCCTCTTGAAAGCAGCTGTGCAAAACCAGAATATTATCTTCTTGTTTTCTTGCTGATTTTTATTATTGTTATTGTATTAATAAAACTATCAGGAAACAGAACTAAATGTAGTCTTACTTTTAGTATGGTCACAGCCTGCTCAAATAATTAACTGTCTCACTGTGATTCACCTGACTGGAAAGGCCTTACAGAACTTTGGCCTGCACAGATCTTTCTTTCTACAATTTCCACTGATCCAGTGGCTTTGCTAGGGCAGAGGCCGGAGTCTGCTCCCTGCCACCCTTTGACAGGGAGTTATACATAGGTCTATTTTATTTTATTTCCAGCTCATACAATGTACTAAAAATTGAATTACTTGAGACCAACAGGTGGCATAGTGGTTAAGGTACTAGAATTCCAGATGGCTGACCATAGTTCAAGTCCCAGCCCTGGCAGCTTGAAAATCATACTGGGCACATACACATGCATGCCCATTTTTGGAGAATGGAAGAGAAAGGATTGCAGTATGGTAAGCCTCCCTGGGGAGTGATTTCTCACTTTCCCTTTCTCTGTCTCTTGCTATCTCTCTCTAATAAGTATAGTTAGGTTTGGATATATAAGAACCACACATCAGAAAAGAGAAGACTCTGGAGGAAGAATTCTTCCCCATAGTTCCCTTAGCAGAAAAAGGAGAGAAACTCCTCTCTGAAAATCTGAACCCAAAATGTCTATTATGGATTCTATACTCCTACTAACAGTAGAGCAGGGAAATTGTCACAAAGCTTACACATATCATAAAGGTGTAAAGAGGTGCATAGTTACAGAAACATACTCCAAAGAGTTAGAGGGAAGTGAGTATACAACCAGATGACTAAAAACCAAAGCAGAGCCTCAAGAAATTAAAAAAAAAAATCCTAGGATATACCACCCTTTTAAAAGATCATAATTATTCACCAACAATGTATAAAACACAAGAGATCACAGAAATGTCAGAAAAAGAATTCAGAATACTCATGGTAACAAAACTCAATGATATATATGAGAAAACAGACAATCAGTTCCAGAAGATGAGTTAAAGGAGGACCTCCATAAAGAGATAGATATACTGAAAAAGAATAAAACAGAATTTCTGAAGATAAAGAATATATGGCAGGAAATCAAAACCTCCATCAAAAGTATCAATAGCAGTTTAGACTGACAGAAGAAAGAATATCTGACATTAAAGACAAAGCCTCTGTTTTAGTCCAAGCAACTGAAAAGAATAACCATTAAAAATGATTATATATTGGAAATTCTAGACACCATTAAATGGCCAAATAGCTGCATAATAGGTATTAAAGAAGGTGAAGAGACAGATAAAGGCATAGAAAATATCTTTCATGATATAATACTAAAAACTTTCCAAATATAGTGAGACATGTGGACAAAGGAGATCCACAGCAAGGCATATCATAGGGAAACAGATAGAAACTAAGACATAGACAATATTCTAATAATGGCAAGAGGAAATGTCAAATTACTTACAAAGTTTATTCCATTAGACTAACATCAGATTTCTCTACTGAAACAATGAAGGCAAGGAAAGATTGGGAAGACATATTTAAAACTCTGAAAGCAAAGTAATTTCAGCCAAGAGTACTATACCTGCCAAGATTATCCTTCAAATGGGCAGGAGAAGTAAAATAATTTACAGATAAATGCTGTAAGAATTCATCAAAATGAAACTAGCTCTTCAGAAAACTTATGGGACTACTACACTGAAAAAAAAAAAAAAAAAACAACTAAAGGGAGACAAATAGAAGTAAAAGAACACAAAATAACTAGAAAAAAGAATAAGTCCACAATAATGTTGAATGTCAGGACTAAATTTCTCAACTATTGTTAAAAGACTAAAAATGCAGATTAAAGTACTATACACACAAGCAGATTTAAATACAAATTCACTAATTATTTGGTATAGCTGTTTCCACAGGTTTAAATTTATACATTTATTATAACCATTACTCATTATATAAAAATAGATAATAGAAGAAAAGTTAAAAATATTACAAGTAATTGAGTTTTTCTTTGGAATTTTAAAAAGGCTACAATTAAGAACTTTGTAAAGCTTATAAATCACCAATTACTGGCTTTACCATGCCTTCACTTTAAGACATCTTTTTCCAGTTTTGCTTTATATTTGCTTTTTTAAGGACTCATTTCTTTTTACATGGTACAGTACTGTGGTCTCACAAGAACTCACTTTTACTCATTCTGAGTAAAAGTGTTCTTTTTCTATCTCTTTCTAATGAGCTATTGTTATGTATAATTTTACCTATTTCTAACTGGACCAATGATTGATGCCACAGACATTTTCAGATTATAAACTCTTATTTCCCATATTTTTCTGTATGAAAATTACACATACTTCTTTCATTGGCAATGTTAAGGTTCTATTTGTTAATTTACAAGATCTTCTGTTGCATTATTTTTAATCAGTATGTTTTTCTGTAGAACTGCAAATCACAGTAAATATGTCATAGACAATTCAGTATGTACTTGCAGAATAATCAGTAGGGTGGGTTTCAAATGTTCACAATGTAAAATATTGTTAAATGTTGAAGGTATAGAATATGTTTATATCCTTAATTCTTTTATTATACATTATACACATGCTTTTAAAGACCATTCTGTACCATACAAAGATGTACAATGATTATATGTAAACAGTAAATTACAGTAAATATTTAAAGAGAAAAAATGAATTATTTACTGATATTTAAGTATCAGTAAATTTTTGATCTAAGATTCTGAATTCCCTTCTGTAGATCTAATGGTGATGGGTCCCGCACGTTAGCACCTGCTACAGTGAGGATAAACCAGTCCATTGAACATATACTCACACTTTAACCAAGCCCCATGTGGCCTTCATCTTCATGGGGAGTAACTGCCAGTTCCAGGAGAGATCCATCAGGATCTTTCAGCTACATCTGTCTTCCATTCGAACACTGGTGAGTCTAGGGTCAGCTGCCTGTAAGGGCCATGCTGGGTGAGTTTGGTGGCAGGGTTGAGACAAGCTGGTCAGAGGTGGCATGGCTAGTTGCCAGTTCATGGGAACTGATCAAAGGAAGAAGGACAGGATCTGAATTCAGAGCCTGGAGCCAAAGGCCAGAGCCTGGAAGTTGGGCCTTAGGCACTTCCTGTTGGAGTTGGGAGGTCACATCAATAGTTCTGGTACCAATACCATGAGTTCCAAGTGTATACCAGGGCCGGCTCTTTAATAACAGTTTATTTTTTCGTTAAAACATGCTTGTATATTACAGATATCAGGCAGTTACATACACACGTCTTTGTATATATGGGGACCTATACCCAGACCCACGCCCTCCAGCAGCAATTCCAACACCAGTGTCATAGTTTTGGGTGGGGGCAGATGACAGTGTTTTCTGAAAGATCCTATGTGTTCCTGATGTGTGATGTGCAGCCAGGGCTGGACATTACTACTCTAGGTGAGCTGACCTTCCTCATGACACCCCACTTCTGTTCAGTGAGCTCCGTCTGACCCCCCTTTACTGAACATTCTCTGAATAGCTCAGTTCCTTTAACATAAATCCAATCTTCATAGGTTCCTTCCTTCCTCTTTTAGTTTCCTGAAAATGGATGGATGAATGGGCCCACCGTGTCTCAGATCTGGGTGTTTGGTTCCTTCGAATGTCTTCTGTTCTCCTAGTCACTTGCTGATCAAGCTGGTCCCTGGTGTAAAGTGATTCGGACAACCTTGATAAGGGTGGTTTTGAAAGCTTCCCTGACTGATTTATCCCTGACCTGGTTCATGTGAGTGCCATGGACTTCTCGGAGACAAGACATGTCCTCCAACTGTTCTCCTTACCTGGCCCAATCAGTTGACCCAGAGAAGGCTCCTTTGCTGAACACTGCCCCATCACAAGGGCTCTGCCATAGCCCTGCTGGCTTTTGAGTGACCCCCTCAAGGCCTGAGCCAGTGTGGGTCCTGCCTGTACTGAGAAATCAGCATGACTCTCCACACGGAGTAATCAGTATGGCTCCCCAAATTGTCTTTGCTTCTATGGACCTCCCTAGGGGGGTGTGGAGATGCTTCAAGAGGATCACCTCTCAGAATTTTATTAAAATTGAAGAAAACTTATTGTGCTCTCAATTTTCCCCACAGCCACCATGCCCCCCTGTTTTTCCAATCCCTGCTTCACCTGCCTTTTTCTCCATTTCTGTTCCCAGAATTTCTGTGGCTGGCACAGTCACAGGATTTATCTTTACTCCTTTTCCTTGTCCATCTGGGATTCCCATATTACATCTTGTTCTTCGCTGGATAGAAATCTACTTCTTTTCTTAGCAGATAAAAATCTTTCAGATAAGAGGGACCAGCAGGTAGGTAATGGTTATGTTGCTGGACTCCCACCCAGTCAACTGTGGCTCAAATCCAGGACCCACTAACCTAATCTCATGCTGGGTGTGTGTGTGTGCATGCCCAAAATCCTGAGAGGAGAATAGAGAAGGGATTGTGGCATGGCTAACCCCTCTGGCGGTTGATTTCTCACTTTTTGATTTTCTGTCTCTCTGGCATATGCACACACCCTATAGCAAAAATGTTTCTCAAAAAAATAATAATAATCTTGCAGATAAGAACATCTAACCCAGGAAGAATTTATGATTTCCCTTATTATAAATTAATTTTTCTAATTAATTTTTCACTTTTTTTTTTTTAGCTAATTTTACCTTTTTATTGCTCCAAACAGAGCATCTAGAAGAATCACAATCATGGAACACAGTTTCTTTCTTTCTTCCTTTCTTTTTTCTTTCTTCCTTTCTCTCTTTCTCTCTTTCTTTCTTTCTTTCTTTCTTTCTTTCTTTCTTTCTTTCTTTCTTTCTTTTTCAAGAGTTTTTTTTCTGCCATAGGGCACATGCTCTTTAGAGAGACAGAGACATGAGAGGGAAAGTGAGAAATCATCCCCCAAGGGAGATGGCCATGCTGCAATCCTTTCTCTTCTATTGAGCTCCTAGCCATCTTGGGACTGCATGTGCGTGCACCTAGTATGATTTTCAAGTCACCAGGTCTGGGACTTGAACTGTGGTCGACCATGTGGGAGTCCAGCCATGTAACCATTATGCCATTTGCTGGCTCCATGGAACACAGTTTCTTATTCTTGGTGGACAACAGGTAATCTCTTAGTTTGGCTCATTTCTGTAAGACAGACTCCCTGGCCATGGTTGGAGACATTTGTAAGAGTTCCTTGACGTCCATACCTGCTGCAATAGAATTTCATATTTGGCTTAGGTAGTCATTGGAGCTGTTTGTGGATGTTCTCTCCTTCAAGGTGGAAGAAATCAGGGCCAGCAGGTGGTGTAGTGGTTAAAGCACTGGATTCCCACATGGCTGACCACAGTTTGGGTCCTAGACCTGAAGGCCTGAAAATCATGCTGGGTGAGTGTGCATGCATGACAAAATCCCAGGAGGGGAATGTAGGAGAAAGGGCTGTGGTGTAGCTATTCTCCCTGGAAAATGATTTCCCACTTTCCCTTTCTCTCTCTCTCTTTCATGAGTGCACGCAACCCATGGCAAAATCCTTGGGGGGAAAAATAGATGGAAGGAATCACTTCTTCACTTCCTGGGAATTAGGAGTGGTCATGGACTTGTTTTGGTCAATGAGATGAGAAGGTCAGTTCTGGATATCCATTTGGAGTTATTTGAGCTTCATCTTGTCCTTGGTATCTCCTGTCAATATGTTAGGCTGAAGTCCTGGATAGAGAACATCAGGAAGCAGAGTCCTGCATGACCCTCAGTGGACATGTGGCATGAATAGGAAATAAACCTTCATCTTTTAAACTCCTGAGATTTGAGGTTTGTTACCACATCATAACCCAGCCTACCCTGAACAAAGTGAAGGTTAAAAGTGTGGTGTTTGTGCACACACAGGAAATGCATGCCTCACCTTCCACCCAAGTCAGAATCTTTTTGAATTTTAATCTTTCTCTTTTAAAATGGTATGGATGAAATGAAAATGTCATCCTTTTAGAAAACAGATTCTAAATCAAAAATCACTTGTATCAGAGAAGGGAACCCTTGTGCATCATTGATGAAATGTAAATTAGTGTAGTCATTATGAAATACCATATGGAGGTTTCTCAAAATCTTAAAAATAGAGCTACGATATGATCTAGCAATCTCACTTCTGGATATATGTTCAGATGAAGTGAAATCAGTATCTCAATTTACGTTCAGTTGCAGCACTATTAACAACAGCCAAGATATAGAAACAACTGTGTAACTGACAGAAGAAAATGTGGTATTTATACACAGTAGAAGACTATTCAGCCACAAAAATGAAAGAAATCTATTTGTGACAACATGCATGAACCTGAAGGGCATTTTTCCAAGTAAAACGAGTCAAACTTGGGCAGGCGAATACTGCAAACACTCACTTACACATGGCAAAGAGTTGATCTCATAGAAAGGTGGTTGCCAGGAGTTGTAGCATAAGGAAAATGGGAAGATGTTGGCCACAGTACCTGAAGTTTCATTTATAAGCCAGGTTCTAGTACAACAGGGTGACTCTACTTAAAAAGAATGTGTTTTTTAGGTGAAAAGACAGCAGATTTTAAGTTTTCTCAACACATACACGCACACATGAAGGGTAAGTATGGATGTGTTCATTAATTTGATTGTGATAATACATACATATATCAAATCACGATGTTTAGTTTGAATGTATACAACTTTCATTAGTAAATTAGGTATTTTAAAATTAATAAAACAAAAAAACCACTTTTATCAACTGAAAAAATGGTCAACAAGGAGTGAAAGAAAATGAACTACAGAGGAAAAAATGGCATTTGGGTGCTGCTTGGTGTCTCCCTGCTTATTTGCATGCTTACTAAGAAGATAGAGCAAGAGACGCTCCAGTGTAGACACACTTTTCCTTGAGTAACAGCCATAAGAATCCTGCCATGCCTCCCTGACTTTCCTCCTCCTTTTCCTCTTCTCAGATCCCTACCAAATATTATAGAAGTAAACCTGAGGGACTCTTACCCATTCTGTTTTTGGAATATAGAATGTAGAGCAATCAGTCTTCTGCCCCTTCTCATTTGAGTCTCATGTGGTTTTTCTATCCAAAAAGCATATAGGAATTTTTAAAACCCTTCTTCCCATCACAAAACCTATGATTGCTTTGGCCAAAGAACTGCAAAGCAAAGCTACTTATCTTGGCCCAGCCGTGGTGGTGCAACAAGGTGTACAATGCTGTAAGCCATATGGAGGAATGGTGTTCTGTTCCCAGGTTGACCTCTGCATATGAGTGCACATGTCCATGATCCTGATTGGCCAGGAGGGCTGGGGGAATGATTGCAGTAAGAGATCTTGTTGAGTCAGGTGCTGGTCTCTTTCTGTCTCTCATGAAAGAAAG
Source organism: Tupaia tana (assembly GCA_026018925.1). Lineage (NCBI taxonomy): Eukaryota > Metazoa > Chordata > Mammalia > Scandentia > Tupaiidae > Tupaia > Tupaia tana. The sequence goes on from JAKSZU010000003.1 coordinate 115,691,670, forward strand.
AATTTTTTATTTTTATTTTTAAAGTTACCCAACTTTTACCTAAAAAAAAAAAAAAAAAAAAAAAAAACCAAACCCAAACTGAAATGTCATGGCTTCTAAATACCGTAAAATGTTCCTGATTATTAACCCTCGTTCTGTCATATCCCATTCATTTCAATACAAAGGAAGCAGAAGATGCTGCCTTGGCTCCATTTTTCTTAGTTTTAAAGAATTTACCGTTCACCACTTTATATTATTATTGATTTATTCCAAACTTACTTAAAAGAGAACTCAAGGAAGACAAGAAAAAAGTACTTGTATTTCAAGATAAAAAAGAAAAAAATATAAGAGGCTAAGCCAAGCAGCTCAGAGCCAAAATGAGAGAGTTTCATGAACGTACACTATACAATCCTTCTCTTTTTCTAGATATGGGCCAAAAATATGATTTTCCTAAAAACATCTTTAAAGTTTCGTAATATTCACAAAGTTACATAAAATTAGTTTGGGAGAACAACAACTATTTTCTACAGTGACACTAAAGACAATTTCCCTGAGACTTCTCATAAAAAGAGACTGCATAAATTAGTAATAATATCTTTTTCATAAAAATGTGACAAATTTAAAAATGGAAGTTAATAATTTCTCTTAATCTAGAATGATGATGTCACATAGGATTTCACTTTGATAAAACAATGTATGGATGGCATTATATCTATTTAGGAATTCAGCTTTCTAATCAACTGGCTTGTGCTGAAGATAAAATTTGAACTATCCAAAAGAAAAGGATTATCCCTCCACAAATTGCTGTCTATCTGGTCAACCTATTTTTTTTTGGAGAGGTTTTTGCTATGGGGCACGTGCGCTCTCCAGAAAGACAGAGAGAGAGAGAGAGATAGAAAGTGAGAAATCACCCCCCAGGGGGGATGGCCATGCCACAATTCCTTCTCCTCCATTGTCTCTCGGGCTCTTGGGCACGGCATGAGTTTAAACCACCGAGTCTGGGACTCAGACTGCCGTTGTATCTGGTCAACCTTTTGAAAGGCAAAGAGCAACAGCGCATTTTAGAGTACTCTCTAATTAAGCACAGAATTCAGATAGTCTGTTGCCAGCTAAGTGCAGAGCCATTGTTCTTTGTAGTCAGCTTGTCACTTAATGCAAACAATACAATGAAATTGGGTCAGGTATAATTCACAAAAATAAAGTCTAAATGGTTAAAATATAAGTGACCATTTCTTTCGTCAGTGCTGGTGGTCACATAAGTTAGTAAAATACTGTTGCTAGGCTTGTTTCTAATAGATATGTGAGTATCCTGTGATTTAGCCATTCTATTTCTAGATTGTTTCATATGGTATTATTTAAGAGAGTGTGCAAATATCAATATTTAATGATTTTTAATTTATCAAAAAGGAATAAAAACACTCTAAGTGTACAACTCTAAATGATGCTACCTGCATGTAATTCAGTACTATTCCGTTCCACCATTAGACATGATATCTTAGATAAATGTTTACGGGCATGGTAAATATTCACTGTACTTTGCTAACTTTTAAATAAAGCAGTTTAATAAAGAGTACAAGGTATGATCTCATTTAATAAAAAAATACCAGTGTGGTGTTATGCATATATACTGGTTATTTTTGTTATGAAATCATTGTCTTCTGCATAAATTACTTTCCATGAAGCCCTGTGGATTTCTTTCTCTTTGAATGACATCAGATTCTATATACTTCTAGTCACTTTCAGTTGCTACATGTGTTCTCCAGTTACAATTTTCAATCTCAAATCTAGTTTCCCTGTCATCACCTGCCTCCTGGATGTCAGCTTAAGGAATGTGGAAGGTGAAGGAAAGGCCAGCTCTGCTCCTCAAGGGGAGATGAGAAGAGAGAACTTTCTCCTTTACAATCTGGCCATGGCCGCAGTGCTCTTCTCGTTGGATTCTGGACTGCTCTGAGTAATACCAGCAGACGGCACTGCTCTCTATGGTGGGCATCCAAATGTAGGCTCTTCCAGAGCTCCCAGCAACGCCTCCCTACATCTGCCAACTGTGCATTCCCTGGATGTGGAAAGTAGACTCTTCCACTCCCTGTTGATTCCCACTACACATGATCACATATATTTTTCCTCCTGGATTCTCTTGCTAAGTGGGGCAAGATGTTGACCCATGAAACTTCTGTGGTTCCCACTTGAGCACATTCCTCCAGGAAGTGCCAGGGCCATGGTGCAGGTGCCAGCTGCCCACTGACACCCCTCTTGCTACCCTGCCCTCTCTCTCTTATGTCCATTTCCTTTGCTAATTAGTCAGACAGTTACATAATCCACTTAGAAGAAGACATCCAGCTGGAGAGTGTATGCCCATCTTTCCTCGTGGCCAGTACCTCCCAGCCTGTTCCAGTGATTCTCTCGGAGCTGTTTACATTTGGTTCTGATGAGGAAATAGCATGAGCATTTCACTAGATGAAAAGGAAAAAAAATCCTTCTTTTATCTAAAATCCAAATACCCTACAAAGCCAACAACCTTAATGATTCTTCCTTAATCTTTGCACAGACTCTGAAGAAAGCAGTGTTGGTTTGTTGGCTGGCCGTGGGGGCACTGATTCTGTCACCTCTAATGTGCCTTGGCATGAGGTGTCTAACCCAGTGTCTGGCTTTTCATCTCATGTGGGGTCCTTATTGCTTCTAGATTTCAGCTATAGGCCTTTATGCAAATTTCAGAGACAATGGGAAGAATCCCAAATAACATCTTATAAATAGAAACACATACATATTTCTGGAATGAATTCTGAAAGGTTATACATAAATGCATTAATGTTTACACAGTAAAATATGGTTTTTATAATTTTCTACCTTCTTGTTACCTATCTGTTCTAATTCCTGATTCAAGAAACTGGCTTTTATTTATTTATTTAATTCCATTGGTTATTGTTATTTTTTTCAATTCAACTGGTGAGAGACACACAGAGAGAGAGAGAGAGAAAAGGAAAATGAAAAATTAAGTCACCAAATCTGGGACTAGAACCATGGATGACCATGTGGGAGTCCAGTGCCTTAATTAACCACCATGCCACTTGTGGTCCTCTCTCTTTTTTATTATTTGGATTTATTTTATACATTCAATCACTGTACATCACTACAGTTTATAAAAGGAATCTTTCCAACATGAATGTACTTCACACCAGTCCAGTTGAAGATACCATATACTTTACCATATACATTGCCATCAACAGACAATCATCCATTTCTGTGTCCCTTAAATGTCTTGCCTCTCTATTTCTCTCCTTGATTCCTTTTCTCTCACTCTTCCCCAACTCCCACCCACTTCCCACACTGTCTCCAGTATCCATAACCATTTATAGTGAAGATGAATGAGCATTATTTTATTTGAGAAAAAATATTCAATATCAGTAGGTAAAGGTAAAGATAAGTAAGTTGCAGTATCTCCATCCAATGGAATGCTGCTAAGTAAAAAAATGGAACAAATTACTAATATAAGCAACAATATAAATGATTCAAAAATATTATGTTAAACAAAATAAATTTGACTCAGAAGAATACATATATATATAATATAATTTATATGACTTTCTAGATATGATCATCTATTGTGATAGAAACCAGATCAGTGATTACATAGATTAGAGGAAGAGGAAGACAGAGCATTTAGACTATACTTAAAATGAATCTATTTTATTGTATGCAAGCTATAGCTGAATAAACTTGATGTTTAAAAAAATTTTGTTTTCTAGGTCAGCAGGTGACATGGAGGTTAAAGTGCTTGATCCCACGTGGCCAACTCTATGGTTTGAGTCAGCAGCTTGACCACGCCAGGTGTTTGTACACATGTGCCCAAAATCCTGAGAGGGAATTGAGGGAGAGGGGTTTGCAGCATGGCCACCTCCCCTGGGTAGAGAATTTCTCACCCCCCCCCCCCCCCACCCCCTCCCCGTGTTGCTTGCTCGCTGGTGAGTGCACATGCCTTATGGCAAAAAAGCAAAAACCAACAAAACAAAACAAAAAGTTTTGTTTTCCCTGTCTTTTTTTTTTTTTTTTTTTAACCAGTGAGCTATGAAAACTGAACTATAAAACAATAAAACTCTTAGAAGAAAACATTGGGATAAAATCTTAGATTAGGCCGTAGTTTCTTATATATGACACCAACAACATAAGCAACAAAAGATCCATTGGAATTCATAAAACTTAAAAATTTTAAGCATCAAATGACACTATCAAGAGAGCAAAAAATAAATCACAGAATAACAGAAAGTATTTGCAAGTTATGTATGTCACTAGTCCTTAAGGAAATGCAAATCAAAACCACATTGAGATACCTCTTCATGCCCAGTAGGATGGCTTTAATTAAATGAAAACAAAAAAAAAAATCAAAAACAAAACTGAAAAATAGAAAACAGGTATTGCTAAGGATGCAGAGAAATTGGCACTCTCTACATTGCTTGTAGGCATGTAAAATGCACAGTCACTGAGGAAAACAATTTGACAGTTCCTCCAAATAGTAAATATATGTTCTAGTCCTGTGGTCTGGTGGTTAAGGGAGCCAAATCTCACATGGCCAACAATGAGGTTCAAGTCCTGGCCCTGGTGCCTTGAGAAATACACTGGGCACTTGTGCGTGTATGCCCTAAAACCTGATGGAATGGAGAAATAGAGAAGGACTGGGGTATGACCACACCTTATTGGGAGTGCTTTCTCTCTTCTCTTCCTCTCTCTCTCTCTCTCTGTCTGTCTTGCTCTGGTGAGTGCAAATGCTCCTGACAAAATTTTGATAAAAAAGTTAAACATAAAATTACTGTAAGATTTAGTAATTCCACTATTGTGTATATTCACAAACGAATTAAAAGCAAATGTTTAAATGAAAACTTGTACACAAATATTTAAAGCAGTGCTATTTGCAAAAGTCAAAAAGTAGAAACAATCCAAATGCCCATCAACAGATGAATGCATGAAGAAATTCTGTTATAACCATGCAATGGAGTCTTACTCAGCCATAACAGGGAACGAGACACTGACACATCCAACAACATGGATGAACCTTGGAGACATGCTCATTGAAAGAAGATAGACACAAAGGACCAAAAATTATATCATTCCATTTATATGACATATCCAGAATAGCCACATCTGTGGAGACATAATGCAAGTTGATGTTTGTTAGAGGCTGAGAGGAGGACAGAAGGAGACACTGGAAATTGACTACTTACAGGGTACAGGGCTTCCTTCAAGAGTGATGAGAAATGGCCTGGCGGAAGTGGTAATGACTTCATAAATGTACTTAATGCCACTGAATTGTGTACCTTAAAATGGTTAAAATGGTGCATTTTATGCTATTATTTGCATTTTTTATGTTTTGCATGTTTTATCACAATAAAAATAATCAGTAAGCCAAATGTTAGCATGAGGGCCAAGACAGGATTGCAGAGTTGGTTCTCAAAGGAATTCTTTCCACCGAGCAGAAAAACCAGCCCCCCTCACCCTCACCACGGTCAGGCCACACCTGCCCATGGAGGCCAGCATGGCCCACTACTGTGGCAACAACGAGATGGTGAAACAATCGCTTGTTTTCATTCTTCCTGTCATCATGTAAAAGAAATTTGTCAGAGTTACACTCCTAGCTCTGGGTCTTGGTTTAGTCCCTGAAGACATTTGTCTCAAATCTAAATCATGTCGTCCAGAAAAACTTTTATAAGTAATCAAGTTGCCATTGTGGTCTAATCTCACTTCTTTGTCTCTTTACATTTCTAATTTTATTTATTTATTTTTAGAGGTTTTTGCCTTAGAGTTTGTGCACTTGCTGGAGAGAGAGAGAGAGACAGAGAGACAGAGAGAGACAGAGAGGGGAAAGTGAGAAATCACCTACTGGGGGATGGGCAAGCTTCAAACCCTCTTCATTCTCCTCTCCGGAGTTTGGGCAGGGATGCATAAGTGCTTGGTGTGATTTTCAAGGCACTGAGACTCAAACTGGTCAGCCATGAGGTAGTCCAGCACTTTAACCACCATGCCACCCGCTGGCCCAGCTGTATAATTTTTTTTAACAAAAATTACACACACACACACACACACACACACGTACATATGCACACTCACACACATATATCAAGTGACTTAAACCACAAACACTTCTCACACTTCTGGAGGCTGGACAAGTCTAAATCAATGTGGCAGCAAATTCTATGTTCAGTGAGAGGCCTTTTTCTGACTTCTCGATACCTGCCTTCTTGCCGTGTGCTCAGTTAGCCTTTCCTTCCTGACAGTGCGTGCAGAGAGAGGGCACTTGTCTTTTTCTCTTAAGGCCACTGATCCCAGTCTGGGAGCTCTAACTTCATGATCTAACCTAACCATAAAGACTTCTGAAAGCTAGCCCCTTTAAATACTATCACATCGGAGGTTGACCTTCAACACGTGCATTTTGGTGGAGACATTCAGTCCATATAAGCCATATGAATACACAGTTCACACATACTTTAGTAGAGTAAATGAAAAATTCCCAAAAGGCCTGAAATCCACCCTTTGATTCAAGTCCTCTGCTAGAATCCTTTGCCCATGGCTTTGTAACTCTTGCTTTCTAAGGCCACACAAACCTCAATTAAAGTGAGAATTTAAGGACCCACTAACAGTGACATCGTTAATGCAAACATCATTGTATTCCCCCAGGCCCTGACCCTAAGAAGGAGGGAGTTCAAAGACCAGGAAGAATCTCATTGATTTGGTGTCTCCAAGTTCCACTTTGGAGAGTCACTGAGACTCCCCTCACTCTGTCATTTCCCTAGCGGGGTCCTAGGTAATTCCCAGAGCTGCTGCTTTATGACTGTTCTTGTTTACCTGTCTGAACAAAGCCATGACTTCACTCAACACTCATTTAATTGCTATCAGTAGTTCCAAGCCTATAACTTCTTAGTGGAGGAATTCTCCCAGTCACCAGTGTTGACATTTTACATTTGTTTGCTGTGCATGCAGGCTCTTCAACAGAAATTGTGCTACCTTCTATTATAATAGTCCTACGCTGGAGCAAATCATATCACATTTTCTCCAGGACAGCCAAAGGACATCTTGATGAAACTAAGCATAATTTTACACCCTCTCTACGTGGGATCTATATACAGTATCCACAACACTCTGGGCTCTCTTACCTTGAGGTATGCTGCTTGTCTATTTGGGTCCTCTACTCTGAAGTTAGGAGAAAATTTTGTCTATTCTCTATATTCAGGAATCTACAGCTTAGTGTCCAGGAACCTGACCTTTATTTTCATTAATTCTTTGAGAAGGCCTATCAAAGACAGATGCAGACATAATTACCAATTACATAGTTACCAACACCCAACTTTGGATCCCCAGTTTCCAGAGACGACGTGCAGATTAGATTAGATTAGTTTTCCTGCTCTTTATCTCAGATGCCTATAAAACACTTTCCTAACGATAAAGTGAAGAAACAGGAAATTGTCGAAATATGCTTGCTCTTTAATTGCTTGAGAGGTTAAAAAAAAGGCTGTACATTGGTTTATTAAACCCTGAGTCTTGAGATAAAATATTTAAAAAATTTGTATAATGATTTCATTAATGTAAAATAATATATAGTATTTTCCCCTTCTCCCTGTTGCATCCTCACAAGGAGTATTTCTACTGTGAATGTGTGTGTGTGTGTGTGTGTGTGTGTATGTATGTGTATATATATATATTCCACTCCAAAGTTAAAATTCTTGCTGTAGCTTTTTCTTTCAACTCCGAATAAGTGAAGAAGAGTGGTAGGGTGAGTTGTGGGAGGTACTTTATGACTGTAAAAGAGACATACAGATTCATTCTTTTTCTAGGGGTGAATATATCTAAAAAGAAAAAAAAAAAGAAATCACATTTCTTGAAACTACACCCCTTAGGTTGACTGTATTTTAACCAAGGGAAAATAAGCGTTGGCAAAAATTTGGAGACACTGGAATCCTCATACTTTGCTATTGTCTTGTGTTTTGCCTCATTCTTTCTTGAAAAGCTAGACCTTGGGGCCTTCCCTCGGCACTTCAAAGATGCAACCCCACAGACTTCTGGGTTCCGCTGTTGCTGATGAGAAGCCTGTGCCAGCGCAGGTGGTGCTCTTTTGTAGAAAAACTACCTTTTGGGAGTCCAGCGACGTGTCCATGATGCCATCGGATGGTCCTCACTTTTAGTTTTCTTTTACAGTCAGCAACAATAGCAAATACTTAGTGTAAAGAAGGACAACATGAGGGGAAAAAAAGAAAAATCCATTTTATCTCCTGTGCTTACAGGACATAAAGACTATGGCATGTTCTGCCTTATTGGATAGAATGTGAAAACAAGAAAAACTGCCTTTCCTCTTTGGCCTCTGCTGCTATTACTGTGATTTTTATTAGGGGTAATGGGGCCAGCAGGTGGCAGGTGATTGAGGGCACTGGACTCCCACATGGCTGAGGTTCCAGTCTAGGACCTGTGGCTGGCTTTCTCACTTTCCCTCTTTCTCTCTCTCACTCTACCTCTTTCTGGTCAAATTTAAATACATACATACATACATACTTAATTATTAGAGGTAGTAATCATGTAAGTCTTTGATACTTTACAGTTTTTCTGTAAAACGTCTAGATGTTTCTCTCTTTTTATTTTTACTGCTTGGAATTCCTTGCAATATTTTTTTAGTGAGCTTTTTTTTTGATCCTTTCTCAAACATTTCCCAATCAATATATTTTCTTTGTAATCTCTCCTCCATTCTCTCTATCCTCTGCTTCTGAGATTCTAAAAGGATATTCTCGAGATGTTTCTCCTTCTCTCTTGCAAACCTTTTCGTGTTTTCCATCTTTCTATCTCTGTTTGCTGTGTTTGAATACTTTACTCACATCTATTTTCCAGTTCAACAATTTTCTTTAAATATTTTGTGCAATTAACTTATGTGCTGTTTTGTAGTTCCAATATTTAAAGCTGTGAGAATTTAAATTTCCTGGTGTTATATATGCTTTATGCCAACTTTCACTGTTGTTTTTTTTTAACTTATGTGTTTGGTTGATCATAATTTTTGAGGCCTAAATTGGTGATTCTTTTATCTAAGGGGATTTGTACCTAATTCAACTAGTTCACTACTACTCTGGGAGAGGCCTAGTCTGTTGTTAGATCTCGGGCTTCATCAGAGAACTTCAGAACCAAAGGCCAGTTTTCAGCTCAAAGTGTTTTGATTTTTTTTTTCCTTAGAGATATCTTTGCAATCTGTCAGCCCAGCAATGCCAAATCTCTTTTAATATAGAACTTGTAGCAAGAAACTACTCAGGGCTCTGTGTCCTCTTATGACTGGTGATAAAAAATCTCTGCTTTATTTTATTTCACCTTACATTATACCAAATTTATTTAGTAAAGCAATGGGCCAAAGGAACTAAGTAAAGTAGAGATTAGATCCTTCAACCCCTTACCATACACCGAGATTATTTTAGTGACATGAGGAAAAACTTTTGCTTTTATCTAGAGACTTGCATTAAACTAATTTCTCTCTGAGCGTTCCTTTGACAGTCACTGAACTGAGCCTGGAATGACTTGCTGAAGTAGGGGCTAAAAAGTGTGATTTGGGCTCTGTCTCCATTGGGTTACCAGTACTCCCATCTTGTTTGTGTTAAGAAATACGGTTTATTTTATTTTATTTTATTTTATATTTTATTTACTTTTATTCATGAGAATGCACATGTGCACTCATAACAAAAGAGAAAGAGAAAGGGGGAGGTGCACTTGACAAGTTCTTGCCACAATTCGCTGCTCCCAGCCCTCCAGCCATTCAAGTTCTTGGGTACAAGCACTTGACAAGTTCTCAGGTTAACTCAGGATTGAACCTGCAGTTAGCCAGGTCATTTCTAGCAATGCAGTTCATTGCACTACAACTTTTGCCACCCAAGGCTGGGCCAAGAATATATAATAAAAAGGGGTAAAGTTATAACTCTAAAATAGATATAAAATGAACACCAATCAATGACTTTATTTGACTTACTAGTTAATGGAGGAATCAGTAAGATATTACAACCAATTGGGAAAAATTAGCACATACACATATGGACACATTAAAAAGCTCACACAGAGGCAACTAAGCAATAACCAAAATGTGCTTGCAGATAGAAGGAAAATAGGTCTATTCTCAGGACACTAAATAATTGCATTCTACTGGGCACAATTACTTTGTATATTTATGGACAAGAGTTAGTGCATTATTACAGTTTCCTACAAATTACAGATTTTTAAAATAGCTCAGAAATATGGGACTAACAGTTGACATAATGGTTATATCACTGGACTCTCATGTAGTCGACTATGGTTTGAGTCCTGGACCCACTGGCTTAAAACTCATGCCAGGTGGGTGTGTGTGTGCATGCCCAAAATCCTGAGAGGAGAATGGAGGAGAAGGGACTGTGGCATGGCCATCCCTGCTTGGGGGTGATTTCTTGCTTTCTGTCTTTGTCTCTCTTTGTGTCTCCGGCAAACTCATGTGCCTTATGGCAAACATCTCTCTCTAAAAAAAATAAAAGAAAAAAAAATTGGTCAGAAACAAAGGTAGATATAATCCGCACTGGTCCATTAGATAGAACTCCAGTAATCGTTTGGTCTATTGTAAAGTCTTTCAAGATTGTCCCTATACTTACTTCCTTGTGTGTTTTAATGTTTTTCATTCTCTTGCTTAAAAAACTCCCTTGACAGTGATGAGCGTCCTATATCAAAAGAGTAGTTGGGCAGTTGAGCAAAGAAAAACAGTGTTCATGCTTGATTTTAGATTGTAAACAAATCGTTAAGGACTAGGAAGTAGAAAAAGAAAAGATTCCTGGGTGTCTTTTCAGTCATTATCCCAAAGATCCTCCTCTGGAGTCTCCTTTTATTAGGATGTGTGCCTTTGGCTCAGCTATTAAAATCTCTTGCAAGACCTTTCCAATCTGCCATCTGTGGTGGGACCGCCACCAACTTGCAGGATTTTGTAAAAACCCTTACAGGGAAGACCATCACCCTCGAGGTTGAACTAAAAGATACAATTGAAAATGTAAAAGCCACAATTCAGGATGAGGAAGGACTTCCTTCTGATCAGCAAAGACTAATTTCTGCTGCGAGGCAGTTGGAAGATGGGCGTATTTTGTCCGACTACAACATCCAAAGGGAGTCCATGCTTCATTTCGTGCCGGGACTTCATGGTGGTGCTAAGAAAAGAGAGAAGTCTTACACCACTCCCAAGAAGAATAAGCATAAGAGAAAGAAGGTTAAGCTGACTGTCCTGAAACACTATAAGGTGGTGAAAATGGCAAAATGAGCCGCCTTTGTCTGGAGTGCCCTTCAGATGAATGTGGTGCTGGAGTTTTTATGGCCAGCCATTTTGGCAGACATGATTGTGGCAAATGTTGTCTGACTTACTGTTTTAACAAACCAGGAGACAACTAACTGTTTCTGAATTAATAAAATAAATGAACTAACCAAAACCAAAGCCAAAACCAAAACCAAAACTCTTGTAAAAGATAACATTTAGAAAACTGATCAAAACAGAGTTCCTGTTACCAGCTATTCAAATGAATTTTTCCCAATAGAGAATATGTCTCTGTAAATCATATTCTTTCTTGAACTAGTTTTAGCATCTTATTGATCCCATTATTAATTAACAAGTTAAATGAAAATTTTGACACATGTTGATTTTATATTTGTATAAGGGTTATGATTTTGCTCCTTTAAATATCACTATTCTGTAATGATATTTTATGATTAAACACTTTGGGGCTACAGATACGATTCCACTCCAGGAAGAAGTTTACCACACACTCCTGGGATTTCTCCTACTCCTTCCCCAAATTCATGAAAAGCTAATCTACAGAAATCATAGAGTCCAGACCATTCTACAGTTCATAGAGTCCAGACCTGCCTCCAAAAACCTTTCTGAAAGATAACTGTAGAACCTAAAAATATCTACTAGCCTATTTTCTGTTGTTTTTTTCTTCTGTCGCTATGACTCACTATCATTCTTGAACACAAATGGACCCACCCAGTCTCATGTAATTTCTTGCTATCCCTAAAATGTCACGGCTGCTTTTGTAGTAATTGTTTACTGTGTAGTGAGGGTAAGAAAGGGAAGAAAAGGTCATGGTTCCCAGAACTACAGTTTTCCAAATATCATGCTACTGCTGCCCAGAGTTTCTCAAGTAAAGACCACTCCATGTCCTGCGAACTGGACTCCAAAAGAAAACGCTTGTCAAGAGAGAATGGGGGTTCTGGCTTCCTGATACAGAGGACTCTGGAATCTGTTCCTAAGCAGATCTTCTGAAAGTAGGTCAGTGTTTTGGGGAAAAGGCTGTTTTGTGTGTATCTAAAGAATAGCAAATGGGATGTCTCTTAATGAATCTTTAACAGCTAGGAGATCTGTCTGCTGCATTTATGTATAATATCATCTGAGAATTTGTGACTTGTCACGATCAATCTTCGCTGTCCTCTCTTCTCTATTCAAAGTAGATTTCTCCATGTGAGTAAAGGGCTTAGACAAGTTCGATGTTCATTATCTCTGTTAAATACTTATCTTCTGAATAAGGATTTAAATATGTGCTCATCAAAGACTACAGCCAGTGGCTGCGAATTCCTGATTCCATTTAAAAATCCTATTAATGCTGTTCTCATTGTCTTAAAAATATTTTTAAGGAAACAAATCTTAGGATGACAATTACCCAATCACATGATTTTTTATGTTCCTTTTATTTTTATCTCTTCTGACATCACAACTGAACTTGCTTTCCTTTCCTGGTTCCTTCCCCCTCCCACTTCTTTGCCAGTATTTCATTTTCTCACCAGTGCCCTCCAGTAAAAAGAGACCTTCATATTTTACTCCACAGAACTGCTCTGTCCTTAGCCCACAAGACATCTTCATCAGGTTCTGTGTGGTTGACTTTTTCTTTACTTCTGTAGTTCTGTAAATTCTCAGAAGAACCCTTGAGGAACGTTCTGTTTGAGATCATTATCTGCTAAGAATATCCCCTTGTTCCACTATGAAAGGTATACATTTTATGGGCATCTTCATAAGTTCCTGATCATTTTGGCAATAAAAAACTACAACTATTATTATCATGTAAACTACACATTTCCTCTTTACCAAAAAAAAAAAGTTTATGGGACATTAGATGGATGAACACTTTGTTTTCCTAACTTTTATTAGAATCGCCATTTATTTGCTTATTAGAAAGCATTTACTGAGAGATGACTATGTGCCAGGTGTCGTCACTGATACTTAGGATAAGAAGTGTGGCTTGGGTATAGTGTGTAGAATGTTGTCATGAGGCAGGCTGAGGCTACATGGGAGGCCTAGGTTCAACCCCTATCCCACCCTAGAAATAAACAAACAGACACAAAGAGATGTGGCAGTAGACACCTGTAGTCCCAGCTATTCAAGAGACTGAGGCAGGAGGCTCGAAACACAGTGAGACACTGTCAAAGACACAAGGCCCACACACGGGCACACAAATGGGGAAGAAAACACCCCTCACTGCTAGGAGCTCCTGACCTACTGGTGCTATAAGTACATATCCAAAAATAATATAGTGAGATGTTCTAATAGAATTCTAAGAATGTCCGATCACAACATCAAAGTTACCTTCGTTTTGGAAATTGGAGATTGGGAGGGCTTCGGGAGGAAGGAGAAAGTCATATAGCATCCCATGAGATGTTTGAGCAGCACTTTGAGAGAAGACTAACGATTATCCAGGCAAGACACACAAATGGGAGGAAAGAAAAAAGCAGCAAGTGGGAAGGTAAGGGTACAGGGAGAACCATGGCCTTTAGAGAAAAAGTGTTATCTTTGACAGGGACTGTGCTTTGGGACATGAGAGATGAAAGTAGAAATGTGTGTGCAGGGAGAGAATAAAACTCCTTTTATGTGATACTACAGGATTTACACTTATTCTGAAGGTGGTGGTAAAATATTAAGGACTTCAAAATCTAAATTTGCTTGGGGCTAGCCAGTGGCGCAGTGGTTAAGGTGCTGGACCCCTCCATGGTCCACTGTGGTTCAAGTCCCAGACCCCACAGCTTGAAACTCATGGCCTGTATGTGGGCATGCATTCCCCAAATCCCAGGCGAATAGGGAAGAAGGGATTGCAGTGTGACCATGCCCCCTGGAAGGTGATTTCTCATTTTCCTTTTCTCTGTCTCTCTGGTGAGAGCACACATCCTATGACAAAATCCTTTTAAAAAATCTGAATTGGCTTCAAGTATGGAAGAAATTCGAAAGGCTAATGGAGGAATGAGATTCTCAGGGCAGGAGAACCATTTGAGTGGTTTAGGTGAGACACTGGTGGTGTGTGGAAGTGAAGATGAGAGTGCAAATTCATAAGAATAGGCATTCAACAGAATCTTGTTGCATTCATCAACCAGGTACTTACAAATAAGAAAGGATAAATGGCAGAGTCTGAGAATTAATGATAGATGTAGAGGGAGGAGCCAAAAGAGTCTGAGGCTTTGAGAAGGTTTTGACTTGGGCACTTGGGTAAATTCTGGTGCATTAACTAAGATGTGAATTCAGGAGGAAAGGATGGGTGGTAGTGAGGTGAGGACTCAATCCAGTTTTGAACATAACTGAATGTGAGCGTCCTAAATTGAACTCAAGAGAGAAGATAATGCTGGACAAGAAAAGAGAAGATGGAATTTGTTTTTATTCTCACTGCTAAACTCAGCATTAGGTGCTTCAGGTTGTGCTAGGAAGTCCATAGAAAGGGCTTTCAAAGATTTTAGTGAAGGTATTGCCATTTTGGGTTCCAGTAGCTTCATTTACTGAAGATTCCTTTTGATTTGCAAAATTCACACTGGACTCTCTGGTTACATAGGAGTAAAACAAGAATTACTCCATGATTTTTGAAGAAAAATGTAGTCACAGGTAAGAATGCAGATGTTAAAACATAAACTGTCAAGCTGTCTGTTTTATCATGTAAATTGGGTGTCTCTGTGGGTAAACTATGGCTTTGGTGGGTTAGAGGCAAATTTTCCATACATTCCAGTTGGACTGGACCATTGTAATGTCTCATAGAGTATTTTTTATTTTAAAAATTTGACAAGTCCAAACTTAGGCAAATCTACTCTTGACAATTAAGGGCTATGGAGGATAAATGAGCACACAACCTGCGAATAGCATGAAATTTCTCAATATGGAGGAAACAAGTAAAACGTAGTACTTTCAATAAGCATCTTGTTGAAACAGACACAAAAATAAAATCTAAAGTAACTGATGACTTTAGTGAAACAGACAGAAACTTGAGCAGGGTATGTGGGAGCCTTCAATTCATACTCAAGTAATAGCTGGAAAAGGCAGGGTAGGGTGGAGACCAGGGAAATGCTTAAAGCAGGTGATGTTGACCCTTAGTCTTTGATAGTGAACAGTAGACAGCCAGATCTAGGGTCTGAGGGAGACGCTGCAGGAAGAGGAAAGGGCAGATGTGGAGCTTGAGTGTGCGGGGACAAGACAGGAGAGTGAGCTTAAAGAGTCTCACAGGCTTTAGTGTCCTGGAGTCTGGAGTGTTATAAGGGGTGGGTTGGGTGTGGGCTGGAACAGGAGCAGGGAGGAGGCTGGACTAGTCCATTGGGTTAGAGAACTGGAGACTATCCACAAAGGATAACAAGACATCCATGATTTTTAGTAGGAAACCAATATGTCATCCAGTACTTGTGTGGAGAACTGAATGGAGAACATCCCAGAGAAGGGAACTTAGGTAGTGTTCATGGTAGATGAAAAGAGAAATGTTGAAGGCTTGAATCAGGTCAGGGGTCACAGGGCTGGAGAAGAGGGGCAGGTCCAAAGTATGTAATAAGGTAGTAAAAAGTCAGCTAAAATTTTGGTGCTGCTGATTAAGGTAGAGCATAAAAGAATAAGTCAATGTAAGAGGTAGGGAAATAAGATGAATGTTTTAACCTGTTCTGTTGCTAATGACAAAATATACCTGAAATACAGTGATTTATAAAAATAAAGGTTTACTCGACTCATGGTATTGAAGGCTAAGGTCCAGGGGCCACCCTGTGGGGGTCTGTGGCTGTACCACCACTTGGTGGTGGGCAGGAGTCTGTGGTCTGTGTCTTGTGTGTGTCTCCTGGTCTTAGTCCCTCTGTTTATAAAGCCATCAGAATGGATCACGGAGCCCTGCCCTAATCACTTAATCACTCCTAAAGACTCTACTTTTCTTCTTTTTTAAAAAATAATTATTTATTTTATTTATTATTATTATTTCAAAATTTTTGCTATAGGGCACATGTGTTCACCAGAGCTAGACAGAGAGAGAGAGAGGGAAAGTGAGAAAGCAAGCCACCAGCTCCAGGTTTTTAACTGTGCTTGGTCATGTGAAAGTCCAGTGCCTTAATCACCATGCCACCTGCTGGCCCCAGCCCCATCTTTTGATATTAAAAGGGGTACTCCATTTCTTCTTAATATCTTCATAACAAAATATCAACACATGGATTTTGGAAGGACAGAAACCATAGCAATGAATTTAGCTTTGCACATACAAATTTGAGGTCTCTTTGGGTATCAAGAGAGAGGTCTAGTCTAGAAATAGATTCAGGACCCGTATTACAGGCGATGATCAGAGTGGGGGTGAAGGCAGCCAGTCTCCCCTGAGCACTTCCTCGGGACGAGGCCTGTGATGGTCCATATTCATCAGGGCATTATTCCTGTCCTTCCTGCTTTAGTCTTCATGGCTCTATCATTGTTCTGGAGTAAATGATTCATTTGTTCACTTGTCCAGTGTCTGATTCACACCAGAATAGAAGTGTTAGAAGAACAAAACAATTTGACATGTTTTGTTTATCACTGCATAACAGAAAAGAATTACTCAATTTTTTTTGGTAAATAGATAAGAGAATCTTTGTGATAAGAGAATCTTCATGTAAGAGTTTGGAATGACTATTTTCCTCCTCTTATAGGTATAAAAATAAGGCTTGAAGGTTTATGTATACTGTCCCAGGACACATAGCTAGTTGGTAGACATGCAAAGGTTCACCTCTGGGTCTCCATGATACCAGAAGCTAGCTGCTTAACCACTCTCCAGATAGACAATAATATAATTGACTAATGAAACCACTGGTAGGCTTAGATCTGATTTCTTAGGAACAAAATGAAGAGTTAAAAAAAAAAAAAAAAAAGAATGGCACAGAAGAAAGGCTAGGTAGGTAGACCTGACCACTGTGGAAGGAAGAAGACTCTTGAAAGGGATCAGAGAAGTAAGAGGAGACCAGGAAAGAACTGTCTTTCAGCAGCCAAAGGACAGCCTGCCCTGATAAGGGAGCAACAGGCAGCGTCAAACTCAGTCTCTGTTTGAGTAAGCAGTGCTCTGGAGGATCTGTCCACAGGGTGCCTCCAAGTCAGGAGTCTGCCCCTGAGGAGTCAGAGGCCAGTTTTCACGAGAGCAGTAATAAGTGGTAGAGACCATGGAGATGGAATCATGGCAGTAAGGCCAGTCCACGGTGAGGACTGAGAGAAGAGGCGGGGGTAAAGAGGGTGGACAGCAGTGTCCATCAGTGTCGGTGAGAGACTAGAGGAAAACAGGATGTGACTCGTAAGGAAAGTGTGTGGAAATATTTCTTTCTTTTTTTCTTTTTGAGAGTTTTTATTTTTGCTATAGGGCACGTGCGCTCGCCAGACAGACAGAGAGACAAAAAGTGAGAAATCACCCCCCAGGGGGCATGGCCACGCCGCAATCCCTTCTCCTCCATTCTCCTCTTGGGATCTTGGGCACGCATGCACATGTGCCCAGCGTGCGTTTAAGCCACCGGGTCCGGGATGTGAACCATGGTCAACTATGTGGGAGTCCAGCGACATAGTCATTAAGCTAACTGCTGGTCCCTGGAAATATATTTCTTTATTCAGATGAGAAAGGATATAGTTCTTTGGCTTGCAGTTGACATAGGATAGAAATGTGCAGACAGATGGGGGAGAGGTGTGTGGGTGAGTTTATGAGAGGTATATGTATGCATGAGTGTGTGATTAGTGAACAAGTGAATCAATAAAGTGTAATAATGGCTACCACTTACTTTTCGTAGAATGTGAAACAAAAGTAGGACTAGCCACAGTGGTGCAGGTGATAGCCTACGGATCTGTAGTGTGGGGGGTCACATGGCCTACCACAGGTTCAAATCCCTGGTCAACAGGAAAACACACTTCAATGTGCACACACACCTAAGGTCCTGACTACTTGCAGTGCTGGGAGAAAAAACTCGTAGTATGATGAGACCCCGTCCAGGGTGCCCATTTCTCTCTCTTGTGTGTACGTGTTCTGTCTTGTAAACAAACTTTAAAAAAAAAAAGGGAAAACAAATGTACAGTTATTACACTCTGCTTAGGTTATTCTTGAGAAATTGTGCATTAAAATTCCAGCTTTGTGGCTGATGAGAAGAAGGTTTTTGCTGTTACAAAGTCCCTGACGTTCCTGTCACAGGGACTGTGTACTCTGCCTAATGCCATCATTGATAGAGAGTTTACAGGCAGAAAATCCTTTCCTCTCTTAAGGAGAGGGAGTACGTGGTACACCGTCTACCTGTCTGCGACTGTCTGTGTGCCTGGAGGGGACCCGACAGGAATCAACAGCACGGGCCTTCCTAGGCTTTAGCCAGCCAGGCTCCTCCTTCACCGGCCTGAGGCTCTAGCCTGTCTTCCTGATTATAGCAAAAAGGGAAGGTGAAGGTTGTTCAGTCCATTCCTGGGACAGGCTTCAGCCAACAGAGCAGGGCTCAGTACACAGAGAAATGTAGGAGCCCTTGTTCAACTATGGGCATGAACTTAAGGTTGGTGACAACAGAGCAAATGCCAGGTGTGCATCCCAGAGCCCAGGTGGGGAGCCCGTGAAACTGGCCACCAAAGGTGGTCACTCCACATGGATGATGTGGCACTCAGTGCATGTGACATCTTTCGAACATGGCCATTACTAAGTGTCTTCTATTGATAGTAAAGAAAAAATCCTTAGTGATTATTTCCTCAGACTGATACATACTCAGGTGCTTGATCGCCCATCTCTCTGGCAAGTGTTCTTCTCTCTCTGTTGTGGACTCCTGTGGTCCAGTCCTCAACATTTTTCTCCACTTGCAACCTCTCTAGGCTGTACTGGGAATTCCTTTCCTTTCAGTCCTGGGAACCAAGGCAGGACATTTCTGTGGCTTACATATTTGTTGAGTTCCCAAAACTGCGAGCCTAAGTCTTTTACTCATGTTTGATATTATATGCTCCCATGAGTGTCCAGTAATTTTCAAAGACTTTCCCGCAGGTGACTGCAGAGCATCCAAAATACTTTTAAGAGTACAGGTCCACAATCATCCACAATGCTGGGGGAAGAAAAATACAATCCTGCAAGCTTTAGGAAAATCAGTTGAACAGATATAGAATGATTTAATAGTGTTTATCCCACTTAGTATGCATATTGACACATTTTACTGCAGACAACTTAATGTATTGGAAAGCTTCCTCTTGCCCCTGTGGGGACTGTTATGTAATACACAGTATGTGCTCGTATTACCTTCCTAAACTACAACAAATCCTGAGGTCTGCTCACGTGGGTTATGGTTCAGGAATTGTGACCCTCTGTTAATATTCACTTTGGGAAGCGATTTGCACTAGTCAGTGTATAATCTAGTATCATTTGATTCATACACGAACTTCCTGGGAATGTAATTAAATGGACATTTAAACCACCTCTTTCTCTTATATTCAAATAAAGGCCAAAAAACATGGCTATGCACTTTCCAGGTACTTCCATTTCTTTGGGAATATTTAATGATTGCGTGAAATTTTAATTTAAGTCTTAAATCTTTAGCATCTAATTCTTCATAAATTTATTAGCATTTTATGGAGTTAATAAGTCTCTATGTAGATACTACAATGAAGAGGAAAAATATGACATTACTGCACTCAATATACATTTTTAACTTTATTATAAAGAACAAACAAAATGCAATCCTCAGACATAATCTGTAAGTTAAATCATTTTATTTTCTATGTAAAGCTATTGTGTCTGTGCCTGATATGCGCTCACTGTTTTGCAATTAGTGAATAAATACTAACCATAATTATAATTACACGAAGATATATGTTTCTAGTAAGTGAGGCTGATTTGAGCTGCTATCTTCATTTACCAGGTAAATAAATTGAGACGCAGAAGAAACAAAACGTCCTGTACTTTGAGTTCACTCTTGGTCCAAAGACTAACTTCTTGGTTCCTGGACCTTTGTCTTCTTTTTCCTCCTCTTGTTTTTCTCTTTCTCCTTCTGTAGTTCAATATCATTCCTGGTATTCATTTCTACTTAGTGACACGAAGTATTTGTCAGTCCCCATGTGACGCATATACGTAATGTCTTTGATACTAATGCTGATCTCCTTGAAGGCAGAATTGAAAACAGTGAGAATAATATGAGGCAGAGGATGAGTTTTACTGGCCAGCCTAAGACACCTGTTACTTGGTGGCGCCACTGAGGTTTAATTGCAATCTGCTTGCACAAGGAACTCCAAGGAAGATCTGGCAACCATGATTATAAGTGCAGCTAAGCATAAGTTAGATTTGAAATCATTTCTGCAATTATGTTTTGATAAATCTCAATTTACTTAGAACTACTGTTCATAGACTATCAGAAGGGCTGGGCCTGGGCAGGTTGGAAGGTGACACAAATCTCCATTGAACTTTATAGGGCACTTGCCAACAAATTGGTGTGCCTTATAGTTTGCTGCGGGAGTTGCATTTGAACATTCTCCTCCAGGAGATGGAGGCATGGAAATATTTAGTAGTACACCTATTACAGAAATGAAGCCTGTGGGGAGATCCAGAATTAAACCTTGGGGCATCTGAGGATCTCATCGCTGATATCACCCATTTAGGCACATAGAGGATGAATTGAGTCACCCGTGAAGATTCTGGGGGAGGGGACCCTAAAATAATTTCTTCTGACTATGCTACATCTTATCTTTCCACACTGTGGGTGACAGAGCCTGTCCTCATTATCTTATGCCCAACCATGAGCCCTTGTGTAGGAGAAGTGAGAACAGTGAAGTCTGTGGTGTGATTTTGATTGTCATGTGGGAAGAAGATGTAAATGGCTCCCTCCTCATGGACCAGGGATCTGAGTGTGCAGGCCTTTAAAGATGGATCCAGGGCACGGCACTCTCTTCTCTGCCTGACAGCTGAGAGCGCACCTCCTACTTCCTTGGCCACAAGCATACATTTTTAATAAGACATCACTTGAGCAGCAGAAGATCGGATATGAGTTTTAATTGCATTCTGCTTCCCATAGGCTTTCGCACCTCATTGTTAAACTATCACCACCACCTTTAGGTTCACAAGGTAGTTTTCTTGATTGGCAGGCCTCAAACTGTACACAAAAATTCCCAGGAAGAGATGACTTACTTCACCAGCTTGAGATGCATAATAGGCTTTATTTTTCCTGGTGTCCAAAGCATACTGATTCCAAGCCATTCTCCTACTGATCACAAGATTTCTCTCTGGAGGTATCTAGCAAATGCTTTCTTGTTGGAAGGAGCTCAGTAGTGAATTAATAGCCTTTTGCACTTGAAGAAATGGAAATGATCGGCCATTTCCCCTAAGGGAGACACTTTCTCTAGAGCTGCTGTTACTATATGGTCTTGTCACTAAGACAGGAAATTGAGCATGCCAGGGCAAAGCAGATGCTCAAAGTACTGCAGTGTGCTTGGTCTTACCTCTGAATCCAGGGTGTGAAGGGAAACTGCTGCTCCCTTCAGGCTTATTCTCATTCATGTTTCTTCACACCAGAATAGGCCCAAATTCCAAGATGTAATTCTCTCTCTTCCACTCATAAGCAGATATTTTCCATGAGGCATGCCGTGGTACCTGGATGCTGGTTTGAAGGTGGAGGTGAGCAGCCTGAAAGCAGCTCTTCCCACCAACCACACAGGCCCTGATGCGAAACCCAAACTCAACTATCCTGGGAGCCCCTTATAGCACCTCCTGACCTCATTCAGGGCAACAGAAAGCCATCAGATGTCCTGAATAACTTGGAACCTAAAAGCTTTGACTGTTGGACTTCTAGATGGTTATTTGGCCCTTAAAAAGCATTTGTTTATAGTGAAGAAAAGGGGCAGGCCCAGCTTTTTCCACCTGTGAAGCTGTTCTCAGCAACTTGCTGTGTTGACAAGATGACCATGTGTGCTGGGCTCACATCACATATTTAAAATAGCTATTATTTCCCTGAAAAAAAAAATAAGGAGCCTGTTATCCTGTTATGACTAGAACTGCTTGATACCAACTTTCTAAAGAAAACAGTTAATTAAACAAATTAAACAGATAAATAAGATTCACCTCACTCAACAGTATTGAGCTCTGTAGTCATCTGCGTAGGAGCACTGTTGTTGGGGAAGCAGACATGATTTCTGACAAAAGTGTTTTGTGCGTGAAAAAGTTGCTGTCAACATAGATGTTCTATGTTAGTGATTTTCTATGCTAGAGAAAGTCCATGGAATCTAAGGTAGTCAGGAAACTTGAGTGTTGGGTGAGGAAAGCTCCACCTCAGACATACAGAGCCCAAAGGACATCTACCTGCCGAACAAGGAAGAGAGGGACGCGAGGGTGACCTGCTAGCACCCAAGTGGATTAAAGCTAAGAACATGCCACACTTTCTATGGACAAAGTCAAGGTGGGAAGGAAAGTCTTCTGCATTGGAGGAAACTGAAAAGTTTGGCCATTTCCCCCAAGGCACGCTCTTTCTCTAGGATTCTTGCTACTAAATGTCCTTCACCAAGATAGGAAATATGCTTTCCAAGGCAAAGCCAAAGCTAGTAGCTCTGAAGCATACTTGGTCCAACCTCTGAATCCAGGGTGTGGAACCTTGAACCCTAAGATCAGTTTATAAGTTAAACATTATATGCAAATTAAATTATCCTTAAAGAATCCTATGACCCACCCATAGATTCACAATGTATTGTTTTGTGGGTATTACCCCCAAAGAACATGAGATTTGCATCTATTTTTCCTGTTCTTGGGCACACGCATTGTGTAGAATGGCAGGAGGGGATCACTCACAGCATTGCACATTTTCTTTTTTCTTCACGTGCGTATATTTAGAGTCACATTAGTTAAATGTGTGCATGATATGACCACACTGTTAATGGGAAGGGGAGACGTATATGTGCGAAGTCTTGAGAAACGTAGTATCACACAGGAAAAGGTAGTATTTACCAAGAAGTATAAAGAAAAAGCACATGTCTAAAAATAATTTTGGTATGAAACTGGAAAAAAATTATTTTTGTGTTCTTGATAAGTTACTAGCCTGAAATGAAGACAAGAAATTAAAGAAGCTAAAGAAGAAATTGATACAATTCTTGAAACCCTTTCTAAAGTATTTCCGAACTTTCTGAACACTTGGTAAAGTGTGTGTGTGTAGTGTCCAGGGCCCACACTAGTTCTCTGATCGTACCGGCCATTCCTTGTCAGTCTCCTTTGCTCCTTCCTCCTCACCTTATCAACCTCTGACTGTTGGGAATCCGACAGGGCTTAGTTGTCTATTTCCATGGCTTTGATACCACACATACCCGAGGGCTCTGTCCCACATATCGAATTCTGCCTAACAGTTATACTTCAACATAATAGGCATTGTAGGCAAATGTATCTAAAACCAAACACTTGGGACCAGCAGTTAGCGTAATGGCTATGTCTCTGGACTTCCGTGGAGTTGACCGTGGTTCAAGTCCCAGACCTGGTGGCTTAAACTCATACCAGGTGTGTGCGCATGCGTGCCCAAGATCACGAGAGGAGAATGGAGGAGAAGGGATTGTGGCGTGGCCATCCTCCCTGGGGGGTGATTTCTCTCTCTCTGTCTCTGTGTCTCTCTCTGTTTCTCTCTGGCAAGCACATGCGTCCTATAGCAAAAACCTCTCCAAAAGAAAAATAAGTAAAAAAATCAAACTCTTGATTTTGTATTTCTATATTTGCTATTCTTCTAGCATATTCCACCCTGTCAATAGCACCCTCATTTATCTATTGCTCAGGTGAGAAAATCTGGAGTCATTCTTCACTCTGTTTTTTTTTTTTTTTTTTTTTTTTTTTGGAGAGGTTTTTGCTATAGGGCACGTGTGCTTGCCAGAAAGACAGAGAGAGAGAGACAAAGAGACAGAAAGCGAGAAATCACCCGCAGGGGGGATGACCACACCACAATCCCTTCTCCTCCATTCTCCTCTTGGGATCTTGGGAATGCACGCACATGTGCCTGGCTTGAGTTTAAGCCACCGGGCCTGGGACTCGAACCACAGTCTACTACATGGGAGTCCAGTGATATAGCCATTACGCTAACTGCTGGTCCCTTCACGCTGTCTTATCTCATACTACGTCTAGTCTGTCAGCATATCTGTAGCCTGGATATTCAACGTACAGTACAATCCGAGACAGACAATCCTGTCCTGACACCACTGAGGTCTGGGCCACTGGCTGCCTTTTACTAACTGGCTTCCCTCATTCACTCTTGTCTCTCATAGACAATTTTCTCATAGTGGTCAGGGAGGCCTTTTAGAAATAGGAATCAGATCACCTATTCCCTTGCTGAAGTTTCAGATCATTTCCCAATTTGGTCAGAACAAATTCTCCAGTCTCTTTTTGGCTGTCAACATCTGCCATGATCTGGCTCCTGCCTAACTCTTCAACCACATCTCACGAATTTGGGGCCTTTTTTGGACTAACCTTGAGTTAATTTGGCCTTTAATAATTCCTAGAACTACACCACACTTTTTACCTCCTTAGAGTTTTTTTGTTCACTAGTCCCTTAAGCCAGGAACCACCTTCTGCAATTTTAGCATAGCTGGCTCCAAGCCTAAAAAGTTATCCATACAGCATAAGGAAGAGTGTAATTAAAAGTGCTAACCAGGTCTTACTTCACACTTCAGATCTTTAGTGTGTGAAGGATCAAACCTGGGAGGAAGGGAGAAGTGGTTTAAATTAAGTTTATGATTGCTTATTTATCCTAGATATATTTTAATAAAGGAAATGTTATAGAATTTGCCCAAGACGATGTTAAAAAATGCAGATGGGAAGTTCACTTTAGTATGGCTGAAGGCAAATTTTGGGGAAAATTAGGAACAAGGCATGAAAAAGTATTAGATATTTATAGAGCCTCCGTTTGACACTTCTCAACACCAGTTCCTGTGGTTTAGAGAAAGCCACCAATGCATACTTATATCAGAACAACCACACTGCGTTTAAAACTTCTGCTTTGGTTCTAATGATATTCCAGTTGGTTCCTTTAAATTTTCTAAGTATGTGTATTAGGTCATTGGGAGTCATGATGTACTTTTCTATGTATTTCCATGATGCAGTAATGCATCATGACTTTTCTGATGACCCGCTATTACAAGACTATTACACTCAAATGGAGTGGCATTATGTACAAGACAATTAAAAAAAATTCACAAAAAGTAAACAGTTGGAAAATGAAACTCTTACTTATCTTGACTAAAACAAACAAAACAAAACAAAACAAAACAAAACAAAACTAAAAGATGTACTTCAAGTGATAGAGGTGGAAATTTAAAATAAAAACACCTTGGAATCAAGAGATGGTGTAATGGTTATGTTGCCGGACTCCTATATAGTTGACTGCGGTTCGAGTCCTGCATGTAGTGGCTTAAAACTTACACTGGGTGTGTATACATACATGCCCAAAATTCCAAGAGGAGAATGGAGGAGAAGGGATTGCAGTGTGACCATCCCCCTCGGGAGTGATTTCTGGCTTTCTGTCTCTCTCTCTCTCTGGCAAGCACATGTGCCCTTTATCAAAAAAATCTCAAGAATGGAAAAATCCATATAAGGATATAAGGACCTGAAGTAAAATTCAAACCAATGAGGCATATCGAGTGATACATGATGCTGGCAAATATGGAGTAGAAAGATAAAAGTATAAGCCAACACATTTTTAGTATTTAAAAAATGTCACAATATAAAATGAATTATGTAATAATAAATGGGATCCACTAGCCTAGGCTAAATAATAACAATTAGGAATCAGAACAAGTAGAGAATTGTTAGAATACAAATGTACCAAATTCCATATTGCACGTTGTTGAAAATTATTAATAGGTAGTTTTAAATGTGTAGTTTAATAGCCTAAAAGAGGCCCACATGAAATTTAAAAATTTATTTATGAATCACTATAAAATTGAAAATAGAAACTTAATGTTGATATATTATCAAGCCTTTGTGAACTAAAAAAATATCACTTTCATTTTACACAAAAATTGTTTGCAAATATAGCAAAAAATTTAGGAAAATGTAAGAGTGTTGTAATAATTAATACTGAGTTAAAATTATTTTTAAAGAAAGTTTGGACAGGGAACCAGCAGTTAGCATAATGGCTATGTTGCTGGACTCCCACGTAGTCGACCGCGGATCACGTCCCGGACCCGGTGGCTTAAAAAAACTCACGCCGGGCGCGTGTGCATGCGTGCCCAAGATCCCGAGAGGAGAATGGAGGAGAAGGGATTGCAGCGTGGTCATCCCCCCGGGGTGGTGATTTCTCGCTTCCTGTCTCTCTGTCTCTCTCTGTCTGTCTGGTGAGCGCATGCGCCCTATAGCGAAAAACCTCTCCAAAAAAAAAAAAAAAGGAAGTTTGGGCACATAAAATGTGTAATAGTATCTGTAAGGATAAGTTAGTGTATTTATTTTTTTTAACTAAAAAAAAGTGTATCTTTTCTGTATATGTTCTTAAAACATTTAGAAAGTATGTAACATGTATTAGGACACCAAACTTCAATAATTTTCAAACAATAAATATTACAGAAAATGTTAGATTAAAATTCCGTAAAGTTACACAAAAATAGAACGCATTTAATTGCATTTTTAAACCTCAATGTCATTACTTTCTTTGTGCCTTTGGTTAGCATTTAGTACACAAAATTTAAAATATCCACATATTAGTTTTCTACTACTTTTTTTTTAAGACTGATTTTTGCTATAGGGATGTGCACTTGCCAGAGAGACAGAGAGACAGACAGAGACAAAGCGACAGAAAGCAGACAAACACCTGACTACATCCAAGTCAATGAGATGCATGTTGAACTGGTGTGTCCAGCATCTAGTAAGTGTCCTTCTGGGGAAGAGACGAACGTGCCTTTCTGTCTGCCCTTTCTTCTTACTGGCATGACCGTGGATTGAAGGGTAAGTAGCTCTCTAGGCTCTGGAGCATCAGCT
This sequence comes from Tupaia tana, assembly GCA_026018925.1. Taxonomy (NCBI): domain Eukaryota; kingdom Metazoa; phylum Chordata; class Mammalia; order Scandentia; family Tupaiidae; genus Tupaia; species Tupaia tana. Next base: position 115,718,810 of record JAKSZU010000003.1, read on the forward strand.
AAAGTAGGTAATCCTGGGAACCCTGTGATTCAGAGGCCTCTGGTTACCTTCACGTGGTCAGTCCCTGGTTAGTGACAGGAACATGGAACCAAACTGGGCTGTGTGGAGGTGTACTTGGTTGGTGAAAAGTTGAAGCACTGTACAGGGTACTTTTTAATGAAGCTCCATGGTAAAGCATGAAGTTTGTGGGAAAGACAGGCTAAGGGGCAGACTATGCCTTTTCTGGATGTAGGGGGGCAGAACAGTAAAGAATCCAGAATGTTTCTAGTCTGAGTCCAAGGAAAAATTACAAATATCTCTTTATCCATCCATCTATCTATCTGTATATTGATCACAAATAAATAATTGGAACAAAATCTAGGAAGGGTTGGAAGGGAATGGAATGAAAAGTAATTGGGGAAGCAGCTAATCGCCCACTGTGGAAGAAAAGAATGAAGATAGATAAAGACAGATTTAAAAGATCAGGATAAAGAGATTAAAGATACAGTAGCTCAGCTGTTTTCCTGAAATTAAAGAAGCAAAACAGGGACCAGACTGTGGCCTGGTGACTAGGTGGCTGGATTCCACATGGCCGATTATGCAGTTCTAGTCCTGGACCCAGTGGCTTGAAAAACACGCTGAGCATGTGTGCGTGCAAGCCCAAAACCCTAAAGGAGAAGCGGAGAAGAGATTGCACATGACCATTCTCCATGGGTGAGGAGGTAGGGTTTCCTCATTCTCTCTCTCTCTCATTTGAGATTTAATTTTGTCCTCTGCCCAACATTTTAAACATAAAAAATAGAAAGAAACAAATCAAGTCTCAAGGATGAGGGAAATAGTCAAGGTTTGACTAATCCTTGAGGGATTAGAAAAGTAAACAGGAGCTAAGGAACGTCACTGTGGAGCATTCCGGAGGTCTCACCTGTAGTCACCATAGGAATTTGTCACTCAGCAGTGCTTGACAGCTTAGACATTTGAGTCAGTTCAGATGAATCATTAGGCTGTGATGAGACTATTTGCAAGGCTTATGCATCAGGAGATCAAAGGATTATTGGAAATGAGTGCCTTGATGACAGTGTGGTTGAAATAATAAACCATAAAATCCAGACAAGTTAGGGAAAAAGTTGAAACAAGGAGGGACTGAGAGCCTGACTAAACAGAAACGAAACTTGGTTGTGAGCAGAACGGGCATGAAGGCGTTGTGGTTGCAGAGGGGTCCACGCAGAGAAATGTGGACTCTGGGAGGTTGAGGTGGATCCAACAGGCCAAGGGAGAGCTGTGAATGAAGTTAACAGACAGAGAGAGGCAAAGTACAAAAGGAGAGGAACTCGAAAGCCAGTGAAGCAGGATGTGAGATGCCTTGTCCACATGACATTGGCGCTTACCCACAGTTTTGGAAGGACGAGGCTTAAAGAGGAAAACATGCAGGGTCCGACCATGCTCCAAAGGCCATGGTTAAAACCAAAAACTAAGCATGGAAACAGACATGTAATCATTGGTAATAAGAGAACAGGTCTGTCCTAAAGAGATGCTTCTCATTAATAAGGGATTCGCTGTTTGTCACAAATGTAAGACCCACAAAGTGTGCACTGTTCGATCTGTTTTGAAGTAATTTTTAGAAAAATGTTTTTATTCTTATCAGGTTACAGTGAGTAATATATGTTGAATTCTTACTATTATTATTTTCCAAATAATAAGGAGATTTTAGGAGTTGGGAGAGAACCAAGTAAGATCTTTGTGGTATTGATTCTTTGCTTTTTTTCTTATTCCAGTAGAGGGCACCCAAAGCTCAAATAAATGCACGCAATCAGTTTTTATAGTAATTGTTGTTTTATATAATTAAAACTTACATTTAAATGAAAAAGAGAAGTTCTGATTTAATAAGACTTAATTACTAGTCATGCATGTAAATTTTACTAAAATAAAATGAGATCTTATAAATGACTAAATGAGGACGTACCTCCCCAGGCAGGCTTCTTTCATTTTTACTCAGCACTCACTACAACTAGAAAGGAAATTCTCCTGTCTAAGAAGCTAAGATGGGCTTCCTAAATGCCAAGTCTGCAGTAGACAGTTGATCCCCAAGTTTCAATTTTACTCCCATCTGGACTTCTTTGAGAAGGGTTTTCAGTAAACTGGAAATAATCCTGTGTGCTACTGGATCAATACCCTACCACAAGCAAAACAAAACAAGACAAAACCGAGAAAGAGCTAGTAAGACCAAAGTGACTTGAAGACTAGAGAAGCCAGTGTCTGGCCACTGTGTGAACAAAGGAACTGAACTGCTAACGGTGAGGCTGCCGTCTCCTGAGCAGCCCACAGGAAGTTCTTAGGAGAGTTCTGAGCAGACCTTGCATCTGAGAGAGTTGTGAAAATACAAGAATTGTTCGTTCTTGAGGGAAGCCTGTCTTCCAAGGACAAGATTACCATCAGGTGGCTTGGTTGCCAACTTGGCAGGATTACAACCGAAGATGGGAACAGGGATCAGGTTGCTGTCAACATTTCTTCACTCTCCTAGAGGAGTCAGGCCCTGAGGCCAAATGATTTTACGACTGTTGTCTTTGCCATGATGGGCCTGCCGTAGTCCAAATACAGCAGCCTTTCTACACACAGAGGACGTTTCTGTTTGGCATGAACTTCTTCTGTCAGAGTAAGGACTATTTACAGGGAATGAATGGGAATCCTGCCCAGCATCTTCAATGATGGTGATCTATCAAAATTAATTAGCTTCTTAGGTAGAGTGCAGGCTGCTGAAGGGGGAAGAAGACTCTCCAACAAAGTCTTTTCGGCAGGGGTGGTGGCCTTGGCATTATAAAAATGTGTTATCACTTACTTAGATTATTTTAAAGCATTTTGTGTTGCAAAAATTCTGAAACTTAATGATTTAAACAGTTCCTCTTATCTGGCCTCTACCCTCCATCAGACATAAAAAAACCCTTCCAGCCCCTGTGAACTGAATCCTGTCTCATCTGAAATACCTTACTGCTGAAGTTCAGATTCTAGTCATCATTGACACAGCACATTTCTTATGCTCAGCATGCAGATGCTCACGGGCAAAGGTCTGAAAAACTATGCAAAATAAAGGTTTTTGGTGGGTTGGTTTTCCCCTCTCCCCCTTTAATGGTAGTACAAGATGAAGGATTTTAAGACCCTAAGGGTGTCTAAACCTCACTAATGAAAATCAAACACCTTTAAGATTATGGGTTAAATATAGAGTCATAGTAATGGCTTGGTGTAGTCGTTGAGCATGTCTGGCCATGCCACATATTGTTGAAAGCCCAGGTGGCGGCTGTCTCATGGTCTATTCTTTTCCTTTGCTCTCTGACGTGGACTTGATTTATAATGGTAGGCCATAAATTACAAGGCTGAGTCTTGTCTAACCCTCTGGCTAAAGATTTCCTATTACCTGGTAAGGCAAGCTAAATATTTTATTTAAAATGACGATGATCACAATGAGAAAATCATTCCAGTGGAAGTGCATGCTAAAGGCCTTAAAATGAAAGAGAAATCCCCTTTAAGACAGTATGATGGGATGGAAAGCACACAGTGACTTGGGCAGGAATTCTGATTTCTGTCATTTAGGCAAGCCACCATTCTCCTGTGAGTGTCACTCCTTTTTTACCCTGTCCAAATCATCTCCAGATTCTGCCTCTAGGAAATTTCTTTGTACCAATCAGGATGGTTCTCCTGCAATTTACAAAAAGCCTTCCTAAAAATGACAGAATGAAGAAAAGCATTCATGGTCCTACCTAACAGGAAGTGTGGGCACTGGGTAGTTCCGGGAAAGTCGGGTGGATCTGGGATACTGTGCTGTCAGCTGTCCTGCCACAATGTTGACTTTCTCTTCTTCAAAATCACAAGATGGCTCTTCACAGTATCACATCCTCACACAGTGACATTGATAGGCAGGAAAATGGTTATTTTTCTTGTTTCCATTTTCTTTTTTTAAATTACTTTTTAATTTGCCAGAGGGTGCATGTACTCCCCAGAGAGAGAATGTGGGAGAACACTTCCCACAGCTCATGGTCGTGCTACAATCCCTTCTCCACCCCTTCCTTCTGAGATTTGGACATGCATGCACACATGGCTGGTATGTTTCTCAAACCACCAAGTCCAGGATGCAAACCACACAGTTAGCCATGTGGGGTCTGACTCCCTTAACCAGCAGTCTACAGGTTGGGCTCTATTTCCATTTTTTTTAAAATAGATTTTTGCTCATGCATGGAGGGAGAGAGAGAGAGCGTGGGAAAGTGAGAAATTATATCCCAGAGAAATCACCTCCCAGGATTTTGGGCATGTACACATATGCATCCTGAGTGATTTTCAAGGTCCAGGACTCAAACTGTGGTCAGCGACATGGGAATTCAATGCCTTAGCCACCATACCACCTGCCCCTACCCCATTTCCATTTTCTTAAGAGCAAAGAAAACTTTTCCAGACTTCATCTCACTAACCACAAACGTGTAACATCTTCATCCCTTGGTGAATCACTGGTCCAAGGAGTAGAATCACCATAGTTACCCTGGATCAATTAAGATCCATCCTCTATGGCAAGAAAAGTCCCAGTCTGTCCTGGAATATGAAGTGAGTGAACGAAATCAGGGTTCAGTGAGGAAAGGCTGGTGTCCAGTGACTGTCTGAGAGGCAACCGACTGTGTATATCGCTACCTCTTGATCTATATTTACTTGCATGTCAACATGTACACAGAGACTTACCCACTCATACCCAAAGTGACAAATGTTTCTAGCTAGCTCACATAATTCCATTAGGTAGACACTGACCTCTGTACTCCACAGTTGACAATTACCCTCTGGAATATATTTGCACTTTAGCCAAAATACCTAGGAGCACACATGAAGTCGCAGATATTAAATTCCTCAGGAAGGATCTCCTAGACCTACTTTAACTTAATTGAACCCTGATCCCTGTGACTAATGTCATCCCATGGTATAGACTGAGAGGGAAGCAGATCCTTGAGGGCTGCTGCTGCATAATTAAGTGGTGATAGTTGGGAAGCGGAGAAGAGTGTAGACTTTCTCTTTTTTTTGAAAGAGAGATTTTTGCTATAGGGCACATGCATTTGCCAGAAAGACAGAGAGAGACAGAGAGAAAGAAAGTGAGAAATCACTTCCTGGGGGGATGGCCACACTGCAGTCTCTTCTCCTCCATTCTCCTCCCGAGATCTTGGGCATGCATGCACATGTACCTGGCATGAGTTTAAGCCACTGGGTCCGGGAGATGTAACCATTACGCCATCTGCTGACCCCAGGCTTGTTACTAAAACATATCATGATCAAATTGTGCACTTCATGTAATCAGTTTTTAACTTTCCTAGTAGGTGAATAATGTCCTTCTGAAAAGATGCAAAAGTCTCCCTTTACTCAAGGTCTTCAAAAAGTTTGCGGAAAATACATGCTATGAAAACACTATGCATGGCTTTCAAAAACTTGTACTTTAATTCCATTGTTTCCACAAACTTTTTTAGAGCACTCTCCTCTGTACTTCCCTACTTTTCCATTTCGGGGACCTTTTTAATTCAAGATGGTTTCGCCTCTTTCCAACACAATGCTCCTCTTCCCCTTCCCTTTATGTGGGTGGTTACAAAGGGATCCAGACATCATTCATGGAAGATCATATGGCTCCCATTTTTTTCTCCCTCAACCTCTGGAGTCCTGGTATTTGTCTGAAACCCTTCTGCCAGTAGGAATGGAAGGGAAATGTGACTTTTCTGCTGGAGTAGGACCAGAATTCCTCCTCATCTAAGTCCAGCTGAGCTGGGACTGTGATCCGGAGCTCCAGGGCTGTCACACCAGAAGAGTCCCTGAGCTCGTCTATTCTAAGACAGCTGAGGCCAGAATGCCAGAAGGTGAATCAGGATGTTCTCGACACTCAGAGGAGCAGGGCAAAGGATGAAGGCAGTAGGAGAACGGACCCCAAAACTCAGAGCCAGGACAATGTGAGCAAGGGAGAGCACGCTGTGCTCAAGGGAACCCTGCAAGGGGCCTGAGCCTCTGCTGGTCAGTGGGCCTTCCCTCACCGGAGCTGTGAACGGGAATCACCTTCCAACTTGCCTGCAGCATGTTTACTGGGGCGTGTGAGCCTGGCAGTGAGGGAAAGAATGCATTTCTACTGTCCTTTTTTTTTTTTTTTTTTTTTTAAATGAAAGTGGTTGCTATTTATTCTCAGAGTAATCTGAAGTTCTGTCAATTCCCTGTTCTCATGTTTTAACCTCATTTTACTCAAGACTCTTCCTACATTTAGATATCATTAGTCACATGCAGTTAAACTCTATCTTCAGGAAAATAGAGTTGATATGAACTTTGGTGTATCTGCCTTTCTGTTAGTGCTTCGATTTAGATGTTCTGTTTTGTAGAGCATCTCAAAGAAATAATGTGGAGACCCTATGTGATAGGTGTGGGTTCAAATGACAATTTAGTCCACAGATTCGTATTGCACAGAATGATCAGGCTGTGTTTCCCTATATGTGGTGGTGCTAAAGAAAGTTATAACAGTTTTCAAGATTCTGGGACCAGCGGTTAGTATAATGGCTATGTCGCTGTACTCCCATGTAGTCGACCATGGTTCGAGTCCCGGACCTGGTGGCTTAAACTCATGCCGGGAGTGTGTGCGTGCATGCCCAAGATCCCAAGAGGAGAATGGAGGAGAAGGGATTGCGGCATGGCCATCCTCCCTAGGGGGTGATTTCTCGCTTTCTGTCTCTCTCTGTCGTTCTGGTGAGTGCATGTACCCTATAGCAAAAACCTCTAAAAAAAAGATTCTCTCTCTCTCTCTCTCTCTCTCTCTCTCTCTATATATATATATATATATATATATATATACATATATATATATATATATATATATATATATATATATCTTTTTTTATCTCTTTTGAGAAAGCTTCTGGCTTCAAGTAATAGAATACTTGACTAATAGTAACTTAACCAAATGGAGGCTTTTATTTTCCAGTTAACAATATGTGTGGAGACAGATGGTGCCAGAAATGGTCTTTTACCTTTTTGCTCTGCCATTCTCGGTATGATGAGAGTATTATGGTCTCAATGTCAAACAATGGCTGCTTTTGCTATAACCATCTGATCTGCGTTCAGTATTGGAGAAAAGGAAATTGCTGGCACCATCAATACTTTTATCAAGAAAAAATAGGTTTAATTAGTCAGAACCAAGTCTCATGGGCACTGCTAACCACAAAGAAAGTTAGAAAAATATGCATTTAATTACTTTAGCCTTTGTTGAGGAGGTGGCCAAGAATTAATGAAACTGGGAATGGACTTGGAGTAAACCAGTTAACGATGACACCTTTCTATAGTAAATATCCAACATGGGACAGCTCTTTTTTCTTGTTTCTTTCTTTTCTTTTCTTTTCTTTCTTTTTTTTTTTTTTTTTTGCCATAGGGCACATAAGAAAGAGGGGGAGGAGTGAGGGTCACTCTCCAGTGGGGATAACAATGCCACAATCCCTTTTTCTCTAGCCTGCTCTCAGGACTTTGGGAACACATGTGCAAGCACCCAGTGTGGTTTGCAATCCATGTCTGGGACTTGAACCACACAGCCAGCCATGTAGGATCCAGTACCTTAACCTCCATGCCTCCTTCTGGCCTGAAAACTCTTAAAACCTAAAGGCAAGATCTTGTTTGTTTATTTGACTTTTGGACATTTTTATAGGATTTTCTAATTTAAATGAAACTTTGCATGGCATGCCATAATAGTCCTGAAAAATAATAGAAGCTACAGCTTCCAAGACTGAATTTAGAAACAATCTAGGGGTTCACAAGTAGAAACATAAAGAAAGATATCTGGGCCAACCTGTGGCATGGTGGTTAAGGTAGCTGGGACTATGCTGTTCAAGTCTCAGACTCCGTGGCTTGAAAAACACAGGGGTCACGTGTATGTGTACGCCCAAAAGCCTGAAAGGGGGGAGAGATGGGGGGAGGGGTTGTGGCATGACTATTCCCCATGGGAATGCCTCTCTGGTGAGTTAACACATCTCTGACAAAATTTAAAAGAAGAAAAATGTTTAAAATCTAATGCAAAAGACATTTAAGGTCTGCAAAAATGGAAAATTACCTGCTGATGATAACGTATACAGTAATATCTTTGACTGGACTGATTTACATTGTGTTCATGCCAGAAAAATTCATTTTGTGTGTTGTAATAACATACAGAGACTGAATGTAAACTATAATAAACAAAAATAAATACAATTTAATACATGAGGGGACTTCAAAAAGTGTGTGGGGAACCAGCAGTTAGCGTAATGGCTATGTCGCTGGACTCCCACGTAGTCGACCGCGGTTCGCGTCTCGGACCCGGTGGCTTACAACTCACGCCGGGCGTGTGTGCGTGCGTGCCCAAGATCCCGAGAGGAGAATGGAGGAGAAGGGATTGCGGTGTGACCATCCCCCCCTGGGGGGTGATTTCTCGCTTTCTGTCTCTATGTCTCTCTCTGTCTGTCTGGTGAACGCACGCGCCCTATTGCAAAAAAACCTCTCAAAAAAAAAAAGAAAAAAAAAGTGTGTGGAAAATGGAATTAAAGTATAAATTTATTTCGGTGCAAAAAAACCTTAGAAATCCATGGATTTTTTTTCATAATACATGTTTTCCACGACCTTTTCAAAAACCTTCTCACACTACTTCTTTGCCTTTTATTTTTCTTTACTTACACCGGCCTTTTCCTGAAAGGACCCCAGGAGTCTTACAAAGGTATTAAATTATTACAGTGCAGCACAAGTTAACTTGGAGAAAAGAAGCTTGAGGATGAGAGCAAATTAGGAGTAGGAATTTGAGAAGAAATGCATTTCATGTTGAGGTAAACTTGTACTATGAACAGGCCCCAAATTTGCCTTTAATCTCTTTATCAGTCGGCAAGCAAAATCACGAGTAACATGCGTACTTCACAGGGTATATAAGGCAAAATGGATCAAACGTTTGGAGGAAGAACACCTATTGAGGGTCTTGAATTCATCCATTTAACTTACTTGATTCATTTATTTTTCTTAAGTTTTGTCTCGTGTATCCTCGCAAAGGGACGCTTAGAGATTTCTTTCAGTTGTAGGAAGAACAGATTTTTTTCTGAGTCCTGAAGCAAAATCAGTGAGAAAATCAGGGATCCATGCATGGGTGCCCTTCTTCCTCCCCTGCTGTCAGAGCCACTGGTTGGCCGCGTGCAGTGTTCTTTTTAGTGTTGCTCTTGTTAAAGGACATTTAGTTATGCTGTACATAAACAGTCTTACTTCACTACCTTCTCTCCGAATATGTTTATTGAGAACTTGTAAGGTGCAGGTACAGGCTCTGTGTCTTCCAGAAGCTCAGTTAATCTTCCTGCTGGCATGGAAAGAGTTGCATATTACAACTGAGTTAAACTATGTGCCCAAGGTTAGAGGCGGCCAGTGATGGAGCTAGGATCTGATCTTGGACCTGCCTCGGAAGCACAGGTCCCTCTTGTTAGTGTTACTTTAAAAGAATTGCAGTTATTCATAAAACAGAGGCCCACTCTCAGAGTTGGACAACTGCAATTAGGTCATTCTCTCCTATTCCCTCTGCTCTCCTGTCAATTCCTGAAGGCTGTGATAGAAAGACTCTTGGACTTGGAATTTAAAGGCTTACTTATAATTCTTTATTTTTTTACAGTATTTTTAAAGTTTATTTACTTCTTTCATGAAAAACAGAGACAGAGACTGAGAGACAGCATATTTACCAGGATCCTAAAGCTGAACTAGCCCCTTCCTCAGCCAGCCCTGAACCATCGGCTATACCGATGCCCTGGCACTCGGGAAGATCTCCAAACACAGAGCCAGGACTCTTCCAGGGGGGCTAGCCTCACAGAGCATTGTGTTTTACTGCTTCATCATGTGTTGGACCCCAATTTCTTACTCTTTTACTTAACAGCTGTGTTACCACGAGCCTTCTTAAAACCTAGTTTACTCATCTGTGAGCGACAACAACGATTCCCACCCCACTCATTTCACGGTAGTGGTGGTGGGAGGGAGGGATTGGTGTCAAACTCAAACTAGATTCTATTAGTGGTTAAGTGCTTTGAAAAAAAATAGAAAGTTTAATCACATTCAACAGATAATTTTCTATTTATACTGTGACCTCAGACATTGTTACAGAGAGAATCCTATTCTGCCTTTGGTGTCCAGCCCTCAGGTCACGTTTTTAGGAAAATCTGGCCGTCAGTCACAGTGAGCACACTGTTCCTCCTGGCTCTTACCACAGTTGTAACTGAGGGTTACCTGTGAAAACTTCCTTCCTGCTGGGAGGGGAAGTTCCTATTTCTGCAGCATCTAGCACAGAAAGTTAGTGTAGATCATTAGAAATTTCATGACTTTTAATACTGGAGGTATTGTGATGTTGTTAAGTCACTCAGGCAATACCTCAAGCCTTGTAAGAGTTTTTTTTTTTTTTTTTCTTAACTACCTGTTTAGAGGTAGTTACTTTGGGAAAGAAGGATTTGGGAGCTATGTTGAAGATATCATGGGTTAGACTCTGATATTTTATAAGTCTGACCTACCAACAGCCATGGAAAGGACTAAACCAGGAGAAACAAGCATAGCCACTGCTGAATAAGACAGAGCCTGGCCATGGCACCTTAGCCCCTCACCATACAGACGGCTACATACTGTAGTTACACACACGCACATGTACACCCATCTCCATGGCTCATGTGCACGAACACATGGCACTTCAGGTCAAATTTCTGAAGAGTTTTTCCTGGCAAGAAGGATGACTTTTGCAAAATTAGCTCATTCACTGGATTATTAGCAGGGACAGTAGCCATATGCAATCAGTGAGCCGTGTACTCGCCACTCGGATGCCACAGGCTTCTCTGGTTTTCCAGTCATCAGTATCATTTTAAAATATGTACAATAAATTTAAATTTATAACTGGAGAAATGTTTCATAATGGTGAATGGATATAAACCAAATTCAGCCTGTACCTAGAGTCCAGAAACATATCCTTGGACTTATCTGCTTGGAAACAGTACATTTGAGAGAAGTTCTCCCAGCGTGACTTCCTAACCACCAACATTGTTTAGGGTCCACGCACAAGACAAGGAGTAAAGGCTGAGACTTGAAAAGAAAATGGCAACGTTTAAGGGAGACAGTAGGAAATGTTTTCTGACAGTTCAGCCAATAAAGCAATGGAATAAATTACTTTTGAAAACATTTGTGTCTCCCTAAATAGAGGTGTTCAGGGAAAAAATAAGATGGAACAAATATTCTCATTGTCATTATTAAGCAGCATTTATTGAGTGTGGGCAGGGCACAACGTAACTTTCCAAAGGCCAAGGCACCACCGGTTCCTGTGGAAAAGTGTGGAGAAGAGCTGCACTTTGGCAGCTCTGGGCTGTGGTGGAACTCATGACTCAGGAAGACCCTGTTGGTGGTCAGAATCTGTGACTCTGTGGCAAGTTTACAAACTTTGAGATACCTCCTTCTCGGAAAATCATGTCCTAGGCTGCTATGAACACAGCAGAAGCATTAATAATTGTGATCATTACTGGTAACTTTAATAATTAGTACATTAAAAATTCTATAAGCATTATATTCAGTATCCTGTTTTAAAACAATTAATCCTGGACCAGCCATGATGGTGCAAGACTTAGTGCTGGAAGCCATATGGAAGATCAAGGTTTGGTTTCCAGGTCAACTTTGTACCTATGGGGCATGCACATGTGCCTGTGATCCAGGCTGGGTTGGAAAGGCTGAAGAGAGTGAGTGTGTGTGTGTGTGTGTGTGTGTGTGTAGGATCATAGCATGTGACCCTGTTGAGGATGCTTGTTTTTCTATTTTTGTGTGTTTCTTCCAAAACAAAGAGAAAGATTACTAACCAGGTGCAACTTTTCTCTTCCATCTTTGATAGAGATGGCTTTATCAACTGAGAACCTGCCTCAGATTCATTCTACTAGGTCTGTTTCAATGTATGGAATGGCTGATAAAAGGTTAGTAATAACTGTAACCCCTCAAAATGAGATTTGTCCTCATGGGGGAACATGGCCTATGAATGTTGTGGCCATTACAGTGAATAGGAAGATTACACTAATATCCCAGGCTTCAAGGAGAGTAAAAGATCCATAGTAAAGGCCTCAGCCCAGGAGTCGGAATAAGCAGATCAAGAGTATTGGCACGGAGGTATCAAGTAACTCAACTCTAGTTTACATCTCGACAAATGTGTATGACTGAGGAGAAAGCTGTAGTAGTATCTACAGTGTAATGTATAGCTAGACATAGGCCTGTGGTGATCTGTAGGATGAGACAGATTCCTAGTGATGAGCTGAAGTTTCACTAGGACGTGATGTTTGATGGAGTTGGGAGGTCAATGAATGAATGGTTAATTTTGAGTAATGGATGATGTTTTTGTATGCTGGTCCTTAGGGTTTCTACAGTTGAAATACAATGGTGACTTTTCATGTCATAAGTCATGGTTAGATTCAATGTAAGAATTATGTCTTATGTTGTATTTATACGTAGTATAATGTTTGTTATTGGCTTTGCAGGTTTTTCTTCAAAACCTTCTCCTATTTATGGGGGGGTTGAGGCTGTGAGTGGTAAGGTTGGTTGTGGTATTGTGGTAAGTCTTAGGTGCTCATTTCTGGGGCTAATAGTTTTTTTTTTAATTTATTTGAAGTGGTAGGTCATGATGGATACTGCCTTATTTTGAATAAAAACAGGATGGTTAGCAGAGAATGTATAAATAAGGGAAACTGGCTGAAGAAATGTGTATGAGACAGAAAGGTAAGAGAAGTCTAGAGACACCTTTGTTCTTGTCCAGAATCTTACTGTATGTTAGAAAGAGAAATACTGGTTGATCAAAATGCTCCATAAAAACCTTGTATGGAGACTTGCTTAGAACCACTTAGATGGAAAATGGAAACGTATTAGATTTGTTCCTTGTATCACAGAAAAAAAAAAAAAAAATCCTCCTGATTATCTTTTTGGTTTACTTTTGAAAGAAACAGACAACCAAATCAAAAATTTGAGTAATATTTTTATTAATTCTGATTTCCTGGGGCCTGACTGGCCAAACCATTCATTGACCAATGAAATAAAACAAACTTTTCATCAAGAAGAAAAAAAAAAAAATTGATCTCTCCCCCTAATTTTTAACTCCGGGCTAAAACCAGGCATTGCCTCCCTCTTTCACTGACTAAGTAAGAATTTCCAAATGAGTTAAAATCTTGCTCTTTTTCCTCTCTCTCCTCTTTTTTGCTCCTATTACCTAAGGCTTGGGACTGTTAGTTCCAGAAAACAGGATACAGTTACTGACACATTAAATGCTGAAAATATCATCCCCTTAGTAAAGCTGTCCAGCAGGGTTAGAAACGTACTTCTATAAAATTGCTTCTTGGGAATTGTAAGTTTTTACATATAACATGGGTGCCAAATATCACAGAATCAGTAAAATTGAGAATGCTTGTCAGATTTAGGAGTTACTGTCAATAATAACCTTCCGTCCTGGGATTTTCACCAGGTTACAGAAGTCTGAGTGCAGAACCAGAGAATCCACATTCATTGTCTAAATTTGCAAACAGCAAATATGAATAGCTCTCTTTGCAGTGGAAATGGATGTAAGGGAAAAATGAAAAGACCAACATAAGAGTTAAGTAGTTGAGAAAGAAAAGTACCCATGCTATTTAGCATTCAATGGAAAAACATCCTTCCTACGATTATTTACTAGTAGAAGAACATTTTAGAAATCTGGTATCCTGAAGCTATCTAAGAAGTGGCTAGAAAAGAGAGGATGATTTGACAAAAGCAATAGAATAATTTAGAAGAAAACCAAAGGATTGAACAGTGCTACATGAGATAGAAAGTGTAAAAAACTAAAATTGCAATTGCAGAATTAAAATCTATATGAAAGGTTATCAAAGGAAAGACAGACATTGAATAAAATTCAACACTGATGAGAGAGACACACTTCAGTAGTTCTTCTGAGAGAAGAACAAATGTATCTAGAGATGAATACTGAGAGAAGAAACATATGGGATTCAAAAATGGAAAGCCAACCCAGGAACTGTAGACAAGACCAGACTAATTATAAGAAAACTTTCTTGAGCCTGAAGAAACAGCCGAGTGTGAACATTGAAAAAGGCTAAACATATTTCGGGAAATGTTAAAAAGTATCACATATTATTCCATCCTGATGAGTTTTCAAGTGGTGAAGGTAAAGGAAAAAGACAAAAACCGGACATTATCAGCATCCATGGTGAAGATAAAAGATAGTAACAAGCTAACTTCGGGAGCAACTAAAAACCGCGCTGGCTTCAGACTTCTCCAGAAGCAAATGGAAAGCCCTGGAGGGATAACATGGATAGAATGTTGAGATTAAAATTTGCTACCTGATAATTTCACTTAATTAGGATTTATTTATGTGTGACAACCCAGAAGCATATTCTCTGATACGTGCAAGTAAACAAAATGTGCTATCACACACCGTTTTGGAAGAATTACTTGTAGACACATGCTCTGGTACAATTATGAATTTAAGAATGAAGGCTGGTGATGGGTATTTGAAAAACATATTGTTTCTAAGGTGATTGAAATATCTTACATTTACTAACTTCCCACAAGCTCTGGGAAACAAGCCGTCGATGAGATTTATGGCCTCTATATTTAGAGAAACTGGGATTTAGCAAGCTATGTGATATGTCTTCGGATTTCACTAATACAAATGCAGTCAGGATTCCTATCTCCCAATTCTTGATGCAGAGGGCACCAGTTATCAGGTCAGCATTGCCTTTTTATGTTTTGATTTAATTTTAGAAAGTTTCTATAGTAAAAATGGGGGAGGGAGGAAATTGGCTTGAACAGTTGACAGTGCTTAAAATAAATTCCTCTTTCTTTCCCAGGACTAGGTCAGTGCCCATGTTTACTAATGATCTTTCTTTAGAGTCTGCTGATAATCTTACCAACTCTTATAAGGAAAAGTCTTCAATAACGATGGCATCTTATTTGAGAGGTCCTTATGTTGTTGCAGACACTCTTCCAGACACTAGGGTTTAAGATACAGAGAACTGAGTCAAACAAAACCACGTGCTTGTGTTTCCTACCATTAAGACTTAGAGGAGAAGAAAGAGACAGCCCTACTTAGACTATAATAGCAAAGAGCCTAATTAACATGCCAGCTTCAGTAACGAACAGACAGCATCTCACATACACAAGGAGAACCTGGACTCACCAGGCATGAAAAGGAAAACAAAAGGTATAAAAGATCAACAGAGAAATGGGTGATGTGAGAAATAGAACAGAAAGCGTCTTCTCGAGGGGCACTCATAAAGCCCTTGGAAATATTTACACACACACACACACACACACACACACACATATATTCACTATTCTATTTTATTTCACTGTTCAAAGGAATTAAGGTTAAGATTTCCTTTGGAACTTTTATTTTCAATATTCTACTTTCTGAGGACCACTTCCTGTCAACTCTTTCTGTCTCACTCCAAACAAGCCTGTGTTTCAGATCACCAATGTCTCTGACCTCGGGTGAGTTTATTTATATCTATAACATATGCCCGTCTATGCAGTGATTGAATATCTGGATTTGGGACCCAGAGAGACCTGGGCTTGTGTCTTGCTCTGTCACTGTATAGTTGTATAAACTTGGAAAAGTCTCTTTGTTTATGCATTTCTTTTCCTTCATCTAAAAAATAAGTGGAGAGACATCTGCCCTCTAGAACAGTTCCTAGGTATTGTATACTATTTTTCCTATGATTTGTTCATTTCTGAATAGGTGGGTTCTGTCATCAGGCTGAACTCTCATAATATTTCTAAATTGGTATAATTTGGATTTGTCTTGGTTATACAATAATGAATACCATTGTCTTAATATTGGTTCATGCCTGTTCTTATCATTTTCTTCTCCCCATGTAAAAGACAGAAAAAGCCAAGTCTTTGTTTATCTTGGCCTCAGGCAGTTTTGTAGGGCAGACTCTTCTCACATTTAGAAAAGGCGATGGTGGATATCTGGCAAGAGGCAGGGGAGAGAGGTGAATGAATCCGAGTTGCCGAAGATCAAGGAAAGGAGAGGAGGATGGGAGGCCGGCCCCTGCCTTGTCGACGCAGTGATTTGCAGGAGGGTGGAAGTGCCAGAGGAGAGCAGCGAGGTCTCAGTCCTTGCGGGGCTGGTGGCCCTGATATTGGCACCCTAGCATTGGCCAGTGGGGGCCTAAGGACAGAAGTGCTTTCCTGCAGTTCAGACTTTTCTGTTTCTCTATCACTTGACTGAAGCGCCTCGTCAGACACTTGGAATTCTCACGCCTCTTACTTGTTTTTCACCTGTACTCCTGACTCCTTCTCAACGGTTTTCAGAGACTTCTCTTTGACCACTCCCCTCCCAAATGTGAGCGGACCAAGATTCTGACTTTACATTTTATTCCTCAGATCTGCTTTCTTTCTGTAAAGTAATAGCTGCTGTAAGAAACAGATCCCCAAATGGTAATGTCTCAAAATCAAGTCTGTTTTTTCATTCAAGCAATGATAGGAAATAATTGTTCCTAGTTTATGGTGCTTTAAAATTGAAGTTCTAATTCCGGGGTCAAGATACCTGGTTGCTATCAGATGTCAAAATAAGGATGATGTAGACTACTGTGGAGGGGTCTTTAAAGTATCTGAGAACAGGTTTTATGATTCTTTTACTTTTTTTTTTTTTTTGCTAGTAGGCACATGTACTCTCCAGAGTGAGAGAGACAGCACCCCCAGTGGGGCCTGGTCATGCTGTCATCTGTTTTCCTCCATTTCTCCGTTCTGTCAACATTTGGAGCATGTAAGTACATGCTCTCTGGTGGGCTTTTCATGTCACTGCGGGATTTGAACTGCAGTCATCCATGTGGGATCTGTTTTTTTTTTTTTTTTTTTTTTTTTTTTTTTTTTTTTTTTTTGTACAACACTTAACCAGTGTGCTACAGGCTAGCCCTCCATGATGTTTAAAACACCTGATGGGGACCAGCAGATGGTGTAATGGTTATGTGACTGGACTGCCATGTTGTTGACTGTGGTTTGAGTCCCAGACCTGGTGGCTTAAAACTCACGCCAAGTGTGTGCACGTGCGCGCCCGCAATCCCGCGAAGAGACTGGAGGAGAAAGGACATGGCCATCTCCCTGGGGGGTTATTTTTTGTTTTCTGTGTCTATATTTCTCTCTGTCTCTCTGGAGAGTTCAATACATCCTATAGCAAAAATCTCTAAAAAATAAAAACCTGACAGGTGCTGAGAATATAAAAATTTGAGAGAGTGGAAACAAAGGGAAATATTTTGTGAGTTGCCTTCAGAAAAAATACCTCCATGTGTGAGTCATGCGTCCCTTGTAGAAGCAGGGTTAGCCTTCAACTGCAGTGAGTGAACACAGGCTTCAACAGCGCCCCCTGCAGCTGGGAAACCTGCTTGCCATGCCTGACTCAGGCCCCACCAAGTGTGAATTAGTCTCTGGAAAGATAGGGAGAAAAAGGAGAAGGCTGTATTTGTAAAGGAACCATGTTTCCACCAATAGAGAACCAGAAATGCGTGACTTTCCCATGGATCTAAGATGGACTATGTGTATGTGCGGAGAGTCTGCAGGCTGTAGCTTTGGACAGGTAGGCCTGAGTGGGGAGCAGCCAGCCAAGGAGGGTTCTCCTCCCACTGGGCTGTGAGTGAAAGAACCCAAAGACAAGAGGGCAAATCAGGCTTAGGCATCCGCTATACAGGGGCTCATTTTAGTTTTCTCTCACTACATTTTGTTAATGGTGGTGAAGGCTCACCTGCAGGGATGGAAAATGGAGGGCCTGGCATAGGTGGGAAAAGAGAATGAGGCATGAGAGCAGTGAACATGTGAGGTAAAGAACAAAATACACGCAGCAGGACAGAAGAAAAGGGCTGCAAACAGCAGGGTCTTCGCACCCTAGAATATTCCAGAGCCAGAGCATCAAGGAGGCCTAGAGGGGCGTTCTCAAACAGAATGGGACATGCTCTCAGCTCCACGGAACAGGCCTGGCTGCAGGGTCACGTGGAAGCTCCTGCCCACGGCCTCAGCTCTTTTCCTAGGCCCCAGAAGCCCTTCCTCTGAAATCAAAGATGGGATTTAAATGGTGCTCGGGGACGCAGAAAGGAGAATAAATGAGAATGCATTGACACTATTGAGGGCAAATGGCAGACTCTCTCTCTGTCTTCCTATTCAAAGATGAGTTAACAGACAAAAATAACGCAGCAATGTAAGGCTTATGCACCGATTCTACATCCAAGAGGAGCCTCAACAAAATAGTAAAGAAAGCCAAAGAGCACACTCGAAAACTAAAGAGTTTTAAGATCAACAACTTATGCATTCACGAAAATTTCAGGAACAAATAAAAACACTCATCAGAAATGCAATAGAAGAAAATGTTCCTGAGACGAGGAAAGATCTTTCCATTTCTGGAAGGATTTCAACTGCGATTTTGTTACTTATTTTCTCTGGATAACTGCATGTTAGGGATCTGTCTTTTCTTCCCTCCTTCCTCCCTCTTTCCTTCTTCCATTCTTCTCCTCCCCTTTGTGTTTGAATCTTGAAAATAAACGTCTATTTTTTATAATAAGGAAAAATCTATTTAATTAAAAATTAAAAAAACAAAGTTTGTTTGATTTTATGCTATTGTTAAATGACAAATTTTGAGTAACTAAAGGTAGAGAAATCTAGATTTATCTTCAGTGTTGTGAAGTCCTGGCATTTTGGGGAAAGAAGATACCTGTATACGTTTCTCCATCCTGTTGGGAGTTTGGGCTTGCACTCACACATGCACTATGACTCTCTGTGTGTTTCACATCTCACCTGGGGCTGAGGTTCAAGCTGGGCAATTGGCCATGTGGGCTCCAATGCCCTCGAACTTTAGGCCATAGGGCCGCCCTGAACAAAATAGTTTAATCAAGATAACAATTGGGTGTAGACTTGAATTAGATATATAAAATGACCAGGGAAAAAGATGAAAGTAGAGTTAAAAGAACAACACTAAAACTGGGAAAAGACAGTGGACTGTGATCAAAAGTGCATCAGCAGGCAACAGGTCAGTGGAATAAAATATATGCTTATATTCGGACGCATTCAACAGGTGATCAAAATGGCATCCCAAAAGGGTAACCTGTAATGATGCCGATCCAATCTTTGGAAACATTTTTTTTTTTTTTTTTGAGCAGTTTTTGCTATTAGGGCATGTGCGCTCGCCAGAAAGACAGAGAGAGAGACAGAGAGACAGAAAGTGAGAAATCACCCCCCAGCAGGGATGGCCATGCCACAATCCCTTCTCCTCCATTCTCCTCTCAGGATCTTGGGCACGCACACACATGCACCTGGTGTGAGTTTAAGCCACTGGGTCCAGGACTCCAACCGCAGTCGACTACATGGGAGTCCAGTGACACAGCCATTATGCTAACTGCTGGTCCCTGGAAACATTTTTAAAAGTTACATATTTTTTTGTTTTGTATGCCGAACTATATTCCATATATTTTGGATTGAAAAATGAAACATGAAAAAATATTCAGAAGAAATGTAGATGAATATGGATTTGATTTCCTGATTGAGAAGCCTCAGCATAAAGAAACAGATTCCTAGATTAGTTTGCATAAAAGCATAAACTTACTTTTGGTCTGAAACACTACAAACAAAATTAAAGGGCAAAGAAGAAATAGAAAAAAATACAATATTATGTAGCAGGCAGTAGGTTAAAATTTTTAATAGAAAGTCTTATCATTAATAATAGAATAGGGATCAGCAGATAGCGTACTGGTTATGTTGTTGGATCCTCCACATGGCAGACTGCAGTTTGAGTTCCAGACCTAGTGGCTTAAAAACTCACACTGGGTGTGTGTGTGTGCATGCGTGCCCAAAATCCCAAGAGGAGAATATAGGAGAAGGGATTGTGCATGGCCACCACCCCCGGGGGGTGATTTCTCCCTTACTGTTTCACTCTGTCTCTCTGGCCAGCTCATGTGCCCTAGAGCAAAAGTCTCTCTCAGAAAATAATAATAATAAAATGTAAGTTAATATATACAATATAAATTTGTATGTAATGAAATCTTGCTTAAAATATAAGTGTATAAATAAGTTCTTATTGGTAAAAGGGTAAACAACAGACAAAAAGGACTTGACCAGGGACTTGAAAGAAAGTTGTGCAAATGAACAATAAAATGTTTTACCTTAAACAATAATAGAAAAATCCAAATTTAAGCCAACCATGTATACCATATTTGGCTTGGGGAGGGGGACTTCTGGCAAAATCCAGTTTAAAACATGGAAAAAGAGACATGCCCTTACACTATAGGTTGGAATATAAATAGGTAAAAACTTCTCGGATGGGGCACTGTGGTAATATATGATCTTAAAGATAGCCATATTCTTAGATCCAATATTTCAATTTCTAGGAGTTTATCTTAGAGGAGTAACTAGACAAGTCCTCAAAAATACAAAGCAAAACCTGCAATATCATTCGTGCTTGGAAAATTTCTGAAATGGCTTCAATGTACAATGGCAATAGAATGGTTTAAAAATACACGCTATCTGATAGATCACCCTCCAATCATTAATATTTTCAAGGAACAACATTGAAAATAGTCAACAAAAAATGATAAGTAAAAATATCCATATGGAAAATCATACTTATAGTATGACTACAATTTTAGTCATACGCATACCCCAAATTTTAATATCAATTAGTTCTGTGAGGAATGGTCACCTGTGACTTCCATGTTTCACATGCATTTATATTTTCTGCACTTTATACAAAGAACGTGTGTTAGTTTTAAAGTCCACATGGATATTATTTTAAAAGGCAAAGATTTCGGTATTGGAGGTGGTTGAATCAGAGAGAAGGTGCCTTTTACTGCTACCTTCATAAGGATTTTCTCTACACAAATGAACCAGAAGAGGGCGCCTCAGCCTCTTCCCACGGGCACAGTAGCTCAGGCACCACTAATGTCTGGGATGCTCCACAAGTCAGTAGGATTTGCATTTCCTGGTGGTCACGTTCCTTTACTGGGGCTTTTAGAAATTTCAACAGAAGGATATGTTGTTTTGAATGTCCCCTGTAAGAGTTCCCTTCAGTCATACTATGAACATTCTGTTGGTTTGTGCTGGGTCAACCCTCTGCCCTGTTCCCACCCAGGCAGCTTTCAGAAACCAGATGTATTTTGTCACGAAACATGAATGTACCCGAACATTCACGAACATGAATGTACCCGATGGTTTTGCTTTATCAGGAACAAACAGGTTCAGGGAAGTGGCCAAATTCACAGCTCCCATTGATGGGGGAGATTCAGCCACTAAGTAACCTGAACACTACTTTGCTTCTTTTTTTGGAGAGGTTTTTGCTCTAAGGTGCGTGCGCTCGCCAGAAAGACAGAGAGAAAGAAAGCAAGAAATCACCCCCCTCAAGGGGGATGGCCACGCCGCAATCCCTTCTCCTCCATTCTCGTCTCAGGATCCTGGGCACGCACGCACACGCACCCGGCGTGAGTTTAGGCCATCGGGTCTGGGACTTGAACTGCGGTCGACTCCGTGGGAGTCCAGCGACATAGCCATTACGCTAAATGCTAGTCCCCCTACTTTGCTTCTTTAAAAGTATGTGCTACTTTTCATGGTGCCAGTTAGGGGGCAGCAGATACCCTGGCATCCTTATTAAAGGAAGCTTCCAATTTGGAGATGCTACGTGTACTATTTTATTTATCACGTGACCTGGTCTGGCAGTTCTGGCTATACCAGCTGACCATTTGGGAAGATAAGCTTCTCACCTAGAATGCTTATAATTCAATACTGAGCACGGGTGAACATGAGGAATAAGTCGCTGTGCATAATTACTGCTCTCTGCATCAGCCGAGCCAGTTTCATCATTATCTAAATATTACAAAGCCCCAGCTTTCTCTTTTGGTCTATTATTCTGTCTCTCATGCACGCCTAGGTAGGCTTTATTGCGACTCCTCAGAATACCCTCCGGGTGAGGCTGCAAATAAGGAGATGAGTGAAGATGTCCATAAAATGGCTTCTGTAAGGGCCCCAAGAAGCTAGTTTAAAGAGGATGAAGTATAACTCGGCCTGTGGTGAAAACATTTGTTTTTCCTGATGCATAAACATTATGGAGATGCTCCTTTTTCACATATACATACATATATATGTGTGTGTGTATATATAGACACTGAACAGCCTGACAATTTTGTTTTTGTCTATTCAAAAAGAAACAACAGCAACATGATGCTCTTAGGAATCTTTAAACCAATGTCTTTTTTTTTTTTTTTAAGTTTATTTATTTATTTCTTCCATGAGCAAAAGAAACTGAGAAAGAGACAGCCCTACTGACAGGGTCTTGACAATGCCATCTGCCCCCAGCTCCGGTCAGCCTCAGATCATGGAAACGCACATGCCTTGTGTGCCCAGGGAGGTCTCAGGACACAAACCCAGAATCTTTCCATGTGGGCTAACCTTGCAGAGTGTCACGGCCTGCCACTGCACCACTATTCACCCCATTCTTTTGGTTCTAATACATGTCCTTTTTTGGTTTCCAGAAACACCTCATCAGATAAACAGTAGCAGGTGGGGGAAGTGGACCACATGCGGGGGGGCTGACTTGTAGATTTGAAGTCCGAGCCAAACGCGCAGTCGGGTCTCCCCCCGTACCAGGCTCCTCCGAAGGCTGGGCACAGACTGTTCACCCCTCTTTCCAATGCTTGACAGAGTGGGCTACGGAAAGTTCAGTTTAGCCAGCAAAGCTTTTTAAGAAGAAGCAGCAAAGTTAGACCGGTGGGCGGTATTTACAGTATACCAGGCAGAGTCGGTGTGCCTCACGACAATCCTACCTGTGAAGGAGGTGCTGTCGTGGTCAGCGTTTACTCACTGGGGACACCAAGCTGCTGACAGGCAGTCGTGGCCCAGTGTGCCCCAGCTCACAGGCACTGAGTCCTGAATGGGGGCCCAGGCAGTCTGACTGCAGAGCCCACACACTTAGTCACCGCGTTATCCTGTCTGCCCATGGAGTTGCCACTCCATGTCAGACCCTGGTGTGGAGAGTCTGTGCTCTCATCACCATGATGCCGTGTGGGTCAGGGCCCGTCAGAGTCCTCGTCAGGATGGGCTGTGGTCTCCATCAGCTGCCCCCACCAGGGCCAGAAGGAAGAGAGTCAGTTGCTGTGGTTCTAGAAAGTGCCTCTACTTCAAGCCCAGGGAGAAGGACATTCCTTCTTGGGACCAGGACCCTTAGTGAGATTTGGCCTTTACTTACCTCCATGTGAACAGCTAAGCTTTTCTCTGGGAGTCTGAAATGAAGGTTAGGCCTGATTGCTCTGAGGGGGAAAGTGTGAAACGGTAATCACTTTCATATGACGCTTGAGAAATGTTCTACTGAAGCTGAGTAAATTGGAGCATGAGTTAGCCGGTCCTCTGCCTTATGATGTCACCCCTTTGTGCTTCCTCCAGCCTATGATTAATAAGAGGGGGTTATTACAGTAACTCACTCCTGGTGGGCAGCAGTGACGTCAGCGGCAGCTGAGCAAACTGACTGCATTTAGTTGTGCGTGTGTATGTGGGCATTCTTTTCTGCCTGTGACTAACATGAAGCTAACAGCATCTAATAAAACAAAGTTCCTTGAAATTTGGGGAACTTATTGGGAGAACTCTTTTTCTATAGGGAGCACCATTTTAATTATTCTCATTTCATAGTTAAATGATGTTGGAATTTGCCAAAATTACATATTGGCTTTCTGCCCGTGTTTCATAAAGCCATCACAAGTTAACCCCTGGCCTTTGGGAGAGAGGTTTTTCTAGAACTTTCCCTACTCCCTGCCTCCTCTAAAATAATGTTTCTCCCTTCATTCATTATACTATTCATCTTAAAAGAGGAACTCAATAAGTCCTAAGAAAAAAAAGAGTGGCTATGTTATTTGTTTATCTTATTGGTGCCAGAGAGCATGTGCACTCACCAGAGAGAGACAGAAAGAGAGAAGGAGAGGGAGAAAGTATTCCCCCCACCTCATGGGGCATAGTCATGCTGCAATGCCTTCTCCTCCATTTTCCCATCCTGTTGGGATTTGGGGCATACCCACACACATGCCTGCATATTTTTCAAACCACCGGAGCTGGGATTTGAACAGCAGTTCAAATGCAATGGGATCTGGCTTCCCTTAACCATCAGGCCATGAGGAATGGCCTCCTAAGTTATTGTTTGTTGTTGTTGTTGTTTTGGTTTATTTCATTGTATTTATTTAGTTCTTCCATGAGGGAGAGAGAGAGGAAGGAGGATGGACAGCACCCTGAGGTCTTGACGCTTCTCTCCACCCTCAGCCAGCCCCAGAGCTTGGGCACACATGTGCCCCGAGGATTCAGAAAGGTCTGTGGACCAGAACCTGGGTCCTCCTCACATCAGCCAGCCTTCCAGAGTGCTGCTGCTGCACCACCATCTGGCCCTTGCCATAAGTTGGTTTTCGAAAGTTTAAGATGGGTTACATAACTCAGCGATTCCCGTTAAACTCTGTGAGAACACCATGCTTAATCACGGTGTCCTTGTCCAAGCTAATAAAAATCGACAGAAGTCCTGCTTGCTATTTCACCTTTGCAAACTTGACCTTCCTATAATTAGAGTGAGGCACCTGGAAATATTTACTAACTGAGCTGAGCCCCTGCCAGAGAGCCCTGCCAGTGTGCAGGAGAGCACGCAGTGCCCGTGGACAGCAGCGCTCTGCTTGGGCCGGCCTGGATGTACCTCACCACCGCTCCCACACAGGGGTAAAACCTTTGGACCGTTTCTGTCAGGACAGGAGGGAGGCAGCAACTCACTGACTGAAACATAGAAAGTACACGTAGGACGTCTCCCAGGCTTTGCTGGCTTCTTCCCTCCACGGCTGTGTTATGGGGGTATCTCTGTGGACAGGCAAAAGCAGGTTGGAGTCAGCATTTCTGCACGTCCGTCGGCCCAGTGGAATCTCTATGCTAAACCTCTATGTCCTCAAGTCGGCAACATGGAACTTATTACCCGAGGGGATCCAGGTGAGAAAAATGATTACGACAATCTGTTACATGTTCGTTGGAGAGTATTCTCCTGTCATCTTTCAGGGCAGTAGGAAGATGGAGTGTTGTAGCAGATGTTTCCTGATTGGCTTAGAACTGAGTTGTGATAAACAATTCAGAAATATATATTGGCGAGGACGAACTTGAGGTCCTATTTTTCCCATTGGAGTTGGAGTGCATGTGTGTGTGGTGTTTTTATCCCCCCACCTACGTTTTCGACAGAAGTCGTAAATGATTATTTCTCTCAATACTGAATTTCTTACATGTCTGAAATGGTTACTTCTTGGGAAGAAATCCAGGCAATTCTGAATCATGTGAAAGTTGATTGAGGCCTTTGGTTCCAAAATGACCATTTACCTGAGGAGACAGTGATTCACATGTTGGAGGAGATGACATGGCGTCAGAGAGTCTGAGGCCGTCCCCTCGTGGCTTCTTTTCATCTTCAGACAGCCTCTGAGCGACCCTCTCCTTTCTGGGTAACCTCAGCGCTCAGGGTTGAAGTGAAAGGCTAGGGAGACTGGCCCTCAGCGTCTGGACAACAGCATTTCACATCTAAGCTAGTTTGATCCAGCCACTTCCCTTTGGCAGGCTGCACCAACATTTTCTGATTATTGTTAGTCTCCGTGATGTGGGATCCCTCACAATAGTTCCCCAGTCCTCGCCGGAGAGCAACACCTGTAGGGGCACGGCCTTCCTTTAACAGCCATACCACTTCCTCCTCAAAAGGAAGTTTGCAGAATATAAGGTTGCTTGGAACAAGCATTAGGATTTAGCAAAACGCTCTGTTTTATCTCTTCGGATATTGATTGTGTGTCATTCATCCCCTAAGGGATTAGACAAATAAAATCGAGCTCCATCATATGGGTTTGCTCTAGGAGAAAGGCATGGTAATCTCACGTTTGTGAATTTTACTTCAGGGAATTCTCCGGTGCTTGGATTTATCTGATACCAAATTGCTGAAATGAACAACTCCATTCTTGATTCACTCTTTCTCATGACTCTGTTGCCTCCTAACGACTTGGGTGTGGGCCAGCTCATCTCATGCTGTTGCTGGTCACCAAGATTCTGCTTTGGGTGAGAACAAAGAGCCAGGAGGAAAGGGAGTGAAGCCGTCCGGGAGATTGGGTAGGACTCTCTCAGACGATGCTGCCCGAGAGGGCCTAGTCTGGTGTCCGGTATCTGCAGCCTGGGGTGGTTCCCCAGGAGTCAGGAAGTGCGAGGCCAATGAGGGGGCAGACTCGGTTGGATTATTAATATTTTGCACAGTTGCAATAGTTTTCTTGGCTTCCAAGGCCTCTTGGAGCATGGATGGCCAGGCAACTAGATGAAATGTAACAATTACACTCCTAAATCAGAGTTTCTCAACTGCAGAACCACAGACATGTTAGGCCTGATAATCTGTCTGTTGCAGGGATTGTCTCGTGCTTGGCAGCATGACAAGCAGGACCCCCCGCCTCTACCCACTAGGTGTCAGCAACGCCACCCTCCCAGCTGTGACCACTCAAATGCCTCAAACATTGTCCAGTGTCCTCTGGGGAGCAAAGTCACCCGGTTGGGAATCACTGCTCTGGGATAAATAATGGCTTGCTTAGTGGGGGTTTTCTTTTCCTCCCTCTTTCCTAATTGTTTTAGTTCTAGCATCTGGGTTTCCTCGGTGGTTCCGAGAGGCACGTGTGGTTTCGCAATCAAATGCTGGATTAGCCATTTCTGCCTCTACTGTTTTCAGTGGAATCGTAACGTTTCCCCCTCTCTTTCTGTTTAGAACCGATCATTCATTGATGTAAGGGAAAAGCAAAACAGCTTCCTAGTTCAATTTTGCATGTGAGACGCGGATCTTCTCTGCCCAGGTCTACCTAGTGCTCGTGTGAGCTGTGCGTGGCCCGTGAGGGTCCAGGACACCGGCAGGGTTTGCCCATCCCGTATCCGATCTAAGCCTTGTATGAACCCCGACAACACACGCTCCTGCAACCTCACTGCAGCAAACGGCACTCCGGAGCCTGCCCACGTCCTCTGGGTTCAGAGCTGCCTCTGAAGGGAGTCACTGCTCACCAGCAGGGCCTGCTTTTCCTGCCCGAGCCCACGGTAACACGTCAGCTGCTGAGAACACCTCGAGTCCTTTCCATTTCTCTCCACAGTCACGTTTTATGTTCCGTTTCCCAGACAGGATGAACCAGAAATCCTGCTTTTTTGGAAACAGATTTTTATCATAGGAAGGAACTAAAACACCCAGCCTGGTCTGTGCCTCTGAGGCCCCAGTCCTGTGTCACTTCAGCTGAATCAGAGGACCCCTCGTTTACCTGCCCAGGGTGTCCGCGTCTCCTGGATTGGATTTTTCACTGAATAACAGCAATGCGTGAGCAGCAGTTAAAACAACAGCCATGAGAAATGGCCCCCTTTTCCAGGCCTGTCTCCTTGTTCCAGGAGTAGCGAGGAAAGAGACCAATTAATAGCCTGGATGAAAGCCGAAGGACATACGGTTTGCTTGCGAAGAAAAGTGAACATTCTCGCTTCTTCCTCTATGCCAACTTTGCAGAGGGACAGCTGCTGCCACGGTTACACACCGCTAGAGGGTTAGCTGTGCCCCGAAGGTATGTGTCACCGCAAGCCACAGGCCGGCACAGGAGGCCTGCTAGCTCCCCTCTCTGCACAGTTGAGCTCTTATCCTTAGACGAACTTTGTTTTTTGACCAGCTCACTAATTGTGATTGAAAACACCAGCTCCCCAGCAAGGCACAAGCATTGGCGTTAGCAGCAGCAAGACAGGCCCTAATTGCTCCATTTACATAAAAGTAGAAACATACAACTTCTAAATATAAATCTCTGGCACATCGTTCCTTTTGCAATTACAGTAAAATAAGGTACCACAGTTTCCCTCCCGGCTCCCTCTCGCAGCAAGCTGCTCCACCGGGTTCGCTCGTGGCTGCTCCCGGAGGCGAGAACAGAGCCCATGCAAATGCTCCAGCGTGTAGTCGGAGCTTTGTGAAGTAGCCAGTAAATGAGGCCGCCTCCGCTAGGTGAATAACGCGGTGGCAGCGGGCCACTCTGCTAGTGCAGTAGCTGGTAGGAGCGAACTCCACCGCCAGGAGGGGGCGGTTTGCGGGTGCGGGAGCGCTCCCGGCTCGCCTCTGGCCCCAGGAGCCCGCCGGCCTGCTGCAGGCGGTCTGCGGGTGCGGGAGCGCTCCCGACTGGTCTCTGGCCCCGCGGAGCCCGCCGCCCCCTGCAGGTCCCGGCCCTGACATTCGCTGTGGTTCCAGTCCCCGGCACTGAAGGCTGGGTTCAGAGATTCCCAGCTGCACTCACAGAATAGTGATTTTTTTTTCCCCTCCCTGAATTCTTTAGCTGCCAAAGAGGGGGAAAAAGCAAGAGCTGCTCTTAAAAGAAGTTGCCCTTGCTGGTGCTCAGGGTAAAAATAGAGGCGGCCTTTGGAACGCGCTGGCCCTGGCTCCAGGCATCCCGCGAGCTGGGCTCCGCGGCGGCCGCGTTCCGGCGTGATCCCTGGAAGCTGCCAGCAGGTGTTGCTCAAGGTACAGTAGCAGGGCCGAGGAGCCGGACGAGGGCCCGGGGTGTGGGGAAGCTCCGAGGGAGGGGGCAGGAAGTGAAAGAGAAACCAAACGGAGGAAGCCAAAGGAGGCGCTGCTGAGGAGCTGGGCTGGCCATCTCCTGCCCCAGGCCCTGAGTTCTTAAGGGAAGAGCTTCCCCCCAGTCCAGAATATTCCACAGAGGCTGTTTTAACCTGCCTGCTTCCCCTGCCTCCCCACCCTGATTCCCGCTGAGTGAGGAGGCAGTTCCTCTGCGGGGCAGCTCCGAGGTGGGGGGCTCAGGTGGAGCGCGGCGTCCCCGCTGGTGTGGGCTGACCAGGCAGGTGGGCACCCAGAGGCAGCAGGCCGCCCATGTGGTCTTGGAGTTGGATGTGGCCGATGGCTCCTCCCGTTCGTGTGCTGCGGACTCCTGTGACACCAAGGTTTAGGAAGAGCCACTGGCCCTCTGTGGTTTTCTGAACACTGCGTTTGACCCTGTAGTTTAGTATTAGGGATCCCATTTCATAGATGGGAACACCGAGGCCCGAGTGAGCAGTGGGTCGGATCTGGGTGTGTTTTGTGTCCCCACACTTTGGGGGAGGTGGCGATATTTTCAGGACACGAGCTTCATGTGTGGGGGCAGGGGTTTGAAGTCCTGGAGATTGTTGCTCTCCAATAGTTCTCAGCAAAATGGGTAGGGAAGTTCCCTTCTGATAAAGGGTTCGAGTTCAAGTGCAGGTCTGGGGTTCACTATCACTCATCCTGTTCTGGTCTTTGCCACTCAGAGCCCCTCTCTCCCTCTACAACCTAATGATTTTATTTTCTACTTCATTTCTGCGTATGCAGTTCTTAGAATACTCTTCTTCCCGCCCCCACGTGCAGCTTAGCACCCACACTTTCTCTGTATCTAACCCAGAAAGACCCTTTTACACAGAAAACTCACGGTGTCCTAAAGGAACCTGCCTAAGCCACACATCGGGAGGCCAGAGCCTCTATATTTTGCTTGTGGGCACAGTGAAAAGTTTATTTTATGCATGTTAAATCCTGCATACAAAACAACATATCTGGTCATATGGCTTTCATTAGCTCCTAATTTTGCACATTTTATCCAACTTGTCATAGAACCCGGCGTAGGCTTCAGCTATAGTTCTTCAAACAACCCTTCTCAACCACTCTTGTCTGAGGATTCCCTCCTCCTGTTACTACTTTCCAGGCTTACCAGCAAACCCCCGCCTCCCCAAAGTCCCCTGAAACTTTATCCCTATTTCAAGGAATGTTCATTTCTTTTTGTTAATCTCATGTTCTATTTGTAACAATTTAGAAATCATAAGACTTGAAGTTCTGGTAAAGAAGAATGATGAAGTTTATTTATTTTTTTTTTTTTTTTTTTTAATTTGTTAGTTTGTTTTAAATTTCTTTCTTTCCTCCCTCCCTTCCTTCTTTATCTTCCTTTCTTTTGGGCCTGGGCATGGGATCTGAAAGACCCGAAGGGTACCCATAAAGTTCTCTTGCAGAGAATGACTGTTTCCAGAGTTCTGGGTGACAAATGATTTATGAAGCTGGTATTCAATTTCAAGATGTAAAATAATAGTGTGAGTCAGGGGAGGGTAGAGCATCATTATGTGGTCATATATATTTTTTTTTCCTATTTTTTTTTCTCAGTGAAATAGCTTATTTAAAAAAAAAATGAAATGAGCATCTCTATAAAGAACACTACGAGTTTTCTTCCCTGGAAGAAACAGTAAAATACTTTGTAAATAGGGGCAACTTCATGAAGTAACAGATGCTTTATGTAAAGACATAAAACTGAACCTGAGTATAAAGAG
Source organism: Tupaia tana (assembly GCA_026018925.1). Lineage (NCBI taxonomy): Eukaryota > Metazoa > Chordata > Mammalia > Scandentia > Tupaiidae > Tupaia > Tupaia tana. The sequence continues at coordinate 115,749,152 of JAKSZU010000003.1, forward strand.
ACATGTGTTTGCAAGTAGTAAAAGAAAAGTTAAAAGCCGGACACTCATTGAGATCTATCTGTTTGACTCTGATATTTTTCGAAAAGGTAGACTAGTCCCAGCTAGAGGTTTCACAGGCTCTGTGCATCCCCCTGTCTGTAGTGTTTCAGAGCCAGGAAGGCTTTCCATTAGATAATGAATTATGAAATGTCTCACACTGGAAAAAACAGTCATCTGCTGATGTCATACTATTCTAACCAATTGCAAGGAAGTCCCAGCCCCCTGATAGCATGGTACCAACGTGTGTGTGAGTGTACAAGTAAGTTGTACAGTATAAAACTTCCCAGTGCCAATACCATGAAGAGGAACTCAGACAGCTCCTACACCACATGATACAAGAGCCGGCTGCTGTCAGAGAGGGAACCGGAAAGGTAATGTCTTTTAACTCTTACTTATGAGCGCTTGACACATTCAAAGTCAGAATGACTAGAAGGAATTTTACAACTTATTGGCACTTCCATGCACATGGTGATTTGTACCTTTTTATATTATGCAGGCAGGTTAAGACAGCTTCTAATAGTCCTAGGGCATGCAAATAGATGATGTGTTTATACAACCCACTCAGCACATATATACAAGTACACATGCCAAAGAGAAAGCTATTTTTAAGAGTTAGAGTCGCAAACAGTAAATTCAGGGAACACACACATACTCACACGCAGAGAGAATCCAAATATTGATAAGTTGCACTTATCTAAATGGTACTACTAGGATTCTAGAGTTGTTTGGAGTCATTAAACTTTGAGTTCTATTTCAGACTCTCTTGTAAAACTTAATTGGACTACAAAATGCTTTGAGTACTGTGTATGCAACTCCAACTAGGTGGATGATAAGTTCTGTAGTGCAAAGCTGTTTTATTAAACTATTATAACACAAATGCTCCCACTTCCCCCACTCACTCACCATCCCCCCACTAGGAAAAAAAAAGGAGACTTTTAAGGCACTATTGACAAAGTTTTAACAAAATAGCAGGGTAATTGATGCTCCTAAAGTTAAAACCCCAAAGGTGTTGGGAGGATTGTAACAGAGAAAAGTCTTGCAAGGAGTGGTTTTGGAAGAGGGGGCAATGTGTGCAATTCAGAGAAGCGTCGTTACCTGTGCAAACTGCAATTGCAACTTGGTGTCGCAGTTTTATCCTCTGTTCCCTTGCACTCAGACCTTAGGCCAGTAGAAATGATATTTATTAACTCTTGCCATCCAGACTGCATTGCATGGCTGTAATACTCTGAACACGCTAGATGTCAGATAGAAGCTTGATTGTAGCTTCAGAAACCAAGAGGGCTTATGTGTGGGAAAGAAACCCAGAGGGAAGGAAAGCTTTAACAGATGGACCCCTTAAAGATACTTCTGCAAGATAAAAGCAATAAGACAGAAAATGAAAAAAGGGGGGGAGGGGAGAGAACTTAAAAAAAAAGAAAGAGAACCTCAGAAAGGCATTGTTTTAAAATTCACATTTTTCTTGTCTTTTTTTTTTTTTTTTGTGAACAGTAAAACCCATGGTAATTTCCTCTGTGCTGTCCCTTGGAGGGAAACAAATTATCAAGGAGCCTGTCTGTGAATGCACTGGTCTGGACAGGTTAGGGGGCAAGCTGAAAAAACTATCACGTGACAGAGAAAACTACTTTGCCAATATATTTTAGAGATTCTTTTCTCCTAGGGCCAGTTATTCAAGTCATAAGAGTGCACTCTTTTCATAAAAGAATGTGGGAAAGGCCAAATGAATTTTGCATTTTAGCTGTGAAGTCCGGGCAAATGGTAGTAGGCTGAAATCTCTGTGTGTCCAGAGTGAAAGAGGGGGAGGCAAAAGAGGAGAGGGAGTGAAGGGTTTCCTAGCACGGGAGGGGGGGGGTTCAGTAGGAAAATGCTGCCTGCCCTTTGGATCTTTCAATGACTGCTGCATTTTGCAGTTGGGAAAAGTAGAATGTATTATCGGACCCCAAACAAAAGTTCGGTTGCACTCCCCTCAGGTGGCCTGCCCCTGTGGACCACCCTGACATTTAAATATAAAGGAAAGGGGAAAGGGGCCATCTCCTGGGGTCCCACCAGGCCGAGCCATCAGCTGGCCCCTGGAGCTCCCTGGCCCCAGCCCTGGGCTCGGACCTCCCCTACCTGTCAGGAGGGCCTCCCAGAGGCACCCTGAGCCCCACCTCAGGGCAGGTGGTCCTTTAGTCACCTAGAGCTGGTGGTTAGGTCACAGGGGTGTTCCGGGGGCGGTGGGGCCAGATTTTTTTCCATCAAGTTGTTCTTGTTGACTGAAGCTGTGCATTTGTTTGGGGGATTTCTTCTTCCTCCAAAAAGAAGGAGGAAGGTGAAGGAAGAGGACTGCCCCCTGAGAGAAGGGGGGGAAAGTGAACAAAATTGGGAGAATTTATTTTAGAAGGGAGAGTAGAACCCGGAGAACGGTGGTGTTTGGAGAGAGGTGTGTGTGAGGGAGCAAGGAGCAGAAGAAAGCAGCCTGTGAGAAGCGGGCTGTCCCTCCCTCCCTAATCACAGCCCTTACTCACAGGCAGACTCCCCCTCTCCCATTCACTCACTCACTTAGGGCCAATCCGTTCTCTCTCCCTCTCTCCCCCCTCTCCCTCTCTCTCTGTTCCCTCTTTCCCTCTCTCTTTTCTCCCCCTCTCTCCCTGTCTCTCTCTCCCTCCCATCCTCTCTGTCTCTGTCTGTCTCCCCCCACCCTGTCTCTCCCTCCCTCTCTCCCTCCCTCTCTCCCTCCCTCCCTCCTTCCTTCTCTCTTACTCGGAGACAGTCAGAACTCTCCTCCCTGACAGCCACAAACCTACAGCCCTGACTGCATTCAGAGAGGGAACCTGCAAACCAAACTTCACAGAAAACTTTTTGTTCTTGTTCCAGAGAATTTGCTGAAGAGGAGAAGGAAAAAAAAAAAGCCCCAAAAACCTGTGCGTGAGGGGGGAGGAGAAGCAGGGCCTTTTAAAAAGGCAATCACAACAACTTTTGCTGCCAGGATGCCCTTGCTTTGGCTCAGAGGATTTCTGTTGGCAAGTTGCTGGATTATAGTGAGGAGTTCCCCCACCCCAGGATCCGAGGGGCACAGCGCGGCCCCCGACTGCCCGTCCTGCGCACTGGCCACGCTCCCGAAGGACGTACCCAACTCGCAGCCAGAGATGGTGGAGGCCGTCAAGAAGCACATTTTAAACATGCTGCACTTGAAGAAGAGACCCGATGTCACCCAGCCGGTGCCCAAGGCGGCGCTTCTGAACGCCATCAGAAAGCTTCATGTGGGCAAGGTGGGGGAGAACGGGTTTGTGGAGATCGAGGACGACATTGGGAGGAGGGCAGAAATGAATGAACTTCTGGAGCAGACCTCGGAGATCATCACGTTCGCGGAATCAGGTTAGTGCTGGCGTCCGCCAGGGGAGCGGGGGAGGGGGCAGACATTTCTGTGACAGTCCCGGGAGGAACTTCTCCCTCCAGCCGAAGCTGCCCGGGAAGGGTATTAGTTATTAGGGGACGGTAGCGGACAAGCTGCCCGGGAAGGGTATTAGTTATTAGGGGACGGTAGCGGACGGAGGGCAGGCAGGCGGGGAGAGGACGCCACAGAGATGGCTCGCTCGCTCGGTGAGCCCTGCCTGGAGGGGACTTGCTTACACTTGCTCAAGTCCGCCGGCGACACCGGGAGGAAGCTCGGGGCCAATCGGAGCTGGAAGCCAGTCGGCGAGGGGCTCCCTCGCTCTGCCTAGGAAACTAGATCTGAGCGGCCGCTGAAGCCTGGGGCGTTTCTGGGTGCTTGGGGAGCAGAGGAGGCTTCAGGACCCCGTCCAAAGTTTTCACTGGGGGTGGCGGGGGGTGAGGGTGCCGTGATCCCCTTTAAAAGCCCAGTCCAGGGCCACATCAGAGAAGCGGGGCTTATTAGTGACAGTCGTCTCTACCTTTAGGAGCCCTGCGTGCACAAGCACCACATTCTGCGCAGTCAGGAGCAGCTCTGGGGGACGGCTGCATGGAACCAGCAGTCATTTTTGAAACACTGACTTTTGCTCTCTGAACCAAAACAAAACAAAACCCCAAACCAGTTTTGTTCTCTGTAAAGTTGCTGAGAGCTCTCTGCCAAGGAATGCAACCTTGACGGAGTGCTCTCAGCTACTCTGCTGAACTCTCACTCAATCCTTAAGAGGAAGAACTTTAAGAAAGAGATTTTAACCACTGGCCCAGGACCACACTAACCTGTTGCTGGATAGAAAATACCTGTCAAAATTAGGGGCCCTCAACGCGGAGCCAGGCTCTCTTTATAGTCAGGGACACAGAGCCTTCGGCATGCCCACAAGCCCATGCACGCAGGGCACACAGATGTGTTAATACTGTGTTACTTTCATGGTAATGCCAGGCTAAAGAACCGAGTCTCTTGCCAAGTCCATTTGAAAGGAATGCCATTGTTTGGTTTGGTAGAGCATATGGCCAGTGAAGTATGTGCAGGGACGCCCAGCATTTCTGTTTAAAAGTTTGCCGCAGCAGTATAAACAATTAAGGCAACACTCAGAATTTCCAATCCTGAAAACCTGTTGACTCAGATGTTCTATTTGCAAGAAAACCATGAAAGACCTGGGCATCTCTGGGGGAGCAGAGAGCCTGCCGACTTCATGGCTTTCCTTAGTAGAACCCTGGGGGCTCCATAAGTTTCGGGGGGCGGATGAGCACCTTTCCTTCAGAGGAGCTCCAACTTTCTTTCCCTAAGCCTCTTTCTTGATGCACCCCTGAAGGGCATGATCATTGCGACTTGATCTTCGGAAGGGGATTGAGGAAAAAAGTCAGCTGGAGTTTCCACGTGGTCACCCACTTTCCTCAACCTTCCACGATGGTGAAGTAGGTCTTTCCATGTGATGACACTGGTTTGTGTGTGTGGATTGGGTCCCAGCAGGCTAGAAGTCTGCTGGACATCCTGACACAAAACGACCCCATGTATTTGCAAAAGGCCAGCTCTGCACATGATGGCCCCGGATACTGGCTCCTGCCCCGTTGGCTTTACCCGCCCTGCAGGGCCAAGTGTACCTACAGCTGATGCTAGCAGTGTGCCGCCTTTTGTGACTTCCTCGCGAGTTACTCTTAGCATTCAGAGATTGGGCAGTGGACAAGTCTGACCATTTACGTTCTTCCTTGTTTATGGCCTACATCCCAGGGCCAATCTTTCTCAGTTATATGAGACCTTGCCATTTTGTACTTTTCTGTCAGGCATTTAGTTTGAAAGGAAAGTGAGCTGCTTTCTAAAAAGACAATTCTTTGAACTTACATGTTGACTAAAGTTTAAAGTTTGAAATGGAAACGCCTCCTAGTTGAGTGGACGACCCAACTTTGGATTCTGAGAAGAGGCTTATTACAATTGCTTATTTCTCCTCTGAGGAGTTTGATGTATCAACTTCAAGTTGACTTAATGTAATTGCACGGGCTTCGTGATTGTTATCCGCACAACCTGCTCTCCAAGTAGAGTTTCATAGGGACATTTTGCTGCCAGTTTTGCTGACCCGGGAAAGATACTTATCATCTGAATGATTGTAGTTAATATGTTAAAATGAATAGCGAAGATCCGTAGTCTTGCTTCTTTTGGAATAATCCAACTTTAATAACATGCTAACTATATGGAATCTCAAGATTTGGGGAGAGTAAAAAAGGGCATGCATTTTCTTTTCCTTTTGTACCGCATAGCATCCAGCAAGTGTCACCCATGAGCACGCCATAGGTGCATACCGATCCATGCACCTTTCAGTCTCAGGATTCCTCCAACACATGTTTACTTTTTGACTTTTCTCTCCTTGATTGCTGAATAAAACCAAGGCATGGCCATGCCAGTAGAGGGACTACAAGAGCTGAAGTGCCTGGGTCCCTTTGACCTGGGTCTGTCCCACTGTGTGTGGGTAGACAGGGCTTCATCTTTGCAAGGTGGTAGGAGTCGTCATTGGCTAAGCTGCAGGCTTTGCTCGAAGACTCTCTGAACTTGATTCCAGTGAATAAAGGTGGAAGTGGTAGAGAAAGCCAAGCTAGCTCTTACTGTACTCATCAATGAAGCTAAAGTTAATGGCCTTCTTGGCTGGTATATTTTACTGTATCTTGTTTTGATTCACAGCAGTAGCTGGCCAGTCAATGTATCATAACAATATACTATTCAGTCCCCATATGCTGTCCCACCTGGATGCAGATTCTGGTAATTAGCTTAGCAATTGTTAGCTCTTGTTGCAAGAAGGGGAGGGAAGACAGAGAAGTAAAACACGAAGAAATGGGTAATGCTCTCATAGCCCAGGTGGTGTTGAAGGCAACATAAATCTCCCCTCTTAGATGATAGTATTTACAGTGTTGACTTAGAAACTTGGACTTTCAATCGAGAGTCTAAAAAAGCCTTCTCAGGTGACTACTTCCTGCACCCCAAGAAAACCATCTCCAAGTGGAGTTCACCATGTCACTGCTGTCTTGGGAGATTTCCTGTGAATGTCCTTCCTGAAGGATGCCTTTAGGAGTATCACACTTTCTCTAATGAATAACGGGAAAGACAGGCCACAAGAGGGCGCATTCCAAAGGCTTTTGCTCCTTGTCAGTTAATCTTCTAGGGAAAGGCAACCAAGCCTACTCAAGCCCCGTCTGAAGCTCCCTAATCTTGGTGATTATCAGTTACCTCCTGCTCCCTCTCATTCTCTAGAAGAAGTTAGGATTTTACAGGATGGGAGAAACAGTTACCTGTAATACATTAAATGAGACAGAAAGAAAGGAAATGGGAATTCTAGTGATCCATGGGAACATTCCGGAGCTCAGTGGAAGGCAGACGAGTGATAAATTTCAAAAGCAAACAAAGCAGAACATGGAGAAATGTGACCGTGAATCATCGGCGCTGCTCATAGGCTCACAGTCCTCTCCTTAACACGGCCGCCTGGGTTGTACCAAGGCGTCGCTGTCTCCTCTCATTTTCCTGCCTACTTTGCCTGCCCTATCCAGGCTTTCCACTAGCGATAGATGACAAGTGACTTTGACCAGGGAGGAACAGGCTATCTATCCAACGCCTCGCGGAAGCGTGGTATTCAGCATCTGGATATGCATTTGCTTCTGAACAGAGGGTGCAGAGAGAGAGACGGTGGACAAGATGTGAAAACATCTTCAGAGTGGCTGGCGGCCTGTGAAGGAGGTGTATTGGGGTGGGAGTGGAGAGGTGTCAGGGTGGAAATGCCGTTTCAACGTTAGCAGGACCGGAATAATACCTTCCCAGGCACTTTTCGTGAACACACGTATTTGTCTTGGCCCCTCTTCTGCTAACAAAATACCCGAGCATGATCTCTGAGCCGTAGTGCAGATCCTTCACACTCAACTGGCTCCTGGGTCCAAAATCGAAAGCATACAAGTTCCCAGCCACTTGAGAAGAAGTTTCTGAAATTCTGAAGACTTTCTTACCCTTTTATGAACCCTAAAATCTTTTCTCTCTACATATTTAACCTCGTTTTCATCATCATTTACATGGGAGAGGCAGGGATGACCAATGTTTGTGGCTGAGCATTTACAACTCAATAATGGATCCTAAGGAGAGAGATGAAGGCTGAAAATTAATCAAGATAGTTTGTGACCAAACCTGTAGCGGTACAGACAAGATCCCCTACAACAGGGCAAAGGAGGAATAACCTTTCAGACCCCGATGACGGCTGCCTTTTGCAGAAACCCCTGGCAACATTCCACATGTGCAGTTGGTACTTCCATGAACACGCAGGCTGAACATGGTGTTTGCGTGTGCCCCTACCATAGCCTCTGTCCCGTCTAGGTACAGTGACACACTGATGAGAATGGAAAATGAAGACACTTTTTACAGCAAGGGTTTTCTGCCCCAGGGTGCATTCGAATATGCTCTATAAACAAGGCTTTTCATATTCACATGAAAGACATAATGAAGACCCCTACGTGAAAGGGCAGCATACTGGAAGCCGGACCCTGGCGAGGAAAACCAAACCAAACCACCAACACACGGTGTGTGCGTATTGCTTATTTAATTGGAACTGTTCAGACGCCCACAAGTGTGAGATGCTGCTGGACTTGGAGATGAGCAGCAGCATTTGGTGTCCTCCTGTGGGGGAAGGAACAGCCGAGGGCTTGGAGGCTGAGTCCTTGGCGTGCCTTCATGGCTGAGTTATTAAAAACATCTGAAACATGTTCAATGCAAAGGAGAATGTGCTGCAAACACCCTTTCAGGTGTCATTACTGCCAGCATACACAGACGTTCCTCTGTCCAACCCCTCCCCACCCGGCACCATTTCACAGGAATTTCCTGTAAGGTACACAATCCATCTCTGGCCATTTTCTGCAAAGCTTTCCTCTCCCTTGGGCATGGGTCCACCCAGCTCACAGAGGTTTAGGTGATGAGATACTGTCACCCACATGGGTCTGCGTGGGACTTTCTTAGTGAATTACTCAGGCAGAGCAGGCTATGATACAAGCCTTGCTCACAAGCCTCGGGAGGAAAAATATAGCACAGAGGATGAGAAGAGTGTTCTCAGGGCACAGGTAATGACAGGCTGGTAAAGCAGCACCTCGGCTTCGGAGGCGCAAGTGCAGGAACGCCGTGCGCACCTGTGCAGCCTAACCCTCTACCTGCTCACGAAGCATGATGGGAAGGCTTCCATGTTGGGGTTTTCCAGCACAAGATATTCCAGTCAAACCACCTGAAATTGGTTAGAAATGGACCTTAAACATCTGAGCTCTAGGCAGTCTTCTTTCATTTTCCTAAGTCGTCCTGCAGCAGTCGCTCCCAGGTAACGTGGAGACACGGGAGCTAGGATAAATCGACTGCTTATCTCTTGCATTTTGCCACCTAGGAAATTTGAGGGTGGTAACAGATCCCTGAAACCTACAGTCCTGATCAATATTAATTCCGTGTCAGCCTCCAGCCATCTCCTCTCCCCACCCCCTTCTGCAATGAAAGCGAATGTCAAAGAAAAGGCGACACACTGCTCAGTAAGTCAGAATACAATAGAACGTGTAAAATGTACCTGCACGTAAGGTAGGCATTAGGAAGCTTGGCTCTCTCTCTTCCCCTGTGCTCCTGAGCTTTATGGCAACAGCATTTTCATGAGATTGGACCTCGGTTTTATTTTATTTTCCTGGTAAAATTCATGCAATATACAAATAGCAGTTCCAGAAATGGACACCAGGAGAAGGAGGCGACAGGCATGTCAATTAGTAGGGGAAAATCCAAATGTCAGAAATATGGGGGAGAGAGAAAAGCACGCAGGCAGCGGGTGCAGACAGGGAACAGAGTCTTTCCGTTCAGATCATGAAACGGAGGCACACCTCGGAGCCTGTGCCTCCCCGCAATACGCTGGCAATGCCGTGCCGTTAATGATCAGCCGAGACCGGCCTGAGAGTCATTTTACGATGACTCTCTGATCCTAACATAACAGTACCTGACCGCCCGAGCCCCCTCTAATGAGCGCTCTCTTTGTACAATCCTCGCTCAGGAACACTAGATCATTTGCCTTCAAGTACAGCTGCCTGTGAAGAAGGGGTGGGGCTATCTCCTGCCTTGGAAACCTGCTCTCCTGAAATGAGGGGCTGTCCTAGAGGCTGTGCGAGGGGCAGCCGGTGGCCTCCCTGGCCCTACAAGTGCAATTTGCATGTGGCTGCCAAGGGCTTCTTCAGCTGGGGTTAGCCTTCCTTTGCCCTCCCCCCACCCCCAGGCATCTGTATCGTCTCTGGACTTGATTCACAGGAAGCTCAATGTGTGCTGGGGGCCAGCACTGCTGTCCATGCGCCTTCACCCTCCAGCCCTCCTGCCGGGAGGAGCTGGGAGCACAGCACAGTCTCTGGGGATGCGTTACCTGAATCTCCGAGCCTCCCTTTCCGGGGCACTGTCAGATGCTCCACTTTCACACTCTTTCCTAGAAAAACAAAACACACCCTTGTGCCCTCTGGCTTCTCTCATTTAGCAGCTACTGTCTCTGTCTTCAGAGTGACACCCTGTGCCGTTTAGGATTTCAGAAGCTGTCCTGTGTGGAAGCAGAAGGCAGAACAGCAGGTAGCTTGTTAACATTCTCCACGGGCAGGGCGGATGTGGCCAGGCCAGGAGGGGACCCACGCACTCCTCCAGGCCATCATGGAGGCTTTGGTGCCCTTTCCTCTGATCTTGGTAGGGCCTGGCACCTCAGAATCTGCTGCTGATTGCCTTCTAAGCTTTAAATGATTAAGCACTCTCTGCTTTCTAGAATCTTCCCCTTCAGGTTCTTAACAACAACAACAGAAAACTCACCATTCTCAGCAAAAAGAAAGATAGGATTCAGATTTTGGGAGAAGAAAAAAAATGTCATGCTTCCTAGAATAAGACAGCTTACCCTATTAACTGCTCCCTGCTTGGTGTTCCACCTAATCATAAACCCAGTCCTATTATTCATTTCAACTCCTGCCAGAGACTGGGGTCACGGTCAGAGAAACTCCCCTCACCACCGCCATCTTCCTCGCGGCCAGTGTCCTAGCAAGTTGATACAAAGATGCCGGAGAACCTCCCCTCTCCATATGCAGCCCTACTTGGCCCTTGGCTCAGGGAATTTACCACTATCATAATCACAGTGTGCAGAGTGTGTTAAATTAAGAACAGAATCTACAGTGCGCAGTGCACAGAAAAGCCTGCCTTCTGCTGCAGAGAACTTGAAACTGTGCCTAAAATTTATAGTACCGTAAACATCTCAGGGCCTCGAGTGATAAGTATGGCTGGATTTCCGTTAGCTATAGAAATCCAGGCCGGGAGATCCTCCCAGGGAGTTGCGAGTTCTAAGATGAACTTCTCGAAGATTATTCCCAGATTTGAACACGGATGCATGTATGGTGGACTGTGCGTGTTTGTGGAAAAGAGGCTGTGTTTCTGTATACCACCGAGTGGTAAAAGTGGGAGTCAGGGACTATTTGATGAATCAGAATGAATATTTGATTAATAAACAATGATGGTCTGGACACCTGCTTCGTACAACAAATGCTGTTGCATTAATAAAGGTGCAGGTGCTTATGAAAGAGGAGATAGATGACTTTCTAATTTTAGAGTTGGGCTGTCACCGTGTGGCCACTGAATCCGACTGCCAGGAAAATGCAGGGATTTTTTCTAAGTTAGCAGCAGTTGCTGTTTGAAATATGTTTTTTTTTTTTTTTTTTGAGAGATTTTTGCTATAGGGCACGTGTGCTCACGAGACAGAGAGAGAGAGATATAGAGACAGAAAGTGAGAAATCACCCCCCAGGGGGGTTGGCCATGCTGCAATCCCTTCTCCTCCATTCTCCTCTTGGGATCTTGGGCACACACGCACACGCGCCCGGCATGAGTTTTAAGCCACCGGGTCCGGGACGCGAACTGCGGTCGACTACGTGGGAGTCCAGCGACATAGCCATTAAGCTAATTGCTGGTTCCCTGAAATATGTTCTTGATGCTCATGAAGCTACATTCTAAAGAGACAGAGGCAGAAGTGGAGAGGACTGTGGATACAAAGTGACTCTTAAGTAACTCAGTGATAAGGACGCCTCTACTTATTAAGATGGAGTTAAGTAATTGCCTACTTTCTGCCAAACACTAGCATATGACTACTGTCATGTGAACCTAGACCTCGGGTGTCCTATACGAGACCCCCAGGTGGGCAGCCATGGAGGAGATGTGAGGGAAGGCTTCTAGGTGAAGTGCCGTTCAACCTTTAGGTGAAACATGATTCAACTTAGCCACTGAGGGTGGCGTGTTGGGTGTGGGGTGGAGTGTTCCGGGTAGAAGGGGCAGTAGGTGTCACGCCTGCAGCTGAAGCAAACGGGAGAGTCTCAAGACCTCTAGGAAACACCGTGTTGGTGAGCCACCAAGCTCAGGGCACTGGGCAAGAGCTGGAGTTGAGGGCAGGACGGCGCATGCAGAGCCCAAAGTCTGGGGAAGTTTCTGTGGATGCCGAGAGCACTAGGAAATCAGGAGAGGACTTTAAAGAGGGAGTGGCATGATCAGATTCACCTTTGGGAAGGATTCCCATAGCCACTTCATGGAGCAATGACTGGAGAGAGGTCACACAGGCTAAGTAAAGAAAAGGCTGGGTCAGGAAGCCAAGAGAGATGATGGGGTCGTGGAGCCCTACAGGGACCAGAGGCGCAGAGGCTTAGTGACTACTTGCCCAGGGCTGCACAAGGGGGCTAGACTTTCAATGTGTGATTTGTGTTTCCATAGAAACTAGTTACTAGAACTTACAGTGTTTTCGCTTCTGTTTTCCCATTTGATTCTCCCGAATGGGTTAAATAATAGGTCCAGTGTCATTATGTTGGGTCCACTTCACAGAAGGTGGAACTGAGATAAGGCCCTCAGTGAACAACGCAGACCCGCCCCAGGCCCCGTTCACTCCAGAGCAAGGGCCCGCAAACGTTTCTCTGTGAGGGCCAGGGAGGAGCTATCTGCTGTTTTGTGAGCCCGGCTCGGTCACTCGAGCAGCATAGGAAGACCTGGAGACAGCTGTGTTCAGGAGGACTGAGCCTGTCAGCCTTCGTCTGATTCTCCCTCTCACAGAGTGTTGTTCTTTTCTCACCATCGGGAGGTCCTCAGCTTGCAGATCTGGCCCGTGGGCTGTCACTGCTGACCCCTGTTGGAGGTGGCCTGTAAGGATGACCCATGCGCGCCTGGCCTTCGTGAGCAGACGTTGTCACCCGCACTAACCAGTGTCCCCGTTTTCTCTTGTGCTGTGTTTTGTCTCCAGGCACAGCCAGGAAGACGCTGCACTTTGAGATTTCCAAGGAGGGCAGTGACCTGTCGGTGGTGGAGCGGGCGGAAGTGTGGCTCTTCCTCAAAGTCCCCAAGGCCAACCGGACCAGGACCAAAGTCACCATCCGCCTCTTCCAGCAGCAGAAGCACCCGCAGGGCAGTTTGGATGCCGGGGAGGAGGCCGAGGAAGTGGGCCTCAAGGGCGAGAGGAGTGAACTGTTGATATCGGAGAAGGTGGTGGACGCTCGCAAGAGCACCTGGCACATCTTCCCGGTGTCCAGCAGCATCCAGCGCTTGCTGGACCAGGGCAAGCGCAACCTGGACGTCCGGATTGCCTGTGAGCAGTGCCAGGAGAGCGGCGCCAGCCTGGTGCTCCTGGGCAAGAAGAAGAAGAGAGAAGAGGAGGGAGACGCGAAGAAGAAGGACGGAGGCGACGCGGAGGAGGAGAAGGAGCAGTCGCACAGACCTTTCCTCATGCTGCAGGCTCGCCAGTCCGAGGACCACCCCCACCGCCGGCGCCGGCGGGGCTTGGAGTGTGACGGCAAGGTCAACATCTGCTGTAAGAAACAGTTCTTTGTGAGTTTCAAGGACATTGGCTGGAATGACTGGATAATTGCCCCCTCTGGCTATCACGCCAACTACTGCGAGGGGGAGTGCCCCAGCCACATAGCAGGCACGTCGGGGTCCTCGCTGTCCTTCCACTCGACCGTCATCAACCACTACCGCATGCGGGGCCACAGCCCCTTTGCCAACCTCAAGTCGTGCTGTGTGCCCACCAAGCTGAGACCCATGTCCATGCTGTACTATGACGATGGGCAGAACATCATCAAGAAGGACATTCAGAACATGATCGTGGAGGAGTGCGGGTGCTCCTAGACCTGCTCGCCGGGGCCAGGGAGTAGAGTGGTCGTCGAAGACGGTGGCAAAGTGAAGATGTGTTTAAGGTTTCTGAGTTCACCAACCAGAGAACGAGAAATCAAAAAAACTAAAAAACAAAACAAACAAAAAAAACAACACAAACAGAACAAAAACGAAAACTAAAAACAAAACCTGATGAAACAGATGAAGGAAGATGTGGAAAAAATCCTTAGCCAGGGCTCAGAGGTGAAGCGGTGAAGGAGACAGGGACGGGGAGGGCAAGGGAGAAGGGTGAACCCTTCATTTCTTCCGGAACCAAACTGATGCCATCAGTTGTTTAAATGGGGTATTGTCCTCTCCCCTCTCTCGGTTCCTTGGTGAGCCTCCAAAGCAACTTGTCCGGTCTGCAGTAATGGGGACTAGGACAAGCCAAGTAGCATCTGGAAAGCCATGAGTTTGAAAGGGCCAGTGGCAGGCGCTTTCCCACCCAATTACCCAGGTCATAAGGTATGTCTGTGTGACACTCTCTCTGTGTATATTAGCATACACACACACATGCACACACAGGCATTTCCACACACCGCATCCACCACATCCCAGTCAAAGAACAATGTTGTGCAGGTGGTCACACTTTCTTTTTCTGCACCACTTTCGCAACAAAACAAAACAAGCCAACACAAAATTGAGAACAAGAATGGGACGAGTGAAAGATCAAGGAAAAAAGAATACCAAGTTACATTTCGTTAAGGTGCTTATGATCTTAGAACTATGCAACCTAATAGGTTTGAAACTGTTTACCTGAGAGAGAACAAAAAGAGAGACTTTTTTGTATTGGAAGTAACCTGATTAATTTTTATTTTCTTCAAGGAGAGATACTTGAAAGGAATATGTTTGTCCATATGTTGGATCCAAACATTTCTATATTTTGTAAATGTTTTTTTTTTTTTTTTTTTTTTTTTTTTTTATCGTTTACTATTTGCACTACAATGGTGTTTGACCTGTCTAATCCTTATTTAACAAGTATTTTCTTTGGGTGGGGGTGGGGGTGGGGTTTAAGAGCTGCACTTAATGTGAGCTATAAAAGAACTGCTACAGCACACAAAATAGCTATTTTTATTATTATAATTATAATTATTATTATTATTATTTTGTACCTTAAAAAATAGACACATACACCAAAGACATTTGTGTGAGCCTTTAAACAGTCTGTCTGTGGTTGGTATCATTCACCATCAATGAGTCAGGGGTTGGGATTCAAGGTTGAGGAAGGCGGAGTGTGTTCAGGCTTACAGGACCTGAGAAGTTTGGGTTTTGACTCCTTATACATCCATGAAACAGGACATTTCATACCGGATGTACAGTAGTTGTACACTGTTGGGTATCAAGTTCAATCAACGTCATGAGACTACACGCTTGTATGTGTATATATACATTGCTTGTGCGTATGCATATCTGTGTGTATATATACATGTATTGTACCATGTCCATACACATTTTGAGCACTTCAGGCTGTCATTTTTTAATGTTCTTAAAGCAATGAATGTTTGTGTGCAAAACACAGTATTTTTAAGAAGGATAGGCTATAGATTTTGCTTTTACTCTGAACTAGGTGGGCACATTTCAGTAAGTTGGATGGGAAAAAGCCTGGAAATTCCAGTGGGTATTGAGCAAGGCCCTCTTTAAATGTACGGGGATCGAATTCCCCCTCTTCCTTGTCCTCCCCACACCCCCCACTCCTACAAGTTATCCCCTGTGGGGAAAACAGGATGCTAATGAAAACTAATGGGCTGATTTTTTTTCCAACTTGTATTTATTATCTATTGGAATCAATCTTAAATCAGAAACGTTTTCGGAAAAAAAATCTAATCTTTAGGCCAGAATAAAAGAGGCAGGTGCAATTTTTCTTTCTTTTCTTCTTCTTCTTCTTTTTTTTTTTTTACGTGATTCTGCTTGTGAGAAATACTACCTGCACCAGCTGGATTAGATAATGTTCTTGTCACTAGTTAAAAGCTAAATAATTTGGGGGAAGGTGTTAAGAGAGTGGGAGTAAGGAAGAGAACAGTGAAGAGGAGGCAGGGATGGGAGCAGTAGTGAAAATCCCTAATATTTTAATTTACAACCAAAACACTTGTTGACATGTAAATTTGTATGTATTGATTCAGATGCAAAAGTAAATTAACTTTGTTTTATAAATATCAAAGTACATGCTTAAAGCAAAATTTCTATCTAATTTATTCTGGTATTTAGCTTGCCTAGAATAGCTAATAAATTATTCATTTATGTGCTTTTTAAAAATGCAGAGCCTAATTTTTACTGACTTGTCTGAAGTTAGCAAAATTTTTAAAAATTGAAAAAAAATTCTAAAATTAGGAAAAATTATGTTCATCAGTATTTTGTAAAATTCTGAAGCTTTTCGCCTGACATCAGTTCATAGATTTAAGAATATGAGTGTAGGGGAAAAATTATCATTAAGAAACCAAAAGGTGGTTTAGCTGTCCTTGAAAAATACACTAAATCAGTACCCTGTAACACTAGGCTGTGTAGAGGCAAATTATAATCTTGCTATTGGGCAAAGGTACTCACTATGTTCTGGAAGCTTGCCCGCTCTTATGCAGGAGGTGTGACAGATACTGCGTGAGATGCTCGAGAGTGGATCTAGCCCAGATCTATTGACCTTGGATGTTATGCATGTAGGGGAGGTGAGTGTGGTAGAGTAAGGTTTACAGAGAGGAGTAGGTGGCTGTATACAAAACTTTACAAATTTTCACGGAAAGCTTTGAGAGCCTTTTGAACCACTTCTTCTTTGGTACCAGAACTAACACTATAACCTATACTAGCACAGAGAGCAAAAATGGTCAAGGCCTTGGCAAAAGCAGAGATTTACAAAGAGAGCTGATTCCTGTGTGTAGTTCCCATTCATCTCAAATACATCTGCCATCTGCTTACGCCCTTTAAATCCTAGACCTATTGGGTGTAATATGGGTTCAGTTAGTGGCCACATTAACCAGAAATAGAGAGAAATGAAATTTCACAGGACAGTATTTTCATTGGATAGTAAATGATTGGTTATCACACACACACAAAGTTTAACCTCATTTCATTAGATTTGTGAGGCCTTGAAATAAAACCATAGCTTCTTCCATCTTTACTGATATGGGAAGACACGAAGCCTTGTGAACAAACACTCTTTTACACAGTAATATTAGGCCAGGAGAAAAAAGCTTTTAAGTTTTATCATTTCAGGTTCTTTGTGGTATGTTTTCCCCGAAAAGAGGATGGCTCTGATTCTGGTATCTCTCTCTCTAGTCTTTCTCTAGGGCTAATCTCTAGGTTCTTAAAAATCCACCCACACCAGTTTTGGAAACCCTGAAAAGCATTCATCCTCAGATATTTTTGAAGAATAAATACTTTGTAGAACAAATTGACATTTCTTTCTCTCTCTCTCCCTTTTTTTTTTTTCCCCCAAAAAATGAAATGAATTCCAGCACACTGAGTTGGGATTTTCTTGGCCAGGAAGACCAACCAATTTTATATTTAAGATTGATTCCACACTCCATTTTCAGGGAGAGTCCCTGCATTCTCCTCAAAGGTAGAGCAAGTAAGTCATTTTCTCCTTGTGGAATTAGACTTTTAAGAGGTGACTCTAAACAGAGAACAAATATGCCTCATTTGTACTCAAATTATCATGTTCACTTGAAAAAATGATTTCCTGCGGGACTTTTGGCAACTTCCCTTTTCAATGTAGAGAAAAACTTAGTCACCCTGAAAACCTACATAATAAATGAAACTTGTAGATGTGGGCAGAAGGTTTGGGGGTGGACATTGTATGTGTTTAAATTAAACCCTGTATCACTGAGAAGCTGTTGTATGGGTTGGAGAAAATGAATGCTTAGAAGCTGTTCACATATTCAAGAGCAGAAGCAAACCACATGTCTCAGCTATGTTATTATTTATTTTTTATGCATAAAGTGAATCATTTCTTCTGTATTAATTTCCAATGGGTTTTACCCTCTATTTAAATGCTTTGAAAAACAGTGCATTGACAATGGGTTGATATTTTTCTTTAAAAGAAAAATATAATTATGAAAGCCAAGATAATCTGAAGCCTGTTTTGTTTTAAAACTTTTTATGTTCTGTGGTTGATGTTTGTTTGTTTTTATTTTTATTGTTTTTATTTTTATTTTTATTTTTTTGCATACTACATGCAGTTCTTTAACCAATGTCTGTTTGGCTAATGTAATTAAAGTTGTTAATTTATATGAGTGCATTTCAACTATGTCAATGGTTTCTTAATATTTATTGTGTAGAAGTACTGGTAATTTTTTTTATTTACAATATGTTTAAAGAGATAACAGTTTGATATGTTTTCATGTGTTTATAGCAGAAGTTATTTATTTCTATGGCATTCCAGCGGATATTTTGGTGTTTGCGAGGCATGCAGTCAATATTTTGTACAGTTAGTGGACAGTATTCAGCA
This sequence comes from Tupaia tana, assembly GCA_026018925.1. NCBI lineage: Eukaryota > Metazoa > Chordata > Mammalia > Scandentia > Tupaiidae > Tupaia > Tupaia tana. The sequence goes on from JAKSZU010000003.1 coordinate 115,767,203, forward strand.
ACGCCTGATAGCTTCTTTGGCCTTATGTTAAATAAAAAGACCTGTTTGGGATGTATTTTTTAATTTTTAATTTTATGTCTTTACTTACCAATTTTCCAAGGTCAACTTTGCACACATATCTCCACATCCTTTGCTGGGTGATATTTTCTTTCTACTGTAATTATCCAGAAGCGGATAAGAAACAGACTGAATACGGGAGACAGGATGGGAGTCTGGAGTGCGGGGCTCAAGGAGAAAAAGAATATGTAGAGCCATGGCCGAGGCTTGAAATGGCTGCAAATGCTTGGACCAGCAATATTTATATTTTATTCATTTTGTTGCCTTCCCCTTTCTCCAGTTGTAGTGGCAACTACTTAAAGAAATAAAAATATAATCTTTCCTTCCCTTCCTTCTCCCTTCCTTCTCTTCTTTCTTCCTCCTTTTCTTCTAGTTATTCTCTAGTATTTGTGCCCATCTCAAAACTTATATGGAGACAGTAATGTCTGCAAAATGCCCATTTGGACCAGGAAGGTCCCCAGTGTCACCTCATAGCATGTACATGTCATTGTTCCAACTGTCTTGCACAGTCAAGGCTATCCCTACTTTTACACATCAGTCTGAGGTATGGTGTAATAACATTATTTGGAGCTAGGATTCCAAACTAGGTCTATATTCAAGTATAAAGGTAATTTCTTTTTTTACTCCTTTAAAATTCCATTTTTGTGTTAATTTTATGTACCAAGAAAGAAAGAAGTGGACCTAGTGTTACATGTGTAACTTTTAAACACAGAAGCTTTATACTCCCCAGAAAGTTTGCTTGGATTTAATCTCCAAGTGGAATGCCACATTCAGATAATTTCCAAACCCTTTGTACTTTGCTAGAGAAGTTCCATTTTTTTTTTTTTTTTTTTGGAGAGGTTTTTGCTATAGGGCGCGTGCGCTCGCCAGACAGACAGAGAGAGACAGAGAGATAGAAAGCAGGAAATCACCCCCCAGGGGGGATGGCCACGCCGCAATCCCTTCTCCTCCATTCTCCTCTCGGGATCTTGGGCACGCACGCACACGCGCCCGGCGTGAGTTTAAGCCGCCGGGTCCGGGACTCGAACCGCGGTCGACTACGTGGGAGTCCAGCGACATAGCCATTACACTAACTGCTGGTCCCGAGAAGTTCCATTTTTTTTTAACCTAGGAAATGAGAACTGTTGCAGTTTGCTTTCTGTTTAATTAATTTTTCTGTTCTTATACTCAGCTAGAGAAAAACTTTTGTCCAAATACTTTCTGAGCCCGGAGATATTTCTGTGTGTGTGAAAGTGTGTGTGTGTGTGTGTGTGCACACGCATGCATATGCTTTAGTCTTCGTTTCCTTCTGAGTTTAACAATGAGTTCATATTAGGGACTGCATAAAACACCTCACTGATTTATGGGGGAGTAACACTGCCACGAAGATTTATATGGATGCTGTCATAATAAAGGCAAAAGTAACAAACGAAACTTGAGATCAGGTGTAGGTAAATATACTGAATATGCATCTATAGACCTAGATATTATGTATACGCCCACATACATATATATGTATGTGAAATATATGTGTATGTATATATAGACACACATACACACATAAGACTTCAAAAAGTTCATGGAAAAATTAAAGTACAAGTTCATTTGCTAGAAAAAATTTCATACCAAACATTTTTATTTCACATACATATATGTATATGAAACATGTGTATGTATGTACTTATACACATATGTGTACACACACACAGGAAGACTTCAGAAATTTCATGGAAAATTAAAGTGCAAATTCACTTCATATGAAAATTTTTATATAACATTTTATTTCACATGCATATATGTATGTGGAATATATATATATATTTTCATATTTTGGGTTGTTGGAAAAGTCATAAATGCATCCATGCAAAAATGTGTCATGACTTTTCCACAACCCAGTATATGCACATATGTATGTGTGTACATACACACATGAAGACTTCTGAAGGTTCATGGAAAACTTAAAGTACAAGTTGATTTGATATAAAAAATTTTGAAATTCATGCAGTTTTTTCACAGAACCCATTTTCCATGAACTTTATAAAGGCCCCTTCCGTCACATATACACTTGCATGTATGTGGTTGGGAGGGGAAGAGAGAATGTGCTATCATTTAACATCTAACTCCATTTTACATAGAGATTTCATCCTTTCTCAGAAGACAATTGTCTGAGGAAGTGCTCACACTGACAAAAGGGAACAGTGCTGGATAGTATGTTCTTTTCACATCAGTTCAAGGGCGAACTCCTTTGAATGCACGCTGGTGTTCCTGCGTTGATCTAATTTTGGTTTTCTCTTTGGTCTATGAAAAGGCAGAATTCATTAACAATTCTCCATTACACTCTCTCAAGCGTTCTTTTATTGTCTTGTAATTAGGGCCTACAGTGAGAAAAATAAGAAAGGCGAATTGTTTATCCACAAGCTAAGAACCACAGAGCTGTTCAAGACTTCTTGGGAGCAAGTGCTGCGCTTGGTGCTGTCCAATTTCAAGAAGAGCCTGTGCTCCTAGAAGTGACACCGTGACTTCAGATTTACTCCACTGTCACCAGAGAGGCATTTTCTTGCAGAATATTTGGCAGTTAAAATCTGGAGGTGGTTTGGGGAACTATTAGGCCAACTGAATCCTGTTTGCATTTCTTTAACTGATTTATCCTTAGGAAGAAGTCTGAGGAAGTGTTGAGAGGAGGTCTGTCACCCTCAGAGAAGCGCTTTGCAAGGGCCGGCTTTAATGTGCTGCCTGAATTCTTACTGTCCTGGTAGAGGTGGTGCCCTATCACTGTGATGTGGGAGACGCAAAGTTCTAGCACTAATACTGTAATGTGGCAGCAAAAGAGCCCATGGAATGTGCCTGTCAATAATGGAGCTGTCTCTGCTCAGTGGAGAGCCACAGCCTAACCTGACTGAAAAACTTGGTATTCACAAGGGAGAATGGTGGTCATTAAGGGGAAAACTCTTCCATTGTGAAAGAAAGAAAAGAAAGAAAATAGAGAAAAAAGACAAATGCTGCTAATCTATGCCAGAAACAGGCAGGCCTAAGGCAGAAGGATGACAAAGCATTGTGCTTCAAAGTGTTTATTGTATTGGAGCTTCCAGCACTTTGAAGACAATCATCAAACTCTTCTAAATGAAACCAGGGAGGCTTCTGGCCATTGATCTCAACAACAAATGTTTGTGTTTCATAGACAATTTATGTACCCCTCAAAGATGAGTAAAGTTGTCATTAAATAGGGTTTTTTAAAAGATAAAATTAATTTTCCATCTGAGTATTCGCATCCTAAACACAGTCAAATTACTAACTAGATAAAATGGCTTGGGTTATCACCATAGCATGTATTTTAGTAGCTATAATTATGCTAAATATGGTTTCACAATTCTGAAATCAGCTAACTCCTATGTTCTCTAGATGGTGAGTTTAAACCAGTGTCCACTAGATCATGGGCTAGCCTGATTCGAGGAAGTAGTATTCATGCCCTCAGACTGAAAATTTGGAGCAAGCAAATACAGAGTCCCTTCCCTTGGACGTCAGATGGTACAAGGGGGTTTTGAAAAGTTCCTGAAAATGTGTATTATGAAAAAAAAACATGAATTTCAAATTTTTTTTTGCTCCCAAATTAACTAGTCCTTTAATTCTATCCTTCCATGAACTTTTAAAAGTCCCCTTCGGGACCAGCAGTTAGCGTAATGGCTATGTCGCTGGACTCCCACGTAGTCGACCGCGGTTCGAGTCCCGGACCCGGCGGCTTAAACTTACGCCGGGCGCGTGTGCGTGTGTGCCCAAGATCCCGAGAGGAGAATGGAGGAGAGGGGATTACGGCATGGCCATCCCCCCAGAGGGTGATTTCCTGCTTTCTGTCTCTGTCTCTCTCTGTCTGGCGAGCGCACGCGCCCTATAGCAAAAACCTCTCCAAAAAAAGAAGAAAAAAAAAAAAAGTCCCCTTCTAAAGATGTGAATTACATTTTAAAATCTTACTAGTTAGGTTCATTTAATCATTGATATAGCCAATATGTGAAAACAGTTTAGGTAGAAGACTTAAGGTCTCCGAGCTCACCATTGCCTAGTGGGTAGAATGGCTGGTGATTCTTTGAAAGCGAATTGAATGACAATGTCCTCAGCAAGCCCAGGGTCGATGGATACAGAGAAATAAGGCAAATGTGTTCCTTTTCCTACGAGAGCTGGTTCTCACCCCATTATCTGACCATTTCAGCTCACTTCTGCAAGAAAGTCTCATCGTGGGTGAGGAGGGTGATAGATGAATAGTTTTTAATCTACGGGCTTTAAATATCTTAGTAAAAAGGAAGTATAATCTCAATTAATTTTATATTGAACAAGTACATAATTATGATTTTTGACTAGATGAGTAGTAAGCCTAGATCTGGCAGTACATGGATTAAGCACTGGAAATAAATTCTATGTGGGAAAAATCATTACCACTCAGATGATCAAAAATGGGAGGAAAGTAGATGAAATCCAGGGGCAGTGAGGGCAAGATCAGGTGTTCCTCTCTAGCCTCAGCTGTGACTCAGACTCTTCAGGGTGTGCTGTGGTGAAGGCATGAGCTAGCCTTTAGGAAACAAATTGCTTCAGGCTTCTTGTTTTCCTGAAGAAGCAGATGCTGGGGAAATTAGAGCAGGAAGAGCTCCATCAGTCAAACGGGAAGACCTGGTTCTAGACCGGTGGGGAAAAGGGCTGCAGGTGGAAATGGAAGGATTCTTCTGTGTAGAGGGGGCACTCCTGGGTTCCCAGAAATATGCTATGTATGAGAGGGAGGAACATTTTCCCTAATTTTGTTTTGAAAACAGCACCATGGGTTCTGCATGAAAATGAGCCAACCATTTTGGGATTCATGGGAGATGGGACCTTCCCTAGATTTTGGCATGCACCAGGTGGCCTCTGGACGTAGCAGCAGTAGGGTGGATGTCCATGAGAATGGGACACACGTGAGACAACTGAAGTTTCTCAGACGTAATCGGGTGAAACTTAGGGATGGGGAAGGGAGTTAACTAAGGTTCCTCTTTATGAAAAGTAGGCAAGAGCTACTCAAATTTGTCTATTTCACTTAGTGTAACCTTGTCTGCTTTCACAGATTTGCTAAGGTAGAATATTAGAATTGTTTATAGTGACACAGAATAGTGTGGTAGGTTCTCCAGAAAGGTTAATTCAACCCAAATCCAAACAAATCACAAAACTGTCTTACTAAAGCAGATAAAAGAAATTTATTTATTTATTTATTTATTTTTGGAGAGGTTTTTGCTATAGGGCACATGTACTCGCCAGACAGAGAGAGAGAGAGAGAGAGACAGAAAGCGAGAAATCACCCTCTGGGGGGATGGCCATGCCGTAATCCCTTCTCCTCCATTCTCCTCTCAGGATCTTGGGCACGCACGCACACGCGCCCAGAGTGAATTTAAGCCACCGGGTCCAGGACTCAAACCGTGGTCGACTATTTAGGAGCCCAGTGACATAGCCATTACGCCAACTGTTGGTCCCAAGAAATTTATTTTTTGACAATTTGAGGTAGATCTTATGTAAGAAGTGAGGCCCAGAAAATAACATCTATAATACCTACAATTACTAAAAGAAAGAAAGTACCATCTAAAGAACTTGAAAAGTATAAGACCCAACGTTGGAAACAGTCTGTACTGGACAGGGTTAGTTGAGAGAAACTACCTATGATGTGTTTGGGTATACAGCATATTTAGTTAACCAACTCCTATTAAGGTATTACATACTGGGTTTTAAGCTTTATGAGATCTCTGTGAAGCAGAGCTTTTGCCTCCAACTTGAAAAGATGGACTGTATCTACCATTAAACAGGTGAGAAAACTATTAAATAACTCACCCTAGGTCAAACTCCTAGGTTATAATGGAGTCGGGTTTCAAACCCAGGAAGTCCTGCACAGCAATTATACCCTCAGCCAAGTGTGCTACTGCATTTTCTCAAGAACATGGCTGTTGTTCTCCTGTTACTCTGCTAAGACCACATAACAGCCTTCTACTTCTGCACAGTTTTCGCTTTTATAGCTGATAAATCCAGCTACACATGCAGGTGGTGATCTGCAGAGAGGAAACTTTGCAGTGAGGAGGAAAGACTGCTAGACCATGAATCAGGAGAACTGAGCTTTATCCTGCCTCAGTCACTAAATAACTGCATATTAAGTCGCATTGGCATTTTTGGATTTCAATATCCATCTCTACAGAAAGAGTTGAGTTAGGATCTCCCAAGTGTATGTCAGTCTTATGGTGCTAAAATTCTGGGCTAGCCACATGGCTTAGTGGTTAAGAGAACCAGATGCCATATGACCAACTATGTGGTTCAAATCCTGTCCTTGGCAGCTTGAAAATGTGCCCGGTGCATGTGCCTACATGTCCTAAATGCTGACAGGAGGAGAAAAGGAGAAAGAGTCGAAGCATGATCTCGTTCCATTGGAGGGTGTTTCTCCCTCTCCCACTTTCTCTGTCTTTCCCATGTGAGTGCACATGCCCTCAGGCAAAAATAAATAAATGAATAAATAAAAACCCCAAATTTAAAGTAGTTAGGAATGGGTTAGACACAGATTCTTTGGTCAAAGTATCTGCATCTCCCTTTGTATGTTACTATAAGGACCTACCTAATTATCAGATGTATTTTTAATTGCCTATTATTTGTTTTAGATGCCCCAATGACTACTTTTTGTTATTATACTAACAAGAATAATACACATGACTTCATCACTTGTGGGTAAAAATGAACAAAACCACTCAATCAAGTTGGTAGCAGAGTTACCTATTCTGCTTCTAAAAAGGAGGTGAAGATAAGGAGACAAGGTTTGGGCACGCGTACTGTGTTTCACTCCTAGCTGTGATTAGACGGGTATGTTTATATACGTCTTTCTTTTTTTGTTTATGCCTAATTATTTTTTGCATGAATTATGTATTTCTGGGTCTGATTTACTTTGCACATCAGCAGATTGCGACCCCTTTTCTCTTTTGGTTTCTTTCAAGAGAGTGAACGTTTTTGCTTCTGTGTTTTTGATGCTCTGTCATTATTCATATTTCTGTACAGCATTCTATTTTGGAGGTCCCTGCTAAAAGTCAGGAGAGAAGGTTAGTTATTAAGAGTAAAACGTTGAGGCTAGGAGATGGTGTGGTGGTTAAGGCGACTGGATTCCCACATGGCTGACCGTGGTTTGAGACCCGGACCTGGTGGCTTGCGTTCTCACTTTCTCTCTCTCTCTCATTCTTTCCCTCTCAGGTGAAATTTAAAAATAAATAAAATTAAATAAAATAATTCTAAAACAAAAGAAGAAAAAAAAGAGTAAAATGGTTAAGAAGTGAAAGTTTCAAATGGAGCCTCATGCTATAGGCCAGAAATTCTCCACTTCCATGTATATAGTTACTCAGAGACTTTATTAAAAATACATGTGCCTACACTTCACCCACCAGGGCATCTTCTGAGAAAATAGGTCATAAAAAGGACCTAGGAAGCTACGTTTTGGAGCAGTAGCTTGGTGCTTCTCATTCTTAAATCTACTCAATCAGCTGATACAGGGAAAGGGCTCCATGAAGATGAGGCTGTTGTTTTGTTTTGTTTTGTTTGTAAGAAGATGGAGATAAAGCAATTAGAAAAACTGGAAATTGCTACATTCTGTTGATGACTCCGAATTCTTTGGGAGCAAATAGATGGTATATTCACACAAACTGGCCAAAATGTACTCCCACGCCGCCCATGCCATGTCTGGGTATTTTCTCTGCTCAGATAGTCTTCCTCAGATTCATGGATAGGAAGTGTGAGAACCTAGAATAATGATTGCAGAAGTAGACACATTTATCAAAAGATGATCAACTATGCTTTTATAAGATGAATATAATTTTATAATTTATGTGTAGGCCATAGTGATATATTCCCACCTCTTTGTTTTCCACTTAGATTCAATACAAAGTCGATTTTAGTAACTGTATAATATCATCTCTGAGAAAAGTCAACTTGGTTTCACGTGCATGACTGACATGCAGCATTTGCTTTACTGAAGTTGTGTATGCATCAAGAGCTAAAGATGAGTCCTAGAGTTGAGTCCAGGGTGTCCTCTTGCTCAGTGCTGTGACCTGGGATCAGATGCTTTGATTCTAGGTTCATTCTTCTGTACAGCGGAGTCAATTATACCAATTTTCCTCATGGCCCCGGGGTTTTGTTAGGGTGAGCACATGTTAAACTGAGTAAGTGATTAAGGATCAAAATACCTATGAGAGTATGCTCCCATTAATTTTTTTAAATCCATAAACAAAATCAGGCTATAATTTTTTTCTGTTCTTTATTTTTGTGAATCCAATAATTTAGTGCTGCACCCAAACCATCTCAACGCACCACTAAGAAATGAATTTATGGGAACCAGTAGTTGGTATAATGGCTATGTCACTGGACTCCTATGTAGTCGACTGCAGTTCGAGTCCTGGACCTGGTGGCTTAAACTCATGCCAGGCATGTGTGTGTGCATGCCCAAGATCCCGAGAGAAGAGTGGAGGAGAAGGGATTGTGGTGTGGCCATCCCCCCTCGGGGGTGATTTCTCGCTGTCTCTCTGTCTCTCTCTGTCTTTCTGGTGAGCACACACACCCTACAGCAAAAACCTCTCACCAAAAAAAAAAAAAAAAAAAGAAACGAATTTATGATAAATAGGCTGAATTCTATGGATAGAATGTTTCAAGAGTAGTTTGATCATGAAACACAATCTTGGTTAAGTTATATTTCTAATAGTACATTTTTAAACTTTGGAAGTTACTTAGCTGATGTCAAAATGGGCAGGGATACCTTGACTGGATGATCAGAAATCAGGTCAGTGCCACTCACGGCTCAGCAAAAATCCCATCTTGGGAGAGGAGAAGTAGTGAATAAGGAAAGAAATTTATTATTTATTCATTCATTTGTTTATTATTTGTTTAGCGCTAGGGGATATGTGTGCTCACCAGAGAAAGAGAAGAGGAGAAAGCAACCCCTTATGGGGAATGGTCAGGCCATAATCCCTTCTCCTCCATCTCAATCTCCTTTCAGAATTTTAGACACATATGCATATTTTTCAGGCTACCAGGTCTGAGATTCAAACTACACAGTTAGCTATGTGAGCTCCAGCTGCCTTCACTACCAGACCATAGAGCCCAGGAAAGAAATTTATCCAGTGAGGGCAATACAGGGGAAAGAATAGGCCACAGTGTGTGATAGTCTCGTCATACTGGGCAAGACCCAGAATTTATATAAGCAAAGGGGTCAGTGAGAGTGTACACCTAGCAGTGAAGGGCAAATTGCTCATTGTCTTAGGCAAAAACACCAGAAGGCATTGTCTTTCAGTGAGAGATCTGACAGCGACGGGGAGGCAATCACTGCTTATGGGACAGTTTTCTTTCTGAACATGCAGAGTGGATGAATTGGTTTTAGTTGTCTGAGAAGGGCTTAAAGATAGGTAGTGATTAAAAAATGTAGAGTCAATCAAGAAAACTCTTACATACTAGTTTAGAAGCAGTGAGAGTCTGGGTGTGACTTTGCAATGCTTAAGTAAGTTCTCAGCAAATCATACAGGAGGGGGCTGGTAGCGCCTTTCCCCTCCCTATCTCCATAGCCTGGTACTGGTGCCTAGATAAGGTGATCATTAACTTTCATTAGTTAAGCACAAGGCTAGCTCAGAGGGAGGTAAAGGTTAGGTTCTGTAAGTCATTAGGAAGGAAGTGAAAGATAGAAATTAAAGACTGAATTTCCTTACATTTGCTCTATTAAGATGGACTACAATACTAAGTGCAATGTAGAGTCACTGATTCTCTTATGGCTCAGTTACATTTCCAAAGTATTTTTAAGTAAAGCTGATCTCAAGTCTCTGGATTGTTATGCTATATTAGACATTTACCATATCCCGTTAATGTAACGTCTTTGGAAATCCATTTATTGTGCACCTATCGCCTTCCAGAGACTTACAACAGAAAACTCTTGTATTTGAAAACTCAGAAGGGCCCCTTTGACACATTGAGAGGGAACATGAAATTAGAACAAGTGAAGCTGAGTTAACTGTCAGTAGAGAAAAGTGTTGGAAGATGTTTCTACTCATTATAGCCTGCTCTGGAATGTTTGGCTTCCATTTTTTTTTTTCCTTAGTCAGTGACTTAAAATAAATAAATAAATAAATAAATAAAATGTATAACATAATGGTGAAGAGAATAGCATCCATTTTAGATATCACAAATTTTAGGTTATCCACTTAGCAGTCCTGTGGCATTAGGCAAATTATTTAAATTCAGTAATCATTTTTCTTTCTTCTCTTTAAATTTGGGATAAAAGTAGTACTATGTGATAGGGTAGTTGGAAAATTTCAAGTGGAAAGACATCCAAATAGCGGAGTTCAGTGTCTCACATGGTCAGTTTGCCATCACTCTCTGCCAGAATTATCTTATTACATGTTTGTGGCCCCACTTTTTTTTTTTTTTTAAGTACTTTATTTATTTATTTATTTTAATTTGGCCAGAGAAAGACGGAGAGAATGAGGGAAAGAGAAAGGGAAAGTGAGAAAGCAAGCCACCAGGTCTGGGACTCAAACCATGGTCAGCCATTTGCTAGTCAGACACCCTTAGCCACCATGCCACTTGACGGCCCCAATGACCCCACTTGCTAAGACTTAGAAGTACCTCCCTCACTCATACCCCAGGCTCAAGCATTCCAGGACTAGTTCTGACAGTAGTTCCACAGGATGTCTTGGGAGTAGATGTGGTCGATGTTTGCTCTCCCTGATATCAATCATACTAATCACTGCTTACTTTAATAATCTGCTATGTCTATCCACTTAGCTTACTCTACCTCTTGGGGTAAGTTCTATGAATTTCATGTAGAAAATAAAATAGCATCTAATGTAGTTAAATTGATAGAAACTGAAGTGTCTCATAAAGAACTATTTTTTCAGAACTGAAGAAGAATCTTTTAAATATTGAAGGAAAAATAGTGTATGTGTGGCTATAAGGATTTGAGATCCGACTAATCCTTAAATAATAAGGACATTTGTTGCTTACATAATTGAAAACCAAGTTTCCAGGCATGATGTAAGCATGGAACCATCTCTATGTGGCTTTGTCATCAGGTTTATGATCTTAGCAAAAACCTGGCCATTATTTATCTTTCCTTGCCTCCAGCATAGATTTCTTTCCATGGCTTTTTTTTTTTTTTTTTTTTTTTTTTTTTTTTAAAGCAAGGAAGAAATTTTACAGAAATCACTGGTAAACCTTTCCTAATAACTTTGTGGCCCAAGTTGGCACAAGCCAGTCGCAAGGACTGGGGCCTTCGACTGAGACAAATAGATCCAACCTCTGGAAATGACGCCTGTTCCCTAAATTCTATAGCTACTACTTTGTATTTCTGATGGGACTGTTATACAGCATCCCTACTTTCTATGTTCTCAAACTGACAAGCTGCACATAATTTATCCCTTTGTTTTTTGTTTGTTTTTTGGCTGATGCAGAGATTATTATTTAGTATTTGTATCAATGACTTCTATTTAGGTGGTCAGGGCTGTTTGTTCTTGCATAATATAGTTCCTGCCTCTTTTTGAATTTTATGGCTGCCTTTCTGAATACTGTGTATCCCTGGTTATTGTGACATTTATAGCTTATTTCTTGTGGTGTACCTCAGGTCCCTTCTATTTTGCTTCACTGTGAGCGGAAATCTCTTAACCAATCCCTTTTAACTGACTCTGGAGCTGACGGATGATCCCCAGGTCCTGCATAAAACGCATTGTCTGATACCCTCAGAAAATTGAACATAAGTAGCTGGTGGGTTGCTCTGAGCATTTTTCTCTCAATGGTTGAGATGTACATTTACTAAAGCTCAACTGTGTTTGTTTCCAAACTATCATGCTGGGACTATTTGTGAATGTATTATATAAAAACCTGAAATATGGGGAACCAGCAGTTAGCGTAATGGCTATGTCGCTGGACTCCCACGTAGTCGACCGCGGTTCACGTCCCGGACCCAGTGGCTTAAAACTCACGCCGGGCGCATGTGTGTGCGTGCCCAAGATCTGGAGAGGAGAATGGAAGAGAAGGGATTGTGGCGTGACCATCCCCTCTGGGGGGTGATTTCTCGCTTTCTGTCTCTCTGTCTGTCTGACGAGCACACGCGCCCTATAGCGAAAACCTCTCCAAAAAAAAAAAAAAACCAAAAAAAAAAAAAACAAAAAAAAAAAACCTGAAATATGAGAAAAACAAAAATAAAAAACAAGCTAACAAGTGAGTTGTTTCTATGAGGATCAAAGGAAAATCACTAAAAACATGTCTAGCTAAATTAACCATGAGAAAGATAACTAAAAAAAAGAGAATAAAAAAATCACAAAATATAGAAAGGTTCATAGCATCTTGTAGAGATATTTAAGTTCTTCTTTTACTTTAAAGAATCCCTAACTGGAAATTGTAGAAGATGGATTATAAATGTGATTCATACAAGAAAGGTCATGGCAACCTCCAATCAGAAGATCTGTTCTCAAAGGAAGGGGCTTGGCCTTGTATCAAAAACTTGATGAATGAATGCACAATGACATATTTAAGTTAAAACCAAATGTTAAGGGTACATATAATTTTGTGAATTGTTCCTTTTAAACAGATTCTATTAACCAAACAACTGCACACTAGGCAAGAAGTCTTTCATGGTTTAATAGAAGGATGTGGTGGCTGCAAGTGCATGCATGTGCGTGTGTGAGTGTGGGGAGGGGAGAGGATGTTGAAATTGTCCTAATCCAATGTCTAAGTTATTCAAGCTTTACAATTGTCCAAAGTTAATTATTTAAAAGTAATATAAATGTCTATTGTTTAGCCCTTGAGAATAAGTACTCAATAAAGAACTGAAAGTGTGGAAAATATTTGTCTTTGGGAAGCTGAACAGTTACACTGGAGAATGAGGCTGCGTTTGGGGACTGTTGTTTTAATGATATATTGACTGCTTCTGATTTTTTAATGGTGTGTAAATTTCACTTTTAGAAATATGAAAGTGTTAGCCAGGAACAACACCTAGCAGTCCAACCTCTAACACAGCCTGGTTTCCACACCTTTGTATAACTCCCTCTCACATCACACATGCTATCAGAGTTGGTCTGCATGATCATTAAGGTGCTGTAGAAGTGATGGTACTGGGACTAGGTTATGAAAGATCCTTTGCCTTCTGTCTCCACTTTCCTCTCTTTCTCTTTCTCTCTGTCTTCCATTGCTTGCTCTGGGGGAAGGCAGCTATAGTGTCAGGAGAGACCTTATAGAGATGCACGCTTGGTAAGAAATTGGAGGCCCCTGCCAATTTTTTTGTCTCATTCCTTATTTATGAATTTGAGAAGATAATGCCTTCCTTGAGAATTCTTTTGAAGTTTAAATATAAAATACATAAAGTTCAAGACAAGAAGTAAACCCTTGATTAAAGCCGACCTTATTCTAAATATCTTTAATGTTATTATTACTATTATTGATATATTTATAAAATTTGACTTTGAGTCATTTGGTTTACATGAAGCAGAGAGAGGATTATAAAACTGATCTGTCTGCATTCTAATACCATTATCTGTCCATTATCTTGAAACAGATCCCTATAGGAAATTTGGGTAAAACTTCTTTTTTATTACCCATGTGTGTGGATTATAGAAATTTCTGTAATTCACATCAGTGACCCCGGCAATGAAGGAACCTGCAGCTGGGACAAAGGAATTCATGACAACCTAAGACAGAATTCTAAGATAGAGCAAACACTGCAGGATTGTGTGCTTACAGGAAGAGAGAGAAGAAAATAAATATTGTGAAAATCAACTCAGAGTGAAGGGGATGGATGAAATGATAAGTTAGAAAGGCTTCTGAACAAAAAAAGAAGGGAGTGGGATGATGGAGGGTGGGCAGGAGGAAGGTTGTTAGAAGCCAGATGTGCTGGCATGGATGTGTGGTTCTGATTAAGAATATGCAGAAAGATCTAGATGCGTATCACCCGGAGAAAGATCAACCGGGGACTTCCTGCAGATTTGAACCCAGAATCTGGGAGGCTGCCAGGTTTGTAGTGAGGCAATTCAAGGCAGGGAGGAGGGGAGTTGTTGAAACTGAGCCAAAAATAAGTGACATGGTTTTGTAGGAAATTAGGAGAGTTGACCCTGACTAGAAGGTAGAAATGAAAAGAGCCTAGCAAGATGGGTACTGATGCCGGCAATGAGAGCTTAGACAAGAGACTGAAAGAAGGAGGGATAGAAGATCCACGGGGAAGTACCGACTGCTTATGCTTCATCTTGTGAACTGGTTGATGGATTGCATTCTTACGGGCTCCTCTGGCTCTATTTAATGCTTTCTCAGATTCCTCAGTTACCACTGAATTGATGAGCCTAGAAAGTCAGTCTTTTCAATTCAGTAAAAATAATCCTCCAGTGACAACCTGTGGGTATTTGTTGGATACTGTTGAATGTAAACTATTACCCATTTTATACTTTCAACATAAGCTTGAGTTCCTCTTTGGCCATTGGCTGGCTCGACGTGTTGTATGACGTGTTATATGAAGTCCTTGCTCCATCACCTGTTGGCATCCTTTCCCTGCAACAGCCCTCCAGTACCGGGATTCTTGGGGTTCTGTCCATGGTCGCTTTTTCTTTCTACTCTTTAGCTGAGACTTGTAAACTATCACCCAGTGGGTTGTGACCGGGTAACAAAAGAACTTTTTCTTGACCTGCATTAGTATTGCAGTTTTTAAATTAAAGTTTTTAATTTAAGGTATTTTTGAGATTCACATGCCATTGTCAGAAATAATAGGGATCTCATGTACTCTTAGTCCAGTTTCCCCAATGGCAACATCTTGCAAAACCATCATGCCATGTCACCATGTCACAATCAGAATGTGGACACTGGGTACCGTCAAGAGACAGACAATTTCTGCACAGGGATCTCTCCCCCCCCTTTTTTTTTTCACACCACTTCCCATTCTCCCCAACCCCTCCTTAACCTCTGGCAACCACTAGTCTGTTTTCATTTCTATAGTTTTGTCATTTCAACAATGCTATAGGAATGGAATTGTGTAGTATGAAGTATTGGGGGAAAGGCTTTTTTTTTTTTTTTTTTTTTTTTTCAGCCAGCATTTTTCTCCAGAGATTCATCCAAGTGGTTGTGTGTTTTAACAGTTCGTTCTCATTTATGACTAACAAGCATTCTATCATAAGGATGTACCACAGTGTGTTTAATCATTAGCCCATTGAAGCATATAACTTATTTCTATTTCTTTGCTACTATAAATAAATGTCCATTTACATGCTTTTGTGGGAAGATAGGTTTTCTCTGGGAAAAATGCCCAATGCTGCAATTTCTGGGTCATATGGCAGTTGCATGCTTAGTTTTATAATAAAATGCCAAACTGTTTTCCTAAAGTAGTTGTGCCATGTCACATTCCTACCAGCAAAACATGAGCAATCTGGTTTCTCTACATCCTTACTATATTTGATATTATCGTCTCTCTTTTTTTTTTTTTTTTTTGGAGAGGTTTTTGCTACAGGGCACGTGCACTTGCCAGAAAGACAGAGAGAGAGAGACAGAGAGACAGAAAGCGAGAAATCACCCCCCCCGGGGGGATGGCCACACTGCGATCCCCTCTCCTCCATTCTCCTCGGGATCTTGGGCACGCATGCACATGAGCCCGGCATGAATTTAAGCAACTGGGTCCGGGACTCAAACCGTAGTTGACTACATGGGAGTTCAGTGACATAGCCATTACGCTAACTGCTGGTCCCTTATCGTCATTTTTTATTTTAGTCATTCTGATAGTTTTTAGAGATATCTCATTGTAGTTTTCATTTGCATTTCCCTGAAAGCTAATGGTGTTGTACATCTTTCCATGTCCTTATTTTCCATATTTATATTTACTTCAATATCTCCCTTCATGCTTTTTTAAATTCATTTGTTTGTTTGTTTTCCCCTTATGTTTTTGCTATGTATATATTGTTAGTATATTTACTTTTGAGCTTTGAGGATGGTTTGCAATATTTTCTCCCATTTTGTCATTTGCCTTTTCAGACTCTTTTTTTTTTTCTTTTTTTTGGAGAGGTTTTTGCTATAGGGCATGTGCGCTCACCAGACAGACAGAGAGAGACAGAGAGACAGAAAGCGAGAAATCACCCCCCAGGGGGGATGGCCATGCCACAATCCCTTCTCCTCCATTCTCCTCTCGGGATCTTGGGCACGCACGCACACGTGCCCAGTGTGAGTTTAGGCCACTGGGTCTGGGACTCGAACTGCAGTCGACTACATGGGAGTTCAGTGACATAGCCATTACACTAACTGCTGGTCCCTCAGACTCTTAATAGGGCCTTTCATAGAACAAAAGTTTTAAATTTTGATAAAGAGCAATACATTAATTTTCCCTTTATGGATTAGATCTTCAGTTGTATTTTATTCATTCTTTCTTTTTTACTTTTTTTTTTTTTTTGGTAGAGATTTTTGCTGTAGGATGTGTGTGCTTGTCAGAGAGAGGGACAGAGGCAGTGAGAGGGAAAGTGAGAAATCACTCCCCAGGAGGGATGGCCATGCAGCAATCCCTTCTTCTCCATTCTCCTGGGGTCTTGGGCACGCACACATACGTACTGGCATGGTCTCAAGCCACCAGGTCTGAGACTTGAACTGTGGTTGGCCTTGTGGGAGTCCAGCTATGCTATCTGCTGGCCCCTATCTTTTTTACTTTTTAAATTTGCCAGAATGCACATGTACTAGCCAGAGAAACACAACAAACAGAAGGAGAAAATATCCCTCTAAGGGAATGGTGGTCATCCACAATCACTTTTCTTCCATTTCTCCATCTTTTCAGGATTTGGGACATGCACACACATTTGCCTGGCATGTTGTTCAAGCTGGGTTCTGGAGCAGTCACCCATGTGGGATCCAGTCCCTCAAACCTGAGGCCACAGGGCAGACCCCAGACTTTTAGCTTCAACTCTAAGAACTCTTTATGAAGCTATAGATATTGAAGATATTTTCTTCTGTTGTTTTTTTTTTTCCTAAAAATTTCACAGTTTTGTGTTATATATTTGAGTTACGATTGCATAAGGTGTAAGATTTTGGTTAAGTAGTTCTATAGCTATCCTTCAGCATCATTTTAAAAGCTATTTTTTCTCTTTTGAATTTTTTTGGCACCTTGTTGTTATCAAAAAACAGTTGGGCATATTTTTGTGGACCTACTTCTGTGTTCTCCGGTAGGTTCCATTGCTCTCTGTGTCTTTCTCTCTGCCAGTATCACACAGCCTTGGTTGGTGTCAGTAGGTAGTAAGTCTCAACACTGGTTTGACTGATCCCTTCCGTGCTCTTTTTTGTCTTCAGTTTATTTGTTGACATGTAAGAATTGTACTTATTTATGGGATACAAACTGTCAACTACGTGATTTAAAAACTATCATCTTGGTGCTGGTGTCTACTGATTGACTTCATTTATTTAGTTTGAGGCCTTTCTGGTTCTTGGTGTAGTGAAGGATTTCTGGTCGAAACCTGGACATTGCCGTATTGTGTTATGAGACTCTGGATGCGATTTAGCCCTTCAGCTTTGCCTGGCTTCCTCTGATACCCACCTTGTTACTTCCAGGTGGAGGTGAAAGTACAGGTTCTTACTCAGCCTCAGTGACACCCAAGGTGAAGGCTCTTTGTTACGACCGGGTGATGTTGAAAGTCTTCCCTCTTCTTTAGGCCTCCTCGGATACCACCCTAGCAGGAACAAAGGGGGAGCCTCATGTTGTCAGGCAACACCTGAAAGAAGATCAGGCTCCCCGTTTGCTGTTCACTGGCCCTGCGAAGCTGGATGGGGCTCATCAGATGGTAGGGATGGAAATTCTGGTTTCCTGCCTGGCCTCCTGTGACCACACCCTGTTAGAAGTGGTAGGCACTTCGTTAAGCAAAAGCTATTTGGCCTTGGCCAGTTCTGGTTGAGATGGGGCTATAGTTTTTCTGTGATGTTTTGCTGAAGACAGTAGAACAGTTGTTTGTGTAAATGTTTCTGTGTCCTTTTTGGTCCTCTGTTTAGAAAGAGCAGTTTGGTTGGGTAGGTTTTATCTGTGTATGTTGTTTCCAGGTTGCCAAATTTTTCAGCCTCATGTCTGAGATATATGAGAAAAACAAAAACCAAGAGAACTCACCATCATGCTGTTCCTTTCATTCTAAGATACTAAAAGATATGCCTTCTTTCTGTGTTTCAGAGCCTCTGTGTGTTTGTTTTACATGGAATGTCTAGGGTTTTTAGTTCCACTTAGTGGGAAGAGTAGTGAATAGTATGCCTATTCTATCTCCCTGAATGCCAAAGTCTGACCTCTTGAACAATATTTAAAATTTTTCGTTGCTCTCCCAAAATCTATATTGCTCAACTAGACTTGTCCACTGGGGTCTGTGGAAGTGAGTTAACCTTTCTGACTGGCTTCACCTGGAATGTCCATAAGGAATTTCGAATGAACACAGATTTATAAACCTCCATCTCTTGTTCCTCCACACCTCTTGTTTTATTGTGTATTACCATATAGCCATCCAATCCAGAAACCAGGAGTCATTCCTGCATGCCTTCCCCGCCTTCCCTTCCGTATTGTAGCCAGCCAAGCACGTGCCTGTGCTGCCTCAGTCACCTGTTAGCTTTGCGATGCCCCCAGATTTGGGCTCCAGTAACAGTTAAAATGTACAAAATTAAAAAGTGTCCAATCTTTGTCATTTTCTGTTCTAAGCATTTTTCTCTTCTATGTTCAGAGTTTAATGTGACCTTCATTTCCCTCTTTACTATAGCTCAAAATTGTTATTACAGTGTTTACTATCCATGGTTCCAAATGTTATTGATTCTGTGATACTGACATCTCTCCATCAGTACCTTCTTATCTACTGTCTAAATATGAGTAAAACTATATTTATATCCAAATCTCACCCCTTCTCATCTGTGTTATTGCAGTTGTCTCCTAATTTTGCTCACCTCTTCCAGACTGCTAATCTTTTATGCCATTGGCTGATTAATTTCTCTGAAGCACTGTTCTTTAACACGGTTTTCCTGCTACCAAACTTCCAGTCATTCTCTATTGCCCAGAGAATTATGTCCAGGGTTCTTAGTTTGATGTTCAACATCCTCCACATTCACTTGCATATTTTTCCTTTTTTTGGAGAGATTTTTGCTATTGAGCTCATACACTTGCCAGAGAGACAGAGAGACAGAGAGACAGAAAGTGAGAAATCACCCCCTGGGGGGAAACCCCTGAGGGATTGGTGACCACTCTGTAATCACTTCTCCTCCATTCTCCTCTAGGGATTTTGAGCCTGCATGCACATGCGCCTTGTGTGAATTTTAAGCTGGTGGGTCCGGGACTCGAAACAGAGTCAACAATGTGGGAGTCCATACACATAACCATTACTCCACCTGCTAGTCCCAACATACTCACCTCTTTTATTCTGAGTTTCTTCTCTGACTTTTGATTTTTATCTCCTCTGAACCCTGTAGGCTCCTATGGCAACCCAGGCAGGTTATGAATGACCAACTAGACTGTAGAGTTGCTTTCGTTCCACGATAACATAGTTGTGTTGTTGGGGTTATTCCTCCTGGCCTCCATTGCATGTGATTTGAGGCGAAGAAGGGAAAAACACATAACAAGACAGAGATGAGTGGTATGCAAAGGTGTGGATTTCTCTTTCCACTCAGAGTTAAAGCTACGCTGATATAGGTTATTCTCTACAGACTGGGGTGGGGAGAGGTGCAGGCTCACAGTAAGTTGTACATATGACTTCAAAGATTTGAATGTACCAGTTGACAATAAATATTTATAAAATGAGGCTTAAGAATTTGGACCATTATTCTGCCACATATCCCTTTCATACAATGAAATACAAGGCTTAAATCATGATAAAGACAGGCAGTTCAAATAATAGGGGCCCAGATTTGGGCTTGGATAAATGTTCAGATTTACTTTAAAATATGAATCTATCTACACAGGCATTATAGACAAAACCATGTTTTCTAATGGCCATGACTGTTTTGAATTTATATCCCTTTGTTTCTTCTATACTTTTGTGAAAGGAAAACACATACCTTAACTCAGTCTGCTTTCTTTTGTCTTACAAGACTTCATCACATCCAATATGATGAACAATGTCTGCCTGGACCAGGCATGTGATTAATTTTATTAAAATAAAGAAAAGATGGATCAGTGCCATACTGCGGTTAATGTGCAAAGTAGGGTCCCACATGGGTAACCAGGGTTCAAATCTTGACCCTGGCAGCTTACACCAGGATCCTGATGGAATGGAGAATTGGTGTAAAGAGGTTAGTGGCATGAGAAGGCCCCATTGGGGGTGCTAGCTCTCTCTCTCTCACTCTCTCCTCTCTCTCTCTGTCATATCCTTGTGCATGTACCCTCTGGCATAGTAAAAAGAAATTAAAATATTAATAATTGGGCACTTGATTCTGAGAAGGAATATTCTTTTCATCCAAACCAAATTTCAACCTTTCTTTGAGGATGAGGCCAAGCAATTCTCAACTAAGTGCCTACTGTAGGATCATCTATCTCTACTGATCTTATAATTTTATCTATCACAATAATAAACTAATAAACTTCAGGGATAACAAAGGCTCCTGAGTTGACAGAAGGATTAGGTGAAGTTTAGAATTTATTACAAATTCTGGCCTTTCCATATGCCTTTCCTATTATAAACTAAATGTCCCTTTCCATTCCTTTGAGAAAATGGGAAGTGATTAGGTGAGATAGACTAATTTAGGTAAGCAGCTAAAATCTGACGGGGGTTCCACCTGCCATTCCTCCCTAATGTAAGGAGATGCTTTTCCAGGGACCCTTAGGGTCTCTACCTCCAGGGCATGGCTCAGCAGTGGCTGGTCTCTGGGCACTGTCCAAATCTTATCATTTAGGCGAGGCCATCTGTGCATGGAGGTGTGGAATAAACCACTATACTCTTCAGGGTTACGGGATACAGTATGGGAAAATAAGCATACAGCTTAGAGTTAGGTGATTCAAGATCGGATTTCACCTAGGTGAGATTGAACTTGTTATTTGGAAATTCTGTCTGTTAGTTCTCTCACCTATAACAAGGAAATAATATTGGGTTCTCAGTTTTTGTGAGAATTAATTGAGGAAGCTCTATGCACACATATTACCCGTGTTATGGCAGATAGGAATCATTCGGACAGTAGGAGATGGACATGGTGCATATATCTCAGAGGACAGGGAGGACAAGTCCAAAACATCAATGTTTGGGTTCTATCACATTTTACTATGATATCATTCAATATAATTTTAAAATCAGGTTTAATGATTTTCTCATTGTCAACTTAAAAACAAAGGCTATGGCAAAGTAAGAAAAGCAAAAGATTGTATTTGGCCAGTTAGGATGATTGCCTAGACACAAAATATTTATGTTTTCCTGAATAATGTGTACCAACTTCTTACAGATTTCAAAGGCAGAAGGTAGGTTTTTTTTTTTTTTTTTTTTGAGAGGTTTTTCGCTATAGGGCGCGTGCGCTCGCCAGACAGACAGAGAGAGACATAGAGACAGAAAGCGAGAAATCACCCCCCAGGGGGGATGGTCACGCCGCAATCCCTTCTCCTCCATTCTCCTCTCGGGATCTTGGGCATGCACGCACACGCGCCCGGCGTGAGTTGTAAGCCACCAGGTCCGAGACGCGAACCACAGTCGACTACGTGGGAGTCCAGCGACATAGCCATTACGCTAACTGCTGGTTCCAAGGTAGGTGGTTTTAAGGGCAAAAGTTGAGAATGAAGAAAGAGTAGCCGGGCGTCCTGGACAGCAGGGATCGGCTAAATTCTAAGATAAAGAGAGAGAATGGCCTCATCACCTGGGTCACTTTGCTTAATCTTGGGCAAACTGTGGAGACAGAGAGTCTGGAAGGTAAAGAAGGAATGTAGTTGGGCAATAGGATAGTCATAGAGCAAAATGTCGAAGGAGTCTGAGTAGCACCCTGAGCTATTCCAGGTGCATATTCCTAAGAAACCTACAAAGTTGACTCAGGTAGACTGGAATCTTCTGTTTTCAGGAAAAATTGGCCTATTTTGGGATCTAATAGCTTCCTTAAACTTTCAGTTTTCTGATATGACATTTTAGCATAAGTGACTCCATTTGGCCAAGTCCAGGACCTACTGCAGGAGATTAGTCCAAGACTATGATCACCAACAGCTCCTGTCTAACTTCATCTTCCATGACTTGGATTTTTTTCAACTTCCCAAGGAGGCCAGGAGAATTATAATCATTCCACTTTCACTGAAATGACAACAGAGTTATCCAAAGATAGATTTTTTTT
The DNA here is from genome assembly GCA_026018925.1 of Tupaia tana. Taxonomy (NCBI): domain Eukaryota; kingdom Metazoa; phylum Chordata; class Mammalia; order Scandentia; family Tupaiidae; genus Tupaia; species Tupaia tana. The sequence continues at coordinate 115,789,505 of JAKSZU010000003.1, forward strand.
GCTCCTTCAAGTCAAGAACCTTCTTTATGCTATGTATATTTTGGTTAAAATCAATAGAATTACAAATTCCGGCAATACCATTTTCAACTGAATGAGAAGAATACAGAAATTCTCAGGCAAGAAATCTTTGACTCAAATCAATCACTTTGCTGCCTTATCTAAAGTTCATTGGCTACTGTGTCTACACATCTACAATGAACAACTACATCTTGAAAAGCTATATTTTAGGGAACAGCAGTTGGCATAATGGCTATGTCTCTGGACTCCCATGTGGTCAATGGTTTGAGTCCTGGACCCAGTGGCTTAAACTCATGCCAGGCGTGTGGGCATGCGTGTTCAAGATCCAGAGAGGAGAATAGAGGAGAAGGGATTGCGGCATGGCCATCTCTCTTGAGGAGTGATTTCTCACTTTCTGTCTCTCTGTCTCTTTGGCGAGCACATGTGCCCTACAGAACAACAACAACAAAAAAAAACAACTTCTAAAAAAGAGGAAATCTATTTTAAATATAAATATGATTAAAATCTCTCCATTATGTAGTTCTCCTCCTTCAGTACTTTTTGCCTGTCAATTTACAGATGCATGAATTAAGACAAAAGAGAATTAAATAACTGCAACTTGCCTACAATAGTGAAAAAAGGGTCAGGGATCCTGAAACGCCAGGCCCCGAATCCTGCTCAAGGTCCTGCTCAGCTCTGGAACCTTGGCCAAGTTATTTAATCTTATAATCCTAAATTTCCTCATAACTAAAAATGTTGATAAGGTTGAGAAGGAGGATGATAGCTACTTTGTAAGAATACTGTGGGGATCAGCAGATGGTGTAATAGTTATGTAACTAGACTCCCTGTGGTGTGAGTCCCAGACCTGGTGGCTTAAAACTCATGCCAGGTGCATGTGTTTGCATGCCCAAAATCCTGAGAGGAGAATGGAGAAGAAGGAATTGCAGCATGGCCATCTCCCTGGGGGGGGGTGGGGGGGGTTGTGGTGGTGGTGATTTCTTGGTTTCTGTCTCTCTAGTGAGCACATGTGCTCTGTAGCCAAAATTTCTCTCTTGAAAAAATAAAGAATACTGTGAAAATTAAATAAAAAGTATTTGAAAATCACTAGTACACTGTCAGAAACATAACAAATGCTCAATAAATTTATTCATTTGTTGTCTTTTCTCCTACATATTGTCTTCAGTGTACCTTTTCAGGGGCTGAAATGTATAGATGGAATTCCAGTTTTGGTAGAAGCTGAGATAGTTTAGGCTTCTTCCTTATAAGGTAGGATTTTAACAAGTCAGGTCTTCAAGTCTTGCATTCAATGAAAGCATAAGCAATCTAGCTGAGTGAAGAATTTGCTGCTGCATCTATTTTTATAGGAATGTTGTTTAAATTTTTTGAGGTTGTTAGAGCACTAATGAACTCTTGGAGAGAGGATACTGTTTGTTTGCTAGTTACTTTCTTTATAAAAAATACTTACTAATGGGGCAGCTGCTCTTCCCTAGAGACAACCCAAGGACAGTAAAATAGATCCACTCGAAGTCTGACCTGGAATCCAAGTACTTGAGCTGAGGAGGCCTCTTGGTAAAAAATAAACTATGTTAAGGGACCAGCCGGTGGTGTGGTGGTTCAGGTGCTGGACATTCCCACATAGCCAACCACGGTTCAAGTCCTAGACCTGGTAGCTTGCTTTTTCAGTTTCCCTCTCTCACTCTCTGTGTCTATTTCTGGTCAAATTAAAATAAATGAATGAATAAATAAATACTTCTTTAAAAAATAAACTATGTTAAAAATTGACTGGCTTGGGACCAGCAGGTAGTCTGATGGTTAGGATGTTGGACTCCCACATGGCTGACCGTAGTTTAAGTCCCCGACCTGGTGGCTTGCTATCTCACTTTCCCTTTCCCTTCGCTCCCTCTCTCTGTCTGGTGAGCACAGGTGCCTTAGCAAATATAAAATAATAGTAATAATAAATAAATAATTTACAAGATTGGATCTTTTTTCATGCCGTTTTTGAGGGAGTGATTAGGAATGTTCTTGGCTCTGGAATAGCTAACAATTTTATAAGCCAGGGTCAGTTAAAAATTAAAAATAAAAATTTCTATATGAAAAACTTCCTGTGTCCTTAAATATTTATTTATTTATTTTATAAAAAGCAAGTACATGATTAGGCAACCTAGCCTTCTGGATCATAAGATTTTTTTTTCCCTTTTATTTCTTTCTCATTCATTTTCCCCTCTTTAGTAAATTACCAGAAGGGTACACGAGCTTGCCAGAGAGACACAGGGTGAGAGAGAAAAGGCAGAAGCACCCTTCTCCATGATGAGGTGTGGTCATTCTGCAATCCCTTCTCTATTTCTCTATTCTGTTGGGATTTTGGGCATGCACACACAGGTGCCTGATATATTTTTTAAGCCTCTAGGACCAGGATTCAAACCATGGTTATACATGTGGGATCTGGCTCCCTTAACTACTAGGCTATAGGGCAGGCCCAGTCCCAAGATTTATGAAATTATTAGGAAAAAAAAAATCCTATCATTTTTGTTTCCAATGGGTAAAAATTTGAATTTACCTTTTAGAAAAAAAAAACAAAAAACACTATAGTTATATTTTTTTGTGCAAACATAACAATTCATTTCTTTGGTGATTGATTCAAGCTTTTAAGAAGGCCAACGGTCTCTATTTAGGCTTGCTATTTAATAATCCAAACTGGGGGCCAGCAAGTGGTGTAGTGGGTAAGTCACTGGACTCCCACTATGGCTGACCACGGTTTGAGTCCTGAACCCAGTAGACTGAAAATCATGCTGGGTACCCAAAATCCCAGGAGGAGAATATAGAAGAGATTGTGGTGTGGTCATTCCTGCCCGGGGAATGATTTCTAACTTTCCCTCTCACTTTCTCTGTCTCTCTTTTTGCCTCATTCTGGCAAGCACATGTTCCCTATGGCAAAAACCTAAAAACAAAAAGAACCACCCCCCCCCCCCGAAAGAAAAACAAACACCTGTAGTCAAGGCTCATTTCACACGAACAGCATGTAGCCTGTATTACATTTATGGGACAGTCATTATTTTTCTCACCTTAAACTCTTCTCAGCCAATATGGCTATTGTATTTTCTGATGAAGTTGTGAATTCATCCAGTCAATAAAACTATAGTAAAATTCACTATGTACTAATCACTGTTCTAGACAGAAGACACAGTGCACTGAAAGGAAAGTGTTAAGATGTTTGACTTTAAGGAGTTCACATTCTAGTATAGATAGTCACATATTAATGTATAATATATATGCTAGTTAGTATATAAATATAGGATATGGTTATATTGATATTGCAGAACTTAACCTATTCAAGATACGGAAATTAGAAAAAAAAATCCTGCTGTCATTATGATGAGTGTTTTGCAGTGTTATGGTATTCATTGAATCTAAAAGCTCACATTTCACTCGTGAATATGTTTTGACAATACTAACTCTATTTTGAATGCCTTGACAATACATCTCCATTTCGAGTGTATACATTTTTGCTTTGTCAGATCTGTTGTAACTGAACAAAACAACTGTAGCCACCTTGTGGATGTGTGTCATAGCAAGTGGACTCTGGCACATTTCCCTCCCATCGTTGACATGTGGAAACTGAGATAACAAGTATGTTGGTGTTATAAATTTAAGTGCCTCTGAACTGCTATCTGAGACACATCTCGCAGTGACTCCACTTGTTACCAGTATCTATTTGATAAGATCTGCACAGCTGCAGCCCTGTGTGATCAGATTGCTCCCTGAACCTCATTGCTGATGACTTTAAGGAAGGCCCGACCCATCTGAGTGTCACCTTCGGGGGTCTTGTCTCTAAGGCCAAGTTGGAGATTTCTCCCACAGATGCAGGGGGTTTGGCTTGTTGCTAGCATGGTATGCTCATGGGTCCTTCTTTTTTCCTTTTACTTAATTGCCTTTTACTTGTCTGATAGATATTGGCCTATTATCTACTTACGTTTGTGTGTTCTGCAATAAACCAATTCACTTAGGGATGTTCTTTTTTGCATTTGACATGTTGTTTGATTAGGCACAGAAAACCTACCCCTCTCACAGAAAAGTTAAATTATTACCAGGGATTAAGGACATTGAACCACCATTGATTGGTCCAGAAGGGATGGATGTCTTATCAGTGAAAAGTCTTGTCTAGCAGATCTAGAGGGATTGTCTGAATCTATATGGTGTTCATCTTGGATTGTTCTTGATCGACTAGGAATTAAAGTTGTAGAAACTGATTAAGACCTAAAGTTCCCTATCCACAAAAAAGGAAATGCTTCCTGGGTATGGCCATTGCAAATGAATTTTGTCAAGTAAAGAATATAAATCTCAGCAAACCAGTTTTATCATCTTACTGGTGCATTCATTAGTTAATAAACTAAATAAAATCTTTGATTTGTTTTCATTTCATATTTGTATGATTGTCATGAGGCCATCTTTTTAAAAAGTATATATTGGGACTAGCAGATGGAGAAATGGTTACATTGCTGGACTCCCACATAGTAAACCACAGTTCAAATCCAGACCCGGTGGCTTAAAATTCATGCCAGGTGGGTGTGCGTGTGTGCCCAAAATCCAGAGAGGAGAATGGAGAAGGGACTGTGGTGTGGTCAATCCTCTCTGGTGGGTGATTTCTCCCTTTCTGTCTCTCTGTTTCTCTCTGCGGCAAGCACATCGGCCCTATAGCAACATTTTTTTCTCTCTCTTTCTCAAAAAAGCATACATTAATAACATGCTGTAGATATAACTTTATGTAAAATATATTAGTATATGATCTGGCATGTAATAAGATGATATCTGCTAAGAAGAAAAATAATACAGAGAAAGGAAATGAAGGGAGGAGAATTCCAGGCAGAGAGAACTGCTCGTATAAAGGCCCAGAGATGCAAACCTGTCTAAGTATTCCAGGTAACAAGGAATCTCAAGGGTCTGGAGCAGATGAAGTTGGAGAGGTAACGGGAGAACAGATTTTATGAATCTCTGGAGGATCTAAAAAAACTTAACACTTTTCTCTGGATGGCATGAGAGGCACAGACCAGTTTCTAACAGTTCTGGGGCCAGGACAAGAGGAAAAGAAAGCTCTATAGTCACATAGCCTTCCTTACCTCTTGGTCATCTCCTGACCTTTGGGTATGTAGAGGTCTTACCCAAATTATCCCAGAGAAGATAGACATAGGAGAGACTCTCACAGGGGAGGAGTAGCTGAGGGCCTGTTCAGAATACTCAGATTGCAGCAGCTGGGGAGAGGGTGGAGAGAGACGCTCTGTACAATCACTTTCTCTAGGCCCTGGAAGACAACTCTCAATCAGAGGAGATTCTAAGTGGGCTTTGAAAATGTGAAGCCCAGGGCAGGGGCTTTAAAGCTAGAGCTAGAGAGGAATTTGAAATTCTATACACAGATGCAAAATGATCAGACCTAAATAGAAAATGAATTTCTTCTACTATGGAGTAGAGAATATACCGTCAGGATTGGAGAAAACAAGGTGTGAAGCTGGCGGCAAATGAGGAAGCTTCCTTCTTAATTCAGGTGAAAGATGATGGTGCTTAGAACAATTGGTAACAGGGGAGGTAAAAAGAAAAGTTCAGATTCTAGATGTACATTGAAAATGAAGCTAACAGGATTTATGGATATGTTGGATGTGAGTTCTTGAGGGAAAGGGAGAATTCAGAGATGAATCTGGAATTTCTAGCTTGATTAGCTGGAGAGACAGAGGAGTTACCATGGAATGAGATTAACTGAACATTATTTTTTTCTTTTAACAGTTTTTGTTGTTATTTTTCAGAGAAGACTAAGCTGGGGTTGAGAGGACTGTGAAGACCTGATTTGGATAATATTCTGTTTATTTTGGAGCCTTGATTTTCAGACTGGAGTTCAGAAGAAATTCCCATTTTCAGGAGGTATCCAACCTATTCATGATGGAAATCTCGGGGCAAGGCGGTGATGTCACTTTTCCTGGTTTGGGAGCACTGGAAACATGATTAGTCATTGTTAAATGTTGTTTGCTGAATCTTTCTCTTTTTCAGTTAGTCCCCAAATTATGGAAGTCTCTTAAGGGTTGGAGCTCAGTCTTTATTATCACTCTGGGGAATTGAGGTAAGGGTCTGTGCTCAAACTCAAGACAAAGCAATGCAGGAAAAACTAATGATAACTTGAAAGAAGCCAGGATGAAGGTGGCAAGAGGTGACTTCCCATGACCTTTTCATGAGAAGACCAGAGCATCCATTCAAAACAAGTTGTCTCTTCAGATGAAAAGAAAAACAGGCTAGAACCAGAGCTTGTTCTTGGAGAGCGTCATAGAAGCTGTGTTCTTGTGCAGTGAATTCTCATGGGCCTTAACAGAACACTCCTGACCTATTTCACGATTAATGAGACATAATGATATATAACCAAAAATAGAATCACTTGAAATAAAAATCAATATTTCAAAAAATTAAAAGGAGCTACAAGAGGTTCATGTTTCCATCTCAGGAAACTCTATCTGAGGACAAAGTGAAGAGCCCTTCAACACTGGGAGTCCTTCAACTCCTTCTCACAGTTTCTTGAAGAAATGCTTTTTGTTTGTTCTTGTATTGCAGGATTTTATAATGATTTACTCTTTACCGTATTGTTGGATATAACTCAATTAATCTACAAAAAGTATTCCATTTTGATGACTTGATACACCTGACCATGTTAAACTTCCTTCCAAATCAGCTATTGTCCTTTTCGATTTTCTCTTTACGAATCTATGTATCATTTTTTCTTGGCCTAAAATAGAAAGCCTATCACTTTATTCTGTATCACTCAACAAGGCATTTTTCACTTTCCTGCCTTATACCTATGGCTCAAGCTTGCTTTTTGTCTACTAAACCAAGGAAACATCTATTGACACTCAGTGCTCTTATATTTTATCTGCTGTTTCAAAAACGAGAGCAAGTCATGGTGCATTAGTATCTTATAGCTAATAGAACAATGAATCACAATCTTGGTGGCTTAAAACCCAGAAATGTATTCTCTTACAGTTCTAGAGGCTGTAAGTCCAAAAACAAAGGATCAGCAGTGTTGCACTCCCTTTAAAGTCTCTACGGGACGGTCCCTTCTTATCTCTTGCAGCTTCTGGTGACTCCAGGCTTTCCTTGCTTTGTGTTGCCTTACTTCCTTTTTTGCCTCCATCTTTACAAGGCCTTCTGCTCTTTGTCTGTGTCTTCCCCTCTTCTGTCTGTCTCAAATCTTCTTCTGTCTTTTTCTTGTAAGGACATTTGTCATTGGACTTAAGGTCAACCAGAATGAACTCATCTCGAGATTCTTAATTTAATTAGATTTGCAAAGATCCTTTTTCTAAACAAGGTCTATGTCATTTTGGAAGCCACGGTTCAACTCACAACATTTGGTCCTAGGGGAGAATGTTCTCTGCTCAGAGGTCTTTGTTACTATAGCAGCTGTTAGTTATCACAAGCAATGTTGCCAATGTAAACTTCAAGAAGAAACAGACTTCGCTGGGTTCCAGGATAACCAGTGTGGTATCCGTGTGCTCTTTGTTAATTACCTGGATTTAGACCACTTCGGCCAAGCACAAGTACTTCTTCTTCATTGTAAAATTAAAAACTAGAGACATATAATGTACTAATTATAAATAATTTACTCTGGAATAAATAATTAAGCCTTGATTAGACTTACATAGTCACCTTTTTCATTCCCTGATGTTGAGAAGCAGAAGTTCCAACATTGTACAGAGGTTGTCAAATATAGCAGGTGTCCAAAAGGAATGATGAAACTTTATTGAAAGTAAATATTTTTTGGGAAGAAGTCTTCAATACTTCAAAGAAACATCACCAGTGGGCACATGATAGCTACAGCATGCAGGAGCATAGTGACCACAAACAGCAATTGATTCAGACAGAAAACTGCCAAGGGATAGAAAGCCACGGTTTGAATTCAGAAACAGCAAATGGCTCTATTAGTTAAGATGGAGACACTATAAATAAATACAAGATGAGTCTTCCATTTTGAACAAGCTTTATTAATTATGTGAATTAGTAAAGCCAGCCTTAAAATGCACATCCATAACATTCATTGGCCAGATGGGTTATGGTCCCAATGGCAGGCTCCGACTCCAAGTATGTTCATGTGCATGTCTGTGTGCAAACACACGCTCATCGTTCAGACATGTGCAATGCACTCTTCTGTAAGAAATAACTTGTGAGTGGCCGAAATTTAAAACACATGTCATTGCCATAATAAGATAGGGTACCAAGGAAGAATTTACTAATGTGATTAGCAAAGATCTAGGGATTTCTAAGCAATTCTATTATATGTAGACGTTCTGGTACAAGTTCATGAAAATTGATGAATGGTTTTGATTTAGAAGTATACTACTATAATTATAGTGCAGAAAGACGAGTTATAAATCTATTAAGAATTAGAAATGGCAGAATGCATAGGATTTTGAGACATCTCAATCACACTTAATTACAGTGGATTAGAAATGATCTTTAAGGGACTAGTAAACTATGTAGTTCATGAAGCGAGGCGATTTGGAGTACTTTCTTCCCTTCCACAAAACTTAATTCTGGACAGTATTATCGTCTATATGTTCTCTAATTCTGAGTTAGGTCTGAGTTACAATGAGCAATGCTCTCCTTTAAACTAAATGTAGTCATTGAATTCTTGGGTCAATGTCTGAGATTGATCACAAATATATAAAAGAAACATACCTTCACATTCTCCTTTCATTTAGAATTTAGACGAGGGGTTGCTCTAGGGGATCGGGCAAAGATCTTGTCTGAACGTGTTACAAAGATGGAAAGTTGATGGTGGTGGTGGGTGGTCCTTTAAGGAACCAGGCAGATGGAGAGGATCCATAGACCATCTCTTGAGGAAGCAAGTTGATGAAAACTGAGGAAAAAGTAGAATCCTGGTGTTCAGATGGACTTCTTCTTGCCATTTGCTCTGCAATGCTGCCCTAACTAAAATAAGTAAAGAAACTGACACTGAGGCGTAATGCTAAATGACCACTATAAGGTATGATATTTTAAGAGGTTGTTTTCCAACTGTTTCATGCCTCAAGAGTTAGACAGTTTTATGGGAACCATTTATACATGTAGTGGAATTGGTTGTTCGAGAAGTAGTGGAGCCCTCTACCTGGAAACTCCTTCTGCTCACCCTTGCCTCAGCTCCACCTCCCTGGGCATCCCCTGAGGGAGAATTTTAACACTCTACGAGACACTGTTTGGGTTTGAAAAATTACTAATCTACTGTGAAGATCAGGGAAAATACTGCCTTAGACCCAGGAAATGATTTCATATCCTGTTTTTATCTTTTGTTCTCATCATGTTGTTTTTTTTTTCCTTTTCTACTCAGACCCCCTCCCCCCTTTCCCTGACACTTTTTGTTTTAAAGTTTGGTGTGTCATTTTTCCAAAAATTACATAAACATAGTAACTCTACTGTTTAGATTAGCTCAGTCTCACCCTTGAGAGAAATTGTTTTGTGCTTTGTTTTTGTATACCGCAATCACGTCACCAGATGACACGACACCCCAGTCTGTTATCACCTCTTCCACCTTGTTTTTCCTCTGACTGTGAAGCTTTTCTATCCCTTTACATAAGGCCACCCTTTCCTTGCTGCTTAGTGAAGTCCAAACCCATTGTTTTCTTCCCTGTGCCCTTGGGTTTACCTCCCTGTTGGCTCCTTGGACCCCTTTTCTAAAGAGCATCCTTTTCTCTCTGGAAGAGTAATCCTCATGTACTCTCCATCCCGCTGTGAAGAGGGCACCATCTTGGCCACCAGACCGGCTGAAAGGGTGCTGGCATCTGATGGAGTGGACATTATAGGGTCAGAATTACCCACACATCTGTCCAACCAGATTTCCTTGACATCATTATGGGGAGGGCATTTATTGTGGGAAGAAAACTTTGAAGAGATTGTCTCTGATTATTAGTATTCTAAACATCTCTCTCTCTCTTTCTATAGTCCTCCCTCTTTCTCTTTTCCTAATTATTAGTATAAAATATGATATAGAAAACCTACTGGGTATTACATACTTGTAAAATCCTTACAGGATAAAATAAGATGAGGGGTGGTTGGGAAACCTATCCATGAGGTCTCTGTCTGCCTAATTTCCTGTCTTATCAACCCACCAAAACTCAATCATGGAGGCCCCTTCCTACCCAGAAAAATAAATTTAAGATAGTGACAGATGGGCCATGGCACAGTCATAATACAATTGACTCCATGTGGGAAAGGTCCTAGGTTTATATCCTGAGACCTCACCGGGCATACCAAGCATACCCCCAAGTGCCATGATCCAGGCCTGCTGAGACATGGGTGGATTGTGGCATGAAGGATTTGTTGAGAGTGCCTATGTCTCTTTCTCTTTCTTTCTCTGTCTCTCTCTCCCATGAAAGGAATTAATGGATAAACTTTGAAAATAGTGAATCAGAGCTGATCCCGTGGCCTAGGATTTAAGGGAGCCTGATCTCACATGATGGACCATGGGTCAAATCTCAACTCCAGTGGCTTGACAAACATGCCAAGCACATGAGTGTGCCCCAAATCTTGTCAAGATGGAGAACTGGAGGAGATGGGGCTGAGGATTGACCATTCTCCATTGGTAGGTACTCTCTCTTTCTCTCCTTCTGTCTCCCAGTCTCTTTCTGGTCAATGCCTGTGTCCTCTGGCAATTGAAAAAAAAGTAAATCATAAAGGAGATGTTTTCCCACTAGGTTTCCACCAAAGCTTGTTTCCGCAGAACCGGGAATCTGGGGGTGCCTTGCCAATATGTTCTGCTGCGCTCCCAAGCTCTTGGTGCTCAGTACAGCGGGGTGCTGGTGGCTGGGAGCTGAGCCTTGGGTTACCATGCTGCTGTCTCTCCTTATTACAACAGTCTCTCAGGTGGATAAAACACTCTCACCATTTGTAGAGACTTTCAGTGTCATCTTCCTTTGAGTAGCCTTGTCTTCTTCATTAAAAAGGGTCATATCGATGGAATTCAAACTGCCTTAGTGATACCTATTCCTCATCATACAGCCTGAGTTTGGTGATGCCACTGAGTACGTACCGGGAGTAGGAAAACTAGTCACCCTTGGAATTTTAGCCTGGAAGGTGGAGCCTTTTGTCAGGCCTCCCTTGGTCAGGATTGTCTTTACCTGTGTGTCTCTTTCTTCTTACTCTGTGTTTTCTTGCAGAAAAAGAATGTATGGTGCTGTTGCTCTACTGTCCTTTGACACATACACCTCTGGTTGAATTGGGGAACCCTCTTGTCTATCACATTTAAGTCTGGAAAGAAAAACACTGAAATAGATGCAAGAAAAATTTTCCAAACTTCTTGGATTTGTGGTTAGTGCTCTCCTGAAAGAATAATGAAGCTGTTCACTAAGCGCCTGCTGTGCTCCCAGGAACTGGCTCTGCTTCCAGGGAATGAAGCTGGGGTAGAGAAAAAACCACAGTCCTCTCTGCCAGGGAACGGACATGGCTGACCTTTCCAGTGGGCAGATGTGCCAGCTGCCAGCATCCCCGCCCAACTCTCTGTCCCAGTTTTCAGAAATGGCAACCTCGAGTTTAATTCCTTTGGGCCTGGAAGTCTTCTTAGTCTGTAAACTCTTCGTATTTCTCTCTCCCCACAAGAAAATAGATATGAGGATTCCCTTGGAATTTTTCAGTTCAGTGAGAACAAAGATTGATGGGAAAAAATTTTAGGTTTCTAAATTATGGAGGGGGTATTTTTTTTAACTTTTTTCCCTAGTGAAGTCTCCAAGTTTATCCTCGTCAAATTAAATATAGATTTAAAAATGCAATCTCATTAACCTATCAATGTTGCAACATTGAATGTAACACATGTACTATTCTGGTGGGGATATTTGACCATAGAGTAGGCTGTGAATGTGAATATTCAGGGACAGGGGATACATGTGAAATTTCTGTACCTTCCAATTAATTTTACTGCAATTTAAAACTATTCTAAAACACAGTTTATTTAAATTTTTTTAAAAAATCACTTCTTTAGTACGGGGTAAAGGAACATTTGTGAGAATAAATTGTGAAAAGAAAAGAGCAATAAAGAACATAGAGAAACAAAAAATACAATCTCCTATGTTAATTCATTGATTTTATTTGTACAGTAGCTAAGATTAAAGTGATCGTGATGTAGTCTCTTAGTGACTCTGGAGATGTAAAACAAAACACTTAGATACCTTCTAATAACTATCCATTTGTGGAATACATGAAAACCCAATAACAATCACAGAAGTTATTCTGATTTGAAAAATGATTTTGTGATATTTATCTCATCTGGAGAATCCCATTTTGTATCTCATCTGGAGAAATTACAAAGTTTATGTCGCATCTGGAGGAATTAAAATGTCTGAGCTCATATTGATACAGTTCAAAGCAGTGTCAAAATCCATACACACATTTGGGGCTGGCAGGAGGTGCGATGGTTAAGGGCACTAACTCCCATATGGCCAACCACAGTTCAAGTCCCAGACCTGGTGGCTTGGTTCCTCACCTTCTCTCTCGCTCTCTCTCTTCTCTTTCTGTCCCTCTCTGGCCAAATTAAAATAAATAAAGAAAGAAAGTTATAAAATAATTTTTTTGAGAGGTTTTTGCTATAGGGCATGTGCGCTCACTAGAAAGAGACAGAGAGACAGAAAGCGAGAAATCACTCCTCGGGGGGATGGCCATGCCACAATCCCTTCTCCTCCATTCTCCTCTAGGCATCTTGGGCAAGTAAGCACACATGACTGGTGTAAGTTTAAGCTACTGGGTCCGGGACTCGAACTGCAGTCAACTACATGGGAGTCCAGGCACATAGCCATTACACCAACCGCTAGTCCCAGTCAAGTAATTCTTAAAAAAAAAAAAAAAAATCCATACACAAAATAGCTATCCCAGACAAAGCAAACACGAAAGGAAACAAATGTACATACTGAATGGTTGGAGTGTAACAAAGCCCTCATTTTGTTCATCAACCATACTGTCCTAAAATCTAGCTTAGCAGAAATGCAGTAACAGAGCGTATCTCTTACTCTTTGGGTTGATTTCTGCTAGGTGTTTGAAGTGTTTACATCTCCACTGGTATACCCATAAACTCTTCACACTGCTGTTATTTGAAGGGAAAGATTAGTGCTAGTTGTTGGGCCAGGTACCCTGGATATAGGACATGAAGAAACACCCAAAAGTCACTTATTCTCCCCACTCTTCTCCTGTCTATAAATACTTTATGCTCTTATTCATGAGTGCATGAGTGGCCACTTCTGGTGACTTCCTTATATACTGGGATGTGTTATAGAATGAATGACAACTGCCTTGCTGACCAAGACAGAAGACACATAAACCTATAGTCTACTCTTTGGTAGCACTGGGCATATGAAACATGCCTCACGGAAGTGTGCCTACAAAGTGAAAGGACATTATTAGTTATTGTCTTCTGAATATGAGCTACGGTCTTTCTTGAATATATCTACAATTCAGAGAAATTTCAGCTACAACTGGAACCCTGAATTTATTCAGGAAATGTGGCAGTAATATATGAGACATATTCCTGGTCTTGAGCCAGCATATAGGCACAGTAACACCAGGGACTTAAAGGCTGGCAATGTGGTTTCAATAAGAATGTTCTCAAGGAAATGTGTGCATTGGAGATAATTTAGATCCACGCGGAGACTTGCCCAGACCTCTACAAAGCCCTAGGCTGAATATCTGAGATCTGTAAAACATAAAAACAATGGATCTACTCAAAAGCTCATATTCCTCCCTAGATATTCTCCTTCTTTAGTTAGTATTACCGGCTGCCAGGTAGCCTAGTTTCTCTGGGAAATCTTGTATTTCCTCTGAGGATTCACCTAAGACAAATTCTAATATAAAAATTAAAAAGAAAGATCCTGAAATTTTAACTACTCAGTAACTTAGTGTATATGTAGATCATGAGTTATTTTGCACACATATACAGACACACGCTTCAGTTATAAAACACAAGTCAATAAATAACCATGTCCCTTGGAAAGAATACTAAAAAATCAGACTAAATCTTCCAGGAGGAATGAAAACAATTTTTCATTCAAAGGATTATGTTGTATAGAGGCCATTTTTAGTTTGCGTCACTCTAATAGCTATAAAAACACATAGAAAATAATAAAAAATAGACAAACAAGTCCCCTAGATGGCTTTCGGGAAGCAGAACAAGTAAGAACATTCTCCATCCTGTAAAGTGCAGCACACACTCTGTCCCCTTTCTTGCCACTCTCTGTGTGTTTAGGTGTGACACACAGGACTGGAACTCAATGACTGTTATTGTTGTTGTTTTGGGAAAGAAGGAGGATCTGGTTGTAACAAGAAGTTTGGCTCTAGAGCAACCAGAGGTGTTGAAGTTCAGAAAAGATCAGAGTAAGGTTAGTTCCTTTGACAAGTATTCAAAGGTCTATGGACACAGAGCTCATCTGAACTCTAAACCTATGGAGTCTGCCAAGTTGGCTATAATAACTGACAGGATTGGGCTTTTCCCCAAGCCTTCCATCACTTTCACTCTGATCCCTGCCAGAACTCCAACTAGAAAAAGCCTTTCTTGTCGTGTTTGACACCCCCTGCTTTAGTCCCTGCTATAAACTCTGCATCCAAATATCTCAGCGTATCAACTGAAGGTTGATAATATACTTGGGCAGGAGTTCAAAGGGTGCCTAAGAGCCTAAAGAAGGGTCACTCAGCCTTACGTAAATAATGTTACCCTGGAATAAATTAAAAAGTGACTGATTCGAGGTCCAGCCATGTTAGCAATCCCTTTTCTTATAGCCTAGGTGCACCCAGGAGCACTGCTGTTGGGCATGGTGTCCAGTGTAGTACGCATGCTCTAAGGCTGCAGAAATTGTCATCTGTAATTTAAATGCCTTCTATGATGAAAGAGAAAGAAAAAGAAAAAAATCAGCATCCAGTAGCCTGCCACAGGCATAGGAAAAGCTAAACTTTAAATTAATTTATTTATTACATAGGCTCTTACTATGTGACGGTCCTTCTACCTCAGTCTTCCAACTGGGACTGCAGGTACTTACTGTTCCACTTGGCCTTTGGGTTGGACTGGAAATCAAACCCGGGTTTCCCACGTGGTCACAGACGGTGAAACACAGTGGATTAACAACACATGGTGCAGTAGTGGGGCCTAACATTTTCTTCTTTTTCTTTTCCTAATCTTTGTTAGAGAGTGTGGACACTTATTAGAGAGAGGGAAACGGAGGTAAAGTCTGGTAAAGAAGTAAAGAGAAAGAATCCCCAGTGGGGGTTGGCCACGTAGCAATCCTTTCTCTTCCTTTTGGAGTTCTGGGTACACACACGTGTGTGTCTGGCCTGTTTCTCAAGTTGCCGGTTCTGGGACTCAAACTGCATGTTCAGCTATGTGAGGTCCAGTCACTTTAACCAGCAGGCCTTGAAGCTGGCCATAAAATGTCATTCTTGAACTTTTAACTTAGTGATTTCTAATGCACACTACTAACACATGTTCTTTTCCACTTAATATCCAACATCACTTTGTCTGCTTTGATAGCTCACTCTAGAGTCCTGGGAATTACCTAGGTATTATCATCGGTTGTCTCCAGCACTACTGTTTGGACTCAATGTTAACATTAATTCCATCACGTTAAAATGAATGGATCACAACCATGTCCAGCGCCCAGCATCCAGATTGGTACTGACGCCTTGAGAGACGTGCATTTGTCTAAAGATTGTTTTCCATGAGTTTTTAAAACTACAGGTTGTAACTGATGCACTCATAAAATCAAATGATTGGATGGCAACCAGACATTTAAAAAATGAAATAGGCTGGGAACCAGCAGTTAGCATAATGGCTATGTCGCTGGACTCCCACGTAGTCGACTGTGGTTCGCATCCCGGACCTGGTGGCTTAGAACTCACGCCGGGTGCGTGTGCGTGCGTGCCCAAGATCCCGAGAGGAGAATGGAGGAGAAGGGATTGCGGCGTGACCATCCCCCCCGGGGGGTGATTTCTCGCTTTCTGTCTCTATGTCTCTCTCTCTCTCTCTGTCTGGCGAGCGCACGTGCCCTATAGCGAAAAACCTCTCCAAAAAAAAAAAAAAAAAAAAAATGAAATAGGCTAACCTCCACCAAGAATAGAAAAGATCAGAGTCCATCCTGTGCAGCGTGAGAAAGCAGTGTAAGTGTAATTTTTAGTTGTATGTGTGTGTGTCTGTCCTGGTCATCATAGAGAAACTAGTGTTTTCTTCCCAGGACTCACAATCAAAAAGTGTAAGAGCCATTGATTTAGACATTCAAGTGTAACTTTGAGGTATCCAGCTACTCTTGGCTTCAGTTTTTAGTTTTGTGAATTTAGCAGAAGTCAGAGGGAGATCACTTCGAACCTAAGCCAGACTATGCCACTTAATCAGAGCCTGCCAGTGGCTTCTCTTCAACGAGGGGGCACCTCTCTGACTCCTGCTCTCTCTCTCTTCCACTCTCCTGGTCTCAGACAAGAGCAGTTCTTTTCTGGTCCTCAGATTCATCAGGTGCACACTTGCTCAGTCTTTGAGCAGGTTGTTTTCTTGTCTGGAATTTCTTTTCCCTCAAAGGCTATAAATTTTGCTCCTATATCTCCTTTTTTAGTGAGACCTCCTATACCTCTCCATTTAAAATCACAGCTACTGTCCCATCTAGCCCTGAATAAGCTTACTGCTATCTCACGTGACACTCATTGGACATTTAGTTCCTGCCTCTCTTGATACAGTTGTGAGCATCAGTTGTGAGACAGGAATCTGTGTGTTCCATTCATACACAAGTACATCTCTTACTTAAAGCTATGCAGTCTACAAAATAGGTGCTTAAAACTATTTGTGGGGCCTGGGCCCATGGCCTGGTAGTTAAGAGAACTGGATTCTGCATGGCCAATTGTGTGGTTCATGTCCCAGACACCATAACTTCAGAAGTAGGCTGGATGTGTGTGCATGCCTACCTAAATCCTGACAGGGTGGAGAAATGAAGGAGAAGGGACTGTGATGTGGCCACACCTTATCGGGGGACATTTTCTCCCTCTCCCTCTTTCTCTGTCTTTGTCTTTCTGGTGAATTCATGTGTGTTTGTGGAGTGGGGACAGAACTATTTTTGGAAACGGCTAAAGAAATACTGCATTCAAATGCGTGCACTTTTATTTCCCACTGGGCACCTGGAGATGGGGGGAGATCTTCCAACTGGGTGTAATTCCCACGAACTGTAGTTGCTCCCTCCACTGTTGCAGATTAGACTCTCTGAGTGCCCACCCTGCTGCTCATGGGAAGCAAGGTGATGAGTAAATGAGAGGAAACAAACTCACTTTCTTCTCCCAACAAGGTCCTCTTGGGATCCAGCCTGCCAACTTTCCCAGTCTCACTTGTTTCTCCTGGAGCTACCCAGACCTCCACCTGCACGCACAGAACCTGCTTTCTAGACCTAATACTACTACAGTTCTCTGGATAGCTTGCTATTTCACAATTTTATACTTTTAAACCTACAGTTCCCACCACCTAGTATTTTAATAGTCTTTGCCTACTTAGCAACTCTTTTATTTTAAAATTGATCCCTCCTTCCTTCCTTCCTTCCTTCCTTCCTTCCTTCCTTCCTTCCTTCCTTCCTTCCTTCCTTTTTTTAGTTTCCTTCCTCTCCCCATCTCCCTATTCCCCATCCCTCCATTCCTCTCTCTTCAAGGTCTTATGCCACCACTTGTCCCTGAGCCATCAGGATCACAGGCATTTGCAAGCACTCAAGGCAAGGGACAAGGTGACTCAGAAATGGAACCCTGATCTCGATATGGCTTCCAGCATTACAGAGTATTGTGCACTACTACTGCACCATGGCTGGCTTCAGCAAACTTGTGTTTAATCATCTAGAATAAGAATATTTCTCTTGGCCTGTGAACCATTTTCTGACCCTTTTTTGTCACTTTTCCCATCTAGGCATTTTTGGTGCTGGAATGGTAGCATCCTTGTTACAGAGAGAGAGGACAAATCAAGACAAGAAGAGCATTGCCATAGAGCAGCGATGTGAAGTTGGGCTGCTTTGGCCTTAGTTTCCTCATCTGTTAAGTGGGCTTCCCGGGGCTATTTTAGACTAAGATGCACCATTAAGCTTGATGACAGTGTATGGCAATGATGTGTGGTATACATGTCACTTTTGCTTCCCCTTTCCTAAAGTGCTGTGTGCATCTCCCTATCAGCATTCATCCAGCTGGGCACTGAATTGTTCGTTCTTCCATCTCACACAGTTGGCTGGAATTCCTAAAGGACCTGACCATGCTCTAGGCATTTTCGTATTTGTGGCACTCAGGGTCTAACAGGTGATGATGATGATGACATCGTTTATATGGCTAGCATTTGTTAAAGGCTCTTTAGTCAGCATGACACATGGATCACTCTTTGTGTTTCTCACAACAATTCTGTAGGGCTATGTTCCTATTATCTATCCCTATCTTATAGATGAGGTAACCTTTCTCGGAAAGTTTACATTTGCACAAAAGCACAGAGCTCTGATGGGCTGGAGCTGGAGTTTGAAGCCAGTCGGTGCACTGAATAAGCTTCAAGCTATAGACCACACCTCTGCCTGGAATTTTCTTATTTCAGGGGTAAGCCCTTGGTCAATCCTGATGCTATTTCCATGGTTCCCCACTCCACACACAAAACAATCCTGCTGGACAGGCCCAAACATCTGGCCAATGGGAACTGGACAGAGCTCCATCTGGAAGCCATCAGCACCTCTCATGGGTCAGCTGCAAGGGATTTTATTTCAAATGATCCAATACATTTCCTCTGCTTCCCCCTCACAGACAAATTTGTTGGCTGCACTGTTCTGATAGCTTAGGGGTAAAGGGTCCACTTAAATGGCGACTTAAACTCAAATCAGTGAGTCCCCAAATGCTATTTGTTATTGTTGAAACGTATGTTTCCATTTTCCAACCAAATCAGAGACAGTCAATGGCGTCTCTGGATTGCAGGTATGTCTGAGAGCTCAGACTAGTCCCAATCTTGCAAATATTGTTTGCTTTTTTCTTTTTTATTTATTTAAACAATCTGAAGGTGCATTGCCCAATTTAAACCAATTTTCTGCTTTCACGATTAAGAATTTGATGCCTCGTATTCCCTCTGCCTCCTACAAACTGACCATGGGTCTAAAGTCGGAGAGTCAGAGATTGCCACACATCCCTCCCAGGCAGCATTAGTCATGTTCCCACACTTTACACCTCTCTGGAAGGCAAACTTAGGGTGATTAGAGCCACAACGATGTCTCTGCTTCCTCTTCTATTGTTTTAACGCACAGTTGTCAATTGAGCCAGAAAATCTTGGTTGAGTACTTATAAAACATATTCAGATTCTGGGACCAACAGGTGGTGTGGTGATTAAGGCTCTGGACACTTCCACATGACTGACCATAGTTCGAGTCCTGGACCTGGTGGCTTGCTTTCTCACTTCTTCTCTCTCTCTCTCTCTCTCTCTCTCTCTCTCTCTCTGTGTGTGTGTGTGTGTGTGTGTGTGTCTGGTCAAATTAAAATAAATGAATGAATACATTTTAAAAAATTAAATAAATAATTCTTAAAAAAAAATTCAGATTCTTTCTCCTCAAGATTAAGAGACTAAACATTGTGAAAGTACACACATTCCTATTTCACTCTTAACATTGACACTTGTTTTGATTCTTATACTTCAGTATTCAGAAATGACACATTTATTTTTCAGAAAACAAAACACTGGAATCAAAGATTAGTTTTCTGAGCAGCCAGGGAAGCATCTCCAGAAGTTTCCAAAGACTTCCTGATATCATTAGGAAGGAGAAATGCTTTGAGAACCAAGAGCTCTGTCTATGGAACAAGATGCAGTTACATTTGAAAATTCATGTTTGTTTTTCACATAATTTCTTTTGCCAATAAAACCGTGTCATTCCTAAAGTCATATGAATAAAAGAGTGATGTCGTTGCAGATTTTATACTAAAATATGGTGCAATATTTTTCAATTAAAAATGTTTACACCCCTCCTTCTTAGTTTCTCTCTCAAAAGTCAGTCCTAGAAGTAGTTTTGTCAGATCAAGAGAGATGCATATATGTGTGTGTGTGTCCATGTGTGTGGTGTGTGTGTGTACACACATGCACGGAGTCAAATTGTCTTCTAGGTTTATTGTAGTAAATTCTATAAACAATAACAGATGAAGTCCATGTTTTTAAATGAGAGAATCACAAGAGTAAATTATATTCAGGCCAAACAATATTTCATGAGTATGCACTACTGTGACGAGGAAGATAATAGTGTTTGGTTATCTTGGTCTGCCACATCACAGTGTCATGGCACAAGGTGGTCCATATTCTCTTGCATTCTAGAAGCAGGCAGAAGGTGAGACAGGGTCAGTGGTTGGTAGTGTAGGTGTGGGCAGGGGCCGAGCCTTTTCTTCTCTGTCAGTCACGCTCTTCAGTCCTGTGACATCCCCCTTACGTATACTGATCTTCAAGGATAGTGCATTTGATGATTGCTTGGATAATGTGCCTCAGAATTATGAGCAAGTTTAAGGAAAGATGCCAACCGATAGCACAGTGGTAATGTGACACTCTGCAATGCTAGATACAGATGGGAGTGTCCCAGATTCTCATCCCATGGGGCATGTGAGGACATGTCCATGATCCAGACTGGATGAACCCAAGGGTAGCTTGCATTGTGAAGACACTTTTAGGAATGTCTTCCTTTCTCTCTATATATATCTCATGGAATAAGTATATAAATAAACTTTAAAAAGAAGAAAAATGTCATTGGAAATTTTCAGGCTAAAACTACTAATTCAGATGCATTATTGATATATAAAATGCCTTGATGTATCAGCACTTACACTTAGAGAAAATAGAGACCCCGATTTCATCCATTCATTTATATATATATATATATATATATATAGAGAGAGAGAGAGAGAGAGAGAGAGAGAGAGAGAGAGCCTATTAGATATGGCCAGTGGTGAAACATAGCTACTGCTGTTGCCCCCGTAGAATCCACATCCAAATATTACAGAATCTAAATCCAATAACCACAGAACCCTAAATTTAACACTGTGTGAGAGGATATAACAGAGTACTGAAGTAGATGGGGAGCAGGGATATCGCTGAGTAAATATCTTTTGAAAGATGAAAAATGACCTACCTCAAAACATGGGAGCTCTTGCAGTTTAACAGAGAGCTGCCACATCTCCCATAAATTCTCCTAAGTGTGAACCCTGGAGAAATGCAAGCACACATCTACACAGCATCTTGCACCGGGATGTTCATAGAAGTAGGTTGCATAGCAGCCGAAGGTAGAAAAACTTGATGAATGGGTAAAGTATGGTATTTTCATACAATGAAATATTAGTTGGCAATCAAAAGAAATGAAGTATTGATACATGCTACAACATAAAGGAACTACGAAAACTCTATGCTAATTGAAAGAAGGCAGACACAAAAAGCCACAGCATGTACTATTCTTTTATATTGTCTACAGTAGGAAAATCTATAAAAGGCAGAAAGGGAATTAGTGGTTGCCTGGGTTTGGGTTGGGGAGCTTGGGGGCTAAGGAGGAGTGACTCCAAAGGGGTACAGGGTTTCTTGTTGGAGTGAAGGAAATAATCCAGAATTGACTGCAGCAATGGTCTACACAGCTCTGTGAATATACCCCAAACCACTGGACTGTACACTTGGGCAATATTGTATGGGTTGTGAATTCTATCTCAGTAAAGCTGCTATAGTAAAACAGAAAAAGAACAAATTGAGAACCATTCTGGGAGATTCCTTAATCAAACATAAGCCTGTTAGTTGAGGCCTGTGAGAAAAGGAGTGAGGGCTGGTTTCTTCTGCCTTGGACTCCCTAGAAATTCATTTTCCTATGGAAAAATTAGTATAGACCTCACCAAGTTTTACATTAGTCAACTCATTTTAGTGCAAGTCACTTTAGCTGCCAAAAAACACAAGTCAGCCTTATATGAAATAATTGATCAGTGGGCTTTATTTCCTTCACGCTTCTCCCTCGTTTTCTGCTTATGCTATTCCGTAGTCACAGTGGAGATTAAGACAGAGTCATCCGCTTTAAAGTGTAGAAAAGTCTGTACAATAATCTACACGTAACTTTCAGAACATATGTGGCAGCCTTAGGTTGCCAGTGGAACCATCTACTATATAATGAAGATCTGAATTTTCCATTGAGTTTTTCTTAAGTAAAGTTAATGACTGTTATACATCATGGCCAGTAAGCAATAGTGCTGCTTTTCTCTCTCTGTCTCTCTCTCTCTCTCTCTCTCTCTCTCTCTCTCTATATATATATATATATATATATATATATATATATATATATATATATATATATATATATAATTTCTTCTGAGAGAGAGAGAGTTAGAAAGCATCCACAGTAGGGTCTTCATGCCATATTCCACCCCTAGCCTCAGCCAGCCCTGATCACGAGCACACATGCATCCACCTGGTGTGTTCGGTCAGGCCTCAGGACACGAAGCTGGGACTTTCTATGTGGGTGTAATTGTGTTCTTGCTGGGCCACCCTCTGGTCATTATTTCTATACTTTAATTATTAAATTAGGTTTCTTGTAAAGTAAAAAAAATCTTGTCAAACCAACGTTTATTTTTTTAGGACAGTTTATTCGTTAAACAACTAAATATAATGCTGGAAAGGGCAATTATATTAAGAAATTCAGTCCAATGAAGACCACCTCCCAAATACAAGCCTATGGATTTGAGACTGCTGCAGTCGAGCCCTCTGGGACCAAATAGAACAGAAGGTCCTTCTAACAGTAGCCACATTTTGGGGGTCTTTTACATTTATTTGAACTGACATAGGACATGGATCTTGAATGACTTTTTAAATCACAGACATGAGACAGGACTTTCGAAGGAGCTGGATGGTATCCATGCCAAGATCTCGGTAGGATATAGCTCTGTCCTTAAGATTGAAGTTAGGTTCCTTTTGAACTCTACTAGAATTTTTCTTCTTTTTTCTTTAACCTTTTTTTTTTAAAGAAGAAATGTAAATTGCTTTTCCTTATGACTTGAAAAATTAATACAAATAAACGGGAAGAAAATATACCATAGTTTAAATGGTGATTATCTATAGTTTACAATAACTTGTCTTCAAAAATTTTGGCAATGAGGTTTCATTATGACATCTAGGTCAGAAAACAACAACAACAAAAACAATATCTACCTTTTAATTTTTCTAGGAAATCAATTGCTTATTTGCTTCTTATTTCAAGATAGCATCTGGAATTCTAGTTGTTTCAATGCCCCAAATCCTCTCTATATATGACATCATAGAACACGGGTTTTGGAGGCAAACAGACTAAGTTTTAAATCTCTATGTTGGCAGATGAGAAGAGAACTAATTTAAGATATTGGCTCTTGATACCAAAACCAACTCTAGAGATGAAACCAAAACAGGATAGGTGTTGATGCTCTCAGATTTAAAAAAACAAAAACAAAAACAAAAACAAAAAAAACAACTAATAACGGAAGGCAAAAGAGTGAGCAGGTAGCAGTCTAAGAGGAGAAAGTACCTGAAAGGAGAAAATTTGTGGAAATTTCAACTCAGGGATGCAGACAAGCAGCTCTGGCTGCAAGGGCAGCAGAGACAAATAAGGTCAGACTTGCCCTTCTTTCCACCCTCACGTCAGTACTAGTAACAGAGAAAGCTCATCTTTCTCAGACAAGCAGAAATGTCCGGGGCCTGCCCAGCAGCTTGGTGGTTAAGTGAAATGGATCTCACATGGCTTACCACATGGTTCAAATTCTGGTCCTCATGGCTTGAAGAACACGTTAGGTGTGTGTGTGTGTGTGTGTGTGTGTGTACCCCAAATTCCAACAAGGTAGAGACATGGAAGAGAAGGGACTGTGGCACGACCATGCATCATGGGAGGTGCGTTGTCACTTTCCCTCTCTCTGTGTGTCTCTCTCTGGCGAGTACATGTGTTTTCTTACAAAATTAAAAATAAAATAACATAGACTAGATGTGCCAATTACTTTATCCAAATTGTGAAAAAAAAAAAAAAAATAGTCCCAGTGTTTGGAGATGGACTGGGCGGTATAGTTTTTCTACAAGTCATTAGGAAATACTACAAAATGAAATTATTAAAAAATAATGTTCTGTTGGCACAAGATAAACAGAAGCCACACAGTGGAATAGACAACTTGGTACAAATGGGAGCTGATTAAAAGTGATGCCACAAACCAGTGAATAAAAATGGATTGTCTAGTGGAAACTCTTAGGAAAACTGGCTCACCGTATGGAAAAAATAAAAACTCATCATATATAAAAGTGAAATCCAGGTGAAGGAAAGCCTAAATGCAAAAGGCAAAATATAAAATTTAGTAGAAAAAAATGCAAAGGAATATCTTCCTGATTTTTTTGGATGAAAATTTATAATCCAGATCCAAAACTCATGAACCATAGAAGGGAAAAATTGACCAATTTCTCGACATGTAAAATAAAAGTCATTCTTCAAGGAAGGAACTTTAGACAAAGGTAACTAATGGATAAAAGAGTAAGAGAAGATGTTTAACACAAATGAAAGGTTCATGGTGCAATATGAAAGTATAAATTAACAAGAAAAAGAAAACTCTGTAAAGAAAAGAATACAATTTAAGCAAAGACATCACAAAGCAAAGAGAAAGCTTTACATCCATCACGGTGACAAAAATTAGAAAGCGGCACAATACCAAGAGGCTTCAGAGGTGGGGAAAATATTCATTCTCACCCTCCATGGGAAAGAGTCCGCATTTTATAGACTCTGGAAAATTATACAGCCATACTTAATAAAGGTACTAAAGTGGTATCTTATGATTCAGAAATTCCCTGCTGAAAATAAACTTTTAAAAAACTTTGGTCCCTAAAAGCTTCTGTCTGTGGTTGGTTGCTGCTTCTGCCTGTAGCCATGATTTAAAGAAAGCCGGAAGTGTCCAGTAGGTACATATGGTAAGATACTATTCAGAATGAGCAGCTATTCAAAGCCATATGATGGATTACGGAAACTGTAGGGTTGAAGAAACACAAAGTTTTATCTATAATACAGTAGCAGTTAAGTAAGTTAAAAATAGACATTTAAAAAGCTATTTCATTTTTTCATGGAAATATACGTAGCCAAGGACCTATCTGAAACACACTAAGTTGGGCATGACAGAGAAGAGTAATGGCAATCTGGATGAGAAATTCTGAGTCAATGGACCAGTAGATGGTGCACTGGTTATGTTTCTGGACTCTCACATAGTTGACTGTGGTTCAAGTCCTGGACCTGGCAACTTAAAACTCATGCCGGGTGCCCAAAATCCTGAGAGGAGAATGGAGGAGAAGGGATTGTGGTGTGACCATCCTCCCTGGGGGAGTGATTTCTTGGTTTCTGTCTCTCCGGCAAGCACATGTACCCTACAGAAAAACAAAAACAAAAACAAAAACAAAACCCAACTCTAATTTAAAAAAATGCTGAGAGTCAAAAGTGAAGTGAAGTAAAAGAGGAATCTGGTTGCACTATAATTAGTATACCACAGAGTGAAGCATAAGATGAACTCAAATCTCTGTACTAGAGCCATAAAGACGCCAGAGTCCAACTCATTGCTTCATTTTTTATAGCTGCGGTATTCACAGCTAAGCCACTTTACCTCTCACACCTTCATTTCCTGAATTGTAAAAGGGATTGAAAAATGATTGCTCAAATCAGGATACAATAAGATACGGTGCAATGGGTTCTTGCACAGTGTTGGCTTAGTGAGTGTCTGAATGTGTCAGCCAGTGGGAAGCTGTCCTGTGACTTCCTGGTTTAGGAAAGAGTCCCCCATATCAGCAGGCTTGCTGCTTTCCAACCTGGCTCTCCCAGCGCCAGCTGTGCATGTGCATCGCTATTTATACTGCACTGATTAAGCCATAGGGGTTCTCTGTGTAAAATGAGCATAGGATAACAACTTCTCGGCTATAGCAAAACAAGCAAAGTTGTTAGCTAAGAGCTGGCACAAAATAAATGTTCAAGGAACGTTTGTTATTTTATTTTATTTTTTAAGAATTATTTTATTTAACTTTTATTATTATTATTATTATTTTCCAGTTTGATCAGAGAGAGACAGAGAGAGATAGGGAGACGGAAAGTGAGATAGCAAGCCAGCAGGTCTGGGACTTGAACTGTGCTCAGCCATTTGTAAGTCCAGCACCTTTAGCCACCATTCCACCTGCCAGCCCCTATTGTCATTTTTATTTATCGATAATTTAAAATTGAATATTAGATTCACTTATGCATTTTGTTCAGTTAATAACTGAAGTAAGAATAACAGCAAATCTAAGTTCAGTTCCTATTTTTTATTTATCCAATTCAATGGTTCTCAAAAATTCTGGTTTCAGTTGGAGATGTTGATTTTTTGTGGTAGAGGTAAGAGTGTGGTGGTAGCGACAGTGAGGGGATAACTGAGGTGCTCAGATTCTCGTGGCCATGCAGGAATTTAAGCACCACCATCTCAAGCAAAAAGGCAAAGACCAAGACCACCAAGAAGCGCCCTGAGTGCGCAACACCCAGTGTGTTTGCATGTTTGACCAGTCACAGATGCAGTTTAAAGAGGCCTTCAACATGATTGATCAGAACAGAGATGGTTTCACCAACAAGGAAGATTTGCACGGTATGCTTGCCTCACCGGGGAAGAACCCAGCCGTTGGGTATCTGGATGCCATGATGAACGAGGCTCCAGGCCCCATCAATTTCACCATGGTTCTCACAATGTCTGGTGAGAAGTTAAATGGTACAGATCCAGAAGGTGTCATCAGATATGCTTTTACTTACTTTGATGAAGAAGCAATTGGGACCAGAAGTTAGTATAATGGCTATGTCACCGGACTCCCATGTAATCGGCTGTGGTTCGAGTCCCAGACCCAGTGGCTTAAAACTCACTCTGGGCACATGTGCACGTGTGCCCAAGATCCCGAGAGGAGAATGGAGGAGAAGTGATTGAGGCGTGGCCATCCCCACTGGGGAATGATTTCTCGCTTTCTGCCTCTCTGTCTCTCTCTGTCTGTCTGGCGAGTGCACACGCCCCTATAGTAAAAAAAACCCTCTTCAAAAAAAAAAAAAAAAAAAAAAAAAGAAAGAAGCAACTAGTACCATTCAGGAGGGCTACCCAAGGGAGCTGCTGACCACCACGGGGGACTGTTTTACAGATAAGGAAGTGGACGAGCTGTACCAAGAAGCACCTCCTGACAAAAAGGGAATTTCAATTACATCGAGTTCACACGCATCCTTAAACATGGAGCAAAAGAAAAAGATGACTGAGAGAACTTCAAATTCTGGCCAAACGTCCCTTATTGCCACTCTGCGTATTTCTGAGATCTTCTCTTGCATGCCCTTAGCCCTACAGCTTTTGCCTTTCTTGTTGTATTTATTCTCAGCCCTTTTGGGCATATGCATCTTTATAATCGAAGTAGAAATGGGATTTTTTTTTTTTCATTTGCAGAGTAGAAAATAGGGTAATTTAACTTACCGGCTCTCCTTCCTTTCAATAACTGCAGTCTACACAGAGTCAATGTATTTTTTCTGAAAAAGTTATTCATTCATTTTTTTCTGACCAATATTCAAATTTTATGCTAAAAAAATTTTGGTTTCAGGACCCCTTTACACTTCTAAAAGTTACTGAGGACCTCATCGAGTTTTGTTAGGATACTATCTATCAATATGTACCAAATTAGAAATTAAAATGGAGAAATTAAAAAAAAAATTGGGGGGAGGTTTTTGCTATAGGGCACATGCGCTCACCAGAAAGACAAAGAGAGACAGAGAGACAGAAAGCGAGAAATCACCCCCCAGGGGGGAAGGCCACGCCGCAATCCCTTCTCCTCCATTCTCCTCTTGGAATCTTGGGTACGCACGCACACGCGCCCGGTGTGAGTCTAAGTCACCGGGTCTGGGACTCAAACCATAGACAACTACATGGGAGTTTAGCGACATAGCCATTACGCTAACTGCTGGTCCCCAAATATTTATTTTTTAGTTTAGTGAATATAACAATGGGAAAGCTATGTTATGCTAACAAAATGACATACTTTTACAAGAATAACTTTTATGAAACAAAAGGAATAGTGGGAAGAGTGGCATCATTTGACATTTGTGTGAACCTCTTGAGAGAAAACTGTTGGAACCTCATTTCTACCTTAGCATTTAATCTGTTGTGATATGTTCTTTTGGTTGAAATATAGAAGAAACCCTAGCCTTACATGAACACGTGATTGGAAAAGAGACTTTTAGAAAAGACTTTTCAGATCACTGCAGCTATTCTTTGACGTTATAGAACAATTCGTTAAGTGGCAAAGACTTACAGCTTAGTTGCACAATTTGCAACTGATGTGATATCTAAAATTATATCTATAAGATTTCATTTTCTCATAGATTAAAATTCATTGAATTGGGGCCAGCAGATGATGCAGTGGTTAAGGTACTTGAGACCCCCACATAGCCCACCGTGGTTCAAGTCCCAGACACAGTGGCTTGAAACTCACAGCAGTTGCATGTGTATATGAGCCCCAAATTCCTGAGAGGAGAATGGAGGAAAAGGAATTGTGGTGTGGCCACCCCCCAGGGGGTGACTTCTCTCTCTTTCTCTCTACCTCTCTGTCTCTCTAATGAGTGCATGTGCCTTGTAGCAAAAACCTCTCTTTCTCTCTCTCTCAAAAATAATCCATTGATTTGATACTTTAAGTGCATTTTAAACTATTTGTGATTTGACGTCATTGTGCATTGGTCATTTGGGAAATATTTCTCTACTGAATTAATGTAGATGCACTTCATTAAACAATATCAAAAAATCGTATTTGGGTCCAGCCCAGAGGGTGCAGCTGGTAGCACACCAGAAAGCAGTGCTGGAAGCACATTGCTGACTGCTGGTTCAGGGTCCTGGCCTGACCAACCCAAAACGCATGGATGAGTGCACATATGCTGAGGATGGTGATCAGCTGGGAGAAAAGAATTGCAGTGTAACCCCAGCGAAAGTATTTCTATCTCTTTCTTTCTCCCTCTCTCTCTCACATGTGTGTGTGCATGTGCTATCATAAATAAAAATAAATTTAACACTTTAAAAAAATCGTATTTGTTAAGATTACCACCAACTCTTTCACCAACTCTTTTTTTTTTTTTTTTGAGAGATTTTTGCTATAGGGTGCATGCACTCACCAGACAGAGAAAGAGAGAGACAGAAAGCGAGAAATCACCCCCAAGGGGGGAGGGCCACACCGCAATCCCTTCTCCTCCATTCTCCTCTCGGGATCTTGGGCACACACGCACATGTACCTGGCATGAGTTTTAAGCCACCGGGTCCAGGATGTGAACTGCGGTCGACTACGTGGGAGTCCAGCGACATAGCCATTACGCTGTTGGTCCCAAGATTACTACCAACTCTTGTCTGAAAACCATTTTAAGTTTTAGGAAACTGTTTAGCTCATTGTGACAGATACATATTTTCTAAAAGTCTAATTTCTGCTTGAAAGCTCTTATTGTATTACTAACAAATACTGGCAGTTGTTTTTCTTGATGTGAGGGGTTCATTTTCAAGAACATCTCTTGGGCTGTTCTCACAGTCTCTTGGTAAATGGGAGGGGGATTCCACATAGCCAACCATGTAATTCCAATCCTGGTCTTGGTGACCTGAAAAACTCATTGAGCTCATGTGCATGTGTGCTCCATATTCTGACAGGATGGAGGGATAACGGAGAAGGGATTGCAGCATGTCATGCTCCATGGGGGGAGGGTGCTTTTACTGTCTCTCTCTCTCTCTCTCTCTCTCTCTTTTTCTCTGGAGAGCACACGTGCCCTCTGGCAATTTAAGGAAAAAAAATGTCTGCTTTACTCTCAAGTCTGAATAACCATTGTTTGTTTCAGGCGTTTTTTAAATAAAAATAGTGCTTTGTGAAGAAAAGTAGCCTGCTTCATCTAGATACCCAATCATGCAAGTAGTTTCCTTGAGACAACCATAATTTTATTGGTATGAGAAGAGAACTTTAGGCATACTTTCCATTTCATTATACAGGATATTAAAAAAGTATCCAAATGTTAAAATGAAGTAAAATTAATATTTTTTATAACTCTATCAAGAACAATTTGAGTTGATATTTGTATGTGGTAGAGAAGAGTAGAACGAATACGAGCACAGCCTGTTGCCATGCCTTAATTTATGCCATTAGCCCCTTGGCATAAATTAGCACAACATACCCACTGCTCGTCGTGCTCATGACACTTTCTTGTCATTTTGAAAATGAACCCAACCTTGAGCACTGTGTGTCTGATCTCTCAAAGTTAGGATTTTCTTCTCATTTCCCAAGGTGGAGGCTTCTACCTTTGACACCTGGTTTCTATCCGTGGTGGCAACATGAAGGGAAAACAGGAGAAGAAAATCATGTGTGCAGGGGGGGATGGGTTTAGTGGGGCTCTGTCTCCCCGCCATGTAAGATGGGAGCCTGAGACTGACAAACAGTCTGTTTGGTGAGGCAAGGCAGTATAACGAGTTTATAATTTTTGCTGGTTTTATATGCAATGAGTGACAGGGCCCACAGTAATTGACCTCTCTGGTTCAGGCAGCTTTGCCATTGTCATCCAAGCTGCAGAAGGGTAACAATTAACCTTTAATCCTTCTCCAACTGGGGCAGGCCATTCTTCTACTGTTATTTAAAGCAAAGACTGGTAGGTAGGAAAAGAGATGAATACACATTCATTAGGAATTTTTAAATACTTGCCTGATACTTTCCCTTAAGTCGAGGTGCTGTTTAGGAGATTTTGATTGCCTACAACTATCAGCACCAATTACCTCCTCTATTAATGGGTGCCCAGCTGGCCTTCAGATCTAACATACCACAGTCCCGCTATTTCATGAACACATATGCTGTACCTCACATTTATCTTATTTTCACTCTGCCCTTACCTCTGTCTCTTCCACTCTCCCCACTCTACCCCATAATTATTAGCTGCTTGGTAATAAGGTATAAATCATTTTTTATGACTTCTCCAGCATATTTCCACTAACAGCTACCGTACCACATTAATGTTACGGTATACACCCCAAAGGGAGGGGTACAGCATCACCCCTACACTTTATAACAGATTTATTACTCAGCCAGACCACCAGGCCCATGAACCCATTCATCTTGCAGCTCTGGGAGCTTAATACATCCTGCTGCCCAAACCAGAAGCACTTCAGAAAAATGTCAATGTAGAAAGCCCTGATAGTGTGTAGTCAGCTGAAATATTGGACTTCTTAACAAAGAAGATAATACATCTTTCTTCAGGCTTTTACAAAACACATTAAAACAAATCCTTCCCTTTACCACCCAACCCCACTTCTGTGCACGTGTATAGAGAGAAAATGTTGACAGTAATATTGAGTACTCTTTTTATTATATATCAGAGATTTGTGATTTGGGACTTCATCTCGAATTCAACCCTGATGTACTTCCAGTAGGCACACGGGCAGCTGTTGGGAAGACAGATGCGGAAGGACACGGGGCAATCCTCCCCGTAGAGGGGAGGCGTGGCGATGTTGCTGAGTGAGCATTTAACACAGAGAATGAACAGAGGAGTTGAGCTCAGAGAACATTTCTTTGAGTGTCTAGAAAAAAGATGGACTTGCTCCTAGACTCAGGATCTACCTGGGAAAGGCACCTCTGTGCTAGGGCAGAGGAAGCCCAGGAGTATCCAACGCCGTTTTAATGTCCAAGCTTCATTCATGGGACCCAAATCGTGAACTTGTACACATTGGGAATGGAGTCCAGAGGACAGCTGAGTCAGACATCTGATAGTGTGAGAGAGAGGGAGGGTCCTCTTCCCACCTCATCCCACACCATGGCTTTGGGAAGAACTCTGGCTGATGCTGTGCTTGCTGTGGAAGAGGGATTGGACCGAGTGTCTTTCCAGCCCCTATCTAGGACAGGGCTGAGCCTCTCATTCTGTTGCTACTTCTAGTTAGTTGATCAATCAGAGAAGTTGACTAAAGTATGTTAGGAAGTGCTTTTCAGGTGGCCTGGAGCAGCTGGATCCCATGTGGCCAACTGTGGGATTTCAGTCCCAGACCAGGTGGCTTCAAAATTACACCTGGTGCGTGTGCTTGTGTTCCAAAATCCCGGGAGGAGATTGGAGAAGGGATCACATCATGACTATTTTTGCTGGGGTGTGATTTTTCACTCCTCTCGACCCCCATCTCTCTCCAACAAGCACACATGCCTTTAAAAATATAAAAGTGTTTTTTTACCTTCCTTGAATATTTTACTATAGGAATTTCATTTATTTGTCAATCTTTCGGTCTTTTAATGTGGTTCCAAGCCTTTTGAATATATGTCGTTGGAATTGTCAATCCCTTTTCTTGGGTAAATCACACCCATATCTATTTTTTTTTTCCAATTTAGTTACTATAAAGTGAAGAGAGAGCTTGAAAAAGCAAAAGAGATCAGAATCGCTACTTTTTTATGGTTTTTATTTTTAGTGACTTGTTTTCATCTTGTCTTTTTATAGTGTCCCACATAGTTATCATATATCAGCAGCTCCCCTTCAACACTCATAGTTCATTGGTTCAACATAATTATGAAATAAAGTAATCACAGTACAAAAGGCAACTACATAAACAGGTTGGAGAGAAACATCTCTGACTTGGGAAGCAAGTAAATACTGACGGTCACAGAATTTTTCTCTCTCTCTCTCTCCACACAGTTATTGAGTTTAATACTTTTTTTTTTTAAAAAAGAATTATTTTATTTAACTTTATTTATTTATTTTAATTTGAGCACAGAGAGACAGAGCAAGAGCGAGAGTAAAAGAGAGAGGGAAAGTGAGAAAGCAAACCACTAGATCCGGGACTCGGATCACGGTTGGCCATGTGGGAGTCCAGCACCCTTAACCACCAAACCACCTGCCAGCCCTGAGTTTAATACTTAATTGTTCTGAGTTCTGAGCGTTGGTCATTTTGCTTTGTAAAGGGAAGGGAGCGTGCCGGGTTGCACAAAGCTGGTTAAAAGACCTTTTACTCAACCTGTGCGTGCATACACATGTGAATATGTTTTTGTGTGCATATAGCCCATTGAGGGCTAGCAATTCTTCTTCAATGACTTTTCAGCTTCCATGACAGTAAGCAATGCTTTACATTTACCTTTACTTTGTTTGTTTGTTTTGTTTCGTTTTTTTCATTTATCTTTGTTTTGTAGCTGTTAGAACAAAGCCCTTCACAATATTTATTCATCAAAATGTTCTTAGCTGTGAAAATCTGTAGATATAGTTTAGAATAACCTAGAATTTAGAATAATTTTGCAAACTTTCATTTAAATATATCCCAATAGAATTTTTATAGTAATTGTAAGAAGTCTATATAATAACTTTAAAGATTTTATTTCTCTAGGAATATGATTTTCTTCTTCGGCTATTCAGATCATGTCCGGGAAATACTACTGCCTCTTTACCGTTTCGGCTATTCCTAGGCCCTGAGGACACTATGATCTGGTAAGTAACATGATCTCAGCTCTGCGGGAGTTGAAGGGTATTCTGCTCCTTTGGATAAGACGTGTTGTCCTTGGTGCCCACTTGTCTTAACAGAGACCTCCTTAATCTCCTTCCTGCAGCTCACTTCTTTCTGTAGACACTAGTCTTGAGAAACCTCTCCTTTCAGTTAACCTCACTCCGAAGATTCAATATAAATGCTTCGGTGTCCAATTGGGATACGTTCATTGTGATCACAATATTAGGCACTAAAAGGTATTCAGAATCAGGATGGCATAATTATATGCTAGGGTTTGAAAGTAAGGTATTAGGAAGAAAGAGCCTGAGGAAAGGTTTGGACCTGGGTCAACACCACCCAGTCCTGTTGCTATCTTGCAGAAGCTGGCTTTTCTCTTTCGATTTCTAGTTTGCTATATGTGATCCAAGGGAATTGGAGTCGCCTAAAATTTCCTTTTGGCTGTAGCATTTGTAGTGAACAGAAATTTAGGTCACAAAATCCTAAGTTTAAGCACTAACTCTTAATTTTTCTGCAATTCAACTCATTTTTATTTGGTGTACACCGTCTGCTCATGGATACACAATTCCTCTGCGTTCTCTTTTTTTCTAGTCTCTGCCTATGTTCTCAGACCTTCAGAGTCATTGAGTAGAGGACCTGAGGTGGGAGAGAACCTCTAGAACTTTGTGTAAATGAATAAAAGGTGCCTCTTCCAGAAGATGGCTGTCTCTCCTGAGCATTCTCTTCTCCCATGGGTATCCAGCCTGGGCTGCAGCATGCAAGCAGGTCCGGGCCATTTTAAATCTGCCATGGCCTCTGAAGTTCCATCCTCTTGGTAAGAACAGGCAGCCCACACTGTGCTTCCAGAACCTCTCCAGGTAGTCCAGGAGTGCAAGGCCACTGGGAGGTGGTGGGTCATCAAGAAAGGGCCTGAGGCTGTTTGCCTAGTAGAGTCCATTGGAGATTGTAGACCACTCCAACAGGATGTTCTGAATCAGGGGCCATAGACGACCTTACAGTGATTCCAACGCCATCGCTTTGCACAGTGGAACTTCATTCGAGTCAACACTAGGGCAATGAAAGAAGCCTTCTCTGTAGTTCTGCCATCCACCTGCTCTAAGACCCTGGCCACTGAGTTTCTACCTTCTATACCCTCCAATATACCTGCTGCCCACACTGTTCACACAAGGTCTAGCTTAAACATATGTGAAAAAGTATATGTGGAGTCTTCAAAAAGTTCATGTAAAATGCATATTATGAAAAAGCTATGCATAGATTTTCAAACTTTGGTACCAAGATAAACTCGTCCTTTAATTCTACTTTAAAAATTACCTTCTTCAAGTATGTCCATATTAAGCTTTCTAAATATATACTTTTTAACTTTTGCTCAATTTTAATGACTATTGAGCTCTTTGTAAATGATCATCTCGGAGGCTCTGCCTTGTTACATCTTTTGTATTATGTCTTTTCTTCCTTGTATGTGGCTCCGGGGTTAGTTTATGAAAAAAGACAATTTCATATACATGAAGCTATTTTCGTGGGACCAAATGGTAAAGCATTCACAATTTTATATAATTCAACCTATAATGAATTAGAAAACAAATGGCACGCTACAGATAATAGACTATTAATTTGCCCTTCTCTTT
Organism: Tupaia tana; assembly: GCA_026018925.1. Lineage (NCBI taxonomy): Eukaryota > Metazoa > Chordata > Mammalia > Scandentia > Tupaiidae > Tupaia > Tupaia tana. The sequence goes on from JAKSZU010000003.1 coordinate 115,824,595, forward strand.
ATTACTACATAGGCCTTCCACTTCCTTTATTTCATGGATGTGTTGGTCCTCCACTCATTGCCTTAGGATGGACATGATAGGACAGAGTTCTCTCAGACTTTGGTGTCCCAAAAGCCCTTAGGACAGTGGTTTTCCACTGGGTGGCAGTGAGTAGGCAGGGGTGAGAGCTGTCACAGTTGGAAGAAGGGACGCTATTCGTGTCTAGGGGGCAGAGGCCAGGCATGCTGCTTGGCAGTCTCCAATGCATAGGACATCCCCCCACAACAAAGGTCAATCCCTTCCTTAGGGGAGGTAGGAAACTCAGGAGTAAATGCAATAGTTTTGAGAACCATCAAGGAAGGGCATCAATTGAAGGAATTCCCTCCCCTTCAAACATGCTCCTTTTCCCACAAGGCTAGAAAAATATTATGTCACACAGAATGAGACAAGGGAGAGTCATCTTCTCTGTGCTCTAAGGGTTTATTTCCAATTTGAGTATACTTGAGTGGACTATTCAAGTTTGCTGAACTGGTTTGTAAAACATTTGAGAATATAGAGTGATCCTGGCATTGGGGCTTGATTCATCCTCGGTGATCCCTTATTCACTGACAACACGAGGGTCCTGGGATGCCACCTTTTCTGGGGTTTGGATGCTGACATGTGCAGTGGCTGAGCACCAAGGAGACTGCAAGTGTCTAGAAATACTTCTGCACTTTTAGAAGATTCTAGAATATTTCCTCTCTGATTTTAACCTGCATTGGTTTCTCAAGTGCTGATACTTTAACTTGTGTTTATCGAAGGCAGAATTAACAAACGGTCCTGTTCACTCATTAATAACACTTCAACCATAGAATATGCACGCCTCTTTTCATTAATCCTCTCTGTCTTCTCATGGCAGCAACGGAGAAACAGCATTCAAGTAAATTGTAATTGCCTTTAAAGTTTTATCACACATTGGAAAAAGATACAAAAGATTTTGGGTAAGAAATTATAAGAGCAAGAATAATGTGCATATTTAATGTAAGTATTTAATATTGAGGATTTAAACTCAGATTAACTTGCTTTATATCTGTTTGCATAATTATTCTTAATTTTTCTAATGTTAAATATTTTCCTAAGGGTTTTTAAACTAAAATAAGTACTTTTTTTTTTTTTAGAGGTTTTTGCTATGGGGCACACGTGCGCTCGCCAGAAAGAGAGAGACAGAGACAGAAAGCAAGAAATCACCCACCAGGGGGGTATGACCATGCCGCAGTCCCTTCTCCTCCATTCTCCTCTTGGGATCTTGGGCATGCACGCACACGCGCCCGGCGTGAGTTTTAAGCCACCAGGTCCAGGACGCGAACCACGGTCGACTACGTGGGAGTCCAGCAATATAGCCATTACGCTAACTGCTGGTCCCAAAATAAGTATTTTAGAAATTTTTTTAGGGGTGTGTTTCAGACTATGGAGTCAGAGAATGAGAGATCCAAAAGGGGGCAAATTTGGTCTAAATAAAGCCAGTATTTTGCTGAAATATATAAAGTTCTTTGTGTTCATAGATTTGTGGGAAAAAAGCAAATCACACAGGACTGATACTCTACATGACCATCTTTGAGGGCACTTCTACTTCTCTGGGAAGATTCTAATTGATTACAATGATTATTCTTTTGTGCACTGGGTCTGATGGAATAAATTCTAAGGCATTTGGCAAGTCAGTTGTTAAATGAAGCCCTTATTAAAAATCAAATTGTACAGGGAACAGCAGTTAGCATAATGGCCATGTCGCTGGACTCCCACGTAGTCGACCGCGGTTCGTGTCCTGGACCCGATGGCTTGAACTCATGCTGGGCGCGTGTGCGTGTGTGCCCAAGATCCCAAGAGGAGAATGGAGGAGAAGGGATTGAGGCGTGGCCATCCCCTCTGGGGTGTGATTTCTCGCTTTCTGTCTCTCTGTCTCTCTCTGTCTCTTTCTGTCTTTCTGGTGAGCGCATGCGCTTTATAGCAAAAACCTCTCCAAAAAAAGAAAATCAAATTATACAGAATCGGGTCCATAGCACAGTGGTAATGCAATGCTCAAGAGGAAACAGATCCCAGGCCTGGTCAGCCTGAAGTATGCAGGGCACATACAGAAGTGCCTAAGACCTCGTGGGCTGGAGGACTGAAGGCCAGAGATTCCAGTTTGATTACACCCTGTGGAAGGTGCTCTTTCTGTCTCTCTCTGTCTCCTTCATTCTCATGTAATGCACACATGTGGTCCATTATGAATAAAGAAAAATGATTAAAAAAGAAACAATAAATTACACAAATTCAGAATTAAAAATTTTTGAGACAAATGTGCTAAGTACTCAAAATACGTGACTTGCTAATTATTTTATTAAATTTTACTATTACTTATTTGGTCTGTGTAATGAGTATATTATTTAGTGGTATACTATTATACATCTTTTTATTATTTTAAGAATTAATAATTAATTTAAAAAATTATTATTATTAAATTTGCTATATGGCATGTTACACTCATGAGAGGGAGAGAGAGATACAAAATGAGAAAGCAAGTTGCCAGATCCATGGTTGGCCATGTGGGAGTCCAGAATCTTAACCACCACACCACCTGCTTGTCCCTTACATCTTCTTAACTCTGTTTGATGACGACACATTGACAGCTCGAAATCAGTCAGAGTGGGAGTATTTACACCACGGAAATTGGCAGATACTAGCAATTAAACATTCATTCCATTCCCACCCCACTAATTGTTGAACATTTACTAGCACACTAGTGATGATTATAACGTAACTGAAACCTCAAAACCAAGTCCAGGGAAGCCTCTTCCACACAGTTATCAGAGGAAAGCTGAGATATGCTGACTTCACTGATGACAAATGAAGAGACTGCCATTGAGGCCTCCATTTTTTTTTATTTTAATTTTTTTATTATGAGGCCTCATTCTTAAGCAAATACACACAGATTAAGGAATGTAAGGCAGCTTTCTTGTGGGTGTTCCAGCCTTCTTAAAGAGAAAATCTTTCAATGATAGAAGGAAAAATGCTTTAAAATTAGAATGTAACAGACTAGGTAACTGGCATTTGGGATGGGGAGACAATCGAAGAATAAAAAAAAAATAATAAAACAACTAAGAGTACCTCACCACATTATGGTTTGTCATGTGACAATAAATCAGCTTACCTTCTGAGCAGAAAGTCAAAGCACAGGAGTGGAATGATCAAGTTTGTATTTTATTTTATCATTTTATTTACTTTATAGTTCTTCCATGAGCAAGAGAAACAGAGCAAGAGAGAGTGAGAGAGGGAAAGACAGCTCCCCCAAAGGAGTCTTGATGCATGACCCAACCCTGGCCCCAACCAGCCCCAGATCTTGGGCACACATGTGCCAGGTATACTCAGGGAGAGCTCTGGGTACAAACCCAGAACCTTCCCATGTGGGTCAGGCTGACAGAGCATCATGTTTGACCATGGTGCCACCAACTGGCACCAAGATTTGGCTTTTAGGAAGACTCTTCTCTGGTGTCTGGATTGAATATGGAGGTCAGAGATAGCTTAGAAAGAGGGAAACTGGTTATGGTGTTGAGGCTTTTCACTCCAGTGACAAATTGAGCACAGGCAGAAGCCAGAGGGACTAGTATATTGATCTCAGATGTCTTTCGCTCAAGGCAGTCTGCCTGGCACATAGTGAGCACTTAGTAGCTACCCAAGCAGTAGAAGAAAAGACTATTCAGCCACCTCATTTCTATCCTCTATAGTCCTTCATCAGGGTTAGGAAGGTTTTTCCTGAAGGCATTATAAGAGGCTGAATGACATCTCCATTTAGATTGTGATAAGTTTTATGCAAAGTGTATTCACACATACATTGAAGGGCATTTTGTCATAGTAACTGAAGGAAAAATAAGAAGCTACAATTTAGAGCAGTGGCTTTTGAATTTTTGACAGAGATGCAACATAAGTACATTTTTAAGCATGGTTCAATATGTGTAGGTATACAAAAAATATGCACCTATATAGATACCAATAAAACAGCATTTGCACAATTAAATATTACCCATGTGTATGCAATGCACTTGGATCTTTTTTATTCTCTCCCTTTTCATCATGAAATTTTGTTTAAGGCTCTCTGAATTGATTTCATGACCCACCAAGTGGGTCAAAACCCACAGATGGGAAACAATTCTTCTGATGGGATGAGAAAATGTCACTTACACACTTTTTCAGGCATGCCATAACTAATATGTACAGTTAATGAACAGTTTGTAGACGAAATTAAATATATAAAAGCATGCATTTGGATAGCAAACATAAAAACACTGACAATACTTAGTATAGCTAAAGATAATGTTAGTCTTCCTACAGCTATTTACTTCTTCATCTTTGCCAATATAGCAATTTTTAATGATAAATCCTTGCTGTTCAGGGATGTTCCAAACCTTGTAATTTTCATCAACGGATTTGTTAGGACTCTGTGTCATCATATGTGTGTGTTATGGACTGAATGTTTATGTCTCTTTAAAATTGATACATTGATGCCTTTACCTCCAGTGTACTGGGTATTTGAAGATGGGGACTTTGGGAGGTAATTATTAATAGATTTAGACAAGGTCATGAGGGTGGGTCCTTATAATGCGATTAGTGTTCTTATAAGAAGAGAACAGCTCTCTCCAAGATGTGGGGACACAGTGAGAAGGCCGCCATCTTTAAGCCAGGAAGAGAGCTCCCACGGGGGATCCTAATCAGCCAGTTCCTTGATATGAGACTTCCTGGCCCCAAGAACTGGGACAGAGAACTGTCTATTGTTTAAGCTCCCCAGTCTCTGGTGTTTTGTTATAGCAGCCTCAGCTGACTGAGACAGTATGTAATCTACTTGCTCCTCCAGTAAAAGTCTGCAGTGATTTCTCCATGTGGGAGATTGCTCACAAAAACAACTACCTTCCCTCATCAAGTTCTCAATTATAAGTAAGAACCTAAACCTAAACCAAAGCCAAAATAATTGAGAAAACTCAATAGTAGAACACAAGAACGATAAAGCATTGTGTGTGTTGTGAGCGGCTGGTAATACAAAGCACTGAAGGTTTCTTTAGCCCTCCTAAAAGATACCACCTAGGCAAAATCTAGTGGAACTTAGGGCACTTTGTACACTCAGGGAACTAGACACTATATATTAAAAAATCAATTAATTCATTGATTTAAGTCACATCAGTATAAACTTATGACATTATTTTGCATGGCTAGGCACAAGGTGGGTTATCCATTTTGATCGTGCACAAAGATCAACCATGGTTATAATCGTCTAATCTCTGCACTTTCCTCTGTCTTTGTTCTCTCTGTTGAGCTTCTGGTCTGGTCTTAGGAGCTGCTTTTGGATAGACCCATGATCTATAGAGAAAGATGTCCTAGGTTCTGACACATGACTAGTGACCAACTTGTTTAACTTTAGATTTTTTAGTAAAAGGAAATCGAGATCCTTCTGTCAGTAACCTCTTCTCAAGGGAGTCGGCAGAACTCTGGAGTCCCTTTCATTGAAGCCAATGACTGCAAAAGCTATTGCTAGTTAAGTGTTTTTTGGTCAAAATGGCTTACCAAGTGATTGCTATCTCAGAGGTTTTGTGGTTCCAGTTCCTAATGAGAGCACAATGCTTATATTATAGTGTATTTTATGTTGGTAAGAACTTGAGAAATACTTCAGGTGGCTACAAAGCAGTCTTGAAACTTCAAGTGACAAATGCTTGGATGAACTCAAGCATTCCGAGTCTTCCTGTGCTTAATATGTTACATTGCTATGTTGATATGTAATGTCACAGATGGTAATATTAGTCATGAAAGAACAAAGACGCCAAGTTCATAGCCAAATGAAAGTTAAAAGAAGGGGACAGAAAGTGAACTTACCCCACGGACAGGTTTTTCTTATTGAAAACATCTTGAACACCAGGAGCACCTTCCCTAGACCCATGTGTTGGCAAAAGTAGATGTGGAAGACTGTAAATCTTGAAGCTGGCTTAGTTCCTGCTCCAGAACTAAAGCAAGGAGTGTGGTGAGATCAAATTCAGCAATGAATGGATGATCCTAATTTAACAATGGGCAGCCTTCCCACAAATTCTCATGCAAACCAGTGGTGGCTTCCTCTTTTTTTAATTAACTACACAGCCTTTTCCAACCAGAAGATTTAAATGTTTACTTCTGTTTGCTTTGCGTCATTTGCATTTCTTTCTATTCTAAAATGAAATTAACTCTTTAGGCCTAGGAGGGCGTGGTCTTGAGAAAACAGGTAGGTAAAATAGGGAAAACAGGAAGTACAAGGTAAAGCTCTCTGAAAAAGGAGCGTTAAGCCATATTAGCTAAATAAGATGGCTGGCATTTTGAATGGTAACAACAGTGGAGTAGTCTTTATGCAATAGACAGTGTTCCTTAGAAAGCTTGGAACACAGAGCAAAATCTAGATTCAAGTAATGCTTTTCTTAAAAAAATTATATAAATCCTTAAGAGGGAAGAGCAGATTAGATATTGAGTCACCATAGCACAATGTAAAAGGTAGATTCCTTTTCCACATGAGAAATTACACAGAATTCTTCTCCCCCTCAACTTTCAGATGAAATGTAGGAGGTAAAGAGAAAAGAGGAGTATTTCACCTACTCAGTATTTCTATTGTTGATGCATTTTGACAGATGCATTCTACTCTTCTTAGGCACCTGGGCTATGACTAAGAGAGGATGCCATAGCTGCCGCTGACTGCAAGAGCTATATTTGGCTGGTGTAGCGACAGAGGAGAAGGGCTGGCTTGGGTACTCTAAATGGTTGTAGTACAGGATAATTAGATGGAATTGTACACGGAAAAAATTTGTTAGAGTTACCAAAAATATTTCCTAACGAGGAGCCTGTTGTGCTCTGAAGTAGTCAAAGGGATGCAATGAATATTTCATCTCTTGAAACATTTAACAAAGAAAGGAATGCAGGAATAGAAAGTATATCTTAAAGCTTTTTTTTTTTTTTCTTTCTGTTGGGTAAAGAGTGGAGATCATACATCTTCCTGGCCTTTATTTTTGCCTCAATAGGGTGGAGAGAGTGCTAACCCAGAGACTATGTTTCCCCACAGGGAGAACATGCGTCCTACCCGTTGTATGAGATCAAATCTTTGAGTGTAAATGATAAAGATAAACCTTATTTCTCTGTGTGATGTAGTGAAAAAAAATGTTCTTGACTTTTTCTACTTCTTAGTTTCTGTGAACAGATCATTCCTTTAGTATTTTCAGTTTTAGAAAAACAAGCAGTAAAGTGTTAGTTTATTGATATTGAGTGGAGCTAGTTTATGTGAATTAAAGAATACCACTTGTGACGTTTTTAGAATAAAAGTGATTAAGGGGCCCTTGTTTGTGAGAGAAGGGTTACGTACAGAGAGTTATACCTCCAGAGAAAGAAAGAGAGCACCATCATCGTCTTTGAAACAGGGTCTCAACCAGACCCAATTGGTTAGCTTCATCAGACTCTATACCATGGCTTATTTGACTAAGTCTTTTTACCTTTTAGCTGGTTGTTTGACTTTTACTTCAACTCTCAGTAATGGGACTTTTTTTTTTTTTTGAGAGAGATTTTTGTTATAGGGTATGTATTCTGCTCAGAGAAACAGAGAGAGAGAGACACCGACAGAAAGCAACAAATCACCCTTCACGGGGATATCCACACTGCAGTCCCTTCTCCTTCATACTCTTGGGATTTTGGGACACACATACATATGTGCCCAGTGTAAGTCAAGCCGCTAGGTCCAGGACTTGAACCGTGGTCAACCAAGTGGGAGTCTAGCACCTTAATCACCACGCCACCTGCCAGCCTGATGTGACTACTTAAGGACACAATTAGTTCAGCCCTCTCTAGGTGTATCACATAGTACTTTCCAAAGCTGACTATGTATAGGCCTATTTATAGATATTTTGTGGAACTGCAGATGCTGATTCAGTAGGGCTGGAGTGGGACCTGAGATTCTGCAATTCTAATAAGATCCCAGGTGTGACTGGCGATACTGGTCTTGGGGACCACACTTAGAGTAGCAAGGCATATGGCTGCCTGCTCTTAATCCTATATTCCTCCTACATACAAAGGTATTTCCCTTACTTCATAGACATGAGGTATACATTAAGTGACACTGTGTTTCCTTTTCCTCTGAAATGTCCTAGAGCCATACCCAACCTCTAATGACCTATTATGAGAGCATTTAAATCCAGCCTTCCCCACTCTGGCTACATGTTAGAATTACCTGGGGACCTTTTGAAAAACTAAAATGCACAGCCTCTCAAAGCCAAGTAAAAATCTCTGGGTGTGAGCCCATAATATCATTTTTCTCTCCATCTACTTACTATAAAACTTTTCAAATAGAAAAGTTGAAAGACAATATATTGATTATTCGTACACCCACTGTAGTGGGTAGAATGAGCTTTGATTATCTGTATATATCCATATACCTAGATCAATTAACTAGCACTTGGCCATATTTACATTATTTAAGTCCCATTTTTGTTTGATTTAGGTCAGTGGTTCTCAACCAGGGGCAATTTCCCTCCAGGGGACACTTAGCATTGTCAGAAGATCTTTTAGTTTTTCATTACTGGGGTGAGGGGGAAAGTTTGTGATACTGATATCTAAAAGGCAGAGAGCAGATTTTTTTTCTTTCTTTCTTTTTTTTTAAATTCTGTAATGCATAGGCTAGCCCCTCATAACAAAGAATTATTCAGTCTAAAATGCCAATAGTGACTAGGATGAGAAACCCTGATATAAATGTGGTGGTTGATCCTGAGTCATTTGAAAGTAGCTTGAAGACATAGTCACCTATTGTTTCTGTATCACAGGATAGAGTTGAAAATAGTAGGGGGGCCTGCAGGTGGCGCAGGGGTAAGGGTGCTGGACTCCCACGAGGCCGACCACGGTTCGTATCCAGACCTGGTGGCTTGCTTTCTCACTTTCCTTTTCTCTCTCTGGTCAAATTAAAAAAAAAAAAATAATGATAGTAACAAATAAAATAAATAATTAAAAAAAGAAAATAGGATGACACAAATAATCAGGGGGAAAAAAGGTTCACAGTTTTCTTTTCTTTGGAGTATTTAGAGTATTAAAAATACCATGTTGCTTTTTGGCTGGAACCACTATCTTCCAGGAATTCAGCAAAATGAGGAACACAAAGGGAGAAAGGAGAGCTATAGTCTCTAGATCTTTTAGGAAACAGGGAGTGGTTCCTTTGGCAACATAAATGGGATTCTACAAAAAAAGGTGATATTGTAGACATCAAGGGAATGGATACTTTTTAAAAAGGTATGAATGTCCCACAGATGTTACCATGGCACAACTGGAAGTCTGTACAGTGTTACCCAGAATGCTGTTGGCATTGTTGTAAACAAGCAAGTTAAGGGCAAGAGTCTTGCCAAGAGAAACTATGGGGTGAGTGCACTCACTGGAAAGACAGAGAGAGAAGGTGGGAGACCATAGCTCCCAGCGTGAGTTTCAAGCCACCAGATCTGGGTCTCAAACCACAGTTGGCGATGTGTAAGTCAGCAGCTTCCACCACGATGCCACCTGCTGGCCCCAATGTATGAAGCGTTCTGAGAGCAGAGATAGCTTCCTAAAATGTGTGAAGAAAAATGACCAGAAAACATAGGAAGCCAAAGAGAAAAGCACCTGGGTTCAACGGAAGCGCTAGCCTGCTCCACCCACAGAAGCACTTTGTGAGAACCAATGGAAAGGAGCCTGAGTTCTGGAAACGATTCCCTATGAATTCAAGGCCTAACAGATGCCAAAAATAAATGAAAAGAACTCTGAACTGTAAAAAACAAACAAACAAAAAACTACCTTGTATACTAATGTAAGTTTTGGTGTACTAGAAGTAAACTTCTATAAAGTTTTAGAAAGGAATTTCCCTTGATCAAGATACTTGTAGAGTAGCAACTAGTAGATGATAAATCGAAAGTTACCAAATTGAAATCTATTCCTTCATAACTTGGGATATATTTCAATAGCCTGTTTAGTCTCTTTTGAATCCATGGCTGGTGGATGATGAGTGAAAGCCAAACCCCATTCAGTTTGAACAAATATTCATCCAGGTTCTTGGGTTAGAAAGACTGTTGTGTTTGGAAATTGTCATTTCTACAAGGGAAAATGAACATATTAGAGGAAGCCACTGAAACCTTTTGGCTTTAGCTCTTCGTTTCAGAACTTCAGGTTCTTTATTGCTGATCCTAGCAATCTCATTGAAATTATTTTTGGGGGGGAGGGTCAATTTTCAGTCCACTGAAATTTTTACTTGATATGGTATTTCAGTTTCTTAGACTGGATCTGAAGCCTATTCTTTGGGAAAGTAAAAAGTAGTCTTTTTAATTCATTATCTTAGGTTTGACCATAGAGAACCCTCCGTTTATAAGATGGTAAATTTGCTTTTATGATGAATAAATGGGCACTTAGCACTGAAAAGTTGCAGGCGTCATCCAGATGTCTCAAAACTTGAGCAAGCACATGGAACTGGTCACATGGAAGCTTCTGTGAACCGAATGCACAATCTGGAGAGAAGATGCATTTTTTTCAAGGTCTGGAAATTTTAACAGTGTCTGGCAGCTACTTCATCTTGAAGATAATCCTGTCACTGTTTCTGGTTATGAGCAAGAGTGGGAAAGGGGGTTCTGAGGCCTGGTTTGGTGGCTTGTTGGAACTGGGTGGAGATGTTGTCATGTTGGAGCCTGGAGTGTCAGCGCAGATAGGCTTCGGGGGAAGGAACCTGTGATTGTGTCATTCGCGGTCACTTAAGGACCTACGAGTGTGGGTGAGCTAGAGAGAGAGGAAGAGAGATAAAAGGCCACGGGACACAAAAGCAATTGTTCAACTCACTAAGGCTTTCGCTTTTCAAATAATTGTTTGGCTGGTCCTTAATCCTTAGCCAAGTGATTCCCTGAGGACAATTAATTCACTATTTTATCTTCTGAAGATGTGCCATCAAAATAACCATTTCTTAAGTTACAAAATCAGCCTCGCAGTCCGCCTTTGCGTGGTCTTCAAGGTCTGAACACTGGCTCATTTGTGGTCATGACTCAGCCGGGGCTGTGTTCTTCCTCTCGCTCTGGTCCTTTGCTACTGATTTCAAGAGAGTAGACTGCCACCAACTATTGTATGTTCATACTTCTAACAATTACTGAGCAAGTGACTTCTCAATTTCCTTTTCATTTAACAAGAGGTTCTCTTTACTGTCCCTTACAGAGGAGGCAGAATTAAAAAAGGCCACTTCCAGGTAGGGGTAACATCATCATCATTTTGACTTCTTTCTTTTTCTGTTGAGTCAAAATGCTAACTTCCCTAATTTTACCCTGAAATTAAATAGACATAATAGAACAACCAGACAGGCTGATAATTTCATATTAATAAACTTGAGTACAAAAATATGAGGTAAGTCCAAAGGGTTAGTGGTAAGATCACAGCTTTAAAGCACTGTGTCTCCTTAGAAAGAAATTTGCTCCCACTGGAAAGACTAGCCTATTTTGGAAATATTGAGGAGCTTGGATTACCAGCTAGAAAGACCTAACTCTTCTTCTAAAAATAATTTTTAAAGGAGGCCAGCAAGTGGTGTGGTGGTTAAGGGCACTGGACTCCTGCATGGCTGGCACAGTTCAAGTCCCAGACCTGGAAGCTTGCTTTCTCACTTTCCCGCTCTCTCTCTCGTTCTTGCTGTGTCTTCTAAATTAATTAATTAAATTGAATTAAATTGAATAATTCTTTAAAATCAACAAAATATTTATATTTAATTATCTACATAATGTATTACCTATGTATGTTATATAGTATATTACATGTATAATATAAACATTTAAACTTAGACCCTATAATGCAAAAATAAAAATAAGTATAATCAAAAGAAGAATATACTAGAAAATATTGTGCAAATTGCAGAATGATCAATAGTGGCTGTAAGGCCCTACAAGGTCCTTCAATAAGACCTGGAACTCTAAAGTATTTTTAGTTATGTGGACAATTTTAAAGTTTCTTGAGAGAGGTCCACCATTTTTGAATGCCAGCCTCGGTACTTTTTTTTTTTTTTTTACCTATTTGACTGCATTGTTGATTAATTCAACAGGTATTTATTAGATAACTACTATATGCCTAGCATGATACTGGATTTTTACTGTTAAAAATTAATAATGAAGAGACAACCTCCAGAGGAATTTCTGCTCTATAGAAAAGACTGATAAATAAACTAGTAAATTTAATTCTGAGCTGAAAGTGGCAAAATAGGGACAAATTCAAAATTGGTGGAGGCTCAAAGGACAGACAAATTCTGTTTCTTGATAAAGCCAGTTTGGGGGAGCATGGAAAGTTGAAATTGCCAGTTTGAGCTATTATCATGTCAAAGTAGTCACCTCTCCTTCCTAATAGAGCACAACAGTTCTCTGAATGTAGTCTCTGCATGGTCAGAAGTGAGCAATTCGCAATTGTTTTTTAACTACCAGAGAGCACATGCATTCTCCAGAGAGATGGGGAGACTGAGGGTGGGGAAGAAAGCACCCTCAATAGGGTGTGGTCACATCACTATTCTTTTTCCGTCATTTCTCCATCTTGTTGGGATTTGGAGCTCGCATGCACACACACCTGGCATGTTTGTCAAGCTCCTGAGGTCAAGATTCAGACTCTGGTACACTATACAGGATCCGGCTGCCTTAACCATGGGCTATAGATGGGCCTGTACAGTGCATATTTTTTTAAAGTTTTGTTTTGTTCAGTTTTCTTGAGTAAATGCTTGTTTCTATATATTCTTTTTTATACAGTGGGGAAGGGCCTTCAAAAAGTGAGGAAAAGGCGCAGAATAAAAAATATGCATGGATTTAAATCACTTTTTTGCACCAAAATAAACTGGCATGTGAATTCTATTTTCCATGAACTTTTTGAAATCTCCTCCTCTACTCCTCAGTGAACGGAAATCAGAGTCTGGGTACTCCTGTGAACAGTAACACAAACGTGACAGGTGCTGGTGCTTAGGGGCCACGGGAGAGCCACATCAGGAAAAGGCAAAAGAGAAGACCCTCAGAAAAGAAGAGAAGAGAAATAAGTGACTCTTTTTGATGGCAATTTAAGGTATAGAAATTAAAATGATGATGAAGGAAAAGGCCTTTGAATGTTAAAGGAGCTAGAGCCAAGCTCTAAAGGGTGGGCAAGATGAGAACACTTTCTACGGTTGTTGTGGGCGGGGAAGTCTAGTGCCCAGTCAGTTGTATGATTAAATCTGTTATGAATTCTCTCCATCGAAACATGTTAACACACAGAGGTTCGTTTTCAAAGGGTTTGGAGGAAAGCAAGTCACCCTACTCCACAAATAAATAGGAGTTGTGTGTCTGAAATACCTCAAAGCTCTGAGCAACGTAGCCGCCTCTAATGTCATTATGTATTTTAACCATTTGAAACCAATTTATGGCAGACATGAAAGTATTCTTGTCTACAACAGAGTTGGCACACGGCACTTCCTATGTTGAATGTTTCCAGCAAGCTCCCGGTCAGGCTGCCCCGTGCGTTGGGGGAGTTTCTGAGCTTCTCTCAAGGGGCTCACTTATAAGGAGGAACACAGTTGTGTCCTCCACCCATCTGAGGCAGAAATCTGAGATGTCTCGCAAATTCTTTCTGTGTATTTCGGAAGGTTGCACTTTAAAAAGCAGCACAAAACTTCTCAGTTTAATCTGGGCAAGACAATAGTCAACTTCCATTCCTGTGGTATACGTCTTCAATTTGTAACTGCTTAAACGTGTAGCTTGTTGAGAATGTTGCTGAGGATGGCCTGCAAGGCTGAGACTTCCTGGCCGAGTCTTCACTAGCCCAGACAGACACAGGGCCTTCCTAGAGCTATCTGCCTTTCCTCACTTTCCCCTTTGTGTCTTTTCTTTCCTCTTGCCTTTCCTTTTCTCCCTCCCTCTTCTCCTTCCTCCTTCCCTCCCTCCACCTTTCTTCCCATCCCTTTTCCCTCTTTCCCGCTCTCTCTTCTCCATTGTAGCACACACTCTCATACTCATCGCTCAATGAGAACCAGAAGCGATGCTGTTGTTTTATATGAACATTTACAGACATCCATACTGATGACTACCCAACAGGCAGGTCACTTTCTCGCTGAACTTTCTTCCAGGTACAGACTTTTCATATAAAGTAAAATGATACATGCAAAGTAACACAATTGTAGAGTCTGATTACCCAATAGAAATGCTGCTTTAAAGTGAGGAATCTTCTAGTACTGAGAGCATGGATCAGAACTAATTTGGCTCTACATGGGCAATAAAGGATCATAAGAAAGTTGCAGGATTGCCTTCCCTTTTTTTTTTTTGGAGAGGTTCTTTTTGGCTATAGGGCGCATGCGCTCGCCAGAAAGACAGAGAGAGAGAGAGAGACAGAAAGCGAGAAATCACCCCCCGGGGAGATGGCCACACCGCAATCCCTTCTCCTCCATCCTCCTCTCAGAATCTTGGGCACTCACGCAGACGCATCCGGCGTGAGTTAAAGCCGCCAGGTCCGGGACGCGAACTGCGGTTGACTACATGGGAGTCCAGCGACATAGCCATTACGCTAACTGTTGGTTCCCAGATTGCCTTCTTTTTTAATGATGGAAAACAGTTTTTATATTATCACCTAACTGCCTTGAGATGTCTCACTGCTTGAGATGAAGCCTTGACTCACTGACTTCTGCTGACTTAGTGTTTATCCCATGTTCTCTTCTTGTTCCACTTCCTGTCCCCTTCTACAGGGATCATTGTGGCTGCCATCCCCTTCCTGCATATGATTGATCCAAGCACACTGGGGACATGCCCTACACCTGTGGTTGTTGGTACAGAGAGCAGGCCTAAGGCTGTTGGAGACAGTGAAATGGAAGGAGAGCCTTACCCTGGCATACTAAGAGTGATTCCACTCACCACCTCTCCTGAAATAAACTTATACATTAATTCTATCTTTCCACAAACTTTTTGAAATGATTCCCTTGCATAATTTATTAATTAAGATTATTAACTAATTCATCCAATTGTTATTTTATCTACCTATCTCTATCTTCCTGTTTATAGATAATTATAGGTTTTTAAATTCTTTCCATGCATCTTTAGAATAATGTTTTAATCACTACAATTTTATGATGTGGTTTGATATTAAAAATTGTTATTATATTTCTTTATTCAGATTTTATCTGTTTCCTTTTAATTTTTAGGCTAACTCGAGGATTATGTTAGCAGTTCTAGAACTATATTAATAAGACATTAACTTACAAGGTGTTGACATCACTGTTAATTAGAGAGATGGTGAGCTCATCACAATATCCTAATATATACTGTGATTCTAGTGATGGTGTTATTTTATTCTTACCTGAATCGAAACAAAGCAATGCATAGGGATTGATCATAAAAGAGGTTTAAGGATTCATGATTAAATGAAATGTGAGAACCTATAAGACTATCATTGAGAATGTGTGGTATCCAGACAAGGGAAGACTGTACTCTGAAGTTTAGAAAGTAGAACTTCTAAAAGTTTAGTGAAAAGTTTGTATTACTCCATAACATGAAGTTTTGAAAGGAAATATAACTTTAGAAGGTTGGAAAGTTCTCAAAAGATGCAATTATGACTGTATAATCCTATAGATTGAATTGTATGAAGCCACAGAAGGCATGCTTATCAAATATGTAGATGGCATGAAGCCTGGCAGGAGAATGAACACATTGTATGTCAGAACCAGAATTGAAACAACAAAAAAAATCTTGTCAGTCTGTAGCAATGGGATGAATCTCTAAAAAGATAGAAGTTAACGGGGATTAACATAAGATCCTACACTTGGGTCCAAAAACCCAACTGCCCAAATGCAGTTGGAAGTGATGTAGCTTAGCAGCATGTGATAAAATGACTGTTGAGTTTTAATAAACCAAAAAGTTAAAGTGATACAATAATGGAATAATAAAAGTGCTAGAGATTTCAAAAAAGTTTTCCTACCATTGTCTGCTGGGGAAATCATATAAGCCATTTGACTAGTTTAGCATCTCTTATTAGAGTGGATTCAGTAAAGCGAACATACATGACACTAAGTTGTAAAGCATAGTCGAAGATATGGGGGTGTTTACTCTGGAAAGAGACAACTCCAAATTAAGGGCAAGGAGAAGAATGATAACTATCTTCATATACATACAGATTGTGAGTCAAAGGTATTAAGTGTATTGGAACTGGGTCTAAAGAGTAAGAACTGCGGTAAGGGAGTAGAAGCTACAGGAAGATAGACTCCTATTCAATACCAAAAAGAAAAAGTAGTCAAAGTTATGTGACATTCAGATGGGCTCTTTGGAAGTAGGTTTCCCACCAATGGAGGCATTCAAATACAAATTAAACCACAACTTGGTAATAACTGAAAAATTCACTCAAACATCGAAAGAAAATGTAGGTCCGATTACCTTCCAGTTTCTGAAGCTATGCCTAAGTACCATGTCAAACAGTAATTACTGTTTCAAATTTGTTTTAATTCATTCTACACAAAGGCAAGATTAATTTGTTGGATAGTATGTCTTGGTAATAACAAAGTCACCTGGTTGATGCAATATGAAAAGCCTTTCTAGAAAAAAAATATTAAGTTTTGGGGAAATTGGAAAGATTTTGATACTTACTGTAAAAATGGCAAAGTTGAGTTCATAGGAAAGTGGGTCCTTAGACGAGCTGACTAAAATCTCACTGTTAAATTATAGAGGAAAAGAAGCTAACTAAACAGTAACTATTCTCTGCTCATATTGTAATAGAAAATAATTCTCTCAGATATACCAAACACTCATTTCAGAATCCCTGGCACTACCCCTTCTATCAAACTATGAAAGGAGAAGTTACAGTGTTGAAGAACTGTGAATTTCTCACTTGCTAGTATTCACTGAGGCACCCAGGCTTTTGAACAAATTTCAAATCAGTGCAGCCCAGGACAGACTTGGTTGACAGTTTTAGATGTGCAGATTCTCTTTGACCTTTCAAATTTCCTGTCAGCTTTTCTCAGTTACCACTTTCATCCCATTCTTTCTACTCTACCTCTTCATTGTATTGCTCTTCACTTAATAAAAATCTCTTATGTTCTAAGATAATATATAAAACCCTCTTTTTCCAAAATCAAAAGAAGAAAAAAAAGAAAAGGTTAAAGAAAGGAAAAGGGGAGCTTTGAGTTTTGATTCAGGATCTCCTTTGAAAAGGTTAACCTAAGCTATTTCTGAGTATGCTGGTGATAACTTTTGAGATTTTGAGAACTGTATTTAGGAAGATGCAATTTGAGGAAAAACTTAATTTGATGAAAGAACAAACAATCTAAGAGATTGAATTTGTAAGTGCTCTCTTCACCATTGAGATGGTTAATTTAATGTGTCACCTCAGCTAGGCCATGGAATTCAGTTTTTGGTCATATACTAGTGCAGACTTTGTTGTGAAAGTATTTCTTTTAGGTATGATTAACATTTAAGTCAGCAGACTTTGAGCAAAACTCCTTTGCCTCTATAATGTAAATTGGCCTCTTCTAATCAGTTAAGGGTCTTAAGAGGTCACTTGACAGAAAGAATTATGGCCCCAACAATACCTTTGAGCTACAAATCGCAATATCCACTCTTCCTGGGTCTCCAGCCCACCTTGCAGATTTTAGATTTGCCAGCCTCCACAATCACATGAACCAATATCTTAAAATAAATCAATCTCATGTGACCGGCAGATGGCAGAATGGTTATGTGGCTGGACTCCTACGTAGTCTCCTGAGGTTTGAGTCCTGGACCTGGCAGCATAAATCTCATACCAGGAGTGTGTGGGTGTGTGCCCAAGATTCTGAGAGGAAAATGGAGCAGAAGAGGTTGCAGGGTGGCCATCCTTCCTAGGGGGGGTGATCTCTCGCTTTCTGTCTCTCTGGCAAGCACATGCACCCTATAGCAAAAAGAACTCTCTTAATGAATAAAAAAATAAATAAATCAGATATTTACACACACACACACACATACACCCATACATAAATAAATGTGTGGGTATATGTGTCTGTATGCTATTTGTTTAATTCCTCTGGAGAATCTGAATATAATCATGCATTTCTTCAACCTCTTTATCCTACTCACTCTACTTTTCATTTCTTTTCTAAAAATTTGCCTTCCTCTGAGCTAAGACCTAGTGTGCTTTTCCAAAACTTCTCACGCCAACTCACTTCTACCTCTCTTCTCACCTCATAACCATACTCTGTGTAATGACATCAGAAAATATGCATTTTTAGCATATTCAAAAACATTGTCTCACATACATGTATAAATGTCATGAAAATGCAAACTATGATAAATTCCATAAGAGCCTCAGGCTGGATTACTTACAAGAATCGTTTGAAATAATCTGTGTGGAACAGCTTTTCAGACAAAACCCTACCACACTTCTTCTTTTTTCTTCTGCCATTCTTTTTTCTCAAACTTACATATTTGCCACCTACCTCACTGAAGAACTGTTCTAGAATACAGGGTACAAACTCATTTGGTGAAATCTAACACATGTTACCAAGAAAAAAACTATGTAAAAGTTAGATGACCTTGGGGATCTTTATACTATAGGAGCTCAGAAAATGGTAGAGGGGACAGTTAAAATTTGTAAGTCCTCTCTTTTTGAAATTTGTAAGTCTTCTCTTCACCGATGAGATGGTTAATTTAATGTGTCACCTCAGCACAAAACTATGGGCAGGCAGATATGAGGAAAATGCTTTAAGAGATTTATAAGTAATGAATGCACTATGGGAGAATAAAGTAAAAT
This sequence comes from Tupaia tana, assembly GCA_026018925.1. Taxonomy (NCBI): domain Eukaryota; kingdom Metazoa; phylum Chordata; class Mammalia; order Scandentia; family Tupaiidae; genus Tupaia; species Tupaia tana. The sequence continues at coordinate 115,843,321 of JAKSZU010000003.1, forward strand.
AATCTAATGGCAACTAGGGAAATCAGAATGGATTTCTGAAGAAGGTAGAAAATATGTTTGTCTTTAAATCAAGAACAGGAATTCAATAAGTAAATACCCAAGAAAAGTATAAATACATTCTAGGTAACTATAATAGTAACTAACATTAATTTATTCTCTATTATATCTGGCTCCAGGGTGCTTATACAATGTATTCGACATCATATCAGCGCTTTTCCAGTGTGATCTTGTTCAACTCTGTCAGAGGCTTACTATTAATAACCCCGTTTGTAGATGTAGAGACTGATGCCTTGAAAGGTAAGTAAATTGTCCATAGTCACATGGTTCAAAAATGACAGAGCAAATATTTGAATTTGGAATGTCTAACTCAAAGGCCAAGCTCTGTCATAGAGCAGCACCTCTTAAATCAAAAAGACTTAGTAGAATTAATGCTTGAAAGTAAAGAAATGTGGAATAAATTTTTAGTGTAACTAAAAGACTTTATGATTAGATTTTCACATCAGACAATATGGGGATCCGATATTCAGAAATACCCTTTTGGTATAATATACCTAAAATGTTGGATTATAATGTTAAAAAAATTCACACAAGTTACTGAGATAATACACAATAATTAAGGGATCTTTACAAAACATGGCAATCATTAATCTACAAAGGTAACCAAATTCTGGAGTAGACTGGTGTTAACATTGGGAGGCCTGCCCAGGTCTAAAGCCTACGTATAATCGGTCTATGTTAGCTAGGGACCAGAAACAAAGGTTGTAGCAGCACAGGCAACAGACAGAGGCTTCTGCGAAGGTAGGACACCTGGAGGTGATACTTCAATGACAAACAAAATAAAGAAAAACCCACAAATACTAGGAAAACAAAACAAAACAAAAAACCTCTAGCCTTGACTCTGGAAGGAACAGGAGAGAAGTGAATGTCTCTTCTGAGAATCCCTCATCAAAAGCATAGACTCCTTGGTTAGAAACTAGAATGTGTTCATCTAAGAAGGCTAGGAGACCTCAGAAAGTGGGAGAGGAATTGATGGCTATGAGGCTGAGGGGATGAGCATTTTAGAGGTTTACCAATAAAATGGGAACCCCAGAAAACATCCCTGACTTTGAATGAGGAAATCTAAAGTGCTATATTCTAGAAGTAATGATCAGATGAAATAACATTCACTTTCACAATGAATAAAGCACACTCCAGATTAGCTGCTCAATATCAAACCACGTGTTTGATCTGTTTTTATTCGGATATCTACGAAAATGAAAACATCTGGGGTAATTATATTTTCAAGATCTGTAATTTTTTTATCACAATGTTTAACTTTATACAAAAAATAGAGGAGACAGGAGGAGAAGCGATTGCAGTGTGACTATCCCCACTGGAGAATGATTTCTGACTTTCCCTCTGTCTCTCTGACAAGTGTATGTGTCCTATGGCAAAAACCTGGGGGAAAAAAAAAACAAACAAACAAGGTTAACAGATATGTTGGAATCAATAGATACAGACTTTGATAATTATATGATCAAGAACACAGAAGGAAAAAGTTAGTGGACAATTAAAGTGTTTAAATGGCTGACCCTGTGGGCTAGTTTTTAAGGGAGCTGGATACCACATGGACAATGTGGTTTGAATTCCAGCACTGGAGACTTGTCAAAACACACTAGGCATGTATGTACCCGAAATCCTGACAGGATGGAGAAATGTAGAAGAAGGGATTTGGGCATGATCACGCCCCATGGTGGTGTGGGGGGGGGGTGCTTTCTCCCTCTCTCTCTCTTTTTGTCTCTCTGTCTGTCTCTGTTGAGTACACATGCCTTCTGGCAAAATTAAAAAAAGAAGCAAAAAATCCCACTAGGTTATAGGGCTGGACTCCCAACAAAATTATTTAAGAAGACAAATGAAACAGACTGATCAAGAGAGTAAAAGAAAAAAAAAAAAAAAAAAAAAAAAAAACCCAAACGTTCACGAACAGCAGAATGGATTGAAAAAGTGTGGCACATATACTCTATGGAATATACTATTCAGCCATAAAAAACAATAAGACCCTGGCTTTAAACAGAAAGTGGATGAATATGGAAGATTTACTGCTGAGTGAAGCAAACCAGCTATGAAGGAGAGACATTGTATGCTCCTACTTAATATATACCGACTGTCCACACTCTTATGGCTGAAACTGAAAGACTAGAGGATATAGAAACATAGAAAATGGTTATAGATACTAAATACAGTGTGGGGAAGATGGTGGGAGAAGGAGGAGAGTCTGAGGAAAGATATGAAGGAGAACAATAGAGAGGCTAGACGTTTATGCGACAAAGAAGTGGGTTATTATCTGTTGATGATAATGCATATAATATCTCCTCCAAATGACTGGAGAGAAATGTATTCATTTTGGAACATTCACTTTACAAACTAAGTGATGTATGTGATCGAATGTATGAAAGAAATAAAAAAGAAGTAAAAAATAAAACCTACAACAAAATTAATGACAAAGAGAACATAATTAGGGGTTTGTAGATTTAAATTTTAACAAGAGAATACTATGAGCATTTTTGCAGCAATACATTGAAGAACTTCAGTGAATAGACTAGACATTTATATATATGTGTGTGTGTGTATATATATATATATATATATATATATATATATATATATAAAAACCTAAACTGACTAAAATATTTTTGGCTAAAATATTGCTTAAAAAAAATCTGAAAGAAGTGAATTGGTAGTTGCCTTAGGTTCAGAATTCTCAAATAATAAGAAAAGAAATAATTATGACCTTAATGAAATTCTTTTAATGGTAATAAAAGGGAGAATAACTGCCAAATAATTTTGTGTATTTACTTGATACCAAAGCAAACAAGGATATATGAGAAAGGAAAGTTAAAGATTAATGCCACTTAGAATATAAGGCTGGACAAATGGAATTTAATAATGGATTTGTATAATATGCTTTATAGTTAACTTGGTCAATTTTGCCACAATACATAACTGACATTTATGATAAGACGTAAGAGTGAAACAGCATTCTGCAAACAGAGAAATTTTTGTAAGATATATTTGATACTTTTTACTTATATATAGATGAAAACATATGTATAATAATTTATAAATCTCATACATGGTAATTACAAAAAATGTTATCAAATAAATGAGAAAATAAACCTTACTGAAGCATTTATTAATATTTTTGAGATGATGGCATAGATACTAACTAAAATACCTAGGGATCCTGTTCATAGACTTTAGATACAACTTCAGTAGTTCTCATTAAAAAAATAAAGAAAATGGAAAGTGCTGACTTAGAATAACATAGTCTTGTAAGATCCCCCAAACAAAAAAAAAAGATGTTGTATTTGAAAACTGTTTCTTTGAGGCCAGTCCCATAGCCCAGTCGAAAAGGAGCCAGATCCTATGTGGCTGAAGTCTGGCTCAAGTACTGGCTGTGGCAGCGCGAAAAACACATCAGGTGCTTGTGTGTGTGTGCCCTGAATCCTGGCAGGATGGAGGACAGAAGGAGGAGGAATTATGATGTGACCACGCCTCACTGGGAGGCGCTTTTCCTCTCTCCCTCTCTCTTTCTCTCCCTGGTGAGGGCGTGTGCCCTCTGGCAATTAAAAACTACATAAAACTTCATCTCATCTTTCTGTGAACTAACAACTCTAAACAAACAGGAATAGATAAATAGTCTAGATCTTATTTTAGAATATCTTTTTGGTCATTTACTTAAAAATATAAAATAAATGCATTAACAGCAAAAGCCAAAGGAAAGTAAAAGAAAAGTAATCTTAAAAAAAAACAATAAAAACTAGACCATATTAATAGCAAATATAAAAAGGATCAAGATTTGTAAAACCTTTTTTTTTTTTTTTTTTTAAGAGACGTTTTGCTATAGGGCGCATGTGTTTGCCAGAGAAAAGACGAAGAGACAGAAAGCGAGAACTCATCCCCCAGAGGGGATGGCCACACCACAATCCCTTATTCTCCTGGGATTTTGGGTATGCACACACATGTGTCCGGCATGTTTTAAGCCTAAAGTCTGGGACCTAAAATGTGGTCTACTATGTGGGAGTCCTGTGATCTAACCACTTTGCCATCTGCTGGTCCCAAGATTTATAAAAACTTTTAAGGTCAAATAGAACACTTGGCAATGAATGGGAATATAGTCCATGTTGCTGAATGTTTTGAATATGAAGATATTAAACTTCCCTAAATTATACTATATTTTTAATAACCTCAGTGAAAAAACAATAAGATTTTAAAATAAAATATAGCATCTTATTCTAATATCATCTAATAATATATTACTTGTGAATGAGAGCTTCAAAGTGAGCATTGCTTTGTCATACTTTAGTATACAAAATAAGCTTTGTCTAATCCAAACTCCTTAATCATATCTTTGACATTATTTACATTTTCATCTACTTTAGATGAAGTGATTGCCAAAAACGGAGAGAGAAGTATTAAACGTTTTTGACTAGGCTAAACCACATACAGGGTGCTGAAACTATGTGGGAGGCTCCTGGTTTGGATCCCTGGTCTACCTGAATGTGTGGGGTGGAGTCTAGGTTGGCTGGAAGGCTGGGGAGGGGGTGAAATGCAGGATAGTAAAATACTGTTGAGGGTACCTATCTCTCACGCTCTTTCTCTCTCTCATCAAAGAAGCTTTCTCTTTCTCCGTTTATGAGCACATGCACTCTTTAGCAAAAATCTTTCTTAAAAAAAAATTAGCCTAAAAAAAACACTGTGTGGGACCAGCAGATGGCACAATGGAAATATCGCAGGATTCCCACATAGTTGATTGAGGTTAGAGTTTCGGACCGGGTGGTTAAACCTCACACTGGGTGCAGGGGAACATATGAGTGTGTGCCCAAAATCCCCAGAGGGGAAGGGATTGTGGGCGTGGCTAACGGGGGAAGGGATTTCTCTATCCGTCTCTCTGGAAAGTACACGGCCCTTATAGCAAAAATCTCTCTTTAAAAAAAAAGAAAAACATTTTGTTTACGTTTGGGTTTCTCTCCATTCTTATATATTTAACAGAATTTGCTTATATACTTTGATTCTATATTGATAAGCACTTGAAAGTTCAACAAGTATATGGACATTTAAAAAAAATCATAGAGGGGTCAGCAGGTGGCATGGAGGCTAAGGTGGCTGAATCTCACATGGCCAATGCATGGCTCCTGTTTCAGACCAGGTGGCTTCAAAACTACACTAGATGTGTGTACGTGTCATGTCCAAAGTCCCAAGAGGAGAATAAAGGAGAAGGGATGTGGCACAGGTATCTTCAAGGGGGGTTGGGATCTCTCACTTTCCCACTTTCTATTTCTCTCTGGTGAGCACATGTGCCCTATAGTTAAAACAAAAACAAAGTAGAAAATGGAATTAAAAAAACAAATTTATTTTGGTTAAAAAAATTCTAAATTCATATATAGATTTTTAATAATGCACATTTTCCATAACATTGTTGAAGACCCCTTCCCACTTTCATTATGAACCTTATCTTTTTACAGATGAAACTCTTTGTATGTCCTATTGAATGCTCCCCTGTCTTGCTGGTGTGAAATATTTTAATGCATGTCTTCATTTTATTTTATAGGGTTTATTTTAAAAAATTCTCCAATTTAGATTTATTGGTTACTTTTTCTCTCCTTTCTAATACTCTTTTTCAGGTTTGAATAGACTGGAATGCTTATAAATGCATTTTTGCAATATTTTCATGAGCAAATCTTAGTTTTGAATGGTTTAGCTTTTTCCTTCTTGATGAAAGGCACTTGTTTGAAGTTTTAAAATATATTAGACATGGGGAAAACAGATGGTGTAGTGGTTACATTGCTGGACTCCCACATGGCTGTCTGCGGTTCAAGTCCTGGACCTGGTGGCTTGAAAAATAACACTGGTCATGTGTGTGTGTGTGTGTGTGTGTGTGTGTGTGTGTGTGCGTGTCCAAGATCCCAGGAAGAGAATGGAAGAGAAAGGATTATGGCATGGCCATCACCATTGGGGTCATTTCTCACTTTCCCTCTTATTGTCTCTGTCTCTCTCTCTCCCCCATGAGTGCAGGCACTCTAAGAAGAAATCTTTTAATCTCTACCAGATTAAAAAAAAAGATTTAAAGTAGATATTTAATTCTTTTATTTTTCCTTCATTTTATTTTATTTATCTTTTTTGAAAATAAACATACCCTGGAGCCGGCAGGTGGCATGGTGGTTAAGGGCGCTGGACTCCCACATGACTGACTGCAGTTTGAGTCTCGGACCTGGCAGCTTTCTTTCTCACTTTCTCTCTCTCTGCCTCTCCCTCTCTGGTCAAATTAAAATAGATAGATAGATAGATAGATGATAGATAGATAAATAAATAAATAAATGTTAAAAAAATAAAATAATTCTTTAAAAAAAAAAGAAAGAAAGTAAACATAGCCAAAGATTTCTGCTGTGGTAGCTCCTCCTAAATTTGAATACATAAGCTTTACATCAGGTTATCTTCTGACTACTCAGGGACTGTGCTGTTCTTGTTCTTGTTTATCCTTCTTCCTCTTTAGGATGCATTTGTTTGTTGCAATCTAATTGGAGATTTTTTTCCCCCTAAATTTTTGGAACAGGATGTGCTTGCTCACCAGAGACAGAGATAGAAAGAGAAAGAGAGGGAAAGTGAGAAATCACCCCCCTGGAAGGGGGTGGCCATGGCCACTTCTCTTGGGATTTTGGGCATGTACACACATGTGCCCAGCTTGTCTTTCAAGCTGCTGGGTCCAGGACTTGAAATATGCAGTTGGTCGTGTGGGATCCAATCACCCCAACCTCCGTGCTGTTGGTTTTGATGTCTTAAATTCCCAGATTTTTATCATTATACATTTGTATTTGCATGTATAATGTGTCTGTATTATATAGTCTATTGCTGGACAAAATAAATGCTTTTAAATACTTAATTCAAACATTTTTGTGGTCATATGGTATAGATCTTTATCAATCAGACATTGATACTTGGAAGTAAGATATACTCACTGTTTTGTGAGTATAAATCTATAAAGTTTATCATTTATAATGAATATGCCTTTGTTTATTTTACATACACACTGAAAGGGAATTATTACTGATTTCTCTCAGTTAGGAGAAACTGCTATTTTGTCTTGAAAGCTCCCAGTTTTCCCCAAGGGTGGAATAAGTCATTTTGTAGACCCTGTGTTTCAGAGCTGGAGAGAAAACTTTCCAGCCAGCTCTGGCCCAGCCTTGACCTGGAGGTTGGAGGACAATGAGGATCTCTCTGCATTAACTGTGGAACCTGCTTGTCCCTTCCAGTGGCTTCAGCAGCTTCTACAAGGGCTCTGGAGTGGAGCTTAGGCCCAGAGGAGTGGAGCTGCCAGCACACTCCATCTCAACTCAGTAAATGTCCCTGGAAGCTGCCCGTGTCCGCTGGAGCTCCACAGCCTCCTTAGTTCAACATCACAAATAGTTTTGTTTCATTGAAGTGCCTAGGGGTGCCTACGCTTCCCAGAGAAAGAGAAGGAAAAAAAAAAAAGGCTCCCATGGGGCATGGTCTGCCTCAGTACTTTCGCCTCAATTCCCTCCATCCTGTCAGGATTTTAGGCATGCACACACACACACATCTGGCATAGATTTCAAACCACTCAGGCTGGAATTTGAACTGCAGGTCAGCCATGTAGGACCTTGCCCCCAACGCACAGCATTTAACTACTGTGCTGTGGGACCAGCCCTCAAATGGTTTTATAAAAAGCAGGAAGTACTGAGTGTTTCTTATTCTGCTGTATGGGTTTCCTGCAGCCAGTACTCAATAAATACCAATAAATAGAATGGATTTGTATTCAACTATACTGCACTTCAGCCATTCTAGGATCATTTGGACATATGAATCATGAATGGGTAATTATTATTTTTTATTCTGTCATTTTTATTCAGGAATAAATGCTAGTTCCCTGTGATGCAGTAAAATGGTACATAGTTGGTATATGTGTGTTGTGTGTGTGATGCTAGTTATGTTTTCTTTTTTAAACAATAATTATTTTATTTAACTTTATTTATCCAGTTATTTATTTGTTTATTTTAATTTGACCAGAGAGGGATAGAATGAGAGAGAGAGAAAGAGAGAAAGTGAGAAAGCAAGCCACCAGGTCTGGGACTCAAACTGCGATAGGCCATGTGGGAGTCCAGCGCCCTAACCACCCTGCTGCCTGCTGGCCCTGCTAGTTGCATTTTCTAATGAATATAACACGTTACTTTAAAATTGATTCCTCAAAACTGTGAAGAACCTCAGCAGCATTTCAATTAACAGCTTAATATTTTCTCAGATATACTCCAATGGTTTAAAATTTTCTAAACACCTTTCAGAGAATATGAAGACATTCATGAAAAATTTTATATCACAGTTTTGATTTGAGATCACCAAACATTACCCTTTTTAATGGTACATATCATTCCGAATTGTAGACACTCTCCCACCACACCCAATGCTCTTAGGATCAGGGGAAACCCTTTATTCAGATTCGATGTATAAAGAGAAACCACAGCCTTCAGGGCCTTCGGTTTCTTCTCCAAAAGTTTCTCACCAAGGAACCCACACCTCCAACATCCAGTTCAATTCATCTTGGTGACCTTTGTGAAAAGACTTGCTCAATCCAAGTTGTACTTTTTTGCTCCTAAGAAAGGCACGTGTCCAACATGTGTATTTTTCCTTCTGTTGCTCATGATTTTGGAGTTATATCTAAGTTTTTGGTTTGTTTTATTTTTTTACCAAGGTCACAGAAATTTACCCCTACATTTTATTCTGAGGATTTTATAGTTTCAACTCTTCCATTTAGGTCTTTGTCTATTTTAAGCTAATTTTTGTATATGGTATGAGTGGGGTAAGGGTCTAAATTCATTCTTTTGCATATGGTGTCCCCGCACCATTTGTTGAAAAATGCTATTTTTTCTCCATTGAATGATCTTAGCACTCTTGTCGAAATCAGTTGGCCACAGATGTAGGAGTTTATTTCTGGAAGTTCAATTCTATCCCACAAATCTATATGTCTATCTATAAGACAGTTACTATGCTGTCTGAATTACCATTGCTTTGTAGTACGTTTTGAGTATACTTTTTTTTTTTTTCTTTTGGATTGCTTTGTCTATTCTGGGTCTCTTACAATTCGACATAAATTTTAGAATTCCACATAAATTTTAGAATTAGCATGTCAATTTCTACAAATAAGTTAGCTGGAATTTTGATAGAGATTACATTGGATCTATAAATTATTTTAGGAGAATTGACATATTAACAGTAGTTAAGTTTTTCAATTCATGAAAATGAAATGCTTTTTCATTTATTTAGTTTTTAAGTTTTTAAAAGAGTATAAGTATTGCACTTTCATAAAATCTATTAAGTACTTTATAATTTCTGTTGGTATTATAAATGGACCTGTTTTCATAATTTTCTTTTCAAAATTTTCATTGTAAATGTATTAAAATACAATTTATTTTCGTACATTGATATTTTATACTGCACTTTTGCTGAAATTGTTTTTTAGTTAGATTAGTTTTGGGGTGGATTTCTTTGGATTCTATCATAAAATTACAACATACATGAGTATAGTTTCGCTTCTTTTATTCTAATCTAGAAGTCTCGTGCTCCTTTTTCTTAGCTAATTGTTGTAGCTAGGACCTACACATTATTGAGTGGACTTGTCAGGAGCAGACATCTTGTTTTGGTCCTTATTTTAGAGAGAAGTACCTAATTTTTCACCTTTAAGTGTGTTGCTAGTTGTGAATTTTTCAATAAATCTCTTTATCAGGTTGAAGATGTTTCCATCTATTCTTACTTTATATTTTTTAATCAAGAAATGGGTTTAGCTTTTCAAATTTTTTTTTCTTTGTCTATTGTGATAATCATGTGATTTTTTAAATTATATGGATATAATATATTACAATACCTTAATGAATGTTTAGATGTCAAGTAAACTGCATCCTCAGTATAAATCCCACTTGGCCATGGGATATATATTTCTTTTTATGTGATGATTGATTCAAATCAGTAACATTTTTTAAAAGATGTTTTGCATTTGGACTGGCTCTGTGACCTGGTGTTAAGACAGCCAGATTTTCAAATGGCCAATTGTACAGTTCAAATCCTGGTCCCAGTAGTTTGGAAAACATGCAGAGCATGTGTGTGTGTGTGTGTGTGTGTGTGTGTGTGTGTGTGCATTCCCCAGTTCCTGACAGGATGGTCAAGTGAAGAAGAGGGGATAATAGTGTGTCCATGCACCATGGCGGGGAGGGGCTGCTTTCTTTCTCTCCTTCTTCTGTCTCTCTGTCTCTCTGAGGGAGTGCACATGTCCTCTGGCAAATAAAAATAAGAAAGGGAAAAAACAATTTTATATTCATCTTTATAAAATATGTTGCTTTGTAGTTTTGTTTTGATACTTTCATTTGGTTTTGCTATCAAGGTAATAATACTGTCCTCATAAAATGAGATATAAAGCGTTCTCCCATTTTTTAAAAGAGTTTGTGAAAATTTGGTATTAATTAATCTTTAATTTTTTTTAGGTTTATTTTTTCTTTCATCTATGAGTAAGGCAGAAAGACACACACACACACACACACAGATGGATAGATAGCATCCCTCATAGGGACCAACCTGAGCCTTCAGCCAGCCCCAGATCACAGGCGAGTAATGTACAGTATACTCAGGGAGGTCTCTGGTTTTTTTTTTTTTTTTTTTTTTTTTCTTTTTTTGGAGAGGTTTTTGCTATAGGGTGCGTGCGCTCGCCAGACAGACAGAGAAAGACAGAGAGATAGAAAGTGAGAAATCACCCCCCCCAGGGGGGATGGCCACGCCGCAATCCCTTCTCCTCCATTCTCCTCTCGGGATCTTGGGCACGCACGCACACGCGCCCGGTGTGAGTTTAAGCCGGCGGGTCCGGGACTCGAACCGCGGTCGACTACGTGGGAGTCCAGCGACATAGCCATTACGCTAACTGCTGGTTCCAGGTCTCTGGTTTTGAACTGGGAACTTTTCCATGTAGGATTGTCTTGCAGAGTATTACATTTCACTATGGTGCCATCACCTGGCCCCAATTCTCCTTTAAATGTTTGGTTGAACTTAGTAAAGAAGCCATCTGGGCCTGTGATTTTCTTTGTGCCTAGTTTTTGGATATTAAATCAATTTTTTAGAGGTGCGGGTTGGTCTTGGCATGGGTGTGTTTAGATATTTCTTCTTGAATCAGTTTCAGTACTTGTGTTTTTCAAGGAATTTTTCCACTTGATCCAAATGATCTAGTTTTTTTGCTATACAGCTGTCTACCGTATTCATTTATAACCCTTTTTATTTCTGTAAGTTTGGTAGTAATATCTGCATCTTCACTTTTTTACATTGCCAGAGAGTACGTACACTCAGAGAGAAAGTGAGAAACACAGAGAAAGTGAACAAGCACCTCCCAGGTGGGTTGACCACAGCACAATGCCTTCTCCTCCATTTTCTTTGGATTTTGGGAATGCACACACAGGTGCCCGCATATTTTTCAAGCCACTAGCTTAGGGACTTGAACTGCACAATTGGCTACTGGAATCCAGGCACTTTAAACCACTACGGCACCTAACCGGCCCCTTGATTAATTTCTAACTTCATTTCATTGTGCTCAGAGAACATACTTTTAAATATTTTTGTTTTATCAAATTTATCCAGGGTTGTTTTATAGCCTCGTATATGATCTATCCTGGAAATATTTATATTCTTATGTTTTTGCTTTTTTTTTGACAGTAATTTATGGATCTCTATTAGGTACAGTTTGTAATGTTGCTCTTCTTCTGTTTTCCTTGTGATCTTCAATTAGTTCTATACTTTACTGAACATGACATACTGGATACTCTGCTATTATTGTTGAATTGTCTACTTCTCACATTTCTGTCACTTTTTGTTTTGTGTATTTTGGTACTCCATTAGTAGGTGCATATATGATTCTAATTAAAACTCTTGTCATTAAGAAATATTCTTCTTGGGACCAGCAGAAATGTAATGGTTATGTTGTTGAAATCTCACATGGCCAATCAGAGTTTGAGTCCTGGACCCAGTGGCTTGAAAATCATTTAGGGCATGTGTGCATGCCTAAAATCTCAAGAGGAGAATGGAGGAGAAACAACTGTGGGATGGCCATCCCCCTGGGGGGTGCTTTCTTGCTTTCTGACTCTCTGGTGAGCACATGTTCCTTATAGCAAAACATCTCTCTGAAAATAACTAACTAGCTAACTAAATAAATAAACAAACAAACAATCTTCTTTACTCTGCTAACAATTTTTGTTTGTTTTAAAGTCTTTCTGTATGATATTAGTGTAGTCACTGATATTAGTAGTCTGACATTAGTGTAGCTTTCTCAGATTGCTATTTGTTTGATCTGTCTTTTCCCATCCACTTTCCACTTATTTCTATAATTGTATCTAGTGTATGTTCGGTGGACAGCATATAGTTGAATTATGTTCATTTATTCATTGCAACAATCTATGCCTTTTGATAATTTAATCCGTTCATATTTAATATTGCTATTAATATAGTTGGACATATGTCACCTGTTTTTCTTTCTTGTTTCTGTATTCCTCTTTTATTGCTCTATTTTGCATAAATATTTTTTACTTTTGAAAAAATAATTAGTGTTATTCCACACATACATCTTCACTTTCTTTTATTTTCTTTTTGTCCTGCTGCAATCTCCTCTCCTCCCTTCTGCTCCTAGGATTTAGGGCATGTACGCACGCATGCCTAACATGAATCTCAAGTCACCAGGTCCAGGACTCAAACCGTGTGCAGCCATATGGGAGTCTAGTGCCTTAACCACCATGCCATCTGCTGGCCCACACATCTTCACTTTGAACGATCAACTTGAGTTTATACCTTTAATTCCAGTAGTATAGGAAAAATGTTACTCCTATGTAGCTCTATTCCCTTATCCCTGTTTTTGTTTTGTTTTAAGAGACAATTTTGCTCTAGGGCATGTGTATTTACTAGACAGTCAGAGAAAGACAGACAGAAAGTGAGAAATCACCCCCAAGGGGTGATGGCCATGTTGCAATCCCTTCTCCTCCATTCTCCTCTAGGGATCTTGGGCACACACACAGGTGCCTGGCATGAGTTTTAAGCTGCTGGATCCCAGACTAGAACCAGGGTTGACTACATGGGAGTCCAGTGACGTAACCTTACACCCTCTGCTGGTCCCTCCTGTTCTTTTCGAGGTTATGTAATATTGTTATACCTATTAATGTTATACATACAACAATATATTGTTACAATTATTACTTTACCATCTGCAGTCATTTTATTAGTTCTCAGAGGAGTTTTGCTCTTACGTTTTTTTTTTTTTTTGTAATTACCAGGAGGTGTATGCATTTGTCAGAGAGAGAAAGAGAGAGAAAGAGAGAGAAAGAGAGAGAAAGAGCTCCTTCATGGGGTGTGGTATACACAAGGATTGTGGTATACACAAGCCTTTTTCTTCCATTGCTCCATTCTATTAGGATTTGGGGCATGTATACACACTTGCCTGATAGATTTTTCAAGCTGCTGGGGCCAGAGTTTAAACTATAGCTGTTTATGTGGTATTTGACTTTTTATGCATAGAGCTTAACCGCTGCTCTATAGGGTTGGTCCCGCCCATCTTTTTTGTGTTGTTATTGGCATATATGTTATGCACATATTACATTTTGAATGCTGTATCTCAACATTACATTATACTCATATCATTTAACACAATTGCTTTTTGTTTTTTTCTTTTTTTGGAGAGGTTTTGCTATAGGGCTCATGCACTCGCCAGACAGACAGAGACAGAGAGACAGAAAGCGAGAAATCACCCCCCAGAGGGGATGGCCACACCGCAATCCCTTCTCCATTCTCTTCTCAGGATCTTGGGCATACATGCACACACGCCCGGCATGAGTTTAAGCCACCGGGTCTAGGACTCGAACCGCTGTCGACTACGTGGGAGTCCAGCAACATAGCCATTACGCTACCTGCTGGTCCCAACACAGTTGCTTTTTAAATACATTTAAAGTAAAGGAGAAAAATATGCCCTAATGTGTATTTTTTATCATTCTGTAATTATTTTCATTAGTTGGTTTCCTCCTTCACCATATCAAGATTCTAGTTACCACTGAGGCTCCCTTGATTTCAACTTGAAGAACCCTCTTTAATGTTTCTTCTAAGGCCAGTCTGCTAGCGACCAAGTTTCACAGTTTGTTTTGTTTTGCTTTGTTTTGTTTTGTTTCTGTTTTCATTTTTTAAATTTTTCAGAGGGGACTTTTACTTGTCAGAGAGAGAAAAGGAAAAAGCACCTCCCAGTGAGATAAAGTCATGCCTCTATCCCTTCTCTCCATCTCCATCCTTTTGGTATTTGCTGCACACATGCACATGTGCCCAGTGTATTTTTCAAGTTGCCATGTCTGGAACTTGAACAACATTGACCAGGTGGGATTCAATTCCCTAAAAGCTAGGCCATGGGGGATGGGAACCTGCAGATGGCATGATGGTTATGTCACTAGACTCCCACGTAGTTGATCCTGGTTTGAGTCCTGGACCTGGTGACTTAAAACTCATGGCAGGCGTGTGTGTGTCCATGCCCAACCCTGAAAGTAAAATGGAGGACAAGGTATTGCAGCATGGCCATCCCCTGAGGTGGTGATTCCTTGCTTTCTGTCTCTCTTTGTCTTTCCAGAGAGCACACATGCACTATAGCAAAAAAATGAGTTCCTCTTAGGAATTTCTTCCTACATTAATACTGTTCTATTATGGATCAAAATTTCAAGCGAAACAATGCTGAATTACATGATCTTGATATTGAAATCTCAAAATAGCAAAATTTTTAATGTGTATCATCTGAAAAAACATAATTCTGAGTGTTGAAAATTCCAAATGTTGAGATTCTAAAAGTCAGGAACCTGAAAATTTCTAGTTAAAAACAGAAACATACAAACAAACAAAAAACTCTGCTTACAAGAGGAGCAAAAAGCTGAATTCTGGAGAAGTGATTCTGTGGATATTATTTTCTTTTCTCATCTTTTTAAGTTTTGTAAACTTCATGATTTGAAATGTCAGCATTATTCTTTGCAATTCACTATGCTATGTATTTAATTTCCACATCATTTCCAATAAGAGAGGACTAGATTAAGACTTTTAGAGAATTCCAATTATTTTTATGCAATTTTTGCACATTTAATTCATGAAAGTGCATTATCATAACACTGACTTTGTGTGTAAGCACTGTGCATATACATAAAAATGTTGAAACTTCCTCCATGTATGAAGAGATGTGACTGCACGTGTGGTTGTCATGACCCATTGTGATTTTGGGTTCATTTCCTCCGAAGAATTAGGTTTTTTGTCATGCTATTTCAGATAACTGTAGTTAGAGTGCAGGGTACACACAGTTACCAACCATAATGATAAGCCATGTTACAGTTCACTTTTTATTTATTTCTGTATAAATATGATTTATATGCTCACAACTATTATACTTATTTAAATTTTTTTTCAGAATTATAATTTTGGGATTTTGATCTTCTGGGATTTTGGACTTTAAGAATTTTCATCTTTTGCTATTTTAACATTTGGAATTATGCCATTTGGGATCATGTTTTTCAGGGATTATGACCCAAATCTTTCTTTTTTTAAATTTTTTTTGTTTTTACATTCAATCACTGTGCATCTGAACAGCATACAGAATGAATTTTCACAGCATGAATACATTGTATATTAGTCCAAAGATACTACCATACATTATTATGAATAGATAACTTTCCATTTTTGTGTCCATTAAATGTTTGTTTCTTTTTTTTTCCCTTAATTCTCTCTGTCCACCCTCCTCTCATTTCCCACCCCCCTTCCACACTGTCTTTAGTACCCACAGTTGATCTTCATGGTTTTACATCATCCAGTCTTCTCGTTTCTGCCATAGAATACAAACATTGGTATCCATGAAGTAGGGACATACTATGCCTCTCTCTCATGGTCTGGCTTGCTTCAGTCAGCATTAAATCTTCCATATTCATCCACTTTCTATTGAGAGCCACAGTCTTTTTTTTTTTTTTTTTTTTTTTTTTTTAATAGCTGAGTAGTATTCTAAAGTGTGAATGTGCCACACTTTTTCAATCCATTCATTTGTTCTTGGACATTTAGGTTGATTCCATGTCTTAGCAATTATGAATGATGTTGCAATAAACATGGATGTGCGAGTCTTTTCCAACTGAGTATATTCCAATCCTTTGGGTAGATTCCCAGGAGTGGAATTGCTGAATCGTATGGTAGTTCAATTTGTAGGTCTTTCAGGAACCCCCATATTGTTCTCCACAGTTGCTCTACTAATTTACATTCCCACCTTTTCACCACAGCCTTACCAGCACTTGTCATTCTTTATTTTTTAAATCGTATCCATTCTGACCGGGGTGAGGTGGTATCTTGTTGTGGTTTTGATTTGCACCTCACTTATGATAAAAGCTGATGAGCATTTTTCTTATGCTTTTTGGCTCTTTGCCTGTCTTCCTTGGAGAGTCATCTGTTCAGCTCATTTGCCCATCTTTTCATTTGATTAAATTTTTTTTTGTGGGTAGGGGACAGCAGGTGGTGTAGTGCTTAAGGGCGCTGGACTACCACATGTCTGACTGGGGTTTGAGTCCCAGACTTGGCAGCTTGCTTTCTCACTTTCTCTCTCTCTCTCTCTCTCCCTCCCCCCCCCCCATCTGGTCAAAAGTAAGTAAACAAATGAAGTTAAATAAAATAATAAAACAAATTTTTTTGTGAGGAAGCTGTTTGAGTTACCTATATATTTTGGTTATTTATCCCTTATATGAGGGAAATTTGGCAAATATATTCTTCCATTCTGAGGGTTGTCTCTTCACTCTAATTATTGTTTCTTTTGCTGTGCGGAAGCTTTTTAACCATATATAATACCACTTATTATTTTTGGGATTACTACTTGTGCTTTTGGGGCCTTATTTAAAAAGTCTTTGCCTACTCTGATGTCTCTAAGAGTTCCTGCTGTGTTTTCCACCAGCAATTTTATAATAATGGTTATCATACCTTCTCTTACTTCCTTAGTCGCGCTTTCCTTTCATTATGTGAATATAGTGGGTTGTCAGGAAATTCATGACACATTTCTATATAGAAAAGCATGGAAATATCTGTATTGACTTTTCCAGCAACCTAATATTTATCATTATTTTGAAGTATTTATCCATTAATTCTGATATTTCTTTTCTGTCATGAGTAATTTATGATGACTGTTTTATTTTTCTTTTTTGGCACATTGGTTATGTTTTACCATTTTTTGCGTGTCTGATATTTTTTGCTGAAAACCAATATTTTAAATAATACAGTCATGAGCCTCATAATTACATTTCAGTCAACAATGGGGCATATGTGTGATGGTGGTAGCCCTTAGCCATTAAGGGCTATCTATTTTGTTGTGTGCCTTTACTCTGAGAAAAATCTCTGAGCCAGAGCCCTGTCACTGAGGGTGGGGGACAATGGCAAGCTTCTCTCTGAGTGACATTCTTGTTCTAGGAGCTAAGTGGGGGTGACAGAAGCCTGAGGTCTTCTCATCTTGCCCTTCCTGCCATGGGCCATCACCTCATGAGCTGGGGCAAGCTTGGTGGGGACCTCAACTCGACAGCATGCTGTGCCCCAGGTAGAGCCTTCCCTCTTTGAGTAGAGCTTGACTAGAAAGGGACTGCCACCTCCAACTGCACTCACCCAGGACTGAGGCTCAGCAATAGGTAGAGGGGGCATGACAGCCAATGGATTGCTGAAGTCCTGCTCCTTACAGGAGAAAACCCTCTGACAGGGAGCTGGGGTGAGAGGAACCTCTGGGTTCAGTCTCTATTGGAGTCTCACTGCATTGAGTTAGGGTGTGAGAAAGGAGAGAGACCAGTCTTGGTTTCAATATCATTCTTTCTTTTCTTTCTTAGCACAACTTTATAGCTTATCTTGAGAAGATGATTTTTCACTTCTTATTTGCCATTAAGACCATTTCCAGAGGCTTTAAATGGTGGGCATTTTAATATAGTCTTTACCAGCCTCACTGGGGTCTGCAGAGTCCCTCACATTGTTATGATGCAAGTCAATCTCATTTCCTCTCTCTCTCTCTCTCTCTCTCTCTCTCTTCTCTCCTTTTAAGGTATGTGCCATAGGACGCATGTGCTTACCAGAGAGAGAGAGACAGAGGGAAAATGAGAAATCACCCCCTTCCAGGGGGGATGACCACATAAAATTCCTTCTCTTCCATTCTCCTCTTGGGATTTTGGGCATACATGCACACGAGCTCAGCATGATTTCCGTGCTGCCAGGTCCAAGACTTGAACTGCAGCAGACCACGTGGGAGTCCAGGGCCTTAACCACCATGCCACCTGTTGGCCCCTCATCTCATATCTCTTAATATAGTATAAACGTCTCTTATAATTCCATCCCTAGGCTCATTTCTCCTATTAAACTTGATTCCCCAGTGGTAGCTATCTTTTGTTTTCTTGAGTAAGTCTTACTCTCTTTCACCACTACACTTCGCTCATGCAATACCTTCAGCCTCAGGTAGGACTTTCTTGTCTTCATATGGCTGACATCTACTCCTACAGGGCAATATTTTGCCAAAACTCCAATTCTGGGTTAGATGTCCCCTTATAGATCCTTATAGCACTCTGATCATCCTGCCCGTATCATTTATCACACACAGTTGCTTATTTATGTGTACATATCTCTAAGTAGTCATTGATGTCTCTTAAAATAGTAGATCAGTTAAGAATTGTGTTTGACTACCTGTAACAGAAAACTTAAACAACAGCTAAAATGTAAGAAAAGGTCACTTTTCTGAAGTAATGAGTAGCTCAGAGGTGTATGTTACTGGCATTGGTTCAGTTGCTAAAGGATACTGGGTCCAAAGGTCCTACAGTTCTCTGGCCCTTTTCCTTCGCTGTACTTGATGAGTGTTCTAGTTCCAGCCATTACGTCTGTATTCCAGGAATGGGGAAGAGAACAGAGAAGAAGACACAGTAATCATTTGTTATGCAGTAGTCAGAATATATCTTGCTCTCCTGAATAAGTTATAAGATAAACTCTTCCAGATACAAAGCAGCTGGAAAACTGAAACTAGTGTCCTATTTCTTAACAGAACTAAAGTTATATTGGTAAAGAAGGAGGAATAGCAGACATCAAGTAGGCAAAAGTAATCTCTGAAGTAAGAGGAACTGTATCTCTATTTTCACCCTTGCAAACCTATCAATTTTTGGAAACCACATTGTAAACCACAGTGAATAACAGAGAACTTGAGATATGTATCACTTTAACTAATAATAATTAAATAAATACTGTAGGACAAAAGATGTATAGGCTTTCACATAACATGAAATCATTCACATAGTAAGTCATGGCAGATTGCAAGGGGCCTTGTTCATCCCATGTAATGATTGTCAACCTGAGTTGAAGTGTGACTGGGTTGATACTAGAATCTTAGGAAAGAAGGTTTCTGAGTACCCATTGGCCCTTTGGAAAGTGCTGATGTACTTTCTCAGTGAGACTCTGTTGGGGTACAAGCTCCCTGTGCTACAGGTTAGTAAACTGACCTTCCCAAGGTCACAAGACCGTCAGTGCCTAGTGAGTAGTTTGGAACAAAACATACTGCCAAATTAGCAGAATAAAAACAAATGAATTATATATTTTAATTTGGTCTTTAAAAGAGGTAAGTTTAGGGGCTGACAGATGGTGTGTTGGAAAAGGGTGCTGAATTCCCACATGGCTGATCATGGTTTGAGTCCCAGACTCTCCCTTTCTCTTTCTCTCTGTCTTTGTCTGGTCAAATTAAAAAATAATAATAACAAATGGAATTAAATAAATAAATAAATCTTTAAAAAACAGATTTTTTAAAAAAAGAGGTAAGTTTAAATCATTGAAGATCACCAGATTGTAGCTGAAGTTTGTTTGGCTATTTTCTGACATTTTGCTTATGAAATGGCGACTTAGAGAATCATGGTTTTCCTTTTCATTAATAGAAGAATAGAAAATTATGGTTGAACATCTGCAGTAAGCCCTACCAAAATTTTGACTGAAAGATGGCAGAATAGCAGAAGATAATTCAAGGCACATGTCTTAACAGTACAATGGCCTTTCATGTCATTTGAATTAACATCTTGTCTAAAGTTCACAAATACATTTTAAGCCTGAGAACTCTTTCCGGAAATGATTTCATAGTATTCTGTGGATAAGACAGTTTTTACATTATCTTTCCATCTTTGCTTACTTAATGAAGGATTCTTTTTAAGGGTTATATTTTCTTTATTTGTTTTGGCATCTGTGTCCTTTCAAGTCCAAATTCCATATCTACTATAGTCATCATAGAGTTCAGTATTGTATTGTCTCCAGTAGGATAGGTTTGGGATTGACAATCTGTTTTGCTTCTTCTTAAAGTGAAAAGCATTCAATTATGATTTGCAAGTAAATGCCACTCTTCTAAGGTAACAAACAAGGTTTAAAAAAAATAGCTTAGCAACCCTGACAGAATTCAAAAACAGAAACAAAAGCAAAAGTCTTTCATGGTGGTCTTCCCCTGGATTGAATCTAATTCTTGGTACTCACCCACATAAATGAAATTTAAATGGCTAAGTTTCAAGTCTTTGGTCTTGTCTTTAAAAGAGTATGCATTTATGGGACAAAGAAATGGATTGTTATCTATTGAATATAACTTTCTAGTAAGGTAAACTGGACTGGTGAGAAATGTACACACATTGGAATATTCACTTTGTAAGCTAAGGAACATGATTGAATGTATAAAAGAAATAGAAAGAAAAAGAAAAAAAGATAATCAACATACAAGGGTATAACTGAAGATGCCATCGATTAACATGGGGAACTGAGGGACTGGTGGGTGGCATGGTGATTAGAATACTGGACGCCCACATGGTCAATCATAGTTCAAGTCTTGGACCTGGAGGTTTGCTTTATCACTTTCCCTCTATCTCTCTCTCTCCTTCTTTCTCTCTGGTCAAATGAAAAAATAATAGTAATAAGTAAAATTAAATAAAAATTTTTAAAAAAGAGCATCAGACCCGATGGCTTAAACTCACACTGGGTGCATGTGCGTGCATGCCTAAGATCCCAAGAGGAGAGTGGAGGAGAAGGGATTGAGGCATGGCCATCCCTCCTGGGGGGTGATTTCTTGCTTTCTGTCTCTCTGTCTCTCTCTGCCTTTCTGGTGAGCACATATACCCTATAGCAAAAAAAGAAACAAACAAACAAACAAACAAAAAAACAGAAAACAAAACAAAACAAAAACAAAAACAAACTCTCAATTAAAAAAAGAAAAAAAAGAGAATGAGAATAATGTACAAAAGTATAATATAGAAAAAAGTATAGGCAGTCTAAAGCTTATGCATTTTATTTGTCTATGTGGGATTGATAGAGAGCTACCCAAACCACACAGTTTAATCAGTTGGTGACAGAGACTTCAGCTCTAGTCTCCTAACAATGTGACTTCCATTGCTCTGCCTCCTCATATGAAGGCTGTAGTGAGACTTAGCTTTTTCCAGATATAGCTTATCCTGTCCTTCGGCAGCAATAGGGTGCATTTGTCAACCTCCGTCATAGCTGGCTTGGCCATGTGACTAAATTCTGCTCAATGGGATTAAGAAAAATAGCTGTAAGACAGTTTCAGAAAACTTTCTGAAGACAAATTGGGCAGATAATTGTCTAGTTGTCAGGTGTAGGGTTCGTCAATTAAGACAAGAGGCCATAGTGAAAATAATAATAAAGCTGTATTTACTTACCACTGCAGCACAGGCAAGAGACCAAAGGAAAGGGCACCAAGTAGCTCCTCACTGTTCCATCTTTTTAAAGTTTATTTATTTATTTATTTATTTATTTTGAGAGAGAAAGAGACAAAAAGAGAGAGAAACATTCACCTTCAACAGAGTCTTCCTCCTATGAACCATTCTCAGTCTCAGCTGGCCTTAACTATGAGGGCACATACCCAGCATGCTCAGGGAGGTCTCAGGACGTGAACCCAGGCCTGTTCCCACATTATCCAGTTTCATTACCCCTGTGTTACCACCAGGACCCCCAATGTCCCCTTTTTCTTCATAGAATGACATCAGGTGAGGGTCATGTAACAATTTGCAAGTAAATACAGTGCATATGGAAGAAATTGTCCCATTGGAAAAGAGATCTAACAAATGATTCCTGTCTTTTTATGGGGAATAAGAAAAGAAAGAACAGGAGTTAAAAAGTACTCAGTCATTGTGGGAAAAGTGCCTCAGTGAAGACAGCAAAAAAGGAGTTTGTGAACGAGACATCTGGGAACTGCCTCAACTGAGGTCCCCAATGTAAAAGTTATTTGAATGGAAGCCCCTGGACTAAAAATGTAGATATGCTTATGAGCACATGAACATGACCTGCCCAGGTAGGGCTGGGGAGAGGCTGGGTCTTTGACTGCAGTCCCTCTGGAGAACTGCAATGCACTGGTTCTGTACCAAGTCTGATATGAGGAGGGCACCTTTCTCCTATGAGGCTTTCCAGGTAGAGCATTGCAATTGCCTATGACTGGAGCTGTAAAATCACACATAGGATTGTGGTCCGGGACTGGGTTTCTTTTCTTTTCTTCCTTTTCTCCTTTTCTTTTCTCTTTTTAAGGTTTTTGATATATGGTACATGCACTTGCCAGAGAGAGACAGTGAAATGGAAAGTGAGAAATAATCTTCTGGGAATGATCAATCCACAATCCCTGTCTCCATTCTCCTCTCAGGATTTTAGGCATGCATGCACATGCACCTAGAGTGATTTTCAAGCCACCAAGTGTGGAACTTGAACCACAGTTGGCTGTGTGGGAAGCCAGTGCCTTAAATAGTACATCACCTATTGGCCCCAGAGAAGCTGGATTTCTTAATGAGAATTATTTGTTTTTCTCTTTATAATCCCACTGCTAGGAATGTACCTGTAGCTACCATTCTAGAAGATGAAGATAAAAATCATACACTAACATGGCAGAAAGGTGAGCAGGAAAGATGTTGGATTCCTGAAGACTTTGGGGAACAGGATTGCTAAGCTAATCAGAGACTCTTCCTGGAATAGTACTAGCCTTCTTTATGTGGCCAAAAGATATAAATTTCTTGCTTAAGTCACAATTTTTTTCCAATTGTTAGTAAATTTAGGCACCCCAAATATAGTTAATTTGAAAGTCATGCCTTTGAAAAATGGGAATAATATTCACTTTTTGTTCATCAATTCAAGAAATGTCTTTGGGCCTTGTGGTTGGGGTGATAGTCATACTTATAACAAGCATTTTATGTTCTTGGGAGGAAGCATGCACTTTTTTGGTTTGTTTTGGTGGTTTTTTTTTGCTAGCCCACCAATATAGAAGAGAATGTCCACGACTGATCTCTTCTGCTTTCGTACTTCCTTCAAACTCATAGTTCTGTTTTATAGTTTTCCACCAGCTCTCTTATGACAAAAAGTGTTTCTTCTTTTTCTGTGGCAATTTAGCTTTATGAGTTTCTAAAATCTACCTCTGTCCAATGACATTCTCTAACAATTTGCATTCTCCCTCCACCCATTCTGAGTTTTATGGACTCCTCTCCAGCTTTGACTATCTACCCTTCAATTAAATCTGGATGCGTCATTTTTCTCTCACTGACAGCTGGTTCTGGTTAAGAACATACATCCTGGAAGTGGATCCTTTCTCTGAACTGCGTGCCTTTCAGTAGGACTTGTGCCAACTCTGTATGGGATTCCTCTGACAATGATCTGTTCCGACAATGTTTCTTTTTCAGGAAAAGAAAGTCTGCCAGCCCCCATAATATTCTTGCTAAAAGAAAGCCAGTGTCTCACACTCACTGCTACTAAAAGGCTTTGACTAATGTCCAGACGAAAATCTGTCCCTTAAATATCTCTTAATCACAAAACGCACACTAACAAAACCTGGGCTTAAGTGGTGGATATTAGGGACAGGCCAAGTAGCTACAATTCAATTTTCAATCCTGAGGTCTTTGCTCCCTTCTGTCTCTTTTATAACAAGTGATCAGATGAAGGTGCCATTTTTCCCTTTTAAGAGGAAATTGAGTCTGGTTCTTTCCTGGTTGCAAAGTGTATGGTTCTTGGTTGATTCAGATCGTGGTTTAACAGTTCTCTTCAAATGGGAAGGCTCTGGAGCTGGCCTTTCATTAGGGACCCCATATCACGGGCAAGTACTTCCACTTGGGGAGAAAACAGCAATAATCGTAACCTCAGCAATAAGGATTTATTTCTTTGAACTTCTTGAGACATTATTGCTTCTCTGTCTCAGGAATCTGTCAATAGACAATACATATTTTATGCATTGGGTTGTTGGAAAAGTCATGACACATCTTTGCATAGAAAAACAGAAATAGATGCCCTGACTTTTCTGCTCACCCAATAGAAATGCCTGGTGAGCTTACTGCGTAAGACACTGTATGAAATCTTGGAGTTATTGTAGCTGACTGGAAGGACAAGTCCTCTCAGTGGAGACAGGTAAGAAGCAAGTAGGTCAGGAGTGACAAGTTCTAAATGGCACATGCGCAGGGTGCTTGGGGCTGCGTAGTACTACAAAGGCTGGGCAAACTTTCCCCAAGGAGATTATTCAATTTATTAACTGCACATTTTAATGTAAAGACTGGTTTTTTTTTTGGGGGGGGGGTCTTTATTTTGTGAGTTAGCTAAAATAAATAATTTCATATATTTCAAATGTAACTGTCCTCTACTATATACCAGGGACCACTCCAAGTATTTTTGGATTTAGTTCATCCTTAAACTGTAGTCAATGAAGCAAGTAGAGTATAATTTTCTTTTGAGAAGAAGAATTGCTAGGTACTTCATCTGGGGTGGGTGCTGAAGAAGAACTTAAATGAAATTTCACACTGCTAAGGGTAAAACTTCAGATTACTAATCTCTTGTTGGTGACTAGGCTGAAGGTTTGAGTTACAGGTAAAGCTATTATGTGACTTAATGCTCAAGCCAGCGCTCCCTGAGAAGTAAAAGAGAGGCACTATTAAAACCAGTTATATCGGGATCATAGGTGGAGTGTAAAACAATTGTGTCCTAGGTGCAAGATCGTTAGCCATGCTTGTAAATACAAAAGTCTTTTCCACATACTCCAAATGTGAACTTCTTTAGGTTTATTTATATCCCAACAAGAAATGTATAAGCAAGAACACTGGAAAAAGGGACAGGAGCACTGGTTAGCCAGGTGGTGTGGGGGTTAAGATGGTTGGATTCTATACGGTTGACTGTATGATTTAAGTCCAGGACCCTGTGGCTTGAAAACCACTAGGGGTCTGTGTGGGTGTGTGCCCAAATCCCAAGAGAAGAATGGAGAAGAAGGCATGGCAATGTGGCCATTCTCCCAGGGGGGTTATTTCTCACTTTCCCTTTCTGTCTCTGTTTCTCTGTCTCTCTGAGTTTCTGGTGAGTATATGTGCCTTATGGCAAACTAAAAATAAATAAATTTAAAAAATAATCAAAACATGAGACATGAGAACTCCCTTTTTCTTTTTCTCTTGGCATCACCCATATTAGCAGAGAATCATGAGTTCACGTTGAGGAGCTTTCCAGTATAAGGTTGCTTCCTATTCTACCAGTAAAAGCTTAAAAATGGAAACCTTCCAGGATGGTAAGTCCGTGCAGTCCCCCGACCAGCACCCTAGCACATCAAATAGGTCACTATTACTTTGATGTGTATCTCCTGATGGTGTACGCTTCTTGAGGACAGGTTGATCTGATATTTATTTACTTTAGTATCGATTGTACTGAATAAAACCTGGTGCATAGTGTGTGTTCAG
This sequence comes from Tupaia tana, assembly GCA_026018925.1. Classification (NCBI taxonomy): domain Eukaryota; kingdom Metazoa; phylum Chordata; class Mammalia; order Scandentia; family Tupaiidae; genus Tupaia; species Tupaia tana. The sequence continues at coordinate 115,869,105 of JAKSZU010000003.1, forward strand.
ACAGTTCCTCAATTTCCTCAGGGTAAATTAAGGAAGTAATGATGATGATTTCATGGGAATGAGTTTCTGTGGGTCTGAGTCTAGAGATGGATGTGATGGAGAGGGATAGAGAGGGAAGTTTCCAGGATTCTCTCATATGAAACATCCTTCTTCAAAACGGTAAGCAGTGCTATCCCTGCACAATTGTTGGGAGTGCCTTGCTTCATCTCTATGACCAGGCCCTGAAACTCTGTAACTTAGAACAGGAGTAAGTAAGCTTTTTTGGGAAAGGGCCATGTAATAAATATTTTTGGTTTTGCAGGTCACGTTGTCTCTGTGGCAACTGCTCAACTGCTGTTGCTGCTCTGCTCAAAAGCAGAGGTAGATAATTGGCAAACAAATGAATATGGCCCTGTTCCATTAAGATTTATTTTCAAAACATGTCACTCAACTGGATTTGGCCCATGGGCTATGGTTCACTAACCTCCGATCTAGAACTAGAAGGGACAGAGCAAATGACCATAGACTGTGGTCATTCTGTCCATCTCTCCCCAGGTCTTGCATTTCTGAGAGCTACTTTGAAGAAAAACTTCAGGCCACATTTCAAAGTAAGTAAACTGAGATTTAAGTCTACCTACTCCAAAGAAGCATGCTAAATCTGAACTGGATATATATTTTTATTATTTTAGCTTTCTGAGATTTTTGAGTTAGGCTGCTTTTTGCAACATAAACTTTCCTATTGTGGTTTTGAAAGCAAAACGTTGTCCGTGATAAGGAACTTTCATTCCTGGAGGACAGGTTTGAGCTGCTGTGAGAGCATGGGCAGACCCTGCCGAGCACCTGCCGTCAGACTCCTAGTCACAGGAGAGGAGAAGAGATCTTCACATCTGCTGAAAGTTTCCAAGTAAAAGAGACTTTGCTCTGTGTCTGTCAGCTCAGGAGGCTGGAACAGAATACTGCAGACTGGGTGGCTTACAGAAGACATTTATTTCTCAAAGCACTGAATGATTAGAAATCCAAGATGGAGGTGCCAGGAGATTTGGCTTTGGTGAGGGCTTCCTAGCCTGCAGACTGTCTTCTTACAGAGCTCTCACATGACACAGAGAGGAAGCTCTGGTATATCTTCCTTGTCTTATGAACACTCTTACCCTATCATGGGGACCCCACCCTTACGACCTCATCTCAATCTAATTACTTCTCAAAGACCTCACCTCCCAATACTATCATACTGGGATTTTTTTTTTTTAACATATGAATTAGGAGGAGATCCTGAGTGCATAACCCACTAGAAGCACATAAATCTTGTTATTAAAAAATAAATAAAATGGGGGCAAGACATTGCATTTCAGGTTTCTTTTCTTTTCCTTTCTTTTTTTCTTTTTTAAGGAAATGAAATTAGATTCACAGCCTTTATGATACATGCTTGATAGTGAAATTCATTCTTCATCATCGTTGTGGTTTTCATCTCTAATTCCTGCAGATCTGGGCTTTAAACAACATACCTGGGGACTGGGGATGCTTTGTCTTTCTCAGGATACCCTCTGAGGTCTTACTGCCTCTTTGGGGCACTGCCACACAATGGTCCATGGAGCTCTCTTCACCTTCCGGTCTCCATCTCTCTGTCTTCAGTGTGCCTCTCCCTCTCTTCTCCAAGTGAAAACTCTTGTAATCGTTGGCAATGAAAAAGGACAGGAAGCATGTTTTACTGAGGCAAAGACTTTTCCATACAATAAAAAGACTTGAGGAAATCCAAAGTTTGAATTGGGTGTGAATGTGCATGTGAGTTTGGGAGAAGATGCGGAGAAATTACGAATTGACATCTCAAAAATTAATCTCTGTCTCATTCTTTGTTTCAGGTAACCCTCCATGGAAAATGTGTAAATAAGGAATTTCAGGTTTAGAGGAGTTAAAGAACTTCGAAAGGTTAAGAGACTTCTTAGCAGACTTGACCTTGGATTTGTCTGTCTTTAGACATTTGGCTGCTTCCACTAGGCTACACTGCCTTCCCCTAATTCCTTCATCTATTGCTATAGCAGCCTGGCTTCCTACGGGAACTTCCCTTATTCTGGGTTGGAGTAATCTTAGCTCCTAGTGGCTTAGGCTGTCAGCAGCAAATATCTTCCCTTACATCCAGATATAAACTTGATCCCATGGGTAATTCCTGGCAGAGAACGCTGGCTGGTGTGGTCATGGATTGGACCAGAAGGGAAATACTGCAATCCTTATATGAAATTCATCAGCTGTTAAGTATCTCCAAATTTTCCTCTAATAGTCTCATTAGGGGTCTGGAACCTGTCTTCTCAAAAGCAGTATCATTCACCACTGGCTTTTTGAGGGATTAGTTCACATAGAATAGGAATTAGAGCCAAGCTTGCTTACATTCATAATTTAAGGAGGAAAGAAGTAAACTAAACCCTGGGTCTGTTTTCCTGTGATAAGGGGAACTATAAGAATTGGGTTTGTTTACTCATATTTTTTTTTCTGTATGGATCCACATTCAATGTTTACATTAACATAACAATTCAGAGCGAAGTCAAAACACATTTAAATTACATTTCCCACATATTCCAGGAAGAGGGTGCCATATGCACTAAGACACAAAAGTGAGAGAGTGAACAGAATGCTCAAAATATTTCATCTGGTGTGGTTCTAGCTAAGGGTTTACAGAGATGGAGGTATAGTTGAAAAAGTGGATTGAAGCCAGATTTTGCAAGACTCTACATTTTTATTCCATAAAAAGTAATATCCATTGATGTATTCTGAATGGGAGATATGATCAACTTTATGTTTTATGTGTTAAAAATCAATAAACCCTCCCCAGTGAAAGTATATGGATAAGGAAGAACAGGAAATTGAAATAAGAGAAAACAGTTAGAGAAAGGGACTTTAGCCTAGGTAAGAGAGATAAAGGACTAGGGAGACACTGAGTGTTTACCGTATACTCCGTGTATTTCTATATAACCCAGCATTTCTCACAGCTAGTTTAGAATATATAACTAGTTCTGGCCAAGGGACTGCCCCTTCTATTGTAATTCCTACCTAGGGCTACTTTCTGCTTGAAGAGGTAAAGAGCTGGTCTACCTCTCTTTTTCTCTCTTCTCTTTCATCAGGTATCACAGAAGCAGATCTTGACGAGACAGAGTCACAGGATGGAGGTAGAGTGGCTCCTGAGTTACCTCCTGGAAGAGAGCATCCATCGAGGACCTGAGCTTCAGATGGGTGAGTCCATTACAACAGTGACTTTGTTATTTGAAGTCACGAAGATTTCCACATTTGACAGCTATCTCAGTTAGTGCTAATTACCCTGTTGAACACAAAGCACTGGAATCAAGAAACAACAGCATGACTTGGAAGGAGAAGACATGTTTAAGAGATGAACACTGCAGGATATTAAGATTGATATTAAGAATGAGAAACAGGGAGAAGTGAATGATGACCCTGAGCATTTAGGCTGAGAGGAAGGCAATGCTGTTGACTAAGACAAATGGGGAAGAGGGGGGAGCAGTAGAGACACTGAGTTTGGAGGACTGAAGAACATCCAGCTGGCAGTAGGAACTGGATGTCTGGAACTTAGAAAGGGCCACTACAGAGGACAAGCTCATCCTTCTTGAGCAAGTGGAATGAGGGAAGAGGGCCTAAAAGGGAAGGTCTAGGGGTAAGATGAGAAAAGTGAAATGATCTGAGTAATGATCTGAGATAAGAGGGAGAGCTAGAAAGAAAATCAAAAGGGAATAGCCGCAATGCCAAGAGAAGACAGAACCTCAAGATGGAGCCGGTCAGCAATGCCACATGCCATAAGCAATATTTTCCCCAAGATGAGCATCATCCTAAACTGGCTGACTGATGCTAGCATTTGCATCATGGTTGATGTGAATCAATTTGTTGGAATATAAAATTAAATATAAAGAGTAAAGAAAAAAGTAGCTTTTGGTTATAGGGAATAAGATTCTTTTACTCTCTTTCTTCTAATGTTTCTGCCCAGATGTTACAAAAATTAAATTATTTCTTAGAGCTATGATCTGTGTGTGAGAAAAACATTTGAAATTGTCATTATAAGTACTGTTAACAATGAACATCAAAGCTACACACAACTGCTGAGTCAGCTTCTGCTGCCTAAGAAATTTATTTTAGTCCTAGGAACAGATCACACCATGCAGAATGATCAAGCTGATACCAGTGCCTAGCGAAGGGCAAGTGCTGAAAGAATGGCTTAAGCACTACCTTGCTCCAAGATCTGGGTAAAGACAGGCAGATGGGAGACATCTTCTTAGAGGAAAAGATACGGGGCTGGGGTTTGAAAAGACAAAAGGGAAAATGAAGGTAAGGAAGAAGTGAAAGAAATAGAAGGTGTGTAGTGGGCAAAAATCTGCAAAAGGAAAAGGCCAGAAGTTGTGGCATATTGTAAGTGCTCTGCATTGCACAATACTGTAAAGTAATATTCTAAATGCAGTTTATACAAATAGCTACCTCTGGAATGGATCAGCACAGTGGTTCCGTATTTACATCTCTACAAAGATATCAACAGTAGACACAGGCTAGACGTGAGACCAGATAGGTAGGTAAGGGTCATTTATCAAGGCCATGAATGCAAATATGAAGGCATCTGTATTGAATACGAGGAACAATTACAGGTTTTTGAACAAAGGAGTAAAGTGGGAAGAATTGTGTTGGGAATGTTCCTCTAGGAGAAATGTATAGAGGCTTTGAAACTCAAAAATAATAGAAGCAAGGAGAAAAAACTGTTATGTCCAAATGTTATATGGTGAAGTCTTAGTGTGTGATTATAATATTGGGCAAGGGAAGTGAGGAGGTCAAACTCAAAACTTGAACCCACACATAGGGAAATTTAGGGTAGAAATATGATTGATTGCTTTGGAAGTGCTGACTTAGAAAAGGTAGGAAGACTAGTGGGAGACATTCAGTTGGAAATCAGAGTTGAGAGACTGAAATATGGGTATGGTTGTTTGGCATATAGGTGGAATGAGGAGGAGTGAAAGAAATACCTCAATCAATGAGAACTCAGAGAAAGAAAAGGCACAGAGAGGGAGACTGTGTTTTAGAGTGCTACTATGTCTGAGGGTTAGAGAAAGTAGTGTTGCCCAAGGGAGGAGCTCAAAGGGAAGGATGCAAAATTGGTATATTTTGCATTTATTTTAGCTACACTGCTGTCCTTGGAGTGGTTTCAGAACAGTGGCTGAAACAGATTACAAAGGGTCAGGGCTGCTGTGTGATTCTTTCTGGAAATGCCTTCTGGAGGAGGTGACCTTCAAGCCAGCTCCCTATAGAAAACTGCCCACTCTGTTGTGAGGCAGTTAGACACAAAGTCCTTGGCGAAGAGCTTCCAAGGAGCCAAGCAGATGGCAGCTCTGTCAACTGCAGCTGCAAACAGCTTCATCTTCCATTTATTTCCAGGAGCCAGAGGAGCTCAGGGATAGTTAACAGCTGTCTACCTGTAGGGACTCAAATGATCTGTGGGCCATCAAACATCACATATGAAATAGTGACTTAGCACTTTATCCAAACACTTCCTGGTGGCCTGAGAAAGCACTCAATGCCCTCTTTGATGCTCCCACAAAGGGGCTTAAAATAGAGGAGAGTAAATATACTTTTCTTTTTCTCCCCAGAGGACATGTGCAATTGCCAGAGAGACAGAGAGAGAGAGTGTGAGAAAACATCACCCATGGGGAATGACCATGCCACAGTCCCCTCTCCTCCATTATGCCCCCTTTCAGGATTTTGAGCAAGCATACACACACGCCTACTATGCTTCATAAGCTTCTGGGTTCAGCACTCTAATCACTTGCCAGCCATATGGGATCTAGCTGCCTTAACCACCATGCCATGGGCTGGCCCTATAGTAAATATTTTTTGTAATGAAGACTTCCCACAAATGGAAAGATACCATAAAATAAGACTGTTAGTTGTTCTCTCTGAAAATAAATGCAACTATCTTATCTGAAGATTTCTTTTTATAACAACCTCCCAAGGAAATATATGTCTTTTTTGTTGGAATTTGTGGCCTAATTCATGGTGTTTAGAATAAGGAATGTTAACCACCAGTTAGAGTCACTGCCAAACCCAAGTTCTGCCAGGCTATCATGGAATTTCTCTGAATATTTAAAGGCAAACAACTGGTTATGCAAAATACCTGGCTTGTATATGATGTCATATGAGACAGAATGTAGTGTTAGGTTCTCAGGTAACAGAGGCACTTTGAATCTTCACTCTTGAATCTGCTCTCAAGTGGGCAATGTCTGTCAGGAGCTGGGTTGAATGTTGCCTCTCCACATATTCAGAAGGGATTTCCAAAATGGAAGCACATGGCTGGCCCTGACTCTTTGCAATCTATCACAGCCACTGGCCTAAAACTACCCCCAAGGATTTTTTATTTTTTTAATTTGTGTTTTTAGAATTTATTTATTTATTCCTTCCAAAACAGAGAGGAAAAACACAGAATGAGAAAGAGAGAGAGAAGCACACTCCAACAAGGTCTTCCTGGTGTGACCCCCCCCCCGCAGTTTCAGCCAGCCTGGATCATAGGCAGATACATGTATACCTGACTTGCACAGAGAGGTCTCTGGAAGGAAGCTGGGGGCCCTTCCCATGTGGGTTCAGTTGCACTCATGCTATGCCACCATCTGGCCCTGATATTCACTCTTGAACCCTTACGATCAGCATGGAAGTCAAGGTCTTTGCCAGCTTTTTATGTAAATAAATATATATTGAGTGCTAACAGGATGCAAGGCACATGGTAGGCACTTGTCTCTGTTTTTTGCTTCTGTATACAAACCACCCCAACACTTAAGAGGATTAAAACCATTTAACACCTCTCACCATGCCTTTGGGTTGGCAAGTCTTAGTTGGGTGGTCCTTTTGCTCCACTTGATGCCAGCTGGCACTCACACTGAGTTCAGTGAGGAGCTCAGCTGAGGTCAGTCAGTCCAAGATGGCTTCCTTCAATGAATATCTGGGGTGACTGAAACAGCTGGAGGCTGGCTGCATTGCTCTTTCTCTCAGGGTTGTTATGCAACTTGTACGGTGGTCCAGGGCTCTAAGCGACAAAAGAGTAGTGTACCAGGCCCCCAAATTGGCACGGTGTCTTTCAGTCAAACTGCACGAATGGCCAATCCAAACACACGTAAAGGGAAAATACACTTCTGTTACTGGAAGAAGAGGTATGGGAAGGACCCTGGGTGGCCATCTTTGGAACCAATCTACAGAGCACTACATATTGGTTAAATAAATAAAATTCATCCTGTTTTCATGTACTTCCCTAAGTAGAGGAAATCAGATTTTCTGAGGGTAACCATCATGCTCTTGCACATTTTTAATCACTGAAAACACATGGACACTTCCCGGCTTGCTCCTGGGTGGCACTTAATGGACTTCAGTTCCTGAGACATGGCGGAAAACTGAGTGGTGAGGCGTTGAGGAGATCAGAACATGGAAGGAAGCCAGTTTTGTATGGAGCTTGTGCTCAGGCCCTGGGTGGACTTGAAGGGAATCATTCTAGCTGAGAGATGGTTTCTGGTGCAGAGGGCAGCTTTGAAATCTTCGTGGGCTCACTTTCAATCTCACAAAGTCTGTTTATTATCTGGGAGCCTACCTGGACATAGGACATAGTAGGGGTAAAATCTCAGGCAAGGCTACAGTTTTAAAGACAGGTAAGTGGGCTAGCAGGTGGTGCAGGTGTTAAAGTGCTATACTCCCACATGGCTGACCACGGTTCACATCCTGGACCTAGCAGTTTGCTTTCTCACTTTCTCTTTCTCTCTGGTCAAATTAAAAAAATAATAATAATAATAAAGTGAAATAAAATAATTCTTTAAAAGACAAGACGAATGAGGATAATAAATGTAAAGTCTTCATATCAGGCATAGCCCTTGGTAGTGATTGAGGTAGAAGGATGGGTTTCTGGTGAAAGAGAGGTCCTAAGGGCAGCGGGGCTCCAGAAATTCTGACAGGACCCCAGAATTGAAAGATATTGCAGTCAAGCCATATCTGAAATGAATAAGAAATCATGAAAACATTCAATTCTATATCATTCAGGCACCAGATAGCTACCTTAAGCTGGATTTCGAATCTCTAAGTCTTTCAGAAATTGTTTATAGGTGTGTGACTGCATGTGTGAATGCTGTGTCTGGAGGAAAGGAGTGGCAGGTGGCATGCAGGTGCTCAGGATTTGTGGTCAGACGTGCACCGAGGAAGTAAGGTGTGAGCAGAGAAGAGGCTTTGGCATGATGGGTCTGGTTTCCATCCTATCTCCTCTACTTAAAGGGGAAGTTAATCCCCCAAAGTCTCAGACTATCACAATACAAGGGATACAATCAATACCAGCTTCTTTTCTTTTTTTTTTTTTTTTCACTATACGGCACATGCGCTCGCCAGACAGAGACAGAGAGACAGAAAGTGAGAAATCACTCCCCAGGGGCGATGGCCACGCCGTGATCCCTTCTCCTCCATTCTCCTCTCGGGATCCTGGGCACGCACGCACACGCGCCCGGCGTGAGTTTTAAGCCACTGGGTCCGGGATGCGAACCACGGTCGACTACGTGGGAGTCCAGCGACATAGCCATTACACTAACTGCTGGTCATAATAACAGCTTCTTAAGGGACTGTTTTGGAAATAAGGAACTAAGATTTGTATAGTATTTAATATTTTGCTAGGTACATACTGAGTCTGAACAATACTGGCTTCCTTCTCTGCTTCAACTTTTCCTTCACCAACTTGTCATCATCTGAGTGACTTGCTCCCAAGCCAAATGATGGGACTTGATGCGAATTCCTTCTGCTCTTATGATATTAGCTCAGTAGCTGAGGGGGGCCCTTTGGTATACATATGGCTCTGGAGAGCTACATAAGATAGCCGAAAAGATTGCTGCTCTACAAAGACTCAACTCCTGCAAGAAGTATGTGTTTTGGGAGTCAATATTTTACTAGAAACAAGAAAGTAAAACCCTCTCTACTGTTCTTTGTGTCACAATTTTAAAGAAGCATGTACTCACTTTTTTTTTTTGTGAGTAAATAAAAACTATGCTGTCACCAAATGTTCTATTTGTGCCTTGCCCCACTTTGAAAATTCTTGACACTTCTTACCATAAAACATTTTACTTCACAACATAATTTGTGTTTAAGAAGACTTCCTTGCTGTTACCAGACCAAGGTGTTTCTGGCAACCTGCCCTCTCTCCCCCAGACTTCACCCCCATCAGGTGATGTATCTTGTCATACTCACCACTTTCCAAAATCCGGAGGTCTTTCTTTGCATATTTACCTTTGAAGACTATATCTACTGTCTCTTGGGTGACCCTAGTTTTCACTTGTCTTCTCAAAGGATGATTCCTCGACTGTCTCAACCACAGACTGATCTTACTAGATGGTTCTGAGAATCAAAAAGCCAACAGGACCACTCCAGCAGAATAATCATAGATTCATGGTGTTAAGATTGATCTTAAAGATGGAAAGAACCAAAAGTTTTGCGTGTTGTAACTTTGAACTTTGGCTTGTAACCGGTTAGGAATTCCACAGATTAGTGAAGGTCCCATCCACAAACAAAATGAGGAGCCAGATGCCCTTTTCCCCAGATTTGTGTGGGGAAAAGTATAGAGTGTTAGGATACAGTGTGTGTTATGCCAAAACTTTGTGAGTATCCATGCCGTGTGCTCAGCAAACCCTAATCACACTGCACTTCACTTATGCAGCCTCAGCTACTTATGGGAATTGGGGAAGAAAATATGATTAACTCCAAGTAGACAGTTCTGGTTTCAAAACTCCAAATGATTTCTATTCTCTATTATTTACTCCCCTTAGAAAAGAACTGTCTCTACAGAGAACACACGTGTGCATAGAGAAGTCTACATCGATAACTACCCACCAACAAATAAAAGTTGTATTTAAAACAAAAGAAGTTGACCATGATATAATTAAGGAATTGAACTTTATCTGAGAAGTTCACCGTGTCCAAAGAAGAGAGGAAAAGCACAATTACCACTGACTTGTAGTTTGTACATACATTTCTAGTTCAACACAAGACCCTCTGAATAATGTTCACATGTAAAATGACCCTCTGAATAATGTTTACATGTAAAATGTCTCCAGCATTATTATAAGTTGTTTGCATAGCATTTGAGCACCACAGAATATGCAATAATAAAAATATCTAGTGGCTTCTTACTTCAAGTTAAGCAATAACTGGCTGAGCAGGGGTGATCTCTACTTCCTATGGAGATTGAGTCACATCATCTTCCAATAGTAGCATTACTTAAAAATCTTTTTCATTTCTTTATAACATGGGGGGGCAAGATATAAATTTTGAAGGACATATTTAGCTTTTATGCAGTACAGATTCTTCGTCTTAAAAAATACTTTGTCTGGGGCAGGCAGGTGGCATGGTGCTGGATTCCCACATGGCCGACAGCATTTCAAGTCCCGGACCTGGTGGCTCGCTTTCTCACTTTCTTTCTCTCACTTTGGTGAATGCACGTGTCCTATAGAAAATTTAAAAATAATAACAATAAATGAAATTAAATAAATACTTCTTTTAAAAAAATTAAAGGCTTAGTCCTACTTTTCAACTTTCTTTTAACATCTATCAGAAGCAGCTCCTTCGCTCTTTTCTTTTTAAAAAAGTTTTTGTTATTTCTATTTTACATGTAATAGTTGTACTTCTTTAAAAAAAAAAAAAAAGTTCACCCGAGGGTACTCACCAGAAAGAGAGCACACATGTGAGAGAGACCCATGCCCCAGGGGCAAGGTCATGCTGCAATTCCTTCTTTATCTCTCCATCCTTTTGGAGTTTGGGGCATGCATACACTCACACCCAGCATGTTTGTCAAGCCGCTGGGTTTGGGACTTGAACCGTGCCATCTGCCATGTAGGATCCGGCCATCTTAACCCACCATGCCACCAGTTGGTTCAATAGTTTTTACATACTTGAGGGAATAATATGGTTTTTCAAAACATGTACCCACTATGTAGTGATCAAAGCAAATATCAAGATCCTCTAAATTGGTCAGTGAATTGCCGTAAATAATACTAGAGGCCATGATAGGCTGACCACTCCTGAAATTTCGGTGACAGCCCAGCCAATTGATTCCTTATACAAAGTCCTGTGCAGGTTGAGTGGGCTTGCCTCCAGCTCGTGGTGGTGCTGTCTGGAGTATGTGGCCTCCAAGGTTGTCACCAGGGGGAAGCAGGAGCATGAAGGAGACAGAATCAGCCTCAGGTGGAAAGGGACACTCCTTACTTCTCCTCATTCATCCACCACACACTGGCCAGATGGCCCTAACTGAGCTGCAGGGAGGCTGGGACAGAAAGGACAGCACGTGGAATACTTGCGAACTCTCTGTCTCTGACACACTTGGTATCTCTCAGTGTTGCAGAGGGCACGAGGAGAAAGCAGTGAGAACCCGGGCTTTGGCTAAGGTCAGGTAGGAGACAGCTACAGGGAATGTGTGAGGTGGCAGAGAGATTAGGCAGCAGAAGTGTGACACAAAATAGGCAGGGAACTACTCATCCACAGAAGCCAAAGAGCAAGGGGATAAGAAGATGTGTAGGAGCTTGGATTTAAGGACAAAGTTTTCAAATCCCATAAAATAAAACACACCTCAGTCTTGCTTCACTGCGCTTAGAGTCCAGCCTATGTCTGTTGGTGCAAAGTTTAAGACTTCTCATCCCGTCCCCCTCGTCTGGATATTGCACCTGTATTTGCAAGTCCTGCTCTGTGTTGCACTGTCATATTGTACCTTAAACTAAGGTGGCCAGAACAGAACTGAGGATTCCACTCGACACAGCTGCTCTCCCACAACTGTCTGTGTTAGTTGTTGGGGATACCAGGCTCTACTCGTTGAAGCTAAAGCTAAATCGCTCTGTAACTAATTCCACTATTTTCCTTCTCACCAAGTTACTCTTTGAGTCCTGTTTCTATTCTTGATTTATTTGGTGGGTGGGCTTTTAAAGAAGGAAGCATTTCCTAAATTTATTTCTTTACTTTTTCTTTCATCATTCTAGGTCAGGCCCTCATCATCTTAGTTACAGAGGACTCCAGAAATCTCCCAGAGTTCAGTCCCAATCTATCCTGTACCGCCTTGACGGATTAACCTTCAATCAACATTGCATTAATAAGGTTTTTCTAATGTTTAAAAACCTAGCACACACCCTATTTTCTTCCACATTACATCTACATTCAAACCCTGTGATTATTTTTGTTCTACTCTGCACAGGGAACCTAATTACTCACTGTTTCCTAACTGGTACACTGTGTAAAGTAAGTGGCTTTCTTTAATGCATCCATCCTCGTACTTCTCATAGCAATTAGCAGCATGTCTGGCATAGAGTGAGGCCTTAATAGGTATATTTTGAGCAAACAAAGAGTAGATGTTGAATAGATATTTGATCCAAGAGGGAAGGGGCCTAAGATTAAATGCTGATGGGACTGATAGTCTGAAATATAGAATCTTTCAATATCCTTTTCCATTTTACTGATATGGATTGAAAAATCAATGTGATAAAAAACCTATGGGGGGCAGGAAGGGAGGGACTAAAGGGAAAAAAGAAGCAAAACATTTAATGGACACAAAAATGGAAAATTATCTGTTGATAATATATGTGGTAATATCTTTGACTGGACTAATATATGGTACCTGCATGCTGGGAAAATTAATTTTGTTTGCTGAAAAGATGTATGGTGATTGGGGCCAGGAGGTGATGTAGTGGTTAAGGCAGTGGACATAGCTGACCGCAGTTCTAGTCCTGGAACTGGCAACTTGACACTCATGCTGGGTAGGTGTGCATGGATGCCCAAAATCCCCAGAGGAGGATGGAAAAGGATTTGCAATGTGGTCATCCCCCTGGGGAGTGATTTCTCATTCTCTGTCTCTCTGGGGAGCACATAGGCCTTATAGCAAAAATCTCTCTCTCAAAGAAAAATAAAAAAAGTGTACAGAGATTGTAAAACAAACAACAACAACAAATAAAAGAAAGAAGAAAAGAAAAAAACATTAAAAAAAAAATCACCTATGAGGCTTAGCTAATGCGTCAAAGAAGGTTCTCTTCACTGTGGTAGTTTAGACTGCCCCTTTTATGCCCTGCTCTCCACTCCCTTAGAGAAACAGAATCAAAGGGACTGGAGAAAGCTCAGGACAGTGCCATCTAGCTAAGACCCATTTGGCAAATGCAAAAGTGTATAGATCAGCAGTTAGAAACTTCGTAAGAATTTTACTGTACATATTCGACATGTTATTATTAACAAGGTAGATGTAGTAAGGGCGCTTGCTTATATGTCTATTGGGTTTACTGAAGCAAATGAGGACAGTTGAATTGACTGGCAGGATGGGATGGGTGGAGTGTCCTTTACAGTCCCATCAAATAAGCGACTACAAGGACTGCAAAGGGGACTTCACACTAGCAAAGCTGGAGTCCTGGTCTGGAGGCAGCCTGCTGAGGGCAAGGTGGGGTTCAGCTCCACTCTCTGAGAGTTACTTATCTATGTCTCACCTTCCTCATCTGCAAAATGAAGATGATAATAGTCGAGGCCTTTTTTTTTTCCTTTTGGATTATAATCCGGATTATCCACAGAAACTACTCCTTAACACATATATTAAGATGACTCTCAGGCTCCCAGGGCCAGCAGGTGGTGTGGTGGTTAGGTGGCTAGGGTGCTGGACTCCCACATGGTCGACCATGGGTTGAGTCCTGGACCTGGCAGGTTGAAGATCAAGCCAGACACATGTGCATGTGTGCATGCCCAAAATCCCAGGAGGAGAGTGGAGGAGAAGGGATTGCAACATAGCCATTCCCCCTGGCCTTTTTTTCTCTCTGCTGCTCTTTGTCTCTCTCTAGTAAGTTCACGTGCCCTATGGCAAAAAACTAGAAAGGGGGAATGTAAAAAAGATGGAGCTCGATATCATCTTTTTATTATTTCTACATGATTGAAGCAATGAAAATGTAATAGTCACTATTATGATATATTTATGGAGTGCAAATAGCAAATTAGGCCCATTAAATAAATAGCATTAGACAAAACCCTAGCCTGATGTCCAATAAATTAGTTGATTGGTTAATAGTGGGCACACTCATATACATGAAAGGGAGCGGCAATGTCTCATCATACCACCGTCCCTTCTCTCTAACCTCCAGCTCCACAGGATACTGGGTTCCCACAAGCCCACCCAGTGTGCTTTCAAGGTCATACACAGATCAGAAAGCACGGGTCACATGGCTCTCAGCCTGCCAGAGCACATGTATTACCACCGACCACCACAGCAACTGGGGCAATGGGCTCAACATAAAGTCAATATACGAATACGCTTAAGGTTTAGGGACATAGAGGGAAGAGAAATGTTACTAACACTCCCTAGACTAGTCCTGAGGGATGCTCCCAATTAAAAAAGAAAGAAAAAGACTCTGATAAAATACATAGTGGAAGGGACCAGTAGGTGGCTTGGTGGTTAAAGTGCTGGAATCCTACATGGCCAATTGCAGTTTGAGTCCTGGACTAGTGGCTTGCTTTCTCACTCCCTCATCCCCCTCTGGTTTTTGCAATAGGGCACATGCACTCACCAGAAAGACAGAGAGAGACAGAAAGCGAGAAATCACTCCCTAGAGGGGTTGGCCAGGCTGCAATCCCTTCTCTTCCATTCTCCTCTTGGGATCTGGGGCACACACGCACATGTGCCCAGTGTGAGTTTAAACCACCAGGTCTGGGACTCGAACCGCAGTTGACTGCATGGGAGTCCAGCGACACAGCCATTACGCCAACTGCTGGTTCCCCCAACCCTGTATGGTAATTGCATGTGTCCTATAGAAAAGAAAATAATAGTAAATAAGATTTAAAATAAACAATAAATAATAGGATCTTTAAAAAATAAATGAAGTAAATTGGAGGAAATCTGCAGATTTGTCTTCCTCCCTTAAAGTTTCACAGTATTATTTTGCACAAATAGCTCTGATAAGTCTCTCCAAGAAAGACACACTTCTAAGGTTATTGATTTATTTATTTTACCTTTTATGATTTCTTTTCAAGGTTTTTGCCATAGGTCATGAATGCTTGCCAGAGAGACAGAGAAAAACAGAGAAAAGGAAAGTGAGAAATCTCTCCCCAAGAGGGATGCCCATGCCGCAATCCTTGTTCCTCCCTTCACCTCTTGGGATTTTGGGCATGCACACACACACACACACATCCAGTATGAGTTTCAAGCTGCAGGACCTGGGACTCAAACTGTGGTTTGTCATGTGGGAGTCCAGCACCTTAACCACTATGCCAGCTGTTGGTCCTGTCTAAGGATGTTAATACAGGGTTTCTCAAATTATTTCATGACAGAAATGTGGGGTTGGGAGGTGAGGATACTCAACTTGTTCCCAGATAATATCTCAAAGACCAGCACATAGTAGGTGCTCAATAAACATGTCTGAGTGCTTGGAAAATGGAAGCGTGTTTGTGCTCACTTTGATTTCCTCTGAAACCAAAGCTTTATAAATGAATTAGGTTTTTCCCTAGGCCCCACTCTTACACAGTATTTGTATAAACACATCCAAAGTCAAGAGGGAACATCTTCTGACACGTAGTTGGATTTGGAGCTTTTAGTATTTTTATTTATTTATTTATTTTTAAGATAGATTTTTGCTGTAGGGTATGCACACTCACTGGAGAGATGGAGAGATACAGAGAGACAGAATGTGAGAAATTATCCCTCACAGGCGATGGCCACACTGCAATCTCCTCCATTCTCCTCTCATGATTTTGGACACGCATGCACATGAGCCCGTGTGAGTTTGAAGCCACTGGGTCTGGGACTCAAACCATGGTCAGCTATGTGGGAGTCCAGTGATGTAACCATCATGCCATCTGCTGGTCCCAAGGGAGCTTTTAGTTTTAAGAGGCTGACTCTGTCTTTTGAAAATAGGAGACAGGTCCTGAAAGATCAACGCCTGTAAGAAAAATTCTGGAAGTCTCTGATGGCATTTTGTGGCCAGAGGTGGGTGGAATCTGAATTGTTGAGGAATAAAAATTGAAGAGCAAAGGCAACCAGTTAACCAATTCATATATACGTATATACACAGTCACCCACAGTGTATACACACACACACACACACACACACACACACATATACTCATACTATTTTTCATTTTTTTACAGTGGATACTGGATCATAGCTTTCATAAAATCTATCCTAGATGGTACCATGAGGGAGAAGAATACCTCCAAGGATGGTAAATGTCACCAAAAAAGGCTTCAGCACAGCAGCAGTGAACTTTTATTTCTGTAAATCACAACTGCAACAGCAACAGCGAAATCCTTGCTTGTAAAATTACCTTGGCTGCTCTGCTGTGTAAAATGTGAAAAGGAAACAAGTGATTTCCTTGATACATGAGCTCACTGCTTATCTGAAATCAGTTACTCACTGCAAAAAGCCCTCTTTTACCCCCTGCCTGGTGACTCCCATTAGTACAAGATGTAATTTCACAGCTAGCGCTTGGGGAACTTTCTGGAAGCATTTTAGGTTGAAATAGTGAAGTAGAGGGTGGCATGGGTCTGGTTAATTTCAGAATATTGAAGTGTTGGAATTACAATGTGATGACAGGATTCATCAGAAGGATTTATTTCTTTGGGCCTGTGGCCTAATGAATTGGAAAATATTTTCCTATGTCTTCTCCTTCAGCTCTAAATTATAGTGACACATTTTATTAAAAAAATGTCATTTTTACATATTAACGTATGAATTATGGTATGGCACACATGACAATCATGTCATCTGGGTGAAACATTCTAGTGATCTCTTGCGTTGATTTTCATTTCACTTAGTGAGAACGTAGAGTGAAAAAGTATCTATGGAAAGCTTTATTACGTGTATATGTTATCCAAATACACTGTGTAAATGTGCAAGGATTTTATATGACGGCTCCTATATACATCTGCCTAGGCTGTGTGTTTAGGCCTGTAATTGCGTGGAGCTGTACGACTTTGCAGGGCAAAGAGAGAAGAGGAGTCAAATTAAATATGGCCCATTTTCAGTTCAGGGTCATGGCAATAAAATCATCCCAAATGGCCCAGTTAATGGAAATTGCTGGGCAACTGACTGAGGAGACCTGAATTAACTCTAATTTTATGTAAGGCAGACCAAGGGATGATGCCAAAAAGGTCTTCCAGTTTCCATTCTCAGATACATTTAGGAATTCTGCTTCAGGTCATCCTCAACACAGCATGTCAGAGTGACATTGCTGCAGTGCCTATACACATTTGCAATCCAAGATCTTGTCAAGAGCATGAGTCACTGTCACTGGATAAACAAAACCAGGAAATACTGAGGTCAACCTGAAGTTACCTGATGGGTGCAAAACCATTTCTCTTAGGAATTAAAGCACAAGATTGAAGTTGGAATCTAAGTCATGAAAGAGACAGCCCCCAATGGGGACATACTGAATTATTTCTAAATCTACATGTACACATTGTTTGAGATAACTTTCTGTATCTAACTCTGTGTATCTTTTTATTTATATTAATTTTGATAGATTTTACTGTTTCTGTTATTAACAAGTAATTTAGAAATTTGACAGACATTAAAAATATAATTGCTAAAGGTCCAGTTGGTGGCATGGTCAGTAGGGTGGCTGGATCCCAGGTGAACAACAGTGAGGTGTGAGTCCTGGACCCAGTGGTTGGAAAACATGTTGGGCATGTGTTCATGCATGCCTGAAATCCTCAGAGGAGAATGGAGGAGAAGGGATTGCAGCATGGCCATCCCCGCTCTGCCTTCTCCCTCTCTTTCTGTCTCTTTCTGTGTGAGTGCACATGAACTGTAACAAATTAAAAAACAAAACAAAACAAAGCATATATATATGTGTGTGTGTGTGTGTGTGTGTGTGTGTGTGTATATGTATATATATGTATATATATGTATATATATGTATATGTATATATATCTGTTATAAAAAGAAGATAGATTATCTTTAATAATCTTATTAATATCAGATTTCACTAGTATCATATCAATTTTCTTAATAAAAGTATCAAGTATCAATGATTGCATAACAATGGTACCTAAACAGCAGCTTAGACCATTGAATTTTAATACATTTCAGAAGTCTAATTAATGATTGTAAGCCAGATAGCCCAGATTTTGTAATTAGTCTCATTTTTTGTCCCATGTTTTTCAAGCATCATGTATTTTTCTTTCTTTTTTTTTTTTGGAGAGGTTTTTGCTATAGGGTGCATGCACTTGCCAGAAAGACAGAAACAGAGAGACAGAAAGTGAGAAATTACCCCGCAGGGGGGATGGCCATGATGCAATCCCTTCTTCATTCTCCTCTCGGGATCCTGGGCATGCACACACACGCATCCAGTGTGAGTTTAAGCCACCAGGTCCGGGACTTGAACCAGAGTCGACTAAATGGGAGTCCAGTGACATAGCCATTATGCCATCTGCTGGTCCCAACATCATATACTTTTTGTTAGTGTCCTTATCCATACAAATGCTCTTAGTTCATTGGGCTGGCATAATAAAATACCATAAACTGGGTAGCAAAAAGAAACAAAAGTTTATTTCTTATAGTTCTGGAGGGTTCACTGTCAAACGTCAAAGCTTCAACAGATTCAGTGTTTGCTGAGGATTGCTTTCTGGTTCATAGGTAGCATCGTTTTGTTATGTCTTCACATGGCAGGAGGAACAAGTGATCTCTCTGGGGGTCTCTTTTATAAAGGCACCAATTCCATTCATGAGGTCAAAGCATGGATGAGGTTAGTCAGTTTTCAAAAGAGAATCACTAATGAATGACATCAATCCCATTCACCTTCCAAAGGTGCCACCTCCCAATGACATTACTTTGCCAGCTAGGACTTTACCACCTCAATTTTGGGAAGACATGAACAGTCAGAAGATAGCAGTATACACCACTGACCTGGTTCTAGATCTATTACTCCTTTCTACTCCCAGATTCTCTGTTTATTGAAGGTATTTATTGGACAAGGGCATTTCTCATTTGAAACTCAACTAATTCAGTAGAACTCTGCCCACTCTGCCTTTTTTGCTCTCTTCAAATCTACTGTTCTTGCAGTAATTACACCGTTGACGGCATTCATAGCTTCCTAGCTGGCAAAACTATTCATAAAATCCCTCCATCAGCCCCAACATTCCATAATTCATTAAGACCTGTGAGTCTACCTCCTGCAGCTATCAAATACATTCCCTCCTCCCACCCTCCTGTTAGTGGCTTAGTACAACAACACTTTCTATCTTTTATCTAGAATACCTCAAATGCTTCTTTGTCTTCTTACTTCTACTTGCTAGTATGTTAGTCTACATTTCAACTTCCTACAAATATTGTCTTTCCCAAAACACATTCTAATCTCATCACTTCCTTACTCAAAATCCTTGAGTGGAAATCTGTTGCAAACCAGCTTCTATCCTCTGCTTTCTACCCCAGTGATTACACCTCCCTCTCCCTCCAGATGTGCTCCATTCACTTGGAAATATTTGGCTCTTTATACTTCAGAGTATTACATGTGTAGACGTCTTTTCTTGGAATAAGTTCTTTACCCTTGTTCTCTGGCAAGGAAATTTCTCCTCTATGCAATTTAAGTGCTTGTCCCCTCAGTGCAACCTTCTCACACTCTCCTACATAGAATTCATCACTCCTTCGTCTGGGCTCCTAACAGTGCCTCCATCACTATATGTTGGTTCCTAAGTAAATGGTGATATCTCAGGGTAATAAGCACATTCCTTAAGGGTGAAGGGGATCACTAGTGCCTATCTCAGTGCCTGGCACTCAGGAGGTGCTTGATGGATGTCTACAGAGTGAAGAAATGATCAAGTGGGTGACCTCTTTGCTTCTCTTGATCCTTGAGATGATAAAAGAGGTGAGAGCGGATATGGCATGTAGTAAATATAACAGTTTTTCAGATTAGGGAACACTCAGCCAAGTTACTGTCCAGATTGTGTTTTGTGTTCTGAAAGATAAATCAATTCCTCCAAGACTCCAAGTCACCACTTTGTGAATTATTAACAAAATATATCATTATCCAGGCCTTGAGTTGAAAGCCCCATGACATGATTTTAAATTCACAGCATATAATTTCCAAGAACTAGTCTAAATTCAATGAACAAATTGTATTTAATATACAGTGTTTGATCTGTTAGGATCTTGAAACACTTTTATAATTTGCTATATGTTTGAGCTCTGTTCTATGGTTGAAATGTATGTACTTAATAACAAGGTCAAAGCTGGTATGAGTTTAATCTTTACAAAAGGAATTACAAAAATGTCTAGACAAATGTTACAAAACTACTTATTTTATTTCTTTAAGTATATTTTTAATTGCTATGAAAACAATTTGTTTAAGATGTCATAATTTTAAAAAACACAAATGAATACCTAAAAGCTGATACAATAGTGAAACAGATGGAACTATTAGACAGTTACTATTATCAGTATACTAGTGACATAAAAACATGTTAGTATTCTTTATATCAACATTATTCTAAATAAGTTCTAGGAAGCCCAGTTTCTGAGTTGGTTCTGTAATGAAACAGCTCTCTGTCTTTGCCCGGAAAGCTGTTATCATCAAACAGAATTGATCAGATCAACAGTTCAGATGCATGGGGGTTGAGGGTTGGTCTTCTCCTCAGGTAGCTGTGACTTGAATGGCATTTCTACATGGCTTTTCACAGCAGACCCAGATTAAAATTTCTCACGATCACCTTTTTTTTTCTTTTTCTATAGTTTTATTTGTTTCTATAATTTTATTTGTTTTATTTGTTTCTTTCTGTAAAAGAGGGAAACGGAGAGAAAGTCACCCCCAACAGGGTCTTTGTGTCACCATCTACCTTTGGTCCCAGCCAGCCTGGGTCAAAAGCACATATGTGTATCCAACAGGTTCAGGGAAGCTACCAGATGTGAACATCATTAACCATTTAATGAAGAATAGTATGGTCAGTCCAGGTGTCCTGTATGTTGGTTAGAGAAGAAAACTTTGAGAGAAGAAACTCTAAGCTCTGCCAGATAGAAGGGATATCGGGACATTGGAAACCATTTCATTAGTTCTTATTAAATCACAATAGTTTCAGTTAATGGTACTTCTTCATTCCATTCCAACTCCATCTTCTTTTTAAATCTCTCTTGGAAGTGATAATATTGTTTTCTTTCTTAAAACAAAAAAAAGTTTATTCATTTTTATCAAAATGACTCTTAATAAAGAATCTTTTATCTACTTTGGCTACTTTTCATCCATATCATTTGCTTCCCAGCCTTGTTTTTAATGTCTCCCTGTTTGGAAGTCTTCTCTTTAAGCCCTGCTCTATTCAGGATCCAGGCGATTTCGTTCTGCGGTATCCACCGTGAACACATCAGTCTGTCACTTCCGCCCCTTTTCCTCTTCACGGTTCTCTGGCTTTGGAGCCTGTACTTCAATTTTAGAAACTTCCTGAGAATTAGCTTAAGCTGGAATTTTCTCCAGTTAGTCCTCTCCCCAACTTGTTATTTATTTATAATGTTCCAGAAGATTTCTACCAGAGAGAGAGTTAAAGTGAGAAATGGCCCCTGTGGGGAATGGCCACACCACAATCCTTTCCCCACTTCTCCCTCCTGTCAGGATTTTGGGTACCCATGCACACACATGAACCAGGTGTGTTTCTCAAGTCTCCAGGTCTGGGACTCAAACCACGCAGTGGGATCCAGCCACCTTAAGCACCACTGACTGCTCTCCCCACTCTTAGTTAACATGATTTATCGAGATCTTCTTGCTACCTAAGAAAAATTTTCTATCCTTTCTATTGCCTTTTTTTCCACATGATGAACAAATACCCACTCATATTTTCTTTGCCCTAAAGACAGTGAAATCACCATCCTTGCACAGCTGAGCTCCTGAGAATAGAGTTCCTCAGGGTCCTACCTGGGCAACTTACTCTTCTAAGAATATATCACATGCACCATCTAGGAAGACTTTGTTTTCATGTACACACACATTGGTCTTCCTTATCTATCCCTCCCCACCCCAGCTGGAAAAAAAATCTTTGTTGTTTATTGTCCAAAGGACAGACTTTGATGAATTAATTATATGTCAGTTTAAAACACATGATAGTTTCATGGTTGTTCCTTATAGAGATATTTAGTTTTCTACGAGAAACACTTTTCCCCCCTAAATTTAAAATGACAAACAGCAGGCAGCTGCCATTCATAGGCCTTACCATGTGCTAAGCTACTGGCTAGGAGCCTTGACTGGCATTACCTATTTTTCATTCTACAGCTGGTAAAGCGATACTGAGAGAGTTTAAATAATTTGCCCAAATCTATACACCTACTAAGTGATAGAGCTAAGCGACTAAGATTTCAGTCCCATTCAGTCTGTCCCCAAAACATGCATTTAAAACCAGTGTAGTCACTAACACCTTTCTGGTTGGGAGAGAGCCACTTTGTGCTACCTGTCAAGGTGGCCAGATATGAGTTTCTTTAAGTTCTCAAAACAAGTTTATTTTTAAAAGTTCTATACATAACTGGAGTGCCCTTTTATCCACACTGCCAAATATTGGCTGTAAATTGTAAAGCCCAATGGCTTTAAACACTTCTTATTTCCCTGTTGGTGATGGAGGGATCTCCACCCTTGAGTAATGGCACTCAGCTCTGGACAGATGAGACGGACAGCAGGTTATTAGGCTGAGAGTACTCAGCCCGGAGGGGGATGCTACATGTCACACAGCCACACAGAGGTTGCGTGTGGGCACAGAGTAAATAGCTAGGGGTTAGGGGAGGGAGGCTTCGTAGTACCAAGAGGGTGAGGTGTCCCCTGGTCTGTAAGGGAGGATGTGATTGGCTTGCTTAAACATTCTGTGGGCTGCTAGGGAATTGAAACCCACTACTCAGAATAAGTGGGACCTGTGTCTGGCTTCCTTGACCAGGAGTGCTGTTCGGCAGGGGACCTTACCTGGAAGAGCAGAGTGGGAGGAGCACTTGCAGGAGGCCAGTGAGACCCTCCTATTGCCCCGATGGTAAGACGGCACAGGACAGTGGGCCTTGATCTGGGCCTTATACCACACACACGCTCCTACCCAGGTGTGTGTTTTAACTTTATTAGCTGTCCTGCGGAATGGACCATTCGAAACGTGGATCTGAAAACAAGCATTAGCAGGTAGCAAGATATAAGGGAAAATATGCCAAGAATGGGCTGCTACATTTGATTCTGCAACTAACCAGATACGTGAATTCACAAACTTCATTTAATGTCTTATAGTGTATTCCTCTTAAAAATGACTATAATATTGGGGATGGCAAGTGGCATGGTGGTTAAGATGCCAGACTCTCACATGGCTGACTGTGGTTCAAATCCCAGACCCGGTGGCTTGTTTCTCACTTCCCCTATCTCTTTCTTTCTGGTCAAATTAAAAATAAAAGTAACTAAAAAAATGACTATCATAGTACTATAAAAAACAGTTTTACCTGACTGAGCATAGTCGAAGGAAGAAAAGAAGGAAGGATTTCCCAGTAGTCTTGAGGGTAAAAATAATTTTCCCCTTCACACATTCCCTGCTATGATAGGAATGTCTGTGTTTAGATGTTAAATTCAGGTGTTAAATCCTAATCACTGAGGTGATAGGTTAGAAGGTGGGGTCTTTAGGAGGTGAATGGTCACCGATGGGGTCCCCACAAATGGAACTATTGCTATTGTCAGACAGCCCAGATTGCCACCTTGACCCAGCATGAGAGGACACAGCTGGTAGGCAGTGTTCGTGAGGGAGTGGACGGACACTGTCAGCCCTGATCTGGGATGCTTCAGCTTCCAAAACTGGGACAAACACAGTTTTGTTGCTTAGATATTACTCGGTCTAAGTAATTGTTATAGAAGCTTGCATAAACTAAAACATTCCCCAATGTAGAATCCCCCACAGTAAGCTCTCTGGGATCCTTCCATTTTGGGTGCCCTCTGGAAAAAAGTCCTGCATCCAAACAACTTTGAAAAACTCGGCGTAACTATCCTTTTCTTGCAGATTCACCGTATCAAGTATTCCATAGAAATGTCCTAAGGAACTTGACTATAGTGAAATCTGAAGACTTAGCCTAAGATCCCTGTGCATTTTTTTCTTTCTTTTTTTTTTATAAATTGCTAGAGGGAGTGTGCAATCACCAGAGGTAGAAAGACAGAGACAGAGAGAGAGAGAGAGAGGGAAAAAGCAATGCTGTGTGGTCAGGCTGCAATCTCTTCTCTATGTCTCCATCCTGTTGAGATTTTGGGCACCTATGCAACATACACCTGGGATATTTTATAAGCCACCAGGGTCAGGATTCCAACTGCAGTTGGCCGTGTGGAATCTGGTTTCCTTACATATTAGGCTTTGGGGCTCACCTCAGCTCTGCACTTGACCATGAACCTTTTACATTTAATTTTGTGTCTGTGGTGCTTCTATTGATGAGATTGATGTTCTGCAGAAAAATTAATGTATCTTGAAGATGAAGGTGAGAATAGCATTGGTTAGATAACACCGTAAGAGCCAGGGGGACATGGGCAGGTCCCACAGCATCTAGCATGCCACACCTTTAACCCCAACAGGCCAGACACTGAGGACTGACCCATGATCAAGCCCAGGCCTTCAGCCATTTACATGATAATCCTTGGTTCATGAAAAGGCTGATCATAGCAGTGTAAACTTTGAAAATGGCTTTTCTATTACTATTATCATTATTATTACTTAGGTTTTTGTCATATGGTATGTGTGCTCACTGGAGAGGAGAAAGAGAGAAACACAGAGAGAGAAAGTGAGAAGTCACCACCCAGTGAAAATAGTCATGCCACAATCCCTTCTCCTCTTTGCTCCTCTGGGTTTTGGGGTATATATGTACATGTGCTTGGTATGATTTTCAAACTGCCACGTCTAGGACTCAAACTGGTTGACCATGTGGGAGTCTAGTGCCTTGACCACTATGCCTCCTGCTGGCTCCAATGCCTTTATATTTTAACTGCCTTTGAATTTCTGTTGTCAATGTCCATTCCCTATTGACTTGTCAGTAGAGTCAGAAGATACTGCCATTTCCTAGATTTTTTTTTCAGGTTTTATGGAATCAAGTATAAACTAAATTGCTATAAATTAATCTTACATTTAACTTAAAACTTCACCCTTCTCCATAATTCAGGTCCTACTTGAGATCTTCTTCATGACCAATTGTGAGGGAAGACACAATCTGTCCTTTTGTCCTCATAACATCAGTAACACACCATCACTAACTTTCTGGGTCTTCCAAGGTAGAGGAAGTTGGGTGGTTAGAGCAAAAGGGGCAGAGAATGCTAGTCTTCATGAGTGCTGATTGGACGCCTTCCTTATCCTCGAATACCCATTACTTGGTGGCACTGCCTTTATAGGTAGATTAACACCCATTTCTCTGAGCTGTCTTTTCTCCTGTCCCACACATACTCAACTGCCAGTGACTTCTGAAGACACGTGGTCTTGAAGACATCTCTGTTGTTATTCCCTTTGTTGAATTTTTTTTAAGATGACTTGAATCTATACCTGCTCCATGCAGGCGAAGTCTTGCATAGCCTCACCCACCTAACTCCGAACTGCGGGCTGTGCTTGCTACGTTTCAATGCTTAGCCTGCCTCTGAGTCTCAGGCTTTTGTGAAGGGTCATCTAGTCTTTACCTGCCCAATCCCAGGGAATGTGTATCGCCTCTCTCACTCTTCTCCGGAGACCCGTGGATGTCTGTGCTCCTCAAACATCCACCTGGTGGGAGATACAGCTCTTTCTGCTCACAGCCCACCCCAATGTCTGCGAGTGTACCTCCAGAAATCCTGCATTTGGATTAAAGCATGGAGGACCAGGAGGTAAAGGAAAATGTCGCCATGCTCTGCATTCTTCTGAACTCTCTTCAAAGAAATGGCTTCTCCTCCTCTCTGTGGAAATGCTACTGCTCTCTTTTTATAGACTGAGGGGATTTAGAATGGTTTACATACTGCTTAGCAGGCCTTAGGGTGTATGGAGTATCTAATCTAGTGCCCCCCTTTGGAATGCAGTAGTACTTAAAAAGCCATTAGGCTAAGCTTGAAGCTTTAGTTAAAATTCCCAGACAAGAGGAAAGTTCCATTCTGTCACCTGTTTCAATGTCCAGGAACCAGACACCTCCTACTTGGCTATCTCTGCATCTCTCTTTCATGAGCCACTGGCATCACTAGCTGATTGAAATAGGACCAAGCACCACTGGAGAAGCGGGTGTTCACTCTCCCAGATCCTTTCTTCTTTCCTCCTCCAAGTGGCTCAGAACAGCACTGGAAGAGGAGGATCCACGATTTTAGGGAGGAGAGAGGTGATTCTGAGCCAGCAAAGTAAAAAGCCACTGGCAGAGATTCTGTAGCTGATGGCCAGCTAAGAACCTCCTCCACTTTCCCTCAGATGGTGAGTGCTGATTCTGGCCATGGAAATACCAGTGCCATGTGGAAGCCAGGAAAATCTAAAGAGTGCTTATGTTATATCAAGAAGAACAATAAAGATTATAATTATAATTAAACTGTCACGGATTGGGAAAAGAAAGTTACAGGAGCCATTGTTATCTTAGGAATTCCAAACACCATCGTGTTTCCCAGGAAGATGTGGCTAATACTGAGGTCAGGGTCACACCTGCCTTTGAAAGCACAATTTTTCCAGCATCTGGTATGGGGTTGGGCACAGAGAAGGTGCTCAGTAAATACTGTTCAGTGAACAGTGATTGGTTCCTTCCTATCACTTAAAGAAGAAATATATTAGAAGATATTGGCCCCCACACCTGAGCTCTTTTATGAAGAAAACAGCTGTATAAAATGTAAATCTCCATTTCATTTTTTCTGTTATTACCCTATTAAAAATATTGCTCATATTTTTATGCCAAACCTGTAGAGAGGCCTTGGGGACATAAGAGGGAAAGCAAATCCCTGACTTAAAGACTTTACCTTTTAGTGGGGAGTGAGGCAAACATATAACTATAATGAGAAAGTGTAACAAAGGCAAGCGGATATATATGGTGTACAGCTGGGAGGAAAAAGGCTCTAAATCTGCTTTAGGGAGGAAGTACCATTTGAACTGAGATATAAATGCTAAGGTAGATTTTATAGGCTATAATTCAGGAAGAGGGAAGCAAACGCATAAGCTTGAGGGAGTCTGCCATTTTTTGGTGCTGTAGGAGCCTCATGGTAAAGAACCTCAAAGGAGATTTCTAGACAGATGTTGACTGGAGCCTTATAGTCACTTCTCTGATGAAAATAATTATGTGTTTTTAAAGGGAAGTCAGCCACTTCTAAGTGAAATTTCAGAGTCAAAAGAGGAATTGATTTCTATCAACATTATGTAGGAAGAAAACCAGTTGTCCCAATGCAGACCTTTTGACATTCTTTTAGACATTCTTAGTCTTAGCTCTTGGCTCAGAATCTATGAATAACTTCAATGGACGAACTGAAGCTCAGAGCCAATCCTACCACAAGAACTGATCAAAGTTCTCTGAGTACCAGTCTGCCCAGGATCTAACATTATAACAAGAAGTAGGATGGACATTACACTACAGAGAAGAGAAAAAATATTCTTCACTGTCTGGGTTTTATGCACAATTCCAACCCTTTGAAGTTAGAGTTATGTTTAGCTTTGGCCAACGTTTTGGTCCAGCAATGGAAAAATAATAATAATAATAATAATAAATGATAGTTCAAAAAGTTTAACAGACTAAAAGGCCACAAAGGCTTTTAGATTTGAAGTCTGTCTTGCAAAATGATATGTCTATGAATTATTTTTAAATTAATCAAAATCACATATTAAAATTATTTTATTTCTGTCAAAATACTCATGTATAAAAAAATTAAAGGAAAATTTGTTTGGTATTTGACTTTGCCAAGTCCCCAGTATTTATGCATGATTTAAAAAAATCAACTTCCCAAACCAAAAGTCATGGCCATCCACTTTAAATAGTCTATATTGTAAGTGGAGCTTGAGTTATGAGGGGTGCTTTCTCCAACTCTGAAGAGAAGCTACATCTTCCCCATTCATCTTTCAGAGCAAAACCACGCACACATTAGTGAGAAAGCCCAGGAGCACTGGATAGGTTACCAGGAGTTGTAACTCCTTCCAGTTGGCAAAATCCTGCCTTCTCATGAGCTAGCTAAGTGAAACTGAAAAGCAAAAACTGTTTTACTCAATCAAATTGAAACCCTCAGTAAATAACAATATTCTCCCACACTCATGAACTATAATTTTTGAAGTGGAATTGGTGAAATTTTATTTTTTATTATTATTTTGTAAGGTCTAGTTAATATGTTGACTGGCCCCTAAAACTAAAGCAGAAAATTGTACCATACTCCTGGTAAGACTTTACTTAATTTCTCTGATCTCTCAGTCCTCTTGATTTTGGTCACATTCTTACCTGATGGAAACTATCAGACAGACGGATACTTCATATACCATGGAGTCATGACATCCTACAGCATTCTAAACACTGTATTATAAGCACTTTTAAAAGTTGAGCTATTTATTTCCTCCATGAGTGAGAGATACAAGGAGGAAGGCACTCTTAATATGGTCCCATCCTACAACCCACCCCCAGCCTCAGCCAGCCTCAGACCTAAGTACGAGCGTGCCTGGGGTATTCAGGAAGGTCTCTGGTTATGAATCCAGAACCTTCATATACGGGTTGACCTCATAGATCACTATGTTACTGCTGTACCACATATGGCCCTTACGTATTGATAGGTAATGCAAAAATACAACACTGGAAGATACGAAAATTCTGGCTATGATGAGGGAAAAGAAACAAGGAAAGACAACTAGAAATTATGACTATTTGGCCTTAGAATTTTTAGTTTCTCACTTCTGCTTGCAGTTATATAAATCAAAATTTGGATGATCTCAAAGGCTTTATTGTTTTCACTTCAGGTTAAGAGTCTCCAAAGAATTGGGAAGTAATATAGTAAGGCAGTTTGAGCAAGGATCAACTATTTGACCAGAAAGAAATGGGAATGAATCTGACTCTAGGCCCCTATTAGCTGAGTGTTCTTGCTCACCTCTTCCAAAGCTCAATATTCTCACCAAATTGGGTAGGGGCAAGAGAATCACCATGACATGGAGCAATACCTAAGGACTAGCTACATGGAAAGCCATTCTGACGCCCAGAAGAACAATCAGAGCTGGATCTGTCCAGGGAACTGAAGCACTAACAAAACCTTAGCCAGACAAAGACAGAGGAAGAAATTATGCTACCTCTCTCTTTGCACCATCCCATGTCATGCTTGTGCTACCTATTTGCCAACCAAACTGAAAAGGCAGAAGGCAAGAGAGTTCAGGTGGTGACTTCTGTAGAAGTCAGTTGTCCATGGCCCAGCCTAGGGCAGAGCAGGGTAGACAAAGAATGGGCAGAAGCTCAGCACAGAGTGATGAAGTGATATTCTGAGTTCTTTGGGTGATGGCCAGGAAAGCTGAAATTTGAACCCAAGTATGACTCCACTGCTCTTGACTGATTTAAACTTTCTATCATCTTGACACTACGTTATTTTTAAATGATTAATATTAGTTATTCCCAGAAGATATGTGAGCTCACCAGAGAGAGACAGAGATGGAGAGAGAGAGTGAGGAAGCACCTCCCAGTGAGGTGTGGTCATACTGCAATTCTTTTCCCTCCATTTCTCCATCCTGTCCTGATATTGGTCATGCAACCACATATATCTAGAATGTTTTTCAGGTCGCCAAGGTCAGGATTTCAACTGTGGTTGTCCATGAGGGATCTGGCTCCCTTTAACTGCAAAGCCACAGGGCCAGTCCATTAAATCCCATTTAATTGTTTGATTTATGTGAGAAATGAACTTTGGGGCCAAGAAGTGATATCAAGGTTAAAGTGCTAGATCCCACCTGGTCAACTGTGCAGTCTAAGTCCTGGACAGATGGCTTGAAAAATCACACCTTCTGCGTGTGTGTGTGTGTGTGTGTGTGCATAATCAAAATCCTGAAAGGAGAATGGCGGAGAAGGAATTGTGGTATGGCCATTCCCCCAGAGGGGTGATTTTTCCCTCTCTTTCTCTCTCTCCCATGGGCATTTGCACCCTATAGCAAACAAACAAATAAGCAAATAGATAAAACCTCAGAAGATCAATAAGTTAAAAAATGAACTTTATAAATACGATATAAACGAAAGTTTCAGTGAAAAAAGTTCCATTCATTTTAACACAATTTCTCTCAGAGCAGAGTAATGATAATTACTAGTAATAACATGGGGGACAAACCTTGGCTCAGTTGGACACCACTATGGTAAAAGCTGAAAGAATCGTGCAATAGAAGGTGATGAAGATAGCACACTTCAGGTTGCCACGCCCCCAGGAATTTCCTGACGTACTTATCAAGCAGATTAATGATGTCACTTTGCTTTTCCTCTTGTGTCTGCCCTTCTCCTTAGCCTTCAAGCCCAAACTGCCTCGGACAGAAAAAGCTCTTGCCTCAGGCTCATTTCAATGAATCCAATTACCACAGATTCAAGCATTTTTGAGGAGCACCTACTCCCTCCAGGGGATATTTTACAAATAAATAATAGTTTTAGCTTAGGCAATATTGCACAGTCCTGATTTTACTAATTTTAGAAGTTCCAAACATACCCACGTGTGTTATATTACAAAAACAAAGCATAGACTAGTTATCAGAGAAGTTTTAAGTTTCTAGAACTATTGAGCAGAAAGTACAGAGTTTTTATATACCCCTTGTGTTCCTGTATACCCATTCTTAACAATGTCATTTACAGAAGTTTTTGATTTTAATGAAATCCAGCTTATCAATTTTTTTCTTTCATAGACTGTGCTTTTGGAATGTAAGAAGCTACCACCAAAGGTCACATAAATTCTCTGCGTTATCTTATAGGAACTTCATAGGTTTATATTGTACATTTAGGTCCATGATCCACTTGAGTTACTTGGCCTGGAATCTAAAAGGTGTGCATCTAGGTTCATTTTTAAAAAAATGATATGTAGATAACTTGCTGTTTCAGCCACATTTGTTGAAAATAATGTGCTTTTGTTTGTTTGTGTTTGTATTTACTATCAATTGCCTTGCTCACTTGTCAAAGATTAGTGACCTTATTAACATGGGCTTTTTCCCAGGTTCTCTATTCTATTTCATTGACCTATCTGTCCGTGTCCAACGTCACATTTTCTTGATTGCTGTAGACTTACAGTACGTCTTGATGTAACTCTTGAAGTTGAGTAGTGTCAGTCCTGTGACTTTATTCTTACTCACTATTGTGTTGGCTATTCTAGGTCTTTCTCATTTGTACTTGAAGTTTAGAATAAGTTTGTTGATATCCACAGAATAACTAGCTGAAATTTTGATTGGGATAGCGTTTAGTCAAATTTAGAATAATTCGCATCTTGACAATACTGAATCTCTATGAATATGCAATAGTTCTCCATTTATTTATCTTTTTTGATTTCTTTCATCAGGTTTTTTTTTTTTTAAAGGTTTTTGCTATAGGATATGTGCTCTTGCCTGAAAGACAGAGAAAGATGGAGAGACAGAAAGTGAGAAATCACCCCCCAGGGG
Organism: Tupaia tana; assembly: GCA_026018925.1. Classification (NCBI taxonomy): domain Eukaryota; kingdom Metazoa; phylum Chordata; class Mammalia; order Scandentia; family Tupaiidae; genus Tupaia; species Tupaia tana. The sequence goes on from JAKSZU010000003.1 coordinate 115,900,592, forward strand.
GGATGGACATGTCGCAATCCCTTCTCCTCCATTCTCCTCTCAGGATCTTAAGCAGGCACGCACATGTGCCAGGCATGAGTTTAAGCCACCGCATTTGGGACTCAAACCGCGGTCAACTACATCGGAGTCCAGTGACATAGCCATTACTCTAACTGCTGGTCCCAATACTCCTTTTTTCTAATATATGCATTCAATGCTATTGATTTCCATCTACACCTTATAGATTTTGATAAATTGTATTTTCATTTATGTTTTCTTAAAAATATTTTAAAAATTTCTCTTGAGACTTTATCTTTGAGTCATGTGTTATTTTTCAGCATGTTGTTTATTTTCAAAGTATTTTGGAAATTTCCAGCTACCTCTCTGTTATGAATTTTCAGTATAATTCCATTGTAGCCTAAGAAAATACATTATATGTTAATACATTAAACTTTTTAAGATGTACTTTCCAAGTATACTTATCTTGGTGACTTTCGCAGGTGTACTAGTGAAGAATGTGTATTCTGTGCTGTCAGATGCAGTATTTTATAAATGTCAATTCCATTGGGTTTTCAGAAAAGTCATGACACCTTTTTGCATAGAAAAACACAGAAAAAATACGTCATGACTTTTCCAATAACCCAATTTATAGTTTTTGAATGACGCTTTTAAGATCTGACTGATTTTCTACCTGTTGGCTCTTCCCATTCATGATAGAGTGGTTTTTGAAGTTGTCAATTATAGTAGTAGCTCAATGTATTTCTTCTTGTAGCTTAATTAGTTTTTGCCTCATGTATTTTGACACCATTATTAAGGGTATATACATTAAGAATTTTTAGAAAATTGACCATTTTGTCATTATACAATGCCCACCTTTATCTCTAATAATTTTTCTTTCTCTTAAGTATGCTTTACCTTGAATTAAAATGTCTTTTTCAGGAATCTTTTGATTACTGTTAGAATAGTTCATCTTTCTTCATCTTTTTACTTATAGTATATAGGTGTGTCTTTGCATTTAAAATTATTCTTTTGTAGATTAAACAGTTGGTTTTTGTATTTTGATCCTCTCTACTGAGTCTTTTCCCTTTAATTGGTTTATCTAGACCATTGGCATTTAAACTGATAACTGATATTATTTGGATTAGTATCTATAATAGTTGTTACTGCTTTCTATATCTTGCACCTTTTTTTATTCTACTCTTTCTGTCTTCTCTGATTTTAATTGGGCATTTCACATGAGTCATTTATCTCTTCTCTTTGCATATCATTTTCAACCTTTTATAGTGGTTACCTTAGAATTAACACATTTACAGATAATACAAGTTCATTTTCAAGTAATTACTTTACAGGTACTGCAACTTTCTTGTAATAGATTATTCCCAATTTCTTCCATTCATCCTTTGTAAAGTTGTTATCATTTATTTTATTTGTTTTTATGATAACACATGCTGAATATTTTTTTGGTATTATTAGTTGGAACAAACTGTTATCTGTTAGATCCAATAAAAATAAGACAGAACTGGCCTGGTAGCACAGTGATTAATTGCTCTGGAGAGAAAGTTGAATTCCACATGCCTGGCTGGGTTCAAATTCTAGACATGCTGGGTGTGTGCACAAGTACCCAGGATCCTAACAGGTTGGAAAACTGCAGGAAAAAGAATTTCAGCTTGACCTGGAGAATGCTTTCTCGCTCCCTCTTTTTCTCCCTCTCACTCACATCCATGTACATATACTCTATTATAAAAAAAGAAAACTTTCCATTAAAAAACAAGTAAGATGAGGTTATCAGGTGGAGTGCAAAAAGCGCTGGATTCCCACATGGTCGAAAATCATGCCAGGTGCATGTGCATGGGTGCCCCAAATCCCAGGAGAGGAATGAAGTAGAAGGGATTTTGGTGTGGCTATACCCCTGGGGGATGATTTCTCACTTCTCTTGTGTCTCTTTCTCTCTCTCTGTCTCTCACGCGAGCACATGCACCCTATGGCAGAAGCATTTAAAAAAATAAGAATAAGACAAATAAAAGACTTTATTTTATTTTCATGTATTTCTTTTATGAAAAGCTTCCTTTCTAGGGAACCAGCAGTTAGCGTAATGGCTATGTTGCTGGACTCCCACGTAGTCGACCGCAGTTCACGTCCCGGACCCGGTGGCTTAAAACTCACACCGGGCGCGTGTGCGTGCAGGCCCAAGATCCTGAGAGGAGAATGGAGGAGAAGGGATTGTGGCATGACCATCCCCCTGGGGGGTGATTTCTCGCTTTCTGTCTCTATGTCTCTCTCTGTCTGTCTGGCGAGCGCACGCACCCTATAGCAAAAACCTCTCCAAAAAAAAAAAAAAAGCTTCCTTTCTACATAAATCCAAGTCCTGTCCTATATCTTTTTTTTTTTTCTCACTCTTTTAACATTTCTTCAGTGGGAAGTCATGGGAGAAGGAAGTTTATGGGAGAAGGAAGCTCATGCCCCAAATCCTGAGAGAATGGAGGAGAAAGGATTGCAGCATTGTAGATAACAAACATCCTCCCTTTTACTTTGCTTGAGAGATGTTTATTTCTCCTTCACTTGAAAGGATAATTTCACTTGATACAAAATTCCAGGTTGTTTTTTTTTCTTTTATTCAGCATTCTAAACATTTTAATCAACATTCGTGTGTGCATGATTTCTGAAGAAAAACCCAATGTAATTTTTATCCATGACTTTTTGTAGATAAAAGGGTCTTTCTGGCTTCTTTTAAGACTTTTTCTTTCTCTTTGATTTCTTAAATTTGAATATGATATGCTTAATTGTTGATTTTCGGTATTTATCTTACTTGGTCTACAAGCTTTAATCTTTTTTATTTTTTGTATTCCCATTACACACATGTTACACCTTTCATAATTGTCCCATAGTTCTTGGATATTCCCTTTTACCTTATTCATTTTTCATATTTTGATTTTATTTGGGGAACTTTCTATTGTCTTCTTTTCTTTTTCTTTTTGAGAGGTTTTTGCTGTAGGGTGTATGTGCTCGCCAGAGAGACAGAGAGAGACAGAGAGATAGAATGTGAGAAATCGCCCCCCAGGGGGTATGGCCACGCTGCAATCCCTTCTCCTCCATTCTCCTCTCAGGATCCTGGGCATGCACGCACACGCGCCCGGTGTGAGTTTAAGCCACCAGGTCCATCCAGGACTGTGTGGGAGTTCAGCACCATAGCCATTACGCTAACTGCTGGTCCCTCTATTGCATTCTTTTCAAGGTCAGTTTCTTTCCTTCTGTGGCTGTGTTCAATATGTTGACGAGCCCATAAAAGGATGTTGTTCATTTCTGTTACAGTTTCTACTCCTAATAATTTTTTTTTATTCTTTCTTAGGTTTTAGCTTATCTGCCTGTCTGTTCTTGCACATTGTCTAACTTGCCCATTAGAACATTTGGCATATTAAATCATTGTTGTTTTAAATTCATAGTCTAACATTTCCAACATCTCTGCCATATGAATTTGATCCTGATGCTCATTGTGTCTCTTTAAACTTTGTGTTTTGTCTGTTAGTATGCCTTGTAATTCTTTCAGGTTCATTTTTATCTCTTCCATTTCAGTGAGATACACACACACACACACACACACACACATACAGACACACATGCAGAGAGAGAGAGAGAGAGTGAGAGAGAGAGAAACAAGCACTCTCAATCAAGTCTCATGTCATGGTCCTGCTCAGTTCTCTTGGCCAGCCAAGATCATATGCCTGACATATACAGGTCAACTGAAGAATCAAACCCATGATCTTCCATATAGATCTAGCATCACTATGCAATACTCTTCAATCGTGTCATGACCAAGAATGATTGAGAAACTATCATGGACTGCCAGAGACTAAGAGGATATAGGGACCATGAATAGGATTTTAGAAGAACAAAAAAGATATTAGTTAAAAGATGAAGGGGGGGGGGGGGCAGAAGGTGACATGGTGGTTGGAGTGCTAGATTCCCACATGGCTGAATGAAGTTCAAGTTTAGGAACAGTATCTTCAAATCGTGCCACATGCATGCACATGCATGCCTCAAATCCTGAGAGAATGGAGGAAAAGGGATTGCAGTATGGCCAACTCCCCCTGGAGAGTGATTTTTTATTTTCCCTCTCTCTGTCTCTGTCTCTCTCTCTGGTGAACACATATACCCTATGGCAAAAACCCAAAACAAACAAATAAAAAGATGGTAAAAAAATGTTAAGATTTGAATAGGTCTCAGTTAATGGTATTATATTGGTGTAAATTTCCTGGTTCTGTTTAATGTGCCATGGTCTTATAGCATGGTAATATTGGAGAAGGCTGAGAAAAGGATATATGGAAACTCTGTACTGTTGTTTAACTTCTCTGTAAGTTTAAAAGCTTAAAATAATGTTAAAAAATCAAATTAATGCTAGGAATATGTAAGTATATGCTTGTGTGTGTGAGAGAGAGAGAGAGTAATTTACTCAGAATGATAATGAACATTTCCTTAATCTGGTTTTTAAAATGCTATAGTCACTACAAACCAAATAACAATTTTATGGTTATGGTGAAATACCAAAGATATTCTTCTTGAAATTCAGAAAAGTGTGCCTCCCATTAACACTATTACTAATTATTTTCATAGATGTTCTAATCTTTGCCAAAACAAGAAAAAGTTATGAAGCTTGAGAAGGAGGAGACAAATTGTTGTTATTTATACATGATAGTTTACAAGCTATAAAACCTCAGCAAATCAACTGGAACATGTTAGAGCTAGCAAAGGGTTAGAAAAGTGGTAAGTTAAAAAAATAAACATACAAAAATCAGTTGTTTCTCTAGTTTTCAGTTCAAAATTATATTGAATAAAATAAACTCAATGATATCAGCCAAAATATAAACCATATGGCAGTACAATTAATAAAGTTATTTGGTACCTATGTGAGGACAACTACAAGCTCTACTCAGTGCTATAAACCAAGAGATGATGCAATGAAAACTTTTTCTTTTGTAGAAAAAACAGTTATTGAATAGAAACAATTTCTTTTTAAGTTTTCTTAAGTTTAATGCAATTCTGATGAAAATTATTAGAATCAAAATGTATTTGAAACTTTATAAAGCAATTCTAAATATGAAAAATTTGGGAAACAAGACCAGTGAGGGGAGTGTTGTGCTTTATTATACTAAAATGTAGTATGAAACTATAATTATTAAAAAATGTGGTATCAGTGCCAGAAGACTATCAAGGAACAGATGAGAAAACAATCAAAAAGACTCTTCTATACCTAAACATCCTGTTATGATCATTTTGGCATTTTTAAATTAAAGTGGTTAAAATGAATTATTTATTAAAGTGTTGCTGGAAAAATTGATAAATCATTTGGAAAGAAATAAACAAGCTCTTTCCAAATCATACATAAAAATAGATTCCAGATGCATAATAGAATTAATCTATAGGAGAACTTTAAATAAAAAGATTATTTCACTGACCACAAAAAAAGGAAGATATTCCTAAAAAAAATAAAATAAAGAGCAGCAGTGTTATACTTCATTACATTATGGTTTATATTTCTCAACATCAAAAAATTAAAAGGCAAAAAATGAATATAATACATGTCAAAATGTGAGAAAAATGCATATTAATACCCATAAGGAATACATAGATCTTACAAATTAACATAAAAAAGAACTTTTCAATAAAATAAAAGGATGATAACACATAAATGGTCAATAAGTGCATGGAAATTATACAGTCTATTGGAAAATAAAAGATTATGACATTACATAAGAATATTTGGATGAATAAATAATTAATTTATCTATCTTTTGAATTATCAAATGTATATATATCTATATTTACGTTATATATATAAATGTATAAAGAAGTTAACAAGATGGACATTCTCACACATTGCTGAAATTTAAGTTTTTGCAATCTATTGGAGTATTCTACTTTAAAAAAGGAACTAACCCCAAAGACATCATTTAATGAATATTCTCTCTAAAGTACTGCTCTGTGTGAGGATTGAAAATCACCTGGAAGTTCAAGGAAGGAACCTGAGGAAGCCACCTGAATATGGTGACTTTAAAATGTATTACCTAATCTGGGCCTTTTTTGAGAATTCAAGGGAGTACACTAGGAACAATTCTACTAGATTCAGACTGGAACTTTCACAAACAGACATCTGCTTACCTTAGTGAAGACCCTGCTTTCTGCTGAGCACACCGAGGGCTTGGTGAAACCAGACTGCACTGGAGCCAGAAAGTAACGCGTCTATCTCTGAGGTCAGTAACATGAAAAAGCAGGTTTAAGAAATATCAAAAAATACTGAGAATGAAACATCTCCCAGCACTTAACAAGTGCTGAAAGTATGTCACAGAGAACTTGGGGTATGTATACAACAGTAAAGAAACCAAATATGGCCTCTTCTTATAGAGTTTGTGGTCCAGTTAGAGACACAGGTAATTCAGCCGGACAAACACACAATGGAGTGTGAAAAGTGTGAAGGACAGGGTGGCCAGGTGTTGTTCATGGTTGGAGGCCAACACCTCATCCAGAGTTGAACAGTGGCCTCTTATAGTCACTGGTTTTAAGCTGAAGGTGATTAATAAGAATTAGTCAGCTGAAGGGGAAGCTGGGAGAAAGGTAGAATGAGGATTCTTCCAGGTAGAAAGTAGAATGTAAAAGAAAACTCAGAAGAACAGAAGTATGGTTCAGGGAAGGGCCTAAGGAATGTTTAATTGTTTTTTAGAATGTGAGGCAAGAAGTGACAAGAGATATGGTTGCACTAGGACCAGCAGTTAGCGTAATGGCTATGTTGCTGGACTCCCACATAGTCGACCACAGTTCGATTCCCAGACTTGGTGGCTTAAATTCACGCTGGGTGCATGTTCATGTGTGCACAAGATCCCGAGAGGAGAATGGAGGAGAAGGGATTGCGGCATGGCCATCCCCCCTGGGCGGTGATTTCTCGCTTTCTGTCTCTCTGTCTCTGTCTTTTTGGTGAGCGCATGTGCCCTATAGCAAAAACCTCTCTCTCAATAAAAAGAAAAAGAGAGAGAGATGGTTGGAAAGGCAAATGGGAGAAAAGGAGAAACAAACGTTATATATGATGCAGGGTCAGAAGCTTGGGCTTTATCCTGAGGACTCATCGGGGGTCTGAGGAGAGAAGGACATGGCCGGATTTCCCTTTCATGAGGATCACAGGTGAAAATATTGTTGAGGGAGGAGAGACTCAAGATGAATGTAGGGAGAGCTATAATTCTGTTCAGTCTGCTTTGACCATATCAGAAATCGGGGGTGACCATGCGGAAGTGTAGGCAGAAACATCCATCTGTCTTGTTAGCTAAGTGGCATTGAGGGCATGAGACATAAAAGACAATTGTCTCAGGGACAATATTGATAATAAGGCTGCCTACTCCGATTTGTCTTCATCTTTGGGGGAGCTATGGGACCAAATCCAAGATGTTCTAGAGACATCTACTAGGCTAACATTTCTCATGATATTAATTTTCATGATCAAAGTAATATGAATTTAATTGATGTACCCACTAATGTATAGAAGTGAGGGGGAAAGTAACTTGTTTGACGTAAAAGTCTTAGCAAATGGTTTAAACTTGCTACGTGGAGATGTAGGTCATTTTGAAGTTGCATTTTCTCAGCTGAAGGCTGGTTTTTAAATGATTTATTTTTCCAGACATTAATATTCACCATAACCATAACAAAACAAACAAGATTAGGCTCTAAAACTGTTTACTTAGAGGGGGAGCTAACTTCCTATTTATCAAAGTTGCTTAGCTGAAAGCAAGTCGATGGGTATGTGCATGAAGACAACCTGATACAGAGGAACCCTAATGAAGTATTAATGGAGTATTTGCCAGCCAGAGAATGTACAGATGGTTTGCCCCAAAGTCTTCCAGTGAAGATAGAATTCATGTCCCTAGTCTTTCCAAGAGGCTCTATTTCAAATTAAACTGTTTGCTCTCATGTAATTCAATGTCTCTCAAAGCAGTTTAGAAGAACCTCTAAGAGGTATGAAGTCCAAGAAAGAGCAAAATAAAATAATTCTGCCACATATGTTTTTATAGAGGAGAAACAGTGTTTGCTGAAAAGTTCGTCTAGAATGGGACAGTGTCACAAAGCCACGATTCTGTGCTGAACAGGTCATGTGACCGGAAAAAGACGAGGGAGAGAAAGCTCCATTGAGAATCCAGTCTTGCAATTTTAAGAAAATTTAGCATGTCAGGAGCATATTCAGAGTCACAGTTGGTAGTTTTCAGAACAATTGATTAGAAATCAAAGTCTCCTAAAATCTATCTCCATTCCCCTTTTCAGTTCCATCTGAGTCCTCCAGGGGGTTCCCAGGGAGTCACACCATAAACTATGCTGAAGGGAACTGGCCTGCAGAGCCCCAGCCCTTTGATTGTGCTGCGGGTTCCGGCCTGGGTCCCACTCACTTTACAGCTCTGCAGCCTGCTTCGTCCACACAAAGCAGCGGTGCTTCCTCTCGGAGCACTGCCTGGAGCACAGCCACTCTCCCGCTGGCCACGCCAATCTGCAGCCTCCTCCCGTTTCTACCTTCAGTCCTCCCCTTCTGGGTCTCTTGAGTAAAAGATCTCAGAAGCCGGCGGAGTCTTCTGTAGACCTTTGCAGCCTGATGAGTTGGATCCACCCCATTTCTTCACTGGCCTCCTCTGCCCAGGCTGTCAGGCAATTTCTATGTCCCCTTATGTGCTCTCTGGAAATAACCCTGGGAGAAAAGGCATTTTCAAGAAGGATCTTGGGCAACCACAAACATTCAGGTTCATCCTTTTCACCACTAGAACTCAACTGATATACAAAGTTAAATTTCATGTTTTCTTTTGTTCCTTCTTTCTTCTGTTCTTCTTTTCCATTACACCATGGGCTGGCCCAATATTAAATTTCTAAACAAAAATTTGTTTAGATGCTGTTGCCTGATTTTAAATGATGAGGTTCTGAGATTTTCGTACTAATAATTCAATTGTATGTGCAATGAATTATTGTATGTGTGCTCGCCAGAGAGACAGAAAGCAAGAAATCACCCCCCATGGGAGATGGCCACACCACAATCCCTTCTGCTCTTGGGATTTTGGGCATGCACATACACATGCCTGGCATGAGTTTTAACTCTCCAGGTCCAGGATTTGAACCACGGTTGACTATGTGGGAGTCCAGCAACATAATCATTAAGTCATCTGCTGGTCCCCATACATTAATCTTTTTTTTTTTTTTTTTTTTTTTTTTTTTTGAGAGGTTTTCGCTATAGGGCACATGTACTCACCAGAAAGAAAGAGAGAGACAGCGAGAAACACCCCCCAGGGGGGATAGCCATGCCACAATCCCTTCTCCATTTTCCTCTTGGGATCTTGGGCATGTACACACATGTGCCCAGCATGAGTTTAAGCCACCGGGTCCAGGACTCAAACTGCGGTCAACTACATGGGAGTTCAGCGACATAGCCATTACGCTAACTGATGGTCCCCACACATTTAATCTTTAAGACAACCTTATGAAGCGGTGTGTTTTCCTCTTTATTTCATAGAAGGGGAAATACATGGAGAGGGGTGAAATATTTTGCTTGATGTTACACAACTAGTAAGTGGCAGAGCTGATATATGAATCCAGGCCTCTGGCCCCAGATCCAATGCTTGTCACCACCATACTGTGAGATGAGCAGGCATACAGCTATGACCCACTGACTGACTGGAAAGTATGCCTTTCCAATTGATCTCGTCCTTTTCAGTCATTCATTACTGATTCTCTCACAAATTCTGAGAACGCTCTTTGCCTTATGCCAATGTTATTCCCCATTTGAGCTGTAAAAGTTCCAGACATCGGGGTCGAGGTGATGAGTGAAAGAAAAAAAGGAATAGGAAAAGAGAGAGAAGACCAAAGACAGGAACCTAATTTTATTGTCTAAGAGAGATCCCTGGGTTAGGATGACCCAGAGGGCTTGTTACACATAGATTGCTGAGCTGCCCCCTTAGTAGGTCTGGAATGGGGCCCACAAATTTCATTTTTAACAGGAACCGAGGTGATGTGGAAACTGTTGACTGAGAGTCCACACTCGGAGCACTACTGGCCTAGGAAGCTGCTTTGAGTTGGCACTCTGAAACCACGCAAGCTGTGGGAACAAAACCTCTGGGCAGATCCTCTTCCAGAAGCTACGATTTCTCTTCTTGCCTCTGAAGTCCCGGATTCAAAGAACTTTGCTTTTTTTGCTAAAATGCACATAAAAGATCTTTGAGAAAGATGAGTCTTGAGTCTGATCACTTCAGACTGATTGATGGTTCTGGTCAGACTGATTGATGGTTCTGGAGCCTCTCCAAAACCCAATTCAGCAATTTGCTGCATTGTGCCATTTTCTTATTTAAATTTGCTCACCAAAACCAGGATGGGTCTGTTTGTTTTTGTAAGATCTCTAAGATTTCTTTTCCTTTTTTAATGAAAATGTACCAAAAATCTTTTGGGTACACTCTGGATAGAGACCTGGACCCACTTGCATGATTCCCAGCTAATGCAAGTGAGAGACTCTTATGACCTTGCTCCTTTGTCTTATTTACCTTGTAGCTAAACAGGGGCTTCAGCTTCCTCAATGTTGACTTTTTTTTTTAGCTCCGTCTCTTTTTTATTATTTTTTTAGAGGATTTTGCTTTAGAGTTCATGTGATCACCAGAGAGAGACAGAGAGTAAGAGGGAGAGTGAGAAATCACCCCCTAGAGGGGATAGCCACACTGCAATCTCTTCTCCTCCATTCTCTTCCTGGGATCTTGGGCACGCACACACACATATGCACCTGATGTGATTTTCAAGCTACCGGGTCCAGGACGCGAATCATGATCAGCATGTGGGAGTCCAGCGACTTAATCACTAGGCCATCTGTTGGCCCCTAGCTTCATCTCTTCTCTATGACCTCTGTACAGAATATTAAAGAGGAAGGAATTAAAGGGGAGAGCAAAATCATCCAGAGTGGTTCACAGACGAAGTCTTCATCATACCCTCCACGGTTCACATACCGGACACTGGTCTCTACAAAGAGCACTCTGTAGTTAAAGTCAGAGCTTACCAACTATTTAATTCAGACTTGAGCCCCATTAGATTCCAGACATTAGGAAGCCTATAAAAGGTATTCATGTTCTCAAAAATGCCCCAAACAGGGGTTTCATCGACGTTTCCCTGGATCCTATGTGGGAACCAAAGACTGATCACAACTTGGTGTTCAGAGTGTTCAGAGGGAGCTTCTTCCCTTTATGCCATCTTGATCTTGATGTTCTTTCAGGGATGGACCTGTGGGCTCACCCGAAGATGCCAGCGTGGGTGTGCAAGCTAATCTTGCCCAGAAAAGTTAGAGGTGGTAGGGAATAAAACATAAAAACGAACACTTTGATTTTGCAAAATGATATTTTTCTCTGCCTAAAAAATTTTTGTAACAGCCAGAGACATCGCAGAGTGTGTCGGGTTGGTCTTCAGGTGTCCTCTGCCATTTCTTTCTAGCTCCTTCTCTTTGCTCACTGTCTTTCAATTTTTCACCCTTTCGGGTTTTTTTGTAAGTTGTTGTTGATTCTGTTTAAGGGGTAGTTAATAAGGCTTAACTCCTTATAAGGGTATTTTTATTCTATAAGAAAATTTTGAGCACACACACACACACACACACATACACACACATACACACACACAACATTACCCAATAAAGTATTCAATGAAAATGGAAATGTTTGTTTCCGGCTCCCATGTCAGGCCATTGTACTGGACAACACAAAAGAATGGCTTTCATAATCTGAATGAATGAATCCACCAAAGTGGCAATGGTGAGGTTGGTGTTTTGCAATGAAGGTACCTTGCATGGTATCTTAGGCAAATAAGAACTCATTAGACCATGTCTTCATGGGAGAGAGAGAAGTCAAAATACTCCCAGTGTTCATGTAAGTATCAGTTGTGCGATCCATGCTTTGCTGGGCACTACTGAGATAGAGAATAATACTCACTTGTGCCTTGCCCTTAAGAATCATGTAATTTTGGGGTCAGCAGGTGGCATGGTGGTTAGGGTGCTGGACTCCCACATATTTGAGTCCCAGACCCAGCGTCTTGAAAATCGTGCTGGGGACATGTGCATATGTGCCCAAAATCCCAGGAGGAGAATTAAGAAGAAGGGATTACAAAGTTGCCATCCCCCTGAGGGGCAATTTCCCACTTTCTTTCTGTCTCTCTCTGTCTTTTTCCTGTGAGTGTATGTGAATTATGGCAAAAATCTAAAAAAAAAAAAAAATTAAAAAAAAATCATGTAATTAAGGAGATTTTAAAAAAGCCTCATGTAATTAAAACTGGACTGGACTGAGGTGTATATCATGCTGGGTAAAGTCTCTTCACAATCTAAATGATGTATAGCGATTTAATGTATAAATAATAATAATAAAAACTTCACTGAAATAAAGAACCAGTTTTAATATTAACAACAACAACAACAACAACACATAATGTAATTAAAGATAGACACTAAGGCTGGAATAGGTTCCAGGCTACCACGGGAAAGAAGGGAGGAGCTTTATTTCAGTTTCTGTGCTGGCATAGTAGCTATCTTGGCAGGGAAGAGGGAAATGGCTTGAAAGCAGGAAAAGTTGAGGAAAATGTATGCATGGCGGTGAGAATGTGAGTGGCTTGTGCTGTGACAGTGGGAGTCCTGGCCTGGTGTGAACAAAATGTATTGGGCATGAGTGATGTAAAAGCCAATCAGGTAAGATGATGTTAATTAGTGGAGTCTGAATGTCCTGAGCCTGAACGCCAGCCTCAACATTTGGATTTCCATAGACAGTAAAGAACTATTGCAGATTTTTCAGCCAGGAGACGGCAAGATGAAAAAAGGGTTTTAGAAAATTAATTAGGGAGTAGTAGTTGGTTGGGCTAGAGATGGAGAGATAGGAGGAGTGAGCAAACGGAAGCCTTCTGCAGTCCTCTCCATTCCCGAAAGCTGGGCTAGAAAGGAGAGAGCAAGGAGTGACACCCAGCTGCCTCGGGGCATTTCATGCTTCTCCCTCTGCTCTTGGCCTCTGCTGCTTCACTGTCTGCTTCTCCTTCTCTCTCCCCTCCTCTTTGGCCTCCTTTGCTGGCTTCCTTACTTTGACTCACCATGAATGTAGGTGTTCCTTGAGATTCTTTCCATGGTGTTCTTTCCCATCCTACACTCTGTTGGCTCCAGCCATAACCCCAAACATTTATCCCAAATTTATGCCTTTATTCCTGATCTCTATCCAGCTATCCTTTCCTAATTTTCCAAGTGCCTTTTGGACATTCACACCTGTGTATATCATTAGCACTGTAAAATTAATGTTTAAACAATGTACATCTTTGCCAACGTCTGAACTACCCGCTAAGAGTCTTCTCTGTTAATCGAAACTGTTAGGTTGGTGCAAGAATAACTGTGGATTCTGACCACTGGTCTAAGTCATTATAACCAGGCTCAACTGCTTCTTTATTAGTTGAAATAGGAACCATTAAAATCAACACATTTTTGCCAATGAGAAATAATTTTCTTTATTCCTCTAGTGTGAAAATCCATGCCTCAGTATTCAATGAACTCTTGGAAAGCATCTTTGGCATCCCACTGGTTGTGGAGGCACTTTCCCTGGAAAAGTTGTCGAGATGCTTGAAGAAGTGGTAGTCGGTTGGCAAGAGGGCAGGTGAATACGGTGGATGAGGCAAAATTTCGTAGCCCAATTTGTTCAACTTTTGAAGCATTGGTTGTGTGACGTGAAGTAGAGTGCTGTTGTGGTGAAGAATCGGGCCCTTTTTGTTGATCAATGAAGGCTGCAGGCATTGGAATTTTCAGTGCATCTCATCAACTCGCTGACCATGCTTCTAAGATGTAATGCCGTTTTTTGGAATTCAGAAAGCTGTCACAGATCAAAAAGCTTTAGTGGATCAGACCATCAGTAGACCACCAACCACTGACCATAACCTTTTTTCTGGCGCAAGTTTGGCTTTGGGAAGTGCCTTGGAGGTTCTTCTTAGTCCAGCAACTGAGCTGGTCATCACCAATTGTTCTATAATATCCACTTTTTGTCACACATCACAATCCATTAAGAAATGGCTCACTGTTGTGTAGAGTAAGACAATTTCAGAACAATGATTTTCTTTTTTTTTTTTTTTTTTGATTTTCAGTCATCTCACGAGGTTCCCACTTACTGAACTTTTCTGACTTTTCTATATAACTGTAGAATGGTTGACTTTGAGTTTTCGGCAACTTCTTGTGTAGTTGGAAAAGGTTCAGCTTCGATGATTGCTCTCAGTTGCTCGTTGTCAACTTCCAGCTGGCCCCTGCTCTCCACTCCTTCAAGGCTCTTGTTTCCTTTGCAAAAATTTTTGAGCCATGATTGCACTGCACATTTCATTAGTTCCTGGGCCAAGTGCATTTTTGATGTTGTGAGTTGTCTCTGCTTTACAACCCGTTTTGAGCTCAAATAAGAATATTCCTCAAATTTGGGACCAGTAAATGGCGTAATGGCTATGTCACTGGACTCCCACACAGTTGACAATGGTTCGAATCCTGGAACCAGTGACTTGAAACTCATGCCAGGCACGTGTGTGTGCATGCCCAAAATCCTGAGAGAAGAATGGAAGAGAAGAGATTATGGCGAGGCCATCCTCTCTGGGGGGTGATTTCTCACTTTCTGTCTCTTTGGCTCTGTCTCTTTGGTGAGTGCACATGCCCTAGCAAAAATCTCTCTCAAAAGAAAAAAATGCTCAAATTTGCTTTTTGTCTAACATCATTTCCATAGTTTACAACATACATAAAATAAACAGCAAGTAGTAAGTCATTAGCAAAATTAAAGCAAGAAATGTGCATTAAAATAATGCACATTTTAATGTGCATCACAATGATAACCTAAGCACATTTATTTAAGATTGCATTCTAATATGCATTCCAATGTGAAGTGGCAAATTTCAACAATGCAAAAACCATAATTACCTTTACACTAATCAATAGATCCACTAAGCTACAGCAGCTCAAAATCTAGAGCTCTCCATCCAAAGTAACATCTTCTTTGTGACTCCGAGGCCACAGAGATTCAATAACTTTGCTCTTTCTTGGGCTCTCATTAGTTGACAAGTACTCAGGGTCCTAGCTCTCTTTTCCCATTTTCATGTCTACACAGCATTGTAGTTGAGACCTTTAGTTCTTCCCACTCAACATTGCCACCAAGGCACTATCCCTGATCACAGATCTACTTTTCTCAAAAAAGTACCCCCTCAATTCATAATCTTGGTGGAACCTTTTCAGTTTTTTGCTTGATTGTTTGTTTTTCAGTTTTTTGTCATAGGACGCATGCACTTATCAGAGAGAGACAAATAGAGGGAAAGTGAGAAATCATCCATCAGAAGGAATGGCCATGCCACAATCCTTTCTCCTCCAATCTCCTCTTGAAATTTTGGGCTCACATGCACCTGCACGTACACTGAAAGTGATTTTCAAGTCTTCAGGTCTGGGTCATAAACCATGGTCGGCTATCGGTAGTCCAGTACCTTAACCGCCATACCACCTGCAGGTCAGATTTTTAAAGCACTTGCCTTTTAAAAGGATAGGTGCTTTATCCTCTTAAAGGATAAAGGATAAAAGTGCCTAAGAAGTTGAATTCTACTGATATTCAACTTCTGCAGAATGTAATACCTTTGGACTGTACCGTACCAATACTAAGTCTTCCTTATTCATGCTCCACACCTCCATGCAGCCAAGTCCTTGCCTCATCACTTTTCTTGAACTTGAAATTCCTATTTCTTTTTCACAACATCCACTTATAGAAATGATCCCCACCTTTTGAGAGCCATTCCCAGTATGGGAGTGATGTTCTTTGACCCCCGTGCACTTAGATATCTTAGCCTTATGCTGTAGTTCACTTGTATTCTTGCCGTGGTCTTCCTATGGGATGGTAAGTTTCTCATAGGTCAGGAAGGTGTCTATTTTCCTTACAGTTTATGATACTCTACACGTGGAGGACACCCCATAAATATAGCAGAAAATAAATGAATCTAGATAAAATCCAGAAATTTGACACTGTGAATCAAAGAAATTGCAAGGTCGAGAGACAGTTTGTACCACTGAGGAGGGAGAGCCATTTTTGAGAGCATACATGAAGCCATTGACCCTTTCAGTTATAGTCCACTGATTCAGTGAATTGTAAAGAGAAAAGTATAACTGACACGAGGAAAGAAAAGGTCTCTTCGTATAGTCTTTGACATTATTCTGTACTGCTACCCCAAGGATCATATTTATTCCTTTGCCATATGTCACTTACTGTAATTCTGCTTTTGCTATAATAAACCAAACCAGAAGATTCTCCTTCATTCTCTCCTTAAGACTTTTTGTTTGTTTGTTTTATTTTGTGTAGGAGGAAATAATGTTAGCCAACATGGACTTATTTCAAAACATGCAAGTTGAGCAGTAACTCTCTTTCCTTCATCCCACTGCTGGGATGACTGGAACCAAGGAAAATTTACAGCCTGAAGCAGTTCTCAGTCTGGTTTATGTATTAGTAATGCTCTTTGACTGTACAGGGCAAGGGAAGGCAGCACTCGAGCTCCACAGCTCTGCAAGCCCCTCTGTAATTTTCAAATCTTCCGGTGCTTTTGGTAATGATCTGGCAATCCAAACAATTTGGTTTAAAAGCTGTCCTTGGTCATCTTACCCCCACTGGCATTATATAATGAAAACCAAGAAACTACATTACAAATGTTACAAAGGCCATTCAGATATAAACGTAACTATACTACAAGTCTTTTTATATAGCAGCAGTTTCAGAAATTTACACAATTGTAAGTCTTGAGGTTCTGGACAGATTTTTAAGGGAGACCTCTTAAAATAAAATATACAATAGTAACCAAATTGCAAGATAGATTATTTTAAAGCATAGTGACAATAATTAGCTTAGCAATCAAATGTCTGAAGGGAAAGTAATAGTTTCTCTCTCTCTCCCTTTCTTTCTTTTTCTTCTTTTTAAGTGTTTGCCATAGAGTGTGTGTGCTTGCCAAAGAGAGTCAGTGAGAGGGAAACTCAGAAATCACCCCACAGGAGGATGGCCACACCATAATTTCTTCTCCTCCATTTTCCTCCTGGAATTTTGGGCATGTACACACAATAACCTGGTGTGATTTTCAAGTCACCAGATCTGGGACTCAAACCATCGTCATCCATGTGGGAGTCTAGCACCTTAACCACTATACCACCTGCTGGCTCCAGTAATAGTTTCTTAAATTTAGACTTTTAACTTTCCCCAATACCCTTGTTGTTATTTTTTTCTTAATCCCAATAGAGTTTACAAATCATTAATGATCCAGTATTAGTGGGAAAACACACGCTTTTGGAGTGTAAGAATAGTGCATACTTTATTTTTTTTTCTCCCATAGGGTGTATGCGCTCACCAGAGAAAGACAAAGACAAAGAGAGAAAAAGTGAGAAATACCCCTCCTCCCAGGTCATGGCCATGCCACAGTTCTTTTGCCTCCATTCTCCTGGGATTTTGGGCACAAATGCACAAGTGTCTGGCGTAACTTTCAAGCTGCTGGGTCTGGGACTCAAACTGCGGTCATCCTTGTGGGAGTCCAGTGCCGTAACCACAATGCCACCTGCTGGCCCCACTGCAGAGTCTCGATAAAAAAAATACAGAGTGGCAATACATTTCAGAGATTTTGGCACCTGAGGAGAAGATAATGATTCGAAATATTACAAATGGAGCAATTTGAAATAGATTAGTTTAATTGAATAAGAATCAACCCAAACTCGAGGCTGAATTGACCCAGAGCCCCACATGTACTGGGGAGCAAACATCCTTTGTTACTGTCCTTTTCATTAGTAAATGTTAATTCTCTTTTTGCATTTCCCATATATTTGTCAGACAAGCCCACACATCTCTGTTTCCATTGATTCCATGATACCTAGCCTACGGCCATCTCTCCCTAAGAATACTGCAGTTGTTCGCAATGTACATCCTCAAATCTTCTCTTGCCTCCTGCCGAACCATTCTCCCCACATTACGGCTGAAATATTACTTTTACAAACAGAAAGCTAATCTTTTCACTTTTCTTGTTTAAAATATTTCATTGAATCACATTGCTCTTAGGAAAAATTTCAGAATCTATTTTTCCTGCTCTCTCTGTTTTATGCATCCTGGATTCTTGTGAATTTCTTTGTCCCTCTACATCTTTGTCCTCTGTGCCCATTGTCTTTTTTAGCCCTGGAGCACCTGTCATCCTTTGAGTCTAAGCCTGCCACCTCCTACCACTTCCTATTACACCCCAGCAACTTCTCATACCTGTAGCTATTTCTTTCAAGGCAACAATCATGATGGCCCCGCAAAAGGTGAGTCCGTGGTCTAACATCCAAAACCTGTGAGTGTGACCTTAAGAGAGTTTTGTAGACGTAATTAAGTTAAAAATCTCAAGGGAGATCACCCTGGAATGAGGATGTCTCTAAGTCCAACAACACATGTTCTTATCAGAAAAAGGCAGAGGAAGAGTTGAACCACAGACATGGAGAAGAGCCTGTGAAGGTAGAAGCAGGGATTAAAGTTATGAATTCCTAAGCCAAGAAACACCAAAAGCTGGAAGAGACAAAGCAGAGTCCTTCCCTGAAGCGAGAGCTCAGCCTTGCAGACAACTTGATTTCACATTTCTGTCTACTGAAATGGTGAGAGAATACATTTCTGTTGCCTTATGCCAGCAAGTTTGTTATAATTTATTACAGCAGCCCCAGGAAGCTAATACAGTAGCAAAGAGCGTATCTTCCCTATTAGACTATAAACGCTAAGAGACAGGAAATATGCTTGCTTACTCTTGAGCCTGGCATATCACAGGCTGCTTCTAACTCACAGACCAGTTAGAGGCTGACCCTCAGCCACATGTAGACACACCTGGGGTCCTGGGTAACCTATGCCTACCAGAGAGATGGCTTCACAGACCTGTGATCTCAAAGAAGGAGTTACAGAAGCAGAGGTGAGTCTTCTCTACCCCTGAAGCCCAAATACTTTACAGTCTCCATTAAGCCAATAATCTAACTCATGGCTTTGGATTAGTTTGGTCTCTGCCTGGAAAATCATCTCCATCCAGAACTCCTAATGGCAGCGATATTCAAATTTACTCAAGAGTCTATCATGGGTGTCAACCCAAAGGATAAATCAGTGCTAAAGGGGACTAGGGTCCTGGAGACTCTACCTAGCAAGGAGGATAGTACTTTGGTTGTGAGATTGTAGAGAGATTGGGCAGGGAAGAAGGAGGGTCACTGGAAAGGAGCTGAGTGGGGTGTAGGCACCAAGCAGTGGAGGAATCCATCAATAACTCAGTATCTGTTGTGTCCAAGCTGTATGTCCAACCTGCTGGAGCCATTCCAGTCACCTGCCCAGTAACATTCCGTACACACTGTTCTTTTCTACAAAACAGTTTCAAAGGCTTTGGTTTCTCTGAGTGTCATCTCTGAACTTCTCTGCTTTGATTTTCTGAATCACAGCTCATAGCAGCTTGCACTATCTTCTCACTGGGGTACCTCATTGTCTCATACTCTACTAATGCTTTTCTTAACTGTAATTGAACTCACTTGCTTGTAAGTGTCGGGCTTTATTCTTCTCCAGTGCTCCATAATTCATTAAGTGGTTGATGGCAGACAATTGGCATTCAGGAATTGTTCCCTTGAAATCCAAGTCCGTTTTCATTGACAGTCATAGGCGGCAGAAAAATTCATAAAATATTACTACTTGGAGTCAGGGTCGTCTGATAAACTGATGTAGATTTAGAGGTGACGTTGGTTACCTTCGTAACTTAATATCAGCTTTCATCAATAACTGGTATAAAATATAATTGGCATGTCAGTAGAATTCAATTTCTTAGGCACTTTTACATCTATTTGCTCATTAAGCTGTTACAAAAAAACAATACTTTTTGAGATAAAAATAATAAAATTATCATTTTATTTATAAGAAAATTTTATATTTAAAAATATCTCTACAAATCTATTTGTTTTCTGAGTTTGGGGAGTGGGGGTTTTGATAATTCTTAGAGGTAAAAATAACAAAATTATTATTTTATTTACAGGAAGACTTTGTATTACAAACATCTCTCCAAGTCTATTAGTTTCCCGAGTTTGGGGAGTAAGGATTTTTTTTTTTAAGAATTATTTTATTTGACTTTATTTATCTTTCCATTTATTTATTTATTTTACCTTGAAGAGAGAGAGAGACAGATGAGAGAAAGAGAAAGTGAGAAAGCAAGCTTCTAGGTCTAGGACGCAAACCATGGTCAGCCATGTGAGAGTCTAGCACCCTTAACCACCACGCCACCTGCAGGCTCCAGGAGTAAGGATTTTGATAGTGAGAGATAACTGCATTATCTTATCTAGTTTTCACTGGTACCTTGCCAAGTTCATGTCGTAGGATAAATAAATTCCAACTATCATACAATTACTTCCCCCCCCGATGCACATTTATTCAATGAAAGTCTCAAGGATGGAACAATTCTTATCGCATGTTCTGTTTTCTTATTATTTCTTCCTGGTGAAATTAGTAATCTCATTTTACCCACAAATTAATAAGCAGAGGTAGACATTTCATAGCATGAATTCAAAAGATAACAAAGCTGAAAATGGTATAAGAATATAGAGAGTCTTCCAAAAAAAAAAGTTTTGTATTTTGGTGGTAGTGGGACTGTGTGTGTGTGTGTGTGATATTTTAAACAGTATCTTGCTGTCTTCTGATCTTACTGACTCAGCCTCCCTTGTAGCTGGGACTATAGTTGCAGGCCAAGCTACTGTGGGAATTAAACCCAGACTTCTCATGTGCCCTCCGCCTGCCAAGCAATAGCATCTAGCACATGCTACTGCAGCTGGGCCTAGAGTAAAAAGCACCTTTAAAGATCAGTTGGTCCTGAGTGAAGACTGATATGAAATCCCTTCTGGTGATTTCCAAGAAACTCTAAAATCATCATGGTGGATCAGACCCTGGGTTCTTCTCCCAATTCCACCCAAAGCTATACTAATTTCGTCAGTCTGAAAACCACATGTCCAACCCCTCATTTCAAAGATGAAGACATACTACATCTCTATAGAGACAGAACTAGACCTCAGTCTCTGATTCCCAGCTCTCATCACGTGGTCTATGAGGTCTTTTTCCCCTTATGCCCTCAGTGACCGAGTCCTCATGATCAAAGGAATACGCCTTAGAATTGTCTCTTAGCTAAATTTATGCATACTCTAGAAGTATGCATAAACCTGGCTGAGCTGAAAGAGAGAATGTCATGGTTGGCCCTGGAGTCTGCATCTCCTGGCCCCGGCTGTAACTTCAGGCTCAGCTGTATGTTCTCCAGAACAGAAGACAATGAGGACCATGGGAAGAAGGAGGTCTTCAGGCTCTTTGGAAGTATGGGGTGGCTCATATTCCACCAGCAAAGCAACCTTCCAATGAAGAACAGGCCAACCTGAGGTGCCCTGTGCCCTGTCATTTATCTTGAATTCCAACTAGTTTTCAGGCCTAAACTAAAGCTTCAGGAAAGAGAGCAGATCCTTCTCTCACTGCTCTTATTATATTTGGGGGGGAGAGATTTTTGCTATAGGGTGTGTGTACTTGCTGGAGAGACAGAGAGATGGAGAGACAGAAAGCGAGAAATCACCTCTTGGGGGATTGGGCATGCTGCAGTCCCTTTTCCTCCACTCTCCTCTTGGGATTTTGGGCACACACATACATGTACCTGGCGTGAGTTTCAAGCGTCTGGGTCTGGGACGGGAACTATGGTTAGCCATGTGGGAGTCCAGCGATTTAACCATATGCCATCTGCTGGTCCTGAAGAATTGTTTCTTAGCTTAGGGGAGAGGTATGGCAGTTGGTTTCCTTAGGCCATGGAAGCTGAGATTGAGCTAGAACTTTTCTTATTTAGTTATGAGAATAAATTGGGTAAGGACACATGGGAGTGGCTCCCTTAGAATTGGCCTGAGATGCTCTATACCTTCTGAAAAATGCTAGTGCTCTCTAACATGACCTCATAAGGGCTCCCTCACATTCTTAGGGCCATATGTATTGATGATACATGATATCCCTTAGAAAGTGGATAGTATTTGTCCTTATGTGGGAACTTCAAAACATTCATGAAACAATTGAGTTAAAGGACAAGTTTATTTCTGTGCGAAAACTTCTGAAATCCATACATAGCTTTTTTTTTTTTTTTTCTGGAGAGGTTTTTGCTATAGGGCGCGTGCGCTCGCCAGACAGACGGAGAGAGACAGAGAGTCAGAAAGCAAGAAATCACCCCCCAGTGGGGATGGCCATGCTGCAATCCCTTCTCCTCCATTCTCCTCTCGGGATCTTGGGCATGCACGCACATGCGCCCGGCGTGAGTTGTAAGCCACCGGGTCCAGGACGCAAACCACAGTCAACTACGTGGGAATCCAGCGACATAGCCATTACGCTAACTGCTGGTCCCCCATACATAGCTTTTTTTTCACAACACACATTTTCCATGAATGATTTGAAGACACCTTGATTAAAATGATTGGATTTCTGTTAGTGGAAGACTTCATTGATTATCAAATTTCAAACTGAATAAGACAGAGAACTTCATTAGAAACTTGTGAGAAAAATCTGCAGAATGTGTGCCATTGGAAGTTGAAGTGTGTCTTAAAGAACATGTGTTTACTCTAATAAGCGATAGCAAGGCAAACATGGGATGTGTTATTAGTCATTTTGGAAGCCATTTACTTTTCTATAAAAAGTTTCTTGAGAGAGAAGGAGGACAAGAACGAGAGCAAGAGCAAGAGAGAGGGGTTCCGCTTCTCCCCCCAGGGCATCCGCAGTGCTGTGATCCTCACCCCTGCTGTCCAGGCAGGATTATGAGCATGCCTAGTATGTTTAGACTGGATGAGGATCCGACCCCTCGGCCTTCCCACATGGTACCAGTATCACACGGTGGGGTCATACCACCTGTGTCCCCATGGCTGGTTAGCAATGTGTAATTTGATCCTGTGAATACTTTCTATTAACTCTCATGTTTATTAGCCTGTCTGTATCAGAATAGATTTCTTTTTGTTCTTTTTTTCTTTTTTTTGGAGAGGTTTTTGCTATAGAGACTGTGTGCTTGCTAGAAAGACAGAGAGAGACAGAGAGACAGAAAGCGAGAAATCACCCTCCGGGGGGATGGCCATGCACAGCCCCTTCTCCTCCATTCTCCTCTCGGGATCTTGGGCATGCATGCACACACGCCCAGCATGAGTTTAAGCCACCGGGTCCCGGACTTGAACCATGGTCAACTACATGGGAGTCCAGTGGCATAGCCGTTACACCAACTGCTAGTCTCCTTTTTTGTTCTTTTATTAAACTCCCTGCGTGATTCCATCTGAGCTACTGAACGGCTCCACAGGAAGTGATTCTTCAATAACTTTTACAAATTACTGGATTGGACAGCTAATGAGAAACCCTAGAAAACAAATCACAAATGAACCAACCATAAAAATCTGCTCTATGTGATCAAAGTGACAGAAAACTTTCTCCATAGTTTTATCAGAAATGCAGAGTTCTTTTCTCATTGCCTGCTTTCCAAAGGAGGAGCAACTATTCTTAAACGAGATCTAACATTTACTTGAAACCAATAGTTTCCAGTGAAGGGGTTTTAGGATAAATGCAGGCTTACTGGTAAATATTGGCTTAATCTTCAGGGAAAATTAAAAGCTTGTGGTTTGGAACTGAAGGCAGAAGGCAGATGCATACGGACTAGGGACCAAAGAGTTGGTAAAATCCCCAAATAATGTCCTCTTTTCCAACTCCAGGCAAAAACCCAGAACACACCCATTCATTTTCTCTTAAAGGAAAGAATTATCTCAAATCTGGGAGCCCTGAGTAAAACTCAATCAGCCTTTTTCAATGCCTGCTTAGTAGTGCTATATATTAAGCTTTTCTCATAACTTATCCACCCAAGGGCCTGATAGAATGGAATCATGGTAATTTGTGCTACTTTTGGTGGAGACTGTGTCGTATAAACTGAACATAATAGTATGTTGTGTGACTCCGTTTATTGCTGAATTATAGTTCACGTGGGCATGTTTAGCTGACTAGTGTTAAGTTGCTTTCTTTCTCATATAGTCTTGCTGAAATGTTTCAAAAACATCTTTACTGATCACAACTTACTGATTGCTCATGTCTTATTCAATTCACTCATCATAAATGAAAGAGCTGTTCGGATTCCAGAAGTCCCTGTCTTTTTTTTTTTTTTTTTCTTTTTCTGCTCTTGTTTCTGTTTCTTTTTTATTTGTTTCTGTTCCCCTTCTTATTCTGCACATCATTCACTTTTTAGGAAAAGTGAAAATTCTTATTCTGTGAAAGATGCCGCTAGCAATATGAGCAATATTGCCGGCAAGCATTCAGCTCTGCTGTCTCTGTTTTGGAATAACATTTACTACTGAGGAACTGGAGGTTAAGGAGAGACATTGGTCTCTACAGGCCACTTCCTGTCCCCTTCCCTCTCAGACTTCAGTGGAAAGAACTGATTACAACACTGCCCCAAAGATAGGTACACGAATGCACCAGCTGGGATAATAGGGACATGGTTCAGCTAGCCACTTTACCCAGGAAGGGGTTTTCTTTAACTACTCATCAGAGAAATGTTGTGGTCATCAAAATGTGTAAGACAACAGAGTCCACAGAGAAGCCTAGAATACGGCTCATTTTACGATCTTATTCTGTGAAAGATTCCACCAGCAATATGAGTTAAATCCCATAATGTTGCCCAAAACAACAGCCCATGAAGCATGCCTGCTGGGAATGCCCTTAGCAGACAGCATCCAACTTGTTTGAAACTTTGAGGTCTCTGGAAGTCTCGGAGGCTGTGAGTTACTGAGTTCTCCGGAGGCTAGGATGGGCAAGCCGTGTGCTTCCACGGTTGTGGGGATTTCTCTTGAGGTGGAATTCTCAGCAGTTACCAACAATGTGGTTCCTACCACTGCACAGCATGGATAAGCATTTCTGCTTTTGATTTTACCACTGGTTTGTAGCATGAGAAAATAATGCTCTGGGATAGAAAGTAGGCAGAACATAATTCTCAACTCAAATGGGCTTTCAGCTCAATTGCCCTGCGTAATACCAGATGGGAGAGAGAGAATCTAGTCCACAGTTGTCTGAATTAATGTCTTTATATATTAGAGACACAGAGCACACAGTTATTGCTTATTGAATAATTATACTGACATTAATCTTAGTTTATCAGTTGAACTAGTTATATACCAGTATAGCATAGGTGAGTGCCCAAAGATTTTATTCCTTTATGTTGGAGAAGTCTACCATCTTTCTTTCTGCTTACTCAGGATCTTCCACCTACCCATGAGGTCTCAAGACCTCATCCATGTCTTTGAGACCAAACCTTAACTTCAGCAAAATGGATTTAGGGGAACTTCTTTAGCTTCTGACATACAGTTTCTGTATTGGCAACTGGCCTTTTGCCTTGGTATTGAGATCCAGGTACCACATTCTTTGCTATCCTGGCACTAAGTATCCGCCTTATTTTTATTTATTTATCTATTTTTGGTCAAAGCCATCTCTGTCTTAGGTTCTCATGGCTATCTTAATTATTTTTGAGTGGAAAACACCATTGTCCTACATACCTCTTCCTGAAAACGGAGTGCTGTCTCCGACACGCATTTCCATTCTCCTCAGCCCTAGACCTTCCTGAGGCTGCCTAGATTTCCTCGCTCAGTCCCGGACTCTAGGTCCTTCTGTCCATCTCACCTGCCAGGTCACCACATCCCACCAGCAAGCCTGGTTCCCTGTTTGCCTGCTCTGGTCATGCCTTAGAGATAGTCTCTTCTGCCTGGATTGGGCTGTTCCCAGTATCTCTGCTGCAGCCTCAGCTGTAGCACCAACCTCACCCCAGGACTGTGTCCTTCCCTATCCTGGCCGACCTCCCTATCTTAATTGACCAGGCCAAGGCTGAGATGGTGTAAGAAAGTAGAATCACCTAGAAAGGAGCGTCACTGTGAAACTGCAGAAGGGTAACATAAGCAATGCTTTAGACATAGACTGAAGGGTCAGGCATGTATGTGATAGCCTGCTGGCCCTGGAGGGAGGCTGCCCTAAGATCAAGAACGTGAAACAATGGCAGATTGCTCCAACAGGACGGAGCCATCAAGGCATATTCTGGAATAGCAAATCCAAAGTTTAGTGGGCAACTGTGTGCAAATAGAGGTAAAGGGAGCTGCCTTCTCCCCTATGGAAAGTGCACTGATATCTCAAAAATGAACTAGGTAAATCTATGGAATCTGAAAAAAATCCCCATATGAAAGAATGCTTGTTGACCCAAGATTAATTATGCCTGTTTCTGCTTCTTATTTACCAGGCCTTCCATAGAAAGTCTCTGGATAAAATTATACCAGTCAGACTTAAAAATAAGAGATGGTAGTAATTTTATGTTTACTACGTGCTAGGAACTAAGTTAAATGCTTTCTATATATTATGCTCTTTAATTTCCATAAAACTCTTCAAAGTAGGTATTATACTCCTTGTGTTTGGTGAGAAAACTAACATTCTGAGAGATAAACATTCTTTTCAAGGACTCACAGTGGGAGAATAAAAATTTGGTGTTTAACCTTAAATCTTCCTGCTGTAAAGCCACACTTGTATTTGTTATTTGTTTTTTTAAATGTCATGACTATCGTACATATTAATGAGGTACAGTGTGATGTTTTGACAAATGTATACACTGTGTAATAAACAAATCAAGGTATTTAGTGTATCCATGATACCTTTATCATTTCTTCATGATGAGAACATTCAAAATTCTCTCTTCTAGCTTTTTTGAAATATGTAATACAAATTGTTAACCATAGTCCCCTACCTCAATTAGAATGTCTACTGTGAAAAAGACAAAAACAAACAAACAAATATTGTAAGAATGTGGAGAAAAGTGAACTCTCATGCAGTGTTGGTGGAAAGGGAAATTACTGGGTCATTGGGAAAGTCCTGACACATTTTTGCATAGAAAAACAGAACAATATGTCATGACTTTCCTGATGACCTAATAGTATAGGCATTATGGAAAATAGTATAAAGGTCTCTCAAGAAAGTAAAAATATGACCCAGTCTACGTGGCACAGGCAGTAGGGTGCCACTGGGTTCAGATCCCAAATCAACCTGAACGACCGGTCCTGGCTGGCTGAAAGGCTGCTGGAGGTGGGGAGATCGTGCAATGGTCTCTCTCTCTGCCATAAGAAAAGAAAGGGAACAAAGAAAGAAAGGAAGATTAAAAAATTAAAAAATAAATCTGTACTTCTTCACTACAGGGATGGATTGCAAAGCTGGCACAATGAGACACGATATCATAATAGAATCTGTTGTTTTCTCTTCCAGAAGTTACGGCAAAATTTTAGCCTGGTACTTTTCAAGACACTGGGGAAAATGGTCAAGTTAAACACTCTGCCTAACTCCCAGTGTTCTAGGTATACAGCATGCAGAGAGAGGGATTAAGCATGGACCCACAAGCACAGGGTAAAGGATGGAGTGTTGGCAACCATAAATGGGGAAAGTAAACGTTGGCTGAAACAACCTGTAAGAAGACTTCATTATCTATTTCCACCAAAAAGTGGATGCAAGATTAATTTTCTGCTACAGCAAAAATATTTTCCTCCTATCCTGCACACAAGTTGTTAAAAATGCAGTGTTCCTAGTTTTTCTATATGGTCCTTTGTTCTTTTGTTTGTTATTTTTGTATATAAATAAAATCCTTTGTTTACATTACTGTTTCAGAGTCTGTGGGTTAGAAAAAGGAATCATTTTCTCAGATTGGTCCACCCTCAAGTGATGATAAAACAACACAATGGAGAGAGCAGTGTGACCCACTGTATCTTACACCATTCCGACAATAACTGAAGAAAAGTTTAGGGGTGGAAGCTGAGACTGTCACAGAAATCTTCACAGGAAACATCTTGCTTTCAGTTAGATTGGCATTGATAGAAGAGGACTCCCATTGTTCAGAGACAGGTGGATAGCAGGGCAGAGGCCACTGGATGGTCTCATTTCTGCAGCACAGGAAGCTGTTCAAGTCAGCTCCCAGAGCGCTGGTGAGATGCTACCATGGGCTCAACATGAAGTATGAGTAGAGTCCGAGGAGGGGCTGTGTAGAGAGAGGTTTGCAAAGCTTCATGAGGATGGGTGGTGATGGCAGCTGACAACTGGAGAGCAAGTTGGGTGTGCCAGCTTTCATGCTAAGGCTTTGCCCATCTGAACTCATAATGAACTCAAGGTCAGCTCCACCTGGTGAGTGCAATGAGCACTTCACACATGCGTTGTATAGATACAGAACACCATGTTTCAATAATGTAAGAAAGTGCCAGAGATCCTGGAGCCAGCATAGTGCAAAAGCAACACTCAGACTGAATACTAACTCAGTCTCAGCTGTACCCCTGTACTTCCCTCTTGGACAGGTGGCATCTAAATGGTGGAGAAGAGTGGGAAAGTACACCCTCAAAGGTGATCAGCTCATAGCTATTTACTGAGCATTACCAAGAGCCCAGAACCATCCTAAATCATTCTGTGGGGCTGCCCATTTCCACTCTCTGGGGAGAAATTCTGGCTGAGAGGCGCCATTGCTAACAACCGTGCAGAGCCTACATGAGGAATTGACTTGGAGGAATCTGTCCAGGCTGTGCTTTCCCAGGAGGCCATTTTTCTCCTCATTGTCTCCTTGAACCTGCTCCCTGCCTCCCCTTCTGGCTTCCAGACTGCTATGCAGCTGTCTCCTCCACAAGTTATGAAGCTATGGGAGAAAAGGAGTATTTATAAAGGACCCAGCTAAGACACTAAAGGGTTAATGGGTAAACAGACTACAATGGCTGTACTGAAATGATCTTTGTTCTTTCCCCTACCTACACATCCATGTTTCTTAGAGCATTATTCACAATTCTTTTTCTTAATTTTTATTTATATTATACATTTAATCACTATACATCACTTTGCGTTTAAGTTGAATTTACCCAACATGAATATGCTTCACACCAGTCCAGTTGAGGATGCAAAATACATTATCATCAACAGATAATAACCCATTTCTGTATCCCATAAATGTCTTGCATCTCTATTTTCCTCTTTAATTTCTTTCCTTATATGCTCCCCGTTTTTCTACCCTCTTACCACATTGTCTTACCACAGATTCTTTAACCATTTTTAATGGTTTTCTGTCCTCAAATCTCTCAGTTTCCACCATTGAGTGCTGACAATCAGGGTATATTAAGTGGAAACATATACTGTCTCTCTTTCATAGCCTAGCTTGCTTCACATAGCAGTAAATCTTCCATATTCATCCACTTTCTATCAAATGTCAGGGTGGGACCAGCAGTGGGTGTAATAGCTATGTCGCTGTACTCTCATGTAGTTGACTACAGTTCGAGTCCCAGACCTAGTGGCTTAAACTCACACCGGGCACGTGTGTGTGTTCCCAACATCCCGAGAACAGAATGGAGGAGAAGGGATTGTGGCATGGCCATATCCCCTGGGGGGTGACTTCTCGCTTTCTGTCTCTCTGTTTTTCTGGTGAGCACACAAGCCCTGTAGCAAAAACCTCTCAAAAAAAAAAAAAAAAAAAAAAAAAAAAAAAAAAAAGAAAGAAAGAAAGAATAAATGCCAGGGTCTTGTTTTTAATGGCTGAGTAGTATTCCATAGAGTATATGTGCCACACTTTTTCAATCTGTAATCATGAATAATGCTGCAGTAGACATAGATGTGCAAGCACTTTTCTGAGTGTTCATTCTGTTATCCCCAGGATAGATACCCAGAAGTAGAATTGCTAGATCATATGGTAGATCTTTTTGTAGATCTTTGAGAAACCTCCATATTGTTCTCCACAGTGACTGGAAAATTATCATTTTTGAGGTACAAGAATTACAGGTGTTCTTGAGGTGAAATATGGGGCTTGAACTTGCTGAGTTCAAATAGCTTATGAACCATCTCTTTCCTCCTCATATCAAGCTGTAATACTTTGTTCTTTCCTGATATCCTTTTACTTTGAAGCCAAGAAACTTTGGCCCTGGAGCAAATTTTGTTTTATGGGAAATTCCAGGGACTTTATAACAGAATTCAGTCAATTTTGCTGCTACTTCAGCTTCATTTCAATATAAGATTTTTGTTTTGTTTTATTTTTATAAATTCATTAAAGTTTTTAAAAATTTATTTAACTTTTTAAATTTATTATTTTGCTATAGGGCATGTTTGCTTGAGGGAGAGAGAGAGAGAGAGAGAGAGAGCGAGCGAGCGAGCCACCAGCTCTGGGATGCGAACCACAGTCAGGCCTGTGGGAGTCCGGTGGCTTAACCACTCTACCACTTACTGGTCCCTCAATATAAGGTTGTTGGGGGAACCAGCTGTTAGCATAATGGTTATGTCGCTGGACTCCCACGTAGTCGACCGCGGTTCGCGCCCTGGACCTGGTGGCTTAAACTCATGCCAGGCACGTGTGCATGCGTGCCCAAGATCCCGAGAAGAGAATGGAGGAGAAGGGATTGCGGTGTGGCCATCCCCCTGGGGGGTGATTTCTCGCTTTCTGCCTCTATGTCTCTCTCTCTCTGGTGAGCGCATGCGCCCTATAGCAAAAACCTCTCCAAAAAAAAAAAAATATATATATATATAAGGTTGTTGGGATCATGCATTTCCCTTTTAGAAAGTGGATCCCTGACCTCCCGCCCCTCCTTCCTTTTCACCTTTCTTACTTCCCTTTCCTTTCTTTCCCTCCTTTTTTCTCTTCTCCTCCTGCCTTCCTCCTTTTACTACTCTTTATCACCTTTTAGCCTTGTCTATTTCTTTTCTTCCTTCTTACCTACATCCTTCCCTTCCTTCATTCTTTTGTCCTGGCACTCTGTGATGCACTGGGCCTATATGGACACCAGAAAGCTTTCAGGAGCTCAGGGTTGTGGGAAGAAGTGCCCAGTTGGTACTTGAAGGGCTCATTGATTTCTCTTTTTCCATGCCTCCCTTGTAAAATTAGGGGCCCTCCTTGGGAAGAAGGTTTCTGGAGTGTTCACCAGAAATCTGGCAATAAATTTTTCCTGTTAATCTCAAAAGAAACACACTATTTTCAGTGAATGCTAGGGGAGGGCTTTTATCCATATATTTAAGAGATCGTAAAGGGGTTCACTGGGGAGACGGCTCCAGACCTAGATCACACAAAGCCAAAACTCTGACTACCAGCAGCAGTCGTGTCCTTGTTCAGAACACAAGGCCTGCCAGCTCTCACTACAAGGTCCACTCCTCACCTGTAGAGCTGCCCCATTTGTACGCAAGTCCAAACTCCTCCCCTCTCCTCGCCAGAGCCACTCGCAAAATAAGATCAAAACACTCAAGCAGGGGACTAGTCTTTTCAAAGGAATAAGAATATTAGAGAAACTAATATTTATTAAGTACCCATAAACTCACATCAATAAACAACAGAAAACAATAGACACCTTTTGTATCTAAATTCATCTTCACGAGATTAAGGTGGACGTTATCTTCCCTACTCTAAGCAGACGAGGACGTTTCTGGCCTTAGAGGCTAAATGCTTGCCCTGGACTACCCACTGCAAAGGTGGAAGGTGGGATTGAATGTGTGTCTGCACTGTGCTGCCCTGTCCCCTCCCAAGGGCAGGCATTTCCTTGTCCATGATTCTGCGTATGAACACAAGGAGATAGCCATGATCCTGAAGTCACTGTCTGTAAAGTACAAAATGCCTGATTCCTGGGTTCTTCTGTGACCTCTACCTAGGACCCCAGTGGTCCTATTTGAAAGAGGAAAAGGGAACATGGATGTTTACAATAAGCACCAGGCTTTCTGGTCTTTAGCCAGATAGCAGAGCTCTTCCTTTCCCTGTATAGTTTTTCTTCACTGGCTCCTTCATTCCTCTCCCGCTTGTAGATGTGTACGTGTGTCTGCGCGAGTGTACGCCTGTGTGGCTGCACTTCTTCACACTCTCAGTAGTAACCCATGAAATAGCCTTATCCAGGCATTTCCTCTGAAAGCTCACCTGCAGGATGACTTCCGGCTGGCTGGCCCTGTGCTGCCCTGATGGCCCCATCTAGTGACTGGCATGCATCCCTATCCTGCATCCTGGGGCATGGGGGTCAGCACTGGGGCTGTGGCTCTGACACACCCTGTGTGGAATTTAACAGCTGATAAGCAGGAGCTTCACTACAGGCTCTGCCATCTAGTTAGGCATTATTCGCCTGATAATGCTAATAATGATACAGCCTGGCCAGGAGAGTTCTGATCCCAGGGGTCCCAGCAGTCTGTGACAGGGTGACCTGTGCTATTAAAAAGGGCTTAAGCATTCTGGGGGAGGAGGGTAGAAGCCAGAGCCTCCAGGTCACTTCAGACCCATGTCTTTAAAGGTGAAAGAGAGTGGCAGACCAGTGGCAGGTTCCTCACCAGCTGGAGGGAGGTGGCACTGCCTGCACTGATGAGGCTGGCCAGCTCAGGCCCTAGGTACTCTTGTTTCTGTTCCCCAGAAAGCATGTCACAAACAGACCCAAGAGATGTAGTAAATCTGGGTTTTTTTTTTCTTTTTTTGAGAGGTTTTTGCTATAGGGCGCATGCGCTCACCAGACAGACAGAGAGAGACAGAGAGACAGAAAGCGAGAAATCACCCCTCAGGAGGGATGGTCACGCCGCCATCCCTTCTCCTCCATTCTCCTCTCGGGATCTTGGGCACGCACGCACACGCGCCTGGTGTGAGTTTTAAGCGACCGGGTTCGGGACGTGAACCGCGGTGGACTATGTGGAAGTCCAGCGACATAGCCATTACGCTAACTGCTGGTCCCCATTAAATCTGTTTATAAATCTGTTTTTAATGCCTCTATGCTGAATTAATAAATTCAAAGTACGATTATGAAAAAATACGAGTCTGACTTAAAGGATTGATAATTTGTAAACTTCTCCAAAATGTTTCACTAAAATTTACCAGCTTATATTACTACTCAATAGTTGCAAGAATCCAAGGGTAATCTAGGAAAATAGAAGGAATTTATATGCTTAAAAATATAATAAAAAAATAGAGTCAATATACTTAATGACATGAAATTAAAATCCTTTGCATGACAAAAACACACATAAATACAGATACAATTAAATTCAAATTGAGAAAAAAATTTTGCTAGCAAATTTGACAACAGTTGCTATCTCTTTTTTTTCTTTTTTTTAGAGAGATTTTTGCTATAGGGTGTGTGTGTGCTCACCGGAGAGACAGAGAAACAGAAAGCAAGAAATCACCTCCCAGGTTGGATGGCCACACCACAATCCCTTCTCCTCCATTCTCTTCTCAGAATCTTGGGGGCACACACACACACACACACACACACACACACACACAGTTTTATGCCTCCACGTCTAGGGCTTGAACTGCACTAGAGTACATAGGAGTCTAGTGATATAACCATTATGTCATCTACTGTGATATTTTTAATACATAAAGATAGCTTTAATAAATTAGGTATTTACACCAAATTCTGTTAAGATTAGGTAAAGGAGATGAACAAAAAATATAACAAACTAAAAATTACAAATGTTTTACAAACAGGCAATAATATTAAATCCACTATATTTTTAAAGAATAATTTTATTTAACTTTATTTATTTTAATTTGACCATAGAGGGACAGAGAGAGAGAGGGGGAGAGAGAGAGAGAGAGAGAGAGAGAGAGAGAGATGGATGGAAAGTGAGAAAGCAAGTCTCCAGATCTGGGACTCAAAACCATGGTCGACCATGTGGGAGTCCAGCGCCCTTAACCACTATTCCACCTGCTGGTCCCTCAAGTCCACTATTAATGACAAGAAAGGAAATAAAACCACAGTGAGATTTCTCCCATACATTTTCCCTATAATTTTAAAGATTGATTCTGTTCAATTGCTAGCAAGAGGGTCTAGCAATTTCATTCTCATTCCCACTCAGTGGTATACATTTTATAGAAGGCATTTCAGCAATATGTAATGTAAGTCTTAGCATATTACCCTTAGCCTCAGTCATTTCTTTTCTGGAATTCTCTTCTTAAAAATAACACAAGTAAAATTTGAATGCAAAGGGAGTCACTAAAAGATATTTGTAATAGAAAAAATTGACACAACTTCAAAGTCCAACATAGAGAATGGTTAAAGAAATAATAGCTCATTCTTAAGATAGTAAAGAATCCATTAAAAATAGACTTTCCAAAGAAATTGCTTAAGATGAGCAAAGTTTCACAATTTGTTACTAGAAAGATGTGTTCTTAGAAATATTGTATATAATTATTATTTTTTCTTAAAGCTGGGTAGTACTAATATTACTTTTAAAGAAGACATTCTATGAGGACCAGTAGGTGGAATAGTGGTTAAGGCATTGGACTTCCTTATGGCTGATCACAGTTTGAGTCCAGGACCCGGCAGCTTGAAACTCCAACCAGGCATGTGTACGTGTGTCCCGAAAGTCCCAAGAGAGGAATAGAGGAGAAGGGATTGCAACACCTGGGGGGCGATTTCTCACTTTCCGTATTTGTGTCTTTTTGGCAAGAGTGTATACTCTATAGCAAAATTCTCTCTTTCAAAAAAAAAACCAAAAATAAGATAGTGAGAGACTCTGGGAAGTAAAAGATGACTAGTATTGCAAAATCTATTAGCTGTATTACATCAAATTTGGTAACCCAGCCTTGTAGTGACCCAACAGACCCAGGAAGAATGAAAATTCTTGTACTAAGTGATTGTAGTGACACTAAAAATTAAAATGCTGGCAGACAGAACTTGCATTTGCAGGATTTTCTGGGCTGGAATCAGGACTCCCACAGTTCACAATGTGTGAGTGGCCGGGGTCAGTTTCTGGAGTGGTAGGTGACACTGTCACTTGCTGATGTGTAACTGGCATGAGCTGAGGTAGGAGCTGCTCGTTCTTGGTGTAGCTGCAGAAAGGGCGATGGAACAAAGGAGGAGTCTTCTGTCTGCATCCTCCATAATGTGCTCCTGAAGCAAATGAGATGAAATTAGTCATTCGCTGTCTGTGTCGAGCACTGCTTCCAAGATGGTGCCAGGCCTGTGGGGGCAAAGCCTGTCTCACAGATTTGCTCTTACAGAGTAATCAGCAAACAAGCCACAAGCATTGTTTTTACTTTCTTCCACAATATTTAGCTACCAATTACATCTAACACATGACTCCGACATAAATTGCCCTGCCACTGTTTTTATGCCCAGAAGTCAGCTATTCCTACTGCCTTCTATTTCATGTTAAAGCTATACTAGCTTAATAAAGTATTTAACAATAACAAAACAAACATGTGATCAATTATTTGATCACTATTTGGACAATATACTTATTTAAATTATGGGCATTGGAGTCAAACTTTATGTATGAATCTCAGTTCCAACTGCTATTTACCTTGGGCAAGTTGCTTAATTTCTCAAAACTTCACATGTCTTGTAACTGAAGGCAGTAATCTACCCCATAGGGTTGCTCTGAGGATTTAACAAGATGACGTGTGTAAATCATTTAGTGTATGGTGAGAGCTCGGTAAACGTTAGCTTATAATTATTATTATTTTAATTTGCTAAAGGGTGTGTATACTCAACCAAAGGGGAAATAAAAGGGAAATGAGAAAACACCTCCCACGGGGGATGGCCACACTGCAATCCTTTCTTCTCCATTTTTTCTGCTGGGATTTTGGGCACATTTACATGTGCCTGGTGCATTTTTCAAGCAACCACATCGGGGACTTGAACTGCACAGCTGGCCATGTAAGACCCAGTGACCTTAAACCCACTCCACTGCCTGCTATAATGTTAGCTTATTATGTTATGAATGTTAAGAGAAGTCGGGTAATATAAAATATTTATTTGAGTACTTAATATTTCCAGGAATTATGGCAGGTTCCAAAGATACAAAGATATGTTCTCTTACTCACCAGGGATGTTTACTGAGCACTTACTATATATATGCCCTGTCCTGACCATTGGGATACATCAGCAAATAAATAGTCGAAGATCTTGTGATTGTGAAGAAAACACCAAATACAAAGCATAATTGTTCTAGTTTGTTCTGTTGCTAATAAGAAAAAGTAACTTAGTCTGGGTAATTTAAGAAAAGAGAGATTTTTTTCAGCTCACAGTTTGGAAGTTCCATGTCTAGTGTTTGAATCTGGTGCGGTGCGGGGGGCTCTTCTGGCTGCATCACTACTTGTCGAAGGGCACAGGAGTGTTCGTCTGTGTCCAAGTCTATCTGACTTATTCCCTCTCCTTGAAAGTCCTGTAGGCTTTAATCATGGAGACGCCAAGATGATGACCTTAATTAATCCCAGTGGGTGGACTGTGGTGTGAGGACCTTTTCGGGAATACCTGACTCCATTACTCCCTTGCTGTCTTTCTCTCTCTTTCATGGAATAAATGAACTTAAAAATACATAAGTAAAAAGAGATCTTGGAGACCTCTGTCTGCCATTTTACACGTTCAGAAGTCAAGGCCCAAGATGTTGAAGGAGTTATTCAAGGTCATAGGATTGTGTTGCAGAGAAAAGTAAGAATTCAGATGGATTAGTCAAAGGGCTTTGAGTTGCAAGTGAGAAAGACCTGGTTTCGAGGGGATGTAAAACAGCAGCATTATTATCATCTCCCTCCAGAGGAATTAGGAATCGGGGGTTGGCTCCTGGCCTGATGCTGCGGGGAATCCTGTTCTATTCCTCTGCCCCTCATTTGGCCTGCCCTTCTCTGAGTGTCAGCTCTGTTCTCAGGCTAGCCACCCTCATCGTCACAGTTGGCTGCTATCAGGAACAGGGACAAAACGTTTTCCTATTCTTATCCGTTAGGAGAGAGGGAAAGTGTTCACCCCAACCAGGGGTGAAACAGTCCTCCTTGGGCCAGGCCTGTAACAGAGCGTTTACGTGTTGTGCATGTGGAACCGATCCCACATGGCCGACCACGAGGAGAACCCCAGCCCTGGCGGCTTGAAACACATTCTAGGCACAAATGTGTATGTGCCCGAAATCTTGATGGGACAGAAAAATGGAGGAAGAAGGGATGAGACAGGACCACCTCCCATTGGGGATACTTTCCCTCTTTCTGGTGAGTGCATATACCCTCTGACAATAATCTCAAAGAAAATAATCTTTTCCTTCAGAGTCTGATTGGGTTATCATAGGTGCCTAACCACCACTAGACAAATAGTTATCAACAGGAGGAAGACAAGCACTGGTAATCTTTGCCTGGACTTTTCAACTAGTCCTTGCCAAGAAAAAAAATGAGATTATTATCATCGGCTGCATAATTGGGAAACAGCCTTGGGATCAGCTTCTACTGAATAATTGGGCAGTGAAGAGCAGGGGAACTATTTTATTAAATTCCATTTTCAATTAACAAGAAAATTATAAATATTTATGGGGTATAATATGGTATTCAGGTATATGTATACATATAATTAGCATACCTATTACATAAAATATTATCACTGCTTTCTGGTGAGAACATTTCAGATTCTCTCTTTTAACCATTGTGAAGAGAGGGTTGCTACTGAATCAAACCAGGGTTCAGTCAACAGTGCCCAGTGGAGTTTTTGGCAATGAAGGAAATGCTCTATATCTGCTCTGTTCAATATAGTAACTACTAAGCAAATATGGCTATCCAGCGCTTGAAATGTGACCTGTTTGACTGAAGAACTAAATTTTCCTTTTTATTTAATTTCAGTTCATTTAAATTTAAATTCAAGTTAACTTAAAAAGATTAAACTGGTATGGATGTTAAGAGGTCACCAAAGCATCCACACTCTCCGTACCACTGGAATTTTACTTGAATTCTTCTTTTCAGGACATTTCCATTGCTACTGCTCTTTCCCATGGTGATTTCTCTTTATACTTTATTTTCACATTTGCCATATTGCTGTACTATGATGCCCAAACTGAAACTGAGAATCTAATTGTGAATTTAAGTATGAGGAGAATAGAACCCTTTAAAAAAATTAAGCCAGAAGTGTTGGAGCAGTTGAGAATTTCAGAAACCTCCTATATACTAAAGACAAAAGAATTTTTTTTCAACTACAGAGATTTTCCCAAAATACTAAAGATCATTAAAGAAAGGAGGAAAAATCATAATATGTAAATTCGTAAAAAAAATCAATGTATTAACAACATCTACTAAACTTGGGAAAACATGAAGATGATTTTTTTAGGCTGATTTATAGAATCATTAGTATAGAAACACAATAATTTGAAGAATCTTACCCAAAGGTGGAAAGAAGAGAAATCCTTTTAAATTTTTTTAATAAAACTGGATTATCCAATACAATTGCTGTGGTAACAAGTAGCCTTTCTGTATCCCTATCCAAACAAAGCCCCGAAGTACAGAGATTCTGACAGCATGGGGAGGGCTGGCAGCAAAGCCGGCAGAGGTGAGAACTGCCCATTCTGATGTACCTGAGATAGTCCTGCTTCACAGGCTGTTGGCCTCTCTGGATATCATGCCAAGATGTGGAAAACAGGCCTGCCCTCAGCAACGTGGCCAGCAATGCCATGGGATTCCTTCACCTGTCAGCACTCTACATCTACCCTGAGCTCTGAGCTGCCATCAGCAGCAATATGGCAGTGTGTGAGGATGGGATAAGAGAGAGCAGCAGACGGAGGTGTAGACTTTATCTCTGTCACTCAGAATTCTGTGACTTTGTTTGAACTCTGACCTCACTGATCCCAGTTCTTTAGATATATGGCACAGTGACCACGCCTAAAATAACAAGTCACTACATGTATATACCTTAGAAATGTGCATGATAGAGAAAGAATTGTAATGTCTGCTTTACATTAGTTGGCAATATAAATATACCAATATAATAAAAATGTGATGTAAAAGAAATCTAAGATTTTTATTTATATGTAACTCTTTTAATGTGGCTATACCTAATAGTGATATCAGTAATTGTCTTGCCCTGGCCTTCCAGTGTTTGATAAAAGACAACACAACTCAGAGTATTTTTTATTAAATTTTATAATGTATGGGACCATCAGAAGGTGTAATGGTTACTTCACTGGACTCCCATATGGTCGACCTCAGTTTTAGTCCCAGATTCGATGGCTTAAAATTCATACTGGGTGAGTGTGTGTGCATGCCCAAAATCCCCAAAAGGAGAATGGAGGAGAAGGGATTGTGGTGTGGCCATCACTCCTGGGGGTGATTTCTTGCTTTCTTTCTCTCTGCCTTTCTGTTAAGCCAAAAATCTCTCTCAAAAATATTCATAAGCACATTCATTTCTGAAAGTGTTTGTGCTTCTATTACTATGGTAAGATTTGTTTTGGATTCTCTTATTTACTTGCTAATCAAAAAGAACAAGCTCATGCAGAAGCAGAATCAGAATGTTTTTCAGGCAATCTCAAGAAAGCATATTAGGTCATTGGAAAAGTCATGACATGTTTTTGTGTAGAAAAATATATGATGACTTTTTCCAACAACACAATACAACTGGCTAAAAAATGAAGTCACCATTATTTCAATATGTAAAGGAAATGGATGTATCACGAAGACACTGAAACCCTTGTTTGCTTTTTTATTGGCCAGTCCAGCTTAGCTAGATACTGGCTAAGACGACTCTCCTTGATTTTTGTGCTGCTTTCCTGCAATTAGGCTCTTCTGTGGAGAGAGGATTTCTGGGTAAGTTACAATTCCTTTACCCAGAGTTTCAAGGTAAAGGCAGCATTTTAAAAAGCTACTTATGGCGTCCAGCAGTTATCGTAATGGCTCTGTCGCTGGACTCCCTTGGAGCCGACTGTGGTTCGAGTCCCGGATCCGGTGGCTTAAACTCACACCGGACGCGTGTGCGTGCGTGCCCAAGATCCCAAGAGGAGAATGGAGGAGAAAGGATTGCGACATGGCCATCCCCCCTGGGGGGTGATTTCTTGCTTTCTATCTCTCTGTCTCTCTCTGTCTGTCTGGCAAGCGCACGTGCCCTATAGCAAAAACAAACAAACAAACAAACAAACAAAAAAAAAAACACAAGAAACCTCTCAAAAATAAAAAAAAAGCTGCTTACATTTGTCCACTACTCATGGCTGTCAAATTTTCTCTCTCAAGAATTTGACTGAGAGTAGCTCAGGGTGTCCATTTGGTCAAGAGTAGCCAGGTGTCCACTCAGCCTCTACACAGTGTGGGAATCTTTCCTGAGATGTCACTGGTGGAGATACTTTGAATATCTCTGTTGATAGGAAGCCTACAAGCTCACATAGTCCATCCCAAAATTGCCTAGCTCTAAACAGTATTTCAAAGAGAGTCGTGTTTCAATTATCCTCAGTAGTTATCTCGCTCCTTAAACCATTTTCCATTAGCCCTCACTCCGCCGTTTGGACCAACATAGAGAACATGTAGGCTCTCTTCCTTACGGAATATTTAAAATCACTTGGCAGAGTTACATTTAGACATTTCCTCTTCTTCCTGCTTCATCCAATGGCCTAACAGTCGCACCATCTTGCCTCTCCCCTTCTACCTTATCACTATTCTTTGGATTTTTGGGTTGGAATTACAGGTTCCACCAGGGCTGACTCTAATGGAACCATAGTCCCTCTCTCTGCCTATTAGACTCTTATCAGTGGAGTGTAGAATCATGTATTTTTCTCTCAGTAACTGTCATAAGGCTGCTAAGAAACAGTATCCTAGATACCATTTAAACAATAATTGCAGGTGCCTAACTTTGTAGAAACTAAAATCACAAATTCCTCTAATCAGGGAAAACTAAAAGATAATAAAAATGTTAGCTTTAGAACCAACTTTTAAAGTTCTACAGAAATTAACTTGATAAATAAATACCATATATGTGGTTTTATGATTCTACACAGGTTTTTCTCAAATGATGTAATTCTGGGAAAAGAAACAAGAACATTGACTTTGATGAGGAGGAAGTCCGCTACAAGTGGCAGTGATTGGTTACTCATTTCATCATTTGCTATCATCCTATTTGCTCTGGAGAGGTTCAGGGGAAGAGATGAACTAGGACCACAGTCATCTGTTCTGTAGTTTCCAGTTTCTTTGCTTTCTTCTCTGAAGAAATTAGAGTCCAGTAGAGTAGCTTCAGTCATGGAAAAGCATCTTATTCTCTAGGAGATATGAAAAAAGCAGTTGAGGAAAGACACACATTTTCTCAAGATGGCCACTTTCCAAGAAAGGAGGACCGAGGCGAGTGTGTGAATGACGTCAGCGGCCTGAAATTTGGCTGACTGAGTCAAGTCCACATTTGTTGACAGGTCTATTCCAGCCAAAGAGCCAGAGCAATTACAAGGTGGGGGTGCTGAGAAACATTCCAGAACAGACATTTGGAATGCTGGGGGCATCTGGGTACTTTAAACATTCTGTGATGTGACTGACTGTGTATCAGGAATGAGTTCATGACTAAAGATATTCTGAGTAATGCCAAGTTGATAGACTTGTTGGAGAGCCAGGAATTAGCACTCCTTGAATTTCAGGGCCCAGTGCTTGAGGTTGCTAAGATCAGAAGGCTGTTCTTTTTTTTTTTTTCTGATCCGAAAGGTGGTTTAAAAAATGTTAAATGCAAAAGTATACCAAAAATATACTTAAAAAATCTGCTGTCATGTATGATCACTAAAAAGGTGAATCAACTTGAAATCTTAGAACTAAGGTTCCAGTAGAAGAACTAAGCTCTATTTAGGAACTGATAGAAATCCATCAGCCTCTATTAATTATCCATAATGTTTTCAGCCAGAATTAAGTTAGAAATTCAAAGGAATGTCCAAATAAAAGACATAATCTTTAAACACAAGCAGTATAAACTCTAGATTGAGAGCAAAGACTAACATGTTTGAATCGATGATTAAATTGATAAGGTAGATTCATACTTAAATGTTAAATTGTATAGTATAAATTGTAAATAATATGGACATCCAAAGAAGAGAGTGATCAATAAGTTGACATGGGATTGGAAAGAGTGTACCTCAGAATGCCCAGAGATGGGAAACCACTCTTAATGGAAGAAGGATACTGTGAAGAGAAACTCAGAGAATGAGAACAGCCTAGATGAGCAGATAAGAGATACAGGCAGAGCTTTTAGTTTTTTTATGCTTTCAATTAAAAAATGAAAATTAAACAAGAATGTGGTGAGAGCAGCTTAAGTCTATCAGAGTCCGTGTT
The DNA here is from genome assembly GCA_026018925.1 of Tupaia tana. Lineage (NCBI taxonomy): Eukaryota > Metazoa > Chordata > Mammalia > Scandentia > Tupaiidae > Tupaia > Tupaia tana. The sequence continues at coordinate 115,942,640 of JAKSZU010000003.1, forward strand.
TGTAGAGTTCTATGACCTGACAGTGAAGAAGTCTATGCTTTCACAATAGAGAGGCTCTAAAGAAGGGGAAAGGGGGGCCAGCAGATGGCATGGAGTTTGAGGCAACTGGATCCCTCCCACATGACCGACTGTGCAGTTGAAGTCCTGGACCCAGAGGCTTGAAATTCACACTGGGCATGCGAGCATATGTACCTAAGTCTTAAGAGGAGAATGGAAAAGGGATTATGGTGTGGCCATCCTCTCTGGGTAGGGGGGTGATTTCTCACTTTCTCTCTTTCTCTGTCTCTGTCTGGTGAGCATATGAGCCCTGCAGCAAATCAAAAGAAAAAAAAACGTGGGAAGGAAATTCACCTTAATTAAGCAGGAAATAGCAAACCAATATGCTCCTCAGAGCAGAAGAGCAGGATTTTCTAATGGATAGTTAGAGGAGGTTGGCCTGGGAAATAGAGTGAAATATGCACAAGAGAAGGGAAGCGAGCATCATGAAGCCATTGGTGATCGGTATGAACAGTCTAGTGTGTCTGCAAAGGTGCTAGGAGAGAGGAAGAGAGAGGAAATGAAGGACATGAGGCAGGTGGAAAAAACAGAAGTGGAAGAATATGGTCATTTATTGGTCCCAGGGGGTCAACGGGCAGAGTCAGTCAAGGCTAATTTAAAGCTTTTAAAACCAAAGACCTGTAAACTGGAAGTTGTAGGGCAGAAAGGATGATAAATGTGACCACGTAAGTTTTAAGGAAATGCAGTTCAGGATACACAATACGTCATCTGTGATGTGGAATTGTGGTTCAAGCAATAACTCAAAGTGGTTAAGTCCTGGACCTGCTCACAAGTATAGACACAGAAAAAAGATTTTTTAGCTTATAATTAAGGTCCCTATTTCGCATAAAGCTCTGTATCTGTTTTGTAACACACACACACACCCCCCCCCCCACACACACACACATCTGTACACACTTTTCCCCCTAGAATTGGGCTTTAAAAATGGTAGTAGAATTTAAATGAGTAGAGAAGACAGGGGAAAATACCCCAAGCATAGTGCATATGCTTTACATTAACAAAGATCTGAAAGTCACAAATGAGGAGGATAAATGTAGGATAAGAATAAAGCAATACTAGAAATGCAAATCAGAAATATTACTGCCACTTGTGATGTCCTCCATGGTAGTTCCAGACCAGGAAGAGGGTTCACTGCTTTAGGTTGGACAGTCCAAAGGACACGTATAGCTTATTTACTATTTTGGTAAATATTCAATCCCAGTTTTAGATGATAAAATTTTAGTGCCCAAGAGTAAGTCTAACCTATTGGTTTGCTCTATAGAAATGCATGCCCAGGGAGCTGGATGGTGGCATAGCTGTAAACGTGATGCTCATATAAGGCTGGCCTTGTAGAAAGATTCCTAGTTAATGTCCAGAGACCTCCCTGAGTATGCCAGGCACACACGTGCCCAGGGTGCAGGGCTGCCTGAGTCGGGAGTGGGTCCTACTGTCAATTCCCTGTTGGGAGTCCGATCTCTTCATGTGTCTATGTGTCTCTGCCATTCATGGAATAAATAAACAAACTAAAGGTAAAAAGAAATGCATATTTGATAAGGAATGAGGTATTTCTTAAGTGGTCTGAATTTCTTATTTTTATGATGTGAATTGACATTTAAAAATGCAAAGATATCATTCTACTTCTTTCACATAAGTCATTAACCTGTGAAGACTGGCTTGCGGGGGAAAGGTAAACATCTGTCACCATTTGGGCTCTCCATCTTATGTCTGAACCTACTTTCCACCATAGAAGTTATGGAGGCAGCATGACCCTTCCTCACTACAGTTTGCAGGTAGGGCCTCAGTTTACAAATTAGACAACCCCGAAGTGTGGGAGGCCTGCAGCTACCGACACAGTTGGGGAGCCACAATGTAGAGGGGGTTCTGAGGGCAGCAACCACTCACAATTTCCAGGAGCAGAAGTAGTGTGTGTGCTTAGCTGTCAAGTGGGGGTAGTGCAAGCTGCAGCCTCCCATGTTTAGAGGCAACCACAGGAGGAGACCCTGGGCTGGTGCAGTGGCCTGGCTTTGGTTTAGTATCTAGCTGTCTTTTCTTAGTGTAACATTTTCGGGTCCATTTTTCTGCCTTTTCAGTGTTTTTGTGAGGCACATAATACGATTACAGCAAAATTTCATCTTGAATTGTCCAGAGCCAGTATCTCCATGAAACTAAGAACTGAGGATTGCTCATCTATTAGTATTTTCCGTGTTTTTTAAAATAGGTGAGGTATATTCTCACTCTCCATTTGGGGTCTGTGGGACTTCACTCTCCCCAACAAGAGAAGCAGAGCTGAACTGGTGATCCCAGAATGTGTGCAGTAATCATCCAGCTGCCTTTTAACAGAATGTTAATCAAACTTATACCTGTTAACTTGGAAATGGAGAAAACGCCACAGCTCTGTGTGTTGACAGTGAGTTTAGTGCCAGGGTGGTGATGCCACCACAGCTTTGCTCTGGCAGGCTCAGCTGGAAACCCCTCACCAGGACAGAGCCACAATAGAACACCCACTCTGGGACACAGATGAGAACTGTGTGAGGAAGGAGGAAGGCTCCCCTCTGCTCTCAAGGAACATCTGTTTAGTCACTTGTTTGTTCATTCTTTCGATAAATATTTACTGGACACTTGCCCACTAGGTAAAGAGACACATTCCTGGACTTAATGAGTGTGTGTTCTGGTTAGGAAGATTTCCAAGCCGTCAAATGAATATCATACAGCAGAGTCATTCATGTAATATAGCTATGAACAAAGTGGAACTAAAGTGATGGAGGACCCGTGTTCATCAGGGACTCAGTCAATGTTTCAAAATAAGAGGCTTTTGCTCTGTCTGGTTGGATGAATGAGAACTGGTGGGACAATCCTGGCAGAGGGAAAAGTATGTGCAAAGGCCTGGAGGTATAAAACAAGCTAGGGGCCAGCGAGTGGCATAGTGGTTAAGGCAGCTGGATTCCCACATGGTTGACTGTACTTTGAGTCCCGGGTGGGTTGGCTTGAAAGTCACACCATGTTTTTGTGCATGTGTGTGTGCCCATGATCCAGAGAGGAGACTGGAGAAGGAATCACAGCATGGCCATTCCTCCTGGGCAGTGATTGTTTCTCTCTGTCTCTGTCTGGTGAGTACATGTGCCCTATGGCAAGAAAAACAAAACAAAACAAAAAACAAACAAACAAACAAAAAAAACCTAAAATAAGTAAGTAAATAAATAAAGAATAACAAAATAAAAGAAAACAAACAAGTTGACAAGGAATTGCCTGTGGTCAAAATGTCGAGTAAATTGGAAGAAGGTGGGAGACACAAATTTGACTTTTATTGTATAAATGATGGGGCCCCATTGCACGACTTTAGCAGTCCATTGCACGACTTTAGCAGTCAGCTCTAACTTCCCTTTTACTTAGATGTTTTTTTTTTTTTTTTTTTTTTCTGGCAAAAGAGCTCAAGCATTCAATTTTGTAGCATATGCAATGTGCTGAACACTACCTAGCACTCTGAGAACACACTACACTTAGTAGTTCTGACATTATTTATAATGAGGGCACATGGGTGGCAAGATTGTTCTAGATTTTCTTATAGGATATTCACCTTTTTAGAAAGAGGGAAGCTTTGTCCTTCTTCTTAGTGTCGGCTCTAGCTCTATGCCTTGCTTAAGCCTGTCTATCCATCCTACAGAAACTCCCTTGAGGTCAGCTTCACGAGGAGTTAAATGGAATATCAGCTTTTCAAGTTGTCACTGCATATTTCATAAGCCCTGTATTCACGGAGGATATGAGAGCCTGCAATTCACTGATCCTACTGTCAGGGGCTGGGAACCTTTCCTTTCACATTTTGGGAGGATGGGGAAGAAGCTGTGTAGTGGGGGTGGCTGAGTGGGCAAAAGAAGATGAGAAAATTCAGCAGAGGCAGGGAAGAGACACTCATTTGCTAAAGATAGGAATATTGTGCAAGTGAACAAAGTTTATTTTTAAAGGGCATCTCTTTATGACAATACAGGAAAAAATCTCTAAAGTTTATTTGGAAAATGTGAGACAGCTACATCTACTTACAAAGCTAGCACGTCCTCCAATACTTTTGCTAAGACTGGGCAGTGATAGGAGGAACTAAGGAAAGGAAACAAAAATAAAAGAACAAGACAGAATCTGAAAGAGGGAGAGAGAAAATGACACAGGGAGTGGGAGACAAGGTGTGAGTTTTCTGGATGATCAATTAAAACTTCTCCAGATGACTCAGTATAACTCACCATCTTCAAATCTTCCTCAACCATCTTTAAAAAGCTACTTAGAAGACACTGTCAGTTATCCCTAAGGCTGATCCATCTTCAAAGAGCCTATAGGGTCAGAAAACTTATGTCTAGCAATGAGAAGACAAACAGTAAAGCCTTCGACAGAAAAATAATACTATTGTACATACACACATAAGTGCATGTTTATTTATGTATGTATATATGCATACACGTGCATATACAAATGTCATAGACACTCTATACTAGGAAAAAAGTACACACAGATTTAAAGAAATGTCGTAGTAAAATAAGCTTTTTATTTTCTTCATGAATTTTTGAAGTTATATATTTAAATCTCTTTACCAAAAAAAATTTAAAAGACTATCCCAGGACTGAAATATTATATTCCAAGTCATAGGAGATAGTAAGAACATATGCAACGTTGGGAACTTTTACTAGCTTTTTAAGGCTTAAATGTGGAAGACAGGCAGGCCAGAGAGTGGAGGCAGCATCAATCTAGTCCTCCAAAGGAAGATCCTATGGAGAGAGTGTCCCCTGAAGGTATGTAAGCAGTAAAGTCACATAATCAGATTTCTATTACAGATGAATCTTCTCATTAAGGAAACTGACTTAATCATGGAGATACGGAAATAATTTATAGGGTTGCTGCAAAAGTCAGTGGTAGATAACTCAGCTGGGATGGCAAGAGTGGAGCAGATTTAGATGTCATGTACAAATGAACATCAGGTGGGGAGAATAAGATGGTGGGATGGTGGCTAAGCATGTAGGAGTTGTCCAAGATCCTTCCAGGATTACTAGGCCAACTGTGCTATCAGTTCTCCAAAATGGAAGGCATAAGGAGGTACAGAATTGGCAGGATAAGATATTAGAAATTTCTTTATGGACAGAAACTTTTTAAGCATTCTGTGTCTCTTAAGTGTCAGACATCTGAAAACCAAGCATATATAGTTAACAATTGAAATCTTGAATATTAAATATCTGAAAGGAAGCTATGAAGATTCAAGACCAAAGGTGGAATTTAATAAAGTGTAACACTTTAGGGCAAGTAAGGAAAGAAAGTCTATGTAAGACACTAAAAGGAGGATCAAGGAAGCTAGCAAGAGAACTCTCAAAGGGAGAAAGATAGTCTGGATACAGAGTAGAAACCCATCTCATCAGTGAAGGAACGAAAATGGTCAGTTGCTATAGAGAGGAAGAGATGGTAACACTTCAGATGTGGCAGAAGTTCTTTCATGAAAACAAATTACTCTGGCAAGGATAGAAATGAATGGAGGAGTGGAAGTTGTATATATAATTGGGGATTTAAAGGGAGATACCAAAGGAAATCCAGTTTGCTTTCCCAAGGAAAAGAGAGTGTCTGCAAGACACAAAGTCAACTGTGTACCTTTAGGAGAGAGCAGTTGCTAGGAAGGGATTAATAGAGGACTAGTTAGATTCAAGACATAAAAGAGAGAAAAATATGAACAGAATTAATAGGTGTTGGTAGCAGAGAAGATGGGAAGCCCAGAACCCATGTACAGGGAAGAATTTTGATTGAGAGCTAGAATATTTACTTCCCTGAGGTGGCAAGGAAAGCATGAAGAGATGCTAAGTATGTGCTTGTAATTCATGGGGGTTATAACACAAGGGCATCCAGGTCTGGGAGGCAGATTGGATGTTTGAAGAAGAGTGTTGAATCTTGGGAAGGGTGATGTTGGGATGAAAGAGGAATCTGACTGTGAAAAAGGTTTTCTGTGGGCACTGCAGAATCCTGCTGGGAACCATGGAGCTGTAGTAGCACCAACCTTCATGGATGTGAATACCTGAGCCAGCACTTAGCTGCTTCTCCAGGGAATAGCGAAGAGAGGACTTGGACTATTCCAGGTTGAGTAAAGTTCCTTTATATCCAGGAACTTTGAAGTTGAAGCACTGGGACCATCATTTAAATAAGCATAGTGAGCTCTCATTGACTTATAGAGAACATAGATTTAAATACATAGAAACATTAGGTCAAAGTGCATACAATGGATGTAGACATTGAAGCAGTGTTAGACTGCTTTTACCTTGATTAGTCCCCATAACTAGATTTACACTTCTCTCTATCTCTCTCTCCCTCTCTCTTTCTCTCTTTTTAAGATAAAAATCAGGTTCCCAAAGCAAGCCACTAAATAATTTAGCAGAAGGATCTTGTTTTTCAATTTCATTGCACTTGTTAAAGTAAACAAATCACTTTAAGGATGGGTTAGAGAGTTAGTTAAGAAGGTGGCCAACCAGTGTCTCAATTATCCTGAGGGATGGGGGTATGGAAAATTGATGACTCACACTTGGTTTGGTAATCTAGTGAGATCAGGAGCCTAGCTGTAAGTCTCAAGGCAGTTATGTGTGTGTGTGTGTGTGTGTGTGTGTACGCACACATATGTGAAATAGCCAGTAGTTCCTCTGAAACATAGCTCTTTCATCACGTTAAGAGAATCTACAGGAATAAATTAAGCCCAGTATGTATTTCACCAGAGATGAAAAGCTGGCAAATAATACTTTCTAGGCTTCTTTCAAACAAACAAACAAACAAACAAACAAACAAAAACGAAAGAAAAAAAAAACAAACACAAAAAATGCTAAGATTCTATTTGCTGATTTTCATTTATACAATACTTTCCTTTTGAGGTAAACATCCTCTATGCTGAATATTGAACATTATGAGCCAGAAACAAAACAAAACAAAACAAAACACAAACAAATAAAGACAAAGCAAAACAAACCCCCGAAGTCTTTGGTTGCCAGCATAGTGTTAGCAAGCCTGAAGAGGATAGAGTGGACTTCCTGGTCATGAATGTCCCAAGGATGATGGTCCAATTCAATAATCTGTGGAGGCTCCTTTTTTCCTCTTGAAGACAGCCTGCTATAGAAATCTGATAATATGGCATATGATCAGGCTTCTTGAAGTTGTATTAACATTTTACAGGTATTCAGCTTATTCATAAGTTACCTACATCCTCATTCGACTCTCTTTTTATCTACCTTAAAATATGATAGGAGATATCATCCTATGGCATTCAAATTTGAAAGATGGAAAACCCTTTGGAGTATCTCAGACTTACAGTCATAAAATGAAGAGTGTGAAGGGAACTGTGAGATCTTCGAGACTGACAGTTCTCCATCAGAGTGCAAGACTCACTGTTGAGTCATGACTAACTGTGAGGGAAGGTCCACTAAAGATAAACATTATTATATATAAATAAAGTTGTAAATGGTATAAGAGAAACCACAAATGAAATCAAAGTACAAACTATAAATGCAGAAAAATATTTTCAACACATAGGGCAGATAAAGGATTTATTCCTATAATATAGAAAGAACTTTTAGAAACAGCCCCAAAGAAAACTGGGTGAAATCTATAAGTAGGCTTTTTACACATAATAGATACAAAAGTCAATAAACATAATAAGATGCTCAGCTTCACTGCAGATCAGAAATATGGAAATTAAAGTTCACAAAACAGAGAACCCACCAAACTGGCTAACACAGAAAAGAGTGGGAACTCATAACACTGACTGGGATGTGCAGAAAAGAATCCACTCAGATTATTACTGGAAGATAGGAAAACAATCGGAAAATGTGTTAGGATTAAAAGCACACATTCTTTCACTCAATGATCTCAGTCTTGGGAATTTATTTTGTAGAAACTAATGCAGATATTAAAAATGCTAGTACAAAGATGTTAATTGCAACATTCTGGGTAGTGCCAAAAAACTTCAAAGTGAGTGCTCAAAATAGAGTAAATAAATAAATAAATAAATAAATACCGTAGGGCATTTTTAAGACATTAAACATGAAAGGACTTCAAAAAGCTCATGCAAAATATGTATTGTGAAAAAAAACTATGACTGGATTTCAAAATTTTTTGCACCAAAATAAGCTCAGATTTTAATTTCATTTTTCAATAAACTTCTTGAGGTACTCTCATAGAATGAATGAAATCAATTCCAGTTGAACTGACAACTTTCCATGCATTAAGTGAGCAAAAAGCGAGATGTTAGCAAATGTGCATAGAACAACTACATTTTAAAAAATAAAAACAAAACCCATTTACACATTATATCTAATGTTGGTACTTTTGTCTGTTATTACATTAATTGTAGAAAGAGTCATAAAAGAGCACAATTAGATTGATTACCCTCAGATAGAATGGGAAGAACTCAATGAAAAACAAACCACAAATATTAATATCAATGATAGTAAAACCGCTTCCCTGATTTAACGGAGCTTTATGTCCAGCTTATTTATATGTGAAATATGAGAAAGTCCATGGAAAAATGGAATGAAAGTGGGTTTATTCTGGTAGAAAAAGATTTTGAAATCCATTCAAAATGTCCCTGTGTGAAAGGATGGCTATCTAAATAGTGCTTGTTGGTAAGATTTTAGGTGATTCTTAAAAATTCCTTGCTTTGGGACCAGCAGATGGTGTAGTGGTTACGTGTGGACTCCTGCATGGCCAACCATGGTTCCAGTTGTGGAGAGTAGTTCATTTGAAAACATGTGATAAAAACATTAGGTATAAAAATATTAAATATTAATAACAACAAAAAATAACCATTAACAACAAACATTATTTTTATATATAAATACTTCTCAATAACCCTATTAAAATAACTTACAAAACACATTTTTATATGTGTCTACAAGCCACATGTTTTTATCACATATTTTCAAATTAACCACTCTCCACACTAGTCTTGGACCTGGTTGCTTGAAACTCATTCTGGGTGCATGTGTGTGCATGCCCAAAATCCCAAGAGTAGAATGGAGGAAAAGGGATTGCAACCACCCTGGGAGGTGATTCCTCATGTTCCGTCTCTCTGTTTCTCTATGTCTCTCCGGTGAGCACACATGCCTGGTAGTAAAAATCTAAACCTCCCCAAAAAACACACACAAAAAAATCTTATTTTTTCATATTTTCCATATTTCATTTTAAATTTACAATTGAGGGGAAAACATATTCCTGGTCCCACACCAGGCCTTTGAGGCAGGTCTTTTTATATTTGTGAAGATAAGACCCAGTTAGTATAGATTCTATGGCCGATAGGTTCTATGGTCTTAGAAACACTTTGGTGGCCAATGATCCAACACGAACTGTCTACCTCTGCAAGTAACTCTTCCATGGTAACCCTGGGAGACGGTCTTCTAGCCTCCTGCTTGAATGCTTTCAGGGGTGAGATGCTCACTACTTATGACAATATCAGTTTTTCCTTTGCATCAGGTCCTATTGACAGAAGTTTTTCTTTTTCTTTTTACTGATAATGAACTTAAATCTGTTTCTCAGGGCCCCCTGAAATGATACCTTAGCATTTAGGTTTTAGGGGAGAGCTGTCATGGTGAGCCCACTTTATCTTCCTCTTGTGTTAGCCATCTCCAGGACATAAAACCTTAAATATCTGAGATAGAATCAGTTAAGAGGTCACTAAGGAGGGTGATCATATTATAATTATCTAAATTAGAATACATTAGAAAGTATAAGAGGGATTGAGTTGGATGGGTCACTGGGCAAACTGAGATGTTTGGTCACCCTGTGATAAGCGAGTCTGCTCTGAATGGAATACACTAGCTGTATGCATGTGTCTACAAAAACCATCACACTGAAGAACACAACAACCAAAGAAAGAAATCAGCCAGTAGCAGCATTTGAACGTTAAGTAAATTCGGTTGCCACATTGTCTTTCATGGCGGCTCTGAAAGTGGTTATTAGTTTTTAAGACACCAATACTTCAAATAATATTTCCATTATAATCATCTTTTTTATGTTTGTGTGCATAGCTTTTCTTGTTAAAGGTCGAGAAATATATATTTTTTTCATCTTCTCTCTAATTAGTGAGAATTAGCCACCAACTTAGACTTCTGTAACACAGGCTCCATTGTCAGTGATAATAAGTCCGGGGCAGAGAAGTCTGGGAAGTAAACCACATGTTTATGGGCCTGTAAGCTTTATGAGTATATTGGCAGTTGTGGAGGACCTTTGTGAGACTGTGAGACACAAAGAAGGATTATATACGAAAAGTCTCCACTAAGGTACAGGTCTTGGAGCAGAGCAGAGAACTGAGACACACCTACACACACCCCCACCCCCAAATATTTCATCCATTCTTGGTCAGTTAGGGTGCTAAGGGCTTTGAACTCTCTTTTATTTGTTTCTCAGGAATCAAGCTATATGGCACTATATAGACAGAGCCAAGTGATGGGTGGAAATAAGGTTAGAAAAGATGTTCAGACCCCATGGGGACATTGACATCATTGCTTGATTATTTCCAGTCTAAATCTTGGTCAGATACTAAAAAACAGCCAGTCACCAGCAACAACCAAGGTTTTTGTTTACACTTGCAAGAAGCTTCTGAGCGAGCAGTGCCACTTCTTGTGCTCTCTGGCTGCCCGTTTTATGGTATAAATTAATGACCTTCTTGGTTTGGCCCAGAAAGCTGAATTCCTCTTCACAGAGTCACTTTTCCTTCGCGAGACAGTCATTTTCAACACATCTTCACTCCTACGTTGGCAAGAAATAAAGCAAAGAACATGAAAGCTCCGAGGCCTGGAGAAGATTCTCCTCTGGAGCCTTGGCCCACCGCTCCTGGGGAGGAGATGTGATAAACATGGCAAGTGAGAAAGCAGAGCTGCTTGTACAGACATGCTCTTTGAGAGTAATTGAGGCCAGGGGCCTGAATGACAACGTGGGTGTCAGGCCTGCCAGGTTCTCTCCTTCTTTCTTTGTCTCTGGAGTCTCTTTAGTTTGGGTTTGTCTTGCATTCCATGGCCTAATCCCTCCAGTCAGGAGCTGGACAGCCGTGTTCCCATATGCTGGTCCCTCGCACTGCAGCCTCACTCATTCCCACCAGCTTCTCCAATGCCAGGCTCACCCTGGTGCCAGTGCCTGGCCTTGGAACTAGGACTCCTGCTTTACTATGGCACCCCTCTCAGAAAAATAGCCAAGGAGAAATTTACTATTGGAAGAACCAAGTGAACAGCCACCACACTAAACCACATTTCCGGTCATGCTCCATTTGCCCTTTGTGCCCACATCAGGTATCTTCTCCCCATTTGTGTGGTAGACCTTGAAGAGATCAGATCACCATTCTTTTGGTGTATCAGTCCTTTCTCCCATTCCATCATTCCCTTCATACCACTTTCTGAATTTCAGCTACAATTTTTAAAAGGCTCTTTTGCAACCAAAGAATCTGAACTCTGACTCGCTTTAGCACAGCTGTCTGACACAATTTATTGCAGAAAATTGAATTATGAGAGAAAAGTGAGCTGAATTCCTTGGACTTTTGCAATAATTGAATCAAAGACATTAGTTTGGAATTCTTCAATATATATTTCAAAAAGTATTTCTACTTCCAGCTTTGCTTCCTCTTGATACCCAATGGACTTTCAGTGGGTAAGAAAATGCAGCCGTGGGAGCAAGTTGATAGAATAATTAGGAGTGCATTTAAATAAAAAGAAAAGTGATTTAAAAATAAACTTCAATTTTAAAATTTGCACCATTACTCCATCCTGTGGCCTAAAAACACCAAATTGACTCTGGTTGTTACATCTTCAGCCATTATAGTAAACACTGTTCCCTGTTTGACTGGAAATCAAACCAATGGACTAAACATAAGCATTTGTGACTCTGCAATATTAAGCAATGTGGTCAATGTGTCTGATATGTGTGTCTGGAACACTCAACAATGTGGTCAACGTGTCTGATAGAGTGGATAAAGAAGCTCTCTTTGCAAAGTCTACATATTGAACATCTCTGTCTTAAATTTTTGGAGGAATTTTTCTTCATCTACTATTCTTTTAGCAATAACTGGCCAAATTTCCAATTATCCACAAAGTCTCTAAGACTTTGCCAAAATGCAGGTAAAAGAAACCATTCATTCAATTATTCATTTTCTTATTCACCATACAAATTTATTGTGTGATTAATAGCTTTCAGAATGGTGGACACTCCAGACACAGAAAACCAATACATTGTCCTTGCCTCAAAAATCCTCACCATCATTCAGTTTGTTGTACATGCTCAAATTGCCTGTTATAAACCCAAACAGAAGAAGGCCCATCTCTTTCAGTAGGTCTTTTCCCATTTACTTCCAGTGAGAGGAGGCTCTGGCTTTAGATCCAGTTCATGAAAGGTTGTTATAAGAGAATTAGAGCTTTAAGGTAATAGGCTAAATTCAAGAGTGAAGGTAAGCCCTTGGGGAGACTGATGGACTATCTGAATCCGGGACTTCTCGGTATTTTTACTCTCCTACTTAAAAACAGAAAGTTTCCAGAAGGTTCAGAGAGAGAGGGAGAGAGAGCGAGAGAAAATGAGAAAGAACCCCACCCCTTGCCACCGCCAAGGGCAATGGTCACACCAAAATCTGTTGTCTTCCATCTCTCCCTCCTTTTGGAATTTCAGGCACATGAGTGCACACACACTGTGTTTTTCAAACTGCAGGTTCTGTGATTCTAACTGCAATTGGCCATGTGAGATCCAGCTGCCTTAAACCCCGGACCACATACTGACCCACTCCTCCACTTTCAATTATGTGTGTCCTATCTTCTTTACTCTGACAGAACTCCCTTATCATGTTAGCCATGTTAGAAGCCACCGGGCACTTCTCCAGCTTTCGTTTCTTTCCTCCTTGTACATTAGTGGGAGCACACTTTGTCTTACCCAAGGTCCTGGACTCTACCTGGACTCTAACGATAACTACGCTGTCCTATGAACTGCTCTTCTCAACAGGACTATTCCTATTGGTATTAGACATGCTCAGGATTTCCTTAGATTAAGGAATTAACTAATTACTCTCCCTCAGCTAAAATGATGGTCTACATTTTTGTCACTTCCTTATTTCAACTGGCCTTTTTTCTAACACTGTTGAGGCACTCTTGCTAAGGGCATCTGTGGCATCCATGTTTCTAATTCCAATACATTTCAATGTAATTCTTCTTCAATATAAATTCCAGTATAATTGTTACAGTTTTTTTGCCTTTTTTTTTTTTTTTTTAAAGAGAGATTTTTGCTGTAGGACGTGTGTGCTTGCCAGAGAGACAGACAGACAGAAAGCAAGAAATCACTCCCTAGGAAAGATGATCACGCTCCAATCCCTTCTCTTCCGTTCTCCTCTTGGGATTTTGGCACATGTGCACATGTGCCTGGCATGAGTTTCAAGCCATCAGATCTGGGACTTGAACTGTGGTCGACTACGTGGGAGTCCACTGATGTAACCATTATGTCATCTGCTCGTCCCAGTTTTTTTTTGCTTTTTAAAAAATATTTTCCCAAAGCAAGTCCTGTGTCTAGTTTTGAAATGCCAAGTTGCACTACAAAGCACCACCCATTACTTCAGAATTTATAAGACATGAATTCACAACCTTCTAGTCTGCCTTGAGGGCTGGTAAAACTGGAGTCATTTTGGTTCCTGATCTCTGTTTTTTTTTCTTTCTTCTTTCTCCTATCCTGCTAACTTCCCTCAACTCCAGAAGCTTTAAAATGTCTGTCGTCACCTTTTTAAATTCCAAAAGCTCTTTCTTATTTTCTAAATAGTTTTCTCTTTCTTTAGAAAATCTTATCCCATTCTTGCTCCATGGATTGTATGATACTAATTAGTTTCTTCTGAAGTTTTCTTTGTACTTTATCAACAAGTTCCATTGATTTTGCCATTTAATACCTTGCAAAGCTCTCTGAATTTCTGCTATCACTGCCAGCACCTTGGTCTAAGCCACATTCCCTTAGACCCCTGTTACCTTGATCAGTGGATCTCTGTGTCAGTCTGTTCTGCTATTACAGAATGCCCTAGATTGAGTAGCTTATTAACAATAAAAATGTATTTATCACAGTTCTGGAGGCTGGGGAGTCCAAGGTAAAGCTGCTGGCGGGCTCAGTGTCTAACAAGTGTCCACTTCTCTGGTCAGAGATGACATCTGCTAGCAGAGTCTTTAGACGGAAGATAGGGCAAGGGAACTTTATGGAGTCTCTCTTATAAAGAAATGAATCCTAATTAGTTTGATCAAGTACAAAGAAAACTTCAGAAGAAACTAATCCATGGAGCAAGAATGGGATCCGCTCTTGACCTAATTACCTCCCAAAGCCCCACCTGCATGTACCATCACACCAGGCATTCAGTTTTCTCATATGAAATTTTGAAGGTGAAATAAGCATTCAGTCTATAGCAATCTCCTTTTCAGTTCATCCCATTGTCCCTCCACACTAAAGCAGAGTGATCTTTCCCCAATGCAAATATGATTATTCCATCTTCCTGCTTCAAATCTTTAGATATTTGGTCCTATAAGACTGTATACAGGTCCCACTCCCTTTTCCCCTCTTTCCTTTTTCTTTTTCTTTTTCTTTTTCTTTTTTTCTTTTTCTTTTTCTTTCTTTCCCCACAGGATCTTGCTGCTGGGATCTTTCTGCCTTAGCTTCCTGAGTCACTGGGCCTACATGTGCACTGAATCCAGCCTTTAGGTTGGACCGGGAATCAAACTTGGACCTCCCATTGGGTCTCAGCTTGCAGGGGACAGCATTCTAAGCATCTTGCACCACAGTGGCTGAGCCAAAATGCTCCCATTCTTACACCACCACCATCTACTCCTCTGATATGCAGCCATACAAAATGTCTATATTTCACTTTCTTATATTTGCTGTTCTCTTACTTTCATATCACTCCCCCCCCCCCCCCCCCCCCACACGTATCCTGGTCTAACGGTTAAGGGATCCAGATTCCAATGGCTGACTACAGTTTGAATCCTGGCCCTGGAGACTTGAAAAACATGCCAGATGTATGCTCAAAATCCCAACAGAGTGAAGAAGCGATTGCAATGTGGCAAGTCTAATTCAGGATGCTTTCTCTCTCCCACCACCCTGTCTCTTTCTGGTGAGCATAAGCACTTTCTGATGATTTTAATAAAATACATACTCCACCCCTTTTCTGGACAGTTCTTCCTATATATGTAACATACATCATATAAATTATGTCACATACTTAAACTTTTGCTATATACTTAGTTTTTAGATTTTAATTCGTTTGTTCTTAATGCTCCACTTTAGATGAGGTTGTTTATTAGGCATTCTCACAGGACAATTTTCTTTCTCTAGGACACACTGCAGTGCATTATTTGGGATTAATTAATGTGTTATTTTCCCCCTTTTAGGTGTAAGCTCCTTGCCATTATACTCCCATACTTGGTGAATGAATGCATGGGTATCATAGACTTTTAGTTTACTACTCAATTTCAATTGCTTTATTTTTTTAATGACAGAAACACAATTTTGGTGTAGGCAATATGCCCAAATGAAATATAACTGCCCACAGTTCATGGTGGTTCTGGAAAATCATTGCTTTCTTGAAGAAAGTCACTATTCTTTCTGTATTTTCTCTTCATTTTTCTAACTTGAGTGAAGGCATGAATCTGGAAACGAAGGAGTGATCATGCCAAAATGGGGAAAAAGCATGAAGATGAAACCACATACTAAGGATGAGGGCCGCAGAAGGATGGTTGGATATAGGAGCCCTCATGACACCATGAAGCCACTGTACCAGCCCTGGAGTGACAGCCTCCAGCCTTCTTGATAAACCTGGAAAACAGCATCTTGGACAAACCACTGATAAGAGAGTTGTACTCAGTCTTTGTCTACAGTACAAACCTATCCTGTCATAACTCATACTTTAATTCACTTATAAAGATTCTTCCATTTACTTAACGTATACTTGTTTTTGAAACAAAACGATTGAGAGTGAGGACCTGAATGGTGTGGTAGTTGGCCAAAGACTAAAGAGTGAATTTTGGTAACAGGGGGATGATCTGATTCCTCAGATCGACTCTGTCTTATGCCCAGTGATTTGGAACAATCCTGACTGCCCCTTGAGCTCCTGTCCCTCCACCACTGACTGCATTACTTCCACCAGAGTCTTTGTTCAGTTGATGACCCATACTCATTTCCTCAAGGGGCATTTATTTAGTGCTAGCTATGTGATAGACACCCAGTTGGAGTCACAATTGTCATTGTGTATACCATATCCCTGTCCTTCAGCACCTTTGTAGTTATCTTTGATCACACTAAATTAGTTTAGTCTTGGTAGGTCAGTTAAAACTGTTATTTAAATTAAACCTGCTTTTCAAGCAATATTTATCACAAGGTGCATGCATTTGCCAGAAAGAGACAGAGAGAGAGAAAGAGAGGGAAAGTGAGAGAGTACAGCTCATGGGGGATGGCCATGCCACAATTCTTTTTTTTCCATTTTTCCTTTGAGAATTTGGAGCATGCACTCATATACACCCAGTGTATTTCTCAGGGCTCTTGGTCTACAACTCAAACTGCGAAGTCATTCATGTGGAATCCAGTTGCCTTAACCACTGCCCCACTGACTGTCTCTAAATCTGCTTTTCATACAGCATCTCTGTCAACAAATACAGTACTACAAAATGAGACAGGTTCTCTACCGCAGAAAGAGCCAGTCAGTATAGACTGACTAACTACTGTAATGAATTAACAACTTCAGTTCTCAATATTTAACTCACTAAGTTTAGTTTTTGCGCACATCACAATCCAATTATGTGGCCAAAGAGTGATCTCCCACATGGCCATTCAAAGGGCGTCCATTGCATGGTTCTGTGATACCAGAACTCTCCAACGGATCTTCTGTGCCTGACTGGCAAATTATGAGGGAAGGAAGAATGTGGAAGATCATACAGGATGTCCTCTGAAGATGCTTGGAAATGTTTTACATCACTTTTGCCTGTCTCACTCCATTGGCCAAATTTTGATTCCCTTGTCTCCAATGTAAGGAAGGTTGGAGAATGAAATCTGACTGTGGCACAGAGAGGAAAATGAATTTGGTAAACAAATGGCATTGTCTTTGCCCCATTCTCAAAACCCACTTGGAAATATTTGTCACTATGGCTTACACAAAATAGTTTAAACAGCAACTTAAGGCAGCGATTTCCTTTTTTTTTTTTTTTTGAGAGATTTTTTTTTGCTATAGGGCGTGTGCTCTCGCCAGACAGACAGAGAGAGACATAGAGACAGAAAGCGAGAAATCACCCCCCAGGGGGGATGGTCACGCCACAATCCCTTCTCCATTCTCCTCTCGGGATCTTGGGCATGCACGCACACACACCCGGCGTGAGTTTTAAGCCACTGGATCCGGGACGCGAACCAAGGTCGACTACGTGGGAGTTCAGCGACATAGCCATTACGCTAACTGCTGGTTCCCAAGGCAGTGATTTCTTATGAATGCAAATTAATGGTGCAAATCAATTTGGGTCTCAGTTCTGACATCCCTTCAGATACTTTCTTGGCTTTAAATGATATGTATTTAGTAATTATGTATTTACTGTTTAGTTTTGGTCTTCTTCCAGTAGATTATAAGATGATCAGTCAATGAGATCAGGGTCACTACTTGGCTCAGCCATGTGTCCCTGATTCCTGACACAGAAGGCACACTTGGCATGTATTTGCTGAGGAAATGCACAAATGACATAATTAGTAAAAGAGATGTACAAAAAATGGAGAAGCAATCAGAAAATATATTTAAAGAGTAAGGTTTAAGCATAAAGAAAACCATCCTATCGATAGAAGTAAAAGAGAGAGAGAGAGAGAGACATGGACTCAATGCCACAATCCTCCCGTCTCCATTGGTTTTTGCCATAGGGCAGGCACCACCACGCCCAAAAAACAATGTATTTGTCTATTTAAGACTAGACTCCTGCACATTTTAAGTCAGTTTTTTTTTTTTTTTTGAGAAGTTTTTGCTATAGGGCATGTGCATTCGCCAGAAAGACAGAGACAGAGAGACAGAAAGTAAGAAATCACTCCCCAGTGGGGGATGGCCATGCTGCAAGCCCTTCTACTCCATTCTCCTTTCGGGATCTTGGGCACGCACCCACATGCACCCGGCATGAGTTTAAGCCACCAGGTCCGGGACTCGAACCACGGTCAACTACATGGGAATCCAGTGACATAGCCATTATGCCAACTGCTGGTCCCAAGGCAGTTGTTTTAGATGAAGGAACTTTACAAAAAAAAAAAAAAAAGAAGAAGAAGAAGAAGAAGTGTTTCAATGAATTAATGACCAAATTCTAGTAGAGAGAACATTTATGTGTGGTTAATATAAGACATATAAGTATAATGTACTTTAATAGCTCTTTCTAGCAGTTTGAGAAGATATTGGAAACTGTATTGTGAGAAATAGTGTTAGGGAACAAAAATAAATAAAGCATAGGGCATGTATCAAAATTTCTCTCTTTTTCTCCCTGTTTCTCTTCTTTCACCCTCCCTCTCTCCATTTCTTTCCTTAGAGAAGACTTGGCTATTTGACTCATTGATTCATAATCAGATTATCAGCAACATTTTTATTCCAAAAATTTATAAGGCCAATCTACATTTCAATTCATTTCAACATATTTGTTTAAGGCCAGATTTTACACAGTATTGTCCTACCTACCATAGGTTATAAAGATGAATAGGCTTCAAATGTCTCTCAAAGTTCTGTCTGTCTTCATTTAATTTGTTCAGACTTAACATTTATGAAAGCTTCTTCTATGTACCAGAAAATCAGCTAGGTCCTGGGATTATAACAAGAAATGGCACAGGCCAGCTGTGGTGGCACAGTACAGTAGTAATGAAATGTTTTGCAATATTGACACCACTAGGAAAAGGTCCCCTGTGAACATTCCAAGGCTACCCAATAGATGCTGAGCACACGTGTGCCTGTAATCCTGACTGACTATGGTTGGGGTTAGGTTGTAGTGTGAAGACCCCCCTGCAGTGCCCTGCTTGGATCATATGTCATGAGTGATAGTCACTGACTGATGGATAGGACAAAAGTTAGGAATATTAAGAGAAGAAATAGATCTGGGTTTGTTTGTGTGTATGCGATTTTATTTTGCTTGTTTTAGCTGCTTGGTTTGAGAGGCAATGAGATTGCTTGGTCATGTCATGTTTCAGTGCCAAGTACCAAGGTGAATCTAGAAATTCGGGGAAAGAAAGAGAAAAAGAGAGAGGGGGATACAGGGAGAGCCAGATACAGGGAGATAGGGAGAAGCAGAGAGAGAAAAAGAAAGAAAAAATTAGAGAGAGAGAGAGAGAGAGAGGAAGTTAGAGAGAGGAAGGCAAAAATTATACAGAAGAGAGATAGTAATAGAAGAAAGAAGAGAGAGAGAGAGAGCTCTGAGTTGCAAATAAAGATCAAGGAGATATTAGTGGGTAGGTAAGAGCTGAAATAACGGTAGACATGAAAGTTCTCTCAGGACAACCAAGTATCACAGATGAAACTGGAAGGCTATCCTTTATTACTTTATTTTTTCATTTTAATGAATTTTCAATTCCTTGAAGAAATTCAGTTTCCACAGCTTTAAGTTATAGTAGTCACAGAAAAAGCAGGGGTCAAAACAATAAAAGAGTGATCAAGACTATTGCATATATATATATATACACACACATATATATATATGTGTGTGTGTGTGTGTATATATATATGCACACACACATATATATATATGTATATATACAGAGAGAGAGAGTTTATTTTTATCACTGTCATGCCAAAAGGTATCCATTCTTTTTTTAAAATTTTTATTTATTTATTTAATTTGACCAGAGAGGGAGAGAGTGAGAGACAGAAAGAGAGAGAGAGAGGGAAAGTGAGAAAGCAAGAGAGAGAAAAAGAGAGAAAGTGAGAAAGCAAGCTGCCAGGTTCGGGGCTGGAACCACGATCAGCCATGTGGGAGTCCAGCACCCTTAACCATCACGCCACCTGCCAGCCCCCAAGGTATCAATTCTTAAGCAGAGTTTGTCAAAGTGTGGCCCTCAGGTCACCAGCATCACAATCAACTGGAGTACTTATTTAAGAAATATGGTCCTCCAAAATTGTATGGGTGTGTTTATTCTTTCCAAATAAGTATCTGATTGTATATATGATTCTTAGGCTCAAACCTATTCAGTAAGAGTCTGGGAGAAGATTAGAAGACTGCATATTTTATAAGCATATAGGTGATTCTGAAGTGTAGCACTGATTGAGAGCTCTTAAGAAGACTCAGACCCACGGAAAGGACCAGGAAAGAGTGGCTAGACAGAGAGGAAATCTGGGAGACGAAGTGTGGCAGAGGTCAGAGTAAGACTCTCCTCTATGAGAGTGACTGGAAGGTCGATGTGCAACAAGGGTATCCACTAAAGCAAGAAATGAAAGCCTTTCCTTGTACACAGCAAAAGGGAATTTCAAAGTGGCTTTGGCAATGCAGGTTTGACTGGGTAGAAGGGGTTGGGGTGGTGAATGGGTGAAGAGACTGAGAAAGCATTCAGTATCCTGACCACTTCCAGAAGCATGACTGAAAGAAATGGCCAATGCAAGAAAAGCTAGAAGGAATAAAAAGGTTGAGATAAATTATTTTTGTTGGTTTTCAATAAAAAGAGGTTAGGAAGGAAAAGTTTAAGCAAAGTCCCCAAGAAATTTGAAGCTTGAGAATGACTAACACACAGATGGGAGATTGGTTTGCACAGAAAGACCAGGTCTTTTATAAAGACAAGAAGGGAATAGGGAAGGATGAGTGTCTGCAAGATGGTGAGCAGAGGAGACGGGGCAAGAAGAGCAGCAATTTCTATAGTCTTCTTTTGAAACCTTCATGGAAAAGATTTAGTGTCAGAGACTCAAATGAGACAACAAAGTAAAGATGTGGCAGCAATTCTTGCTACTTAGAGGTTCCCTCATTGATCCTGGATCTGAACTAGAAGGCCCATGCTGACTGTGGAGGAAACAAGAGGCTGCACTTGACTCCTTCCTATAGCTAGATGTGTTTTATTGAGAATTCTCCAATTTTGCTATGGACTCTTTTTGTGGCCCAGAGTAAAAATCGAATGATGGAATATTGTCTTCACAGGGTGTGTAGAATGCCATATGGCTAGCTAATTCTTTCACTCATCTTGGGCTCTGAAGTGGTTAACAGGCCTTCCAAAAGTGCTTTCTTCTAACTAGGAAATAGCTGTTACTCCTGGAGACTCTGACGCAAGGGTAAGTTCATGGAACATGTTGATTTTCATACCACTTCAAATGGAGCCTAAATCAGCTGTCAGATATTTACAGGCAATTTTCCTCATTACACAGAACTCTCTGTGATTATTATACTTGGGCAATGCTTGCATTTATTTGCACATAAGCATGTCAAGGTAGGGGGGAAGGCTTCTTGAGCTGTGCCAGGAATATGTCAGGGCGCTCCAGTATTACTCAAGATTGGATGGGATGAAGTGTTTGGCTCTTCCTCAGAGCTTGTCATCACCCTTGCTCAGGTATCTAGGCTTACCATTT
Organism: Tupaia tana; assembly: GCA_026018925.1. Lineage (NCBI taxonomy): Eukaryota > Metazoa > Chordata > Mammalia > Scandentia > Tupaiidae > Tupaia > Tupaia tana. Next base: position 115,964,202 of record JAKSZU010000003.1, read on the forward strand.
TCTCCCTACAGACTTCCCTTTATATACCCTATACTGAAAAGGCAGAATTCTGCCTCTGCTCAGAACCACCCTGAGTTCTTGAGATTCACCCTTGTTGCATTTCTCAGGGGATTCTGCAACGCTCTGTGTTTAGGTGATAGGAATGTAAAATGAAATGAACCAAAAAATATACCTCCCAAACCGAACACAGTGACCAGGGACACTAGACAGATTACTAAGTCATGGAAAAAATGGATCTTTAAAAGGGCAGCAGAGTCCATCTTGAGGTCTTAGGGAATGAGTTACGTGAACACAAAAGATGAAGATGCTTGAGACGGCTCATCTCTTATTGTGTGAATTGTGCAACAGGCTAGCAACCCATCCTGTCATGAATTCATGCCTTTACAAAAGATTATTAATACATTTAAAGGCAATTTGAGCACAAGATGCAAAACGACATGATGTAGTGTGGAAAGAATCCCAAACTCACAGCCAGATGGACTAGGGTTCGATATTGCCTCTTCCTCTCTGGCTACATGACCTAGAATGAATTTCTTAACTTTTGAATCTCAGCTTCTCTCTCTAAAAATGTGAAGTTAGCATACTGAATTCATAGGTGGTTGTGAGAATTGTGAGAAAATATGTCTTAAGTAAAAATGAACTAGTATAGGGGCTGGTTTAATACAGTCAACTCAATAAGTGATATGAGAGAGGCAGCCACAGGTAGTAGGGTTAAGGGTAATAGCTCTAGACCTACATGGCCTGACTAGAGTGGCCACACTCATCTGCTTTCTAATCTTTTTTTTTTTTTTTTTTTTGAGAGGTTTTTGCTATAGGGCGCGTGCGCTCGCCAGACAGACAGAGAAAGACAGAGAGACAGAAAGCAAGAAATCACCCCCCAGGAGGGATGGTCACACCGCAATCCCTTCTCCTCCATTCTCCTCTCGGGATCTTGGGCATGCACACACCCCGCGTGAGTTTTAAGCCACCGGGTCCGGGACACGAACCGCGGTCGACTACGTGGGAGTCCAGCAACATAGCCATTACGCTAACTGCTGGTTCCCTGCTTTCTAATCTTTAAAATGAGGGGCTAGATAGAATTTTGTAAGGATTCATTGAGATGATAAAGCTGTTGTTATCACCAGGGGACAACCCACCTTGATTTTTGCTCTTTACGCTGTGGTTATCAGCAACTCTGTCCACACATCTAGCCCAAGGCCCATTGAAACTTTTCATCCCATTCATGTCTTTCTTTATACCTATCACAGTGCCTACCATATTGGTATTTAATAGGTTCTTAATAAAATCTTGTTAACTGTTGACTGAATAAATGTATAAAGCGTTTGTCACTCAGGAGATAGTCGGTAACATAAGTGCTTTCTCTTTTCTGACATCAGCTTCCCTGTCACTGATTTGAATGGCAGAAAATACGATCTCAACTTGTCATATTGTATATTTTTGGAGAAAGGAAAAATGAACCATTTCCATGAACAGTGAAATAGTTTAGTGAAAGAGAATTTAAAACCAACAATCTGGTCGATTCTGAGGGTATAAATTAAGCTAGTTAAGCAGCCTTAACCCAGGATATTGGCAAGACAACCATCAGACTCTGGCAGCTACTTTTCTTCATTCTTCTCTAAGGTTAATGGCATAAAATGTTAACCCAAAACATCAGAGGTTAAAAAAAAAAACAAAACATGGTAACAACAAAATAATTCTAAATAGTTCAGTGTGGATTGGAACCAAAGAATCAGGGCAATGACTGTCAGCCACATCTAGGCCCTATATTGCTAACAGATGGTGAACATTTTCATGGGCTTGAGACTAGTTTAGATCAGAGTGAAAACCCTCTACTCCCCCTCTCCCAAAGAAGCTCTAATTAGTACATAGGACATTAGACCGAGTTAGAAATTCAGGCTGACATCTTATTTGTTAGTTTTAGATTGAACTTATGCCTTGGGGTGACTGAATTTGCTTATTGAAACACACACATGTGTACGCGCACACCAAAAGAGTAACTTTCTAGCTTTCTTTTCTATGGGGATCAAAATAAAGATTTTCAAAGTCCTCTAAGAAAAGGGCTCCAAAGATTTGTTGGATATCAAATAGCTCCTTCAAGACAACATTTTGATGAGTTAAGTGTAAATGAATCAGAAACATATGGATTAAGTTTCCCTTGAAATACACAGGGGCTTAAAAATCAAAGAGGAAACAGTGCCTGGCCCAGGGTCTTGCAGGTTGTGCCAAACCCAACACATTTGAGCAGCAGTTCAAGATATTTGAGGGATCCAAGGACGAGGCTGGCCTGACCCACTCCTCGTTCCTACCGTATTGAAACAGAGAACATAAGTAATGCCATTTATATTGCATTATTACTAAAAATTCCTCCTTCCTTGTGGTTTGAAAATTAACTAAACCAAGACTTACAAAAGAAAACCCCATAAATGTTGTCTGTAGCACAGAAAGCTTTCCAAAATCTAAATGAGAAAGTTCAAAATGTTCTCAGACACTGTGGCTTTGTTATTGTCTGACAATGCAACAAAAGTTGGGCATCAGAATAGCACTAAAACTATTCAACAATGGTGAGACTTTAGATATGCACTCCAGAAATTCTCCACAATGTCTCCAGAAAGGATACATTGGAATGAAGAATATTTCCAAAGATAAGTCACACCTTAATCAACATTTCTAATCACCTCTCTTATTTGCTGTAGATAGTGAATTTTTAAAAGTTCTAATTGGTTAATCAGTAAATCAGAGATGTAGGAAACGTAGATTTCAATCTCATCAGAAAAGACACAAGCCCCAAGTAGATTCGATCTGTTAAACACATAAATGCTCAGTGTCATTTTAATTTCAATAGCTCTTCTAATTAGCCTGCTTTCATCACTTGTGACAAGTAATTAAATCTTAGCATAACCTGGGGACCAGCAGTTGGCGTAATGGCTATTTTGCTGGACTCCCACGTAGTCAACCGCTGTTCGAGTCCCGGATCCGGTGGCTTAAACTCACGCCGGGTGCGTGTGCATGCGTGCCCAAGATCCTGAGAGGAGAATGGAGGAGAAGGGATTGTGGCATGTCTATCCCCCATGGGGGGTGATTTCTCACTTTCTATCTCTCCATCTCGCTCTGTCTTTCTGGCAAGCGCACATGCCCTATAGCAAAAACCTATCAAAAAAAAAAAAAAAAAAAATCTTAGCATAACGTACTTGAAAAATTCACCAGTCTGGTGTTGACCAGTCACATCACTAAATCCAGGAGAACGCAAAGTAATACTGATTTGTGGACCTACTTGGAAGAGAGAAACTAAATTATTTATGTTATTAGATGCATGGCTTTAAAAAATGATCTTTAATTATAGTAGTAAATGTACAGAAATAAATTTAGAAAATACCAAAGAAAACAAAATACTATGGGAAAAATAATCAGGATTCCTATTATTAGGGATACTTTTTGGGCCAGCAGGTGACATGGTGATTAAGGTGCGAGACTCCCACATGGCACACTGTGGTTCAAGTTCTGGACCTGGCAACTTGCTTTCAAACTTTCCCTCTCTCTCTTTAGCTCTGTCTCTCACTGGCTAATTTTAAAATAGTAATAATAATGATGAGAAAAATTAAATAAATAATTATTTATAAAAAGAAATAACTTTTAATAGGTGCATTTACTCTTTGTTGATTGGTAGATGTCCTTTATATGTTAAGATACTAGACTTTCACATAGGTTGCAGCGTTCTGTGTAATACTTAGAAACATTTAGAGTTTTTATTTAAATCCATCCATCCATCTTTTTATTATGTATCCTAATTTTGGTATTTATTTTTAACAACTTTTTTCCCAAATCCAAAATTATATAAATATTTGTTCTATATTTATCAGTTCTTTACTACCTTTTATGTTTATCTTATAAGTCATTTTTTGGTTTGCTTTTGGTGGATAATATATTAAGGATACATTTAAATTAATTAGTTAATTTGGTAAATACTCATTGGCATGTTTGGCATAGTTGGGCCCTGGACATGAGTAATAGCTCCTGGAGCTCAGTGAGAATGATGGACAGAATTACAAGGGGCCCCATGATCCCATCTCCTGTGGCTCACACCTTTTCATAATATTGTCCCATTCAGGGTAGTGAGACATCTGACTTGCTTCTAGCCACTAGGCTATGGCAAAGCTGATGAGATGTCACTCTGAGGAGTACAAAGCTGCCTAAGAGTCAGCCGTGCTAGCAGACTCACTCTGTAGACGCCTGCTGACTTGATAGAGCAAGCAGCCCTACTAGGAGAGCTACCTGTCAGAGAACCGCACATGGCTTCTACCTGCTGGGAACGTCCTCTAGCAAGCAGCCTGCAAGAAGCTGCACCCTGAGTTCCACTGCTTCAGTGAAATGGGCTCTGCCAACAACATGAGTGAGCTTAGAAGAGGATTCTTCTCCAGTTGAGCCTCTGAGTGAGAACAAGGCCTAACCAAAACCTTGATTGAAAGTTTGTGAAACCTTGACAGAAGTCCCAGATAAAACTGTGTCCAGGCTCTTGACCCATGGAAATGATAAGACATATGTATTGATTTTAGCTTCCAACTTTGTGATAATTTGTTATGCAGCTATAAAAAAAATGCCATTGGAAATAGATTCTTTCTCCCTGGATGTTAAATATTAATTTTCACATACATTGGGAGATAATTTATCTGAGTCTCTAAATCCTGGAAAAGTTCACACAACCAAATGATCCTGAAGTGATCGCTTAATAATTATTCAATTAGATATTATTCCGTTTCCATATTCGAAAAGAAAGTTGACACCCTGCACGTGTAATGATGAGGCCATCACCTGGACAAGCAGGCATTTGCTTCTACCACAGGAACCAGTAAGCAGATTGTGCTGGTCCTCAGGAGATCTCATTCCAAGCCTAGTTTATCTCAGACCGAAAAACCAGTAAATATCAAAAGTTGAATGGAAAATACCTTTGAGTACTGAGTGAGAAATATGACAAATGTCCAGTTAAAACCAAAGACATGAAAGCCAATTCTGGAAAGATCAAGCAGTCCACCCTCATTTTAGCTCAAAAGAGTTTGTGTCACCTTCTTTCTTCATCTATTTTCAGAAATACTACTGAGTAAATGAAAACTTGGTATACAAATTAGAGTGCTTTTATCCTTTTAGCATGTTTTAATGAACTTTATTTTCAGGGCAGTTTAGGCTCACAGATAAATTGAGTGGAAGGTACGACCATCTACTATCAATATCCTCCCCTAAAGTGGTAAATTTGGTACAATTGATAAACCTACATTGACACGTGAATATCACTCAAAGGCCATGGCTTACATTAGGAATCACTTTTGATGTTATATTCCGGGTGTTTGGACAAATGTATAATGGCATATTCCCACAATCATAATATCACAGTTTCACTGCCTTAAAAAAATCCTCTTTGCTTATCTTACTTAGTCATTCCTGCCTCCTCTTTAACTCCTTGTCACCACTTATCTTTTTACTCTCTCATACTGCTGTTGCCTTTTCCAGAATTTCATGTAGTTGGAATCTTTTCAAATTGGCTTCTTTGATTAAGTAATATGTATTTAAGGATCTTCTATGTCATTCTCTTGCTTGATAGGTAACTATTTAAAAGTACTAAATAGTACTCTATTGCCTGTATGTACCATAATGCATGTGTTCATGCCCTTACTGAAAGACATCTGGTTGCTTCCAAGTTGGGCAGTTACGAATACAGTTGTTATAAACATCCACATGCAGGTTTTTATGTGAACATAAGTTTTCATCTCATAGGGGTAAATATCAAGGATCAAAATTCTGGATTTTGTGACAAAAATAAGTTTAATTTTTTAAAGAAATTGCCAAGCTATTTTCCAAAGTGACTGTAGCCTTTTGCATTCCCAGGAGCAAAGATTCCAAGTGCTTGTTACTCCACCTCCTCCCCAACATTTGGGACCATCACTTTGGGATTTGGGCCATTCTAATAAGTGTGCAGGGGTAACTCATTGTTTTAAGTTCAGTACCTGAATTACATATGATGAGGAACATCTTTTCATGTGGACATCTTCATGCTGCCCCTTGTACATCTTTAGTGAGGTGTTTATTTATACCCTTTGTCCATTTCTAATTGAGTTTGTATTCTATTGTATTTTTTCAGTTGTAAGAGTCTTTTGTAAATTTTGTATAGCAGTCCTTTATCAGATGTAGCTTTTGCAATTTATTCTCCTTGTCTGTGGCTTGTCTTCACATGCTTTCAACAGTGTGTTTTGGAAAGCAAAAGTTTTCCTTTTAATAATGTCTAGTCTATCAGTGATTTCTTTCATGGGTTATGCTGTTTTTGCATATTAAAAAAATCACCATACCCACAGTCATATGGGTTTTCTTTTTTAAGAATTCGTTAGAGGACATGGGTACATGCTGGAGGGAGATAGAGGGAGCAGCAAAATGGGAAAACACTCCCCATGGGGGATGATGATGCCACAAATCTGTCTAATCCATTTCTCCTTTGAGGATTTTAGGTATGCATACACACATGTCTAGTATGTTTTCAAGCTACCCAGTTCGTAACTCAAACCATGCTGTCAATCATGTGGGATCCAGCCGCCTTCACCACCACACCACCAACTGGCCTACATCTGGATTTCTTCTACACTGTCTTCTAGGAATTTTATAGTTTTGCATTTTATATTTAAGTCTATGATCTATTTTAAGGTATTTTTGTGAAGAATGTAAGTTTTATGTCTAGAACGCTTTCTTTCTTTTTCTTTTTTCTTTTTCTTTTTTTTTTTTTGCATGTTGCATGTTATCTAGTTGTTCTAACATCATTTGCTGAAAGGCTATTTTTGTTCCATCCTATTGACTTTACTCTTTTGTCAAAGATCAGTTGACTTATATTTGTGTGGGGTTAAGGTTAGCACTGACTCTGCAGGTCCAATTAGGAAGAAGTGACATTCTGACTGTTCTGAGTGTTCCTATCCATGAACATGTAGTTGCTCTTTATTAAGTTAGGTCTTTGATTTCTCTTAACAGAATTTTGCAATTTCCTCATATGGATCCAGAATAGTTTTATACCTAGATATTGCATTTTTGAATGATAATGGTAAATGCATTTCTTAAAATATTGGAGTCTCTTGTAGTTAAGGTAGCTAAATTTCAGAAATATTATTAAATCTTGAAATGATGAAGTCCCAGATAGTCTGGGGAAAGTTTTTTTGGCATTTATAAAATTGCCCCCAAAATGAGAATAATATACAAGAAATACTAGGTACCATCAAATGTCCAAACATCTGGATAATTGGTATCCCAGAAGGTGAAGAGACTCATAAGGGCATTAATAATCTGTTCCATGAAATCCTGGAAGAAAATTTTCCAAACCTAGAGAGGCATTTAGAGATCTAGTCCCAAGAAATACAAAGAATCCCAAATAGAATCAACCCAAGAAGATCTTCTCCAAGACACATTATAGCCAGATTGACCAAATCTACAAAGATAAGATACTAAGATTGGCAAGAGAGAAATGTCAAGTTACCTGCAAAGGATATCTCATCATGCTAAGAGCAGATCTCTCATTGGAAGCAATGTGAGCGAGGAAAGAATGGGAAGATATATTCAAAGTGTTAAGGGAAAAGCAATTTCAACCAATTTCAAGAATACTGTACCTGGTAAGATTATCCTTCATATGGGAAGAAAAGATAAGAACATTCTCAGATAAACAAAACCTGAATTTACCAACACCAGAACAGATCTCCAAGAAGTTCTGAAGGGAGTGCTATACCAGGAAAATTAAATACAGACATACAGAAGTAAGAGTTCAAAAACTAAAAAAATGGCCAACTTAATGGTAGGGACAAGTCTGGAGTTGAATATTATATCCCAGAATTTAATCGAGAAGATCAGACCACAACAGAAGATAGATTAAGTAAATGAGACTGAACTGGTGAAATAGAATTTTATGAGTTTTGACTAAAACATTACTGATTCTCTTCTAGGCTTTGTTTTTCAGTTTTAAGGATTTTTGTCCTGTCTTGAGCAGCCAATAGGTTCGTATACTTACTTTTTGAACAGAATCTTAACCTGTTTCCTAGCTTTAAGTTTTAAGCAAAATTTCTTAGAATTTCTTTGATTTATTAAAGCTAAAACTGCTTTTATTGAAATTAAAAAATATATGAAAAAAATACCTGTTTAATGACCATAGTATTGCATCAGCTAGGTGCTACTTTATAGCATATTCATTCTACTCAGAGTTTCATGCCTAAAGTCAGACATGTATTCACAGATATGTATATACCAGCTGAACTTGCTATTGAAAGTAGTTAGATTATTTAAGAAATTTTGTGAGTCCATAAAATGGGGGGGGGGAATGGAAAACAACTGTAGACACCTGAGATAGTGTGGGAGGAGGGTGGGAAATGGCAGAGGGTGAGAAATAGTGGGAAAAAAATATATATACACACATATACATATATATATGAAACTAGAAATGGAAAATTATTGATGATAACATGTATGATTAACCCACAGTGCAGTTTATTCTGGACGGAAAATCACATTTTGTATGCTGTGACAATGCTCAGTGAATGAATGTAAATTAATTAATTAAAAGTAAAAAATTAAAAATATGTATTATAGATATGCAAGTGTATATGGTATGTAGTGTATATACATATATACGTTATCTGTATAATTTCAGAGAGAGACACTTTAGGTTCTAAATTTTCAATTGCCTTCCACTTATTGCTTCTAGAACCAGTGCTACAGAGTTATAATACTTACAGTGTTAGAATATTGTTTTCTATATTTTATAGAGGAAATAGTTTCCTACTCTACCTATACTCAATTTTGCTTCTTCTTAAAGAGTTCATAACAACTTTAGCGTACTTTACTTCCAGTTCAACTTCAAATCTTTTGTTATGACCCACACTGCCCCCCAACATCTCTTTGGGACTTTCCCTTCAATTTCATTAAATTTATGAAGTAACTTGGGAAGAATTGACATCTTTACCATACTAAGTCTTTCCTTCAAGGAGTGTGGTATGTAGTTCTTGTTCTTTAAATGTATCTTTATGTCGCTCATTAAATTTCTGTAAATGTGCCATAGGTCAGACGCCTTTCTCGATAAATCTCTAGATATTTAATACCTTTTTAAAAGGATTTTTACAATTGCCAAGAGGGTATTATATATACAGTTATACATTTACATGCAAACTTGCATTCACACATATAAATACATTATTGTTGCTAGTATATAAGAACACTATTAATTTTCACATGTTTATTTGTAATAAGAAGCTATAATACACTTTCTTTTTCATTCTAATAGAGTTTTAAAATAATATATAGAGGTGTATTAGAAAAATAATTATATAAAAGCATGTTTACCTATCTCTATTCTATTTTGTTTTAACCAAATTATTTTTTATCTCATTAAATTCACTTGAAAGTAATTTTGATCATTTTAGTTGGGGTATTGTTATTTATTTATTTAATTTATTTATTTTTACCATTTCTTATAATACTGGCTTTTGTGCTGGTTTGAGATAAATTTTATTTGATATATATTTAGAAGTACTATCCTTATTAGGATTTTGTAATGTTTTGCATTCAAATCAGATATTTTCCCTGTGAATCAGATACTTGCATCAAATATGTTTTTCAGCATATCTATAGGAATGATAATTATCATGGTTACCCTTCACCGTGGAGAAGAAATTGCTCTTTTTCTTCTTTCTTCTTCGTGTGGCATGCTGGTCTTTGCCCCACCCTAGCCAGACAATATGGCCCAGGCTTGCTCACTCCCAGGCACTGGCAGCAACTGCTATCTTTTTTATTATGTCTCAATTTATTTTCCAAAGACTCTAGAAAGTGGTTTTTAAATTGGCATTTCAAACAACATGGGCAGCAAGATCCTCTTATGATTGCAAGAGTAAGTTAAAGGGAGAAGAATGTTCATATCTCCATTGTTATGCCAGGTCTTGGTGAATTTATCTTCCTCATTCCCATATTCTAACTCCAGCTGATAATCTGATAAAAGACAGAAAAAAAAAAAAAAAAGAAAAAGAAACCCAAGCAACCTTGTCTATGTTATTTAGTTGAGGAAGGTAGTGTGTGTGTGTGTGTGTGTGTGTGTGTAAGGGAGGAAAGTGGCCAGAGCTATGGGACAGCTAGTGGACACTACGCGTTACAAAAGTTAAACAAATATTTTATTCACCTTCTAGTTTCTTATAATTAGGTGGGTCAGTAGATTGAGAGACCATCTATATCTTTGTTTTGTTTTGTTCTAATATAAATTATGTACACTTACCAGAGAAAGAGAGAGAGAGAGAAATCAGCCCCCAGGAGAATGGTCACATTGCAATCCCTTCTCCTCCATTCTCCTCTCTGGATTTGGGCATGTTCACACATGCACCTGACATGTTTTTCAAACTGCCAGGACTAAAGCTCATGCCATACAGATGGCCAAGTAGAATCCAGCCCCTTACCTTCCATGCCACCTGCTGGCCTGAGAGATTATCTCTGTCTTTATGACTTCTTTTTAATCTGTCTCTCTCCATCTATCTCTCTCTCTCTCTCTCTTTTAAGAGATATTTTAATTGAGACCAGCAGTTGGTGTAATGACTATGTCACTGGACTCCCATGTAGTCGACCATGGTTTGAGTTCCAGACCCGGTGTCTCAAACTCACGGGTGTGTGTGCATGTATGCCCAAGATCCCGAGAAGATAATGGAGGAGAAGAGATTGCAGCATGACCTTCCCCCTGTGGAGTGATTTCTTGCTTTCTGTCTCTCTCTGTCTTTCTGGTGAGTGCATGTGCCCTATAGCAAAAATCTCTCCAAAAAAAGAATTATTTTATTTAACTTTATTGACTTATTGATTTATTTTTAGTTTGATCAGACAGGGAGAGAGAGAGAGAGAGAGAGAGGAAGAGAGAGAAAGTAAGAAAGCAAGTCACCAGGTCCAGGACTTGAACCACCGTCGACCATGTGGGAGTCCAGTGCTCTTAACCACCATGCCACCTGCCGGTCCCTATCTGTTTCTTTTTTTTCTCCATGCCTTTCTCTCAGCATCTGGGAAGAGGTCACATATTCTCACTGTGATGAAACTATTTTGATAAAATCTCAAATTTACAAGAAGAGACGCTATTCATTAACAATATTTAGTAATACCATTTATACCTATTATTACCGGCAATTTCTCTTGTTTCAGATGATATAAATGTATATATGTATGATTTGTGGGAAATAATACATATTTTTTTCATAGTTATTTTTCCACAATCAAGATCTACTTTTATAGGGACACTGTTTTGCAACCATACTTTACTTCTGTTCTTCTGTTTATATTTTCCAGGTTGTTGAGTTTTGTTCATCTTACTTTTTTTTTTTTTTTTGAGAGGTTTTTGCCTTAGTGTGCATGTGCATGTACTCCTAGGAAAGAAAGGGAGGGACAGAGACAGTGGGAGGAAAAGTGAGAAATCAGCTCCCAGAAAGTATGATCACGACACCATCTCCCCTTCTCCATTCTCCTCTCTGGATCTTGGGCATGTGTGCACACATGTCCAATGTGATTTTAAAGTCCTTAGGTTTGGGACCAACCAAAGTCGACCATGTGGAAGTCCAGCAACATAACGGGCGTCTGTATTATTTTAATATGTCCGTGTAATTTCTTGTACAAGAAAATATTCCAGACTTACCTTATATTTTCTCGGCTCCAGTTCTTAACCAGCCATTTCTCCAGGGAGCCCTTTTAGTAGAGAATGGAATTTAGAATTCAAGCCATGGGGCTAGATATGCTGATTACAACTTGGGTATAGTTGCTACCTACCTTTCCATTGGACATAGCTAGAAAATACATGTACCCCACACACATTTTTCATCAATAGGATCTGATGGCAGTTCCAGGACCTAAGTATCCACCAGCTGCATGGAACAGAAGGTCTTTGGCAATGTTAGTTGGTAGGGGATGAGGAAGAAGGGAAGCCAGTAACTTTCCTTGGCATTGCAGGGAGTATTTCTTGGAAAAGAGCCAGTTTGATTTTTGGGAACCACTGTTCTGGCAGACTAGAAGCCTGAAGATGTGAACCTGAATCCACTTAAAGTCTCCGTGGAGCTGGAAAATAAAATTAGTGATTTGGAGGCCAGATTGAGAAAGAGAATGCTGAGGAAAAAAGCAATAATCAGAGAAAAGTTGACTACTTACAGGGAAAGGCAACAGAGATCCCACGTAAAACAGACCATATGAAATAGAACAGAAATAATACAGAAAGACACAGAAAGACATTATCCTGTCCTCAATAAAAATCTGAGGTTAGGAACCTAAAAAACAAACAAAAAACAAACAAAAACACTGCTATCAGTGGAACAGTCAGTATAGACTAATGAATCCAAGTAAATATTTTCAACTGCTACTACAACCACTACAACTTCTTCTAGCTACATGTAACATGTATATTTCTAATAAATATACATGTCAGCACCTGATCCCAGGACCGGGACTAGGCCCGGACTAGGCCTGGACTAGGGAATGTTTGTTTCTGGGGTCATTATCTCCTCTGCTGTCTTCTTATGAAGTTGTGATATTTTCTTGGTTTTCTGGTGAGGTGTTTCATATCAGCCCTGGATGTCCTTTTAAAACTTGATCCCATCTGTAAGACATCTAATAGAAGTTCTTGGACTTTTCCATCATTTGTAAGTTCCTCTTTCCTAATTTACAACACTAGAGTAAGTTTGATGATGATGATGATGATTTTATTTTTCTCTTTTTGTAAAACTTCTTTGGAAAATAATTTATTTCCTAATTGGACAGTAAAGGGTCAAATACCTCCTCTCCCATGATAAAATTTTGGAGACATCTGTTTAATCTTTGTACAATATTTTTTGCTCCTCTGATAACATGAAGAAAATGTCACAGTTAAGACATTCAACAGTAGATTAACTCAAAGTTTGTTCTTCTTATATTATCTTTCTCAAAGTGAATTGGTATGGACTACCCCCCACTCATAGAGAATCATTCCTTGATGACAAGTGGAAAATAAATGCTGCTCACTAGTCAATTGGCTCAAGTTTCCCGAAGGGGGAACCCTGAACGATATACTGAGCTTACAATAAGAACCCCCTTGTTTTACTCCTGTCCATTTAGAATGGTACATTTAAAAAATCCTGAAGGTGTCAATGGCAGTGTCACTTTACACACTATCTCTGGCCTTCTTTGAAAAGCCCTGAAAAGTTTTTCTTTGTTTTGTTTTAGTGAAACTGTTGTGGTTATTGAAATATTGTTAGGAATTAAAAACAGGACTTCACTTCAAGGCCAAGAGTTGAAATTCTGATAGCAGAAGTCTACCAAAATACCAGATCTCTTAAAAATGATGATGCATTCTTTTGCAAATCCAGATTCCAAAAAGGTCAAAAAGTATCTGACCTTCAAAAGAGAAAATGCTCTGTGAAGATATTATTTTCTAAGCAAAAGAGTTCAGCTCTACTGTCTCTTCCAAAGAAAAGTATATTAAAAATTTCTATAGTTTTTGGTTGTTACTATAAAATGACTACCCAGGTTACAAGGATTCAAATATCTAGCTCTGAGGCCCATATTTATAAACCACTACTTATTTTTAATTTTACTATATGTATGTGTGTACATACACACATATATACTATATATGTGCCTCATTTTACCCATTTGAATAAAGAAATAATTTTATCTGTCCTGTCTCTTGCTTTCAGATTCACATATAATGGAAATTAAGTTATTTTATAAAGAAAAAACTACACGGATGACTAATCTTATTTTGCTTTTATTGCTGTCTTAGCATTTTCCCCAGATTTATGCTGTGACCTAGAGCAAAATTCAGCTGTGGGCCTAGAACTCAATCTTACAGCTTTTTGAAATGGCAGTTCACCCCCAAAGAATTTGCTTTCATCTCAGAAATAGAAAATTAAAAAAAGAAAAGTTCATAGGGGAAGTTAAAAAAATGAGATTATAGTCAGTCATGCAATAAAAAATTATAGAAACCTAAGTACTGAACCAAATTTTGGAAAAGATCTAAACTAGTGGTTTAAATATTTTGACTGTGTAAAAGTTTATACAAATGAGACCTATTCTGAGACTTAGTATGTGGACCAGGAGACATCAGAGTTGCTTGGCTGAAGCAATAGGCCCAGAAGCACCCTTCCCAACCCTTTCAGCTCAATATGGAAGCCATGGGTTTTAGAATGCTTCCTTATAGTCACAGGATTCTTGTTTAAGTTTTAACTTACACAGAAGATAATAACAACAAAGCGTAAAGGAAACATTTCAAGTAGGGTTGCTGGGGTTCCCCCTTGCCAGGACCACCAATTTTAGTGGCCCCAAGAGTAGGATTTCTGTAGAGCACAGTATGAAAGCCTTTGACTTTGATCACTCTTTAAGCCACTCTAAACTTCATTACTATACAATCTGTGATGATCTATTACCTGTTTTCCGTTGTCTTCTCTCACTCCTAAAGAGACAGTGTGCGCTGATGGTTAGCAGTGCTAGTTCTTTGAAAATGAATACTCAGGTGGGGCTGAAAATGCAGTACCTGCAATGTGGACTCACTGTGCTGAGTTGTGTCGTTAGTAACAATTCAGACCCAGTTCTCCCCTCTTATCCATGGCCACTTGGGGGGTAGGGGAGTAGACAGCCTTCATAGGCCCTGGATATCTTTTCTCCAGTGCAAACATTTCTAGTTTCCTTGACTTTTTCCAACCACCGCATTATGCTAGCTACCTTCCATGGAATTAACAGCTATATGCCAGTATCCTTCCTAATATTTGGAACTCAGACTTGAACTCAACACTCCAGATCTGGTGTCCTCAGCACATGTTCTTTAGCAGCATTGTGACTGCAACATGGACATTATACATTATCAAGGAAGGCAACTTGTGATAGCTTAGTTTATTGAAGAGTTACTATTTATTGGACCTGAAAGGGGTTGACTAAGCAATATACTGGGGTTGTTACTAAGTGTGAGAAGTCAGTGTTATTATTAGAGCAGGCTAGCAGAAGCTGAGGCTATGAAATTTCTTACTTGCCTTCTTTACTTTTTTCCCCTTGTTTTCTTTACCCTTTTTAAACTATTTTTTTTTCTAATTTAATTGCCATTGAACTGCTTATCAGCTCCCTTAATGTTTATTAAGGTGGCCCAGATCTTGCTAGATCTGAAAAATTGCCCCTGTGTGGAAATCAGAAAGAGCCCACATTTTATCACTAAATTTTTCACTGACCAATGGGCCTTGATTGGACCAAACACTTGGTAATAGAGCTAAAAGTGTGAAAAAGTAGGAAATCTATTTAAGGAGTTTTAGCTTTTTCAGTTAGGTGCTTCATCAAAAATAAATACTTCAGTATATTTTACAATTTTCAAGGTAGGGAGTTTTGCCTTTCACAATATCATCATTCAATGCCTTTTTAGCAGCCCAAATGGGGTTATTTTGGACTAATCAAACATTGGAATTACATTAAACAGCTTAGAAGAGTTTGTGAGTGTAGTAGCAGCTGAGAGAGTGCTATTGCCTTTTCTTTCTTTCTTTCTTTCTTGCTTGCTTGCTTGCTTTATTTATTTATTTATTTTGCCCCAAAGGCCCACATGTGTAAAAATATTTACTCTCATTTTAAGAATTCTTTTCTGGGTCTCTGTGGAGTTTGTCAGTTTTGAGACACAGAGGAAGGAAAAAAAAAATAGTTTCTACAGCAAGTCAAAAAGCTGATGATTCTGGAACCATCTTTCCCCAAGGGTGACAACTGAGGTCTTTCACTGAGAACCTGTGGTGGGTGGAACAGCAGTTAAATCATCTCACTTTCATAACCATCTTCATTTCCGGGGTCACACCATGTGGTAACTCTAAAACCTCTGAGTGGAAATTGCTACCATCATATGGGTTTTTCTGTAATCCCTCAAAGTCCTTAGTAGCACCTCCAGCTCCTCATATCATTTTCATAATTCTAAATCAACAATTGCATGAGAGACAAAACTAGATGATCTGTCCTCAAATAATGAAACCCAAGAAGGGAATGCCCAGCTACAACCTTGGTTAATGCCAAAATCTTCTAGTTCAACTAGACATCTATCCACCATCTCTCCCCTTCTTCCAGTCCAGGAACTACCCCACCAAACAGAAGTTACTCTGTAATTGTGTCTATAACAAGCAACATAATGTGAACATTAGAATGTATATCTAGTATTCAGAATTTCCAATCCAGAACTTTTCACCATAACATATTAAATCAGAAGAAGCAAAACCAGTGAAAAACAAATGTCAAGTACAAAAATATTTAAAAAGTTTCTTAAGTTGTGCTAAAACACTTTTCCCTTGATCAGTTATCAACAGAAGGTTGCATGTCTTGAGTAACTTAACCAAAGCCAAACCATACAAGATACTGCTAGTTCCTGTTTCTGTGACCTACCTATATGACTGTGTCTTCTCATTTCTAGTTTTGATGCTCATAGAATCAAGTTTTCTTTGCTATGGGGTAGAGAAAGACTTGCTTTAGCAGATAGATCCTTTATTTCTTTTAAAGAGAGATTTTTGCTACAGGGCTCATGCACTCACTGGAGAAACAGAGACAGAAAGTAAAAAATCACTCCCACGGAGGGGATGGCTATGCCACAATTCCTTCTCCTCCATTCTCCTCTTGGTAGTTAGGGCATGCATGTACACACACCCAGTGTGAGTTTTAAGCTGTTGGGCCTGGGACTCGAACTGCGCTCACCTGTGTGGAAGTCCAGTGATCTAACTATTATGCTATCTGCTGTTCCTGGGAGATAGATTCTTAAGAAGGAGGGCCTCTGAGACACTTCTAAAGATGAAGAACTTGAACTTTTTTTTTTTTTTTTCTTTTTTTTTTTTTCTTTTCTTTTTTGGAGAGGTTTTTGCTATAGGGCGCGTGCGCTCGCCAGACAGACAGAGAGAGACAGAGAGATAGAAAGCAGGAAATCACCCCCCAGGGGGGATGGCCACGCCGCAATCCCTTCTCCTCCATTCTCCTCTCGGGATCTTGGGCACGCACGCACACGCGCCCGGTGTGAGTTTAAGCCGCCGGGTCCGAGACTCGAACCGCGGTCGACTACGTGGGAGTCCAGCGACATAGCCATTACGCTAACTGCTGGTCCCAAGAACTTGAACTTTTGATGTAGGGAGGAAGTGTGGAGAGGAAGGTGAAGCCTTGTCCGTATTCATATTCCAGAGCTGGGAATTAGACATGGACAAATAAGTAAAGTACCAACAGTGACTGCATAATTATTTTGGTCCAGGTGCTGGTTTAAATCTTTCCACATTGTTACTGAAAGGTAGGAGAGTACAGTGGATAAACTCACAAATTCCTCATAGGACCACATGAGGCTCAGGTGATGGTTTCCCTCCTTAATAACACAGATTCCTCATTCTGTGAAATAATAGTAAAAGTATTACCCTACACTACTTATCCTCATCTTACAGAGAAAGTAACAGGTTTAAGATCTCATTCATGACCATATGGAAAATAAGTGCTTAGATCTGAGCTCAGGGAGCCCACATTTCCAAACTCGATCATCATTCCACCAGGCTTCTGGCATTTATATTTGTAAAATGTCATTTTCTCCTCATAAATTGTCCCCTCCTGAAATGATAGCTATAGCTGTGCTTCTACTGCTAGGATATCTTACAATGGTTCAAACAGAAAGTAGTTGCTGTCCATACGTTTAGGCCAGTGGTTCCCAAAGTTTTCCCTAGGTCCCTTCCTAGAATACATCCCTAGTATAGAGCTACTGAGTATGGAGTCTGTGAAAGGCATCTTATTCAGATCTGGAAAGTCATATTTGTTAGCCAATGCTGTGTATTAAATTACCCCTAAACTTAGTGACTTAAAACAAGTGTTTATTGCTCACACAACACCTGAGGGTCCAGAATCCAAGAGCATATCAGCTTGGAGGTTCTGCCTCAGGGGCTCTCAGGAGTTGGGGGTCAAGGTGACAGTAATCTGAAGGCCTGAGGTAGGCTGGAGGATGCACTTCCAGCAGGGCTCACTCGGTGGCTCTTGGCAGGAGGCCTCAGCTTCTCACCATGTGGATCTCTCTATGGAGCTACAGACTATTTTTAAGATGGGGCGGCTGCTTTTATTTATTTATTTATTTATTTATTTTTCCCCAAAGCAAGTGCTCCAAGGCAGACAGAAAGTAACAGAGGAAGAGAGAGCAAGCAGGGAAGAAGCCATAGGATGATGTATCATTCCTTCTGCTGTATTCTCCTGGTCCTATCGGCCAACCCTGATCTCAAGTGATGTGTGAGTGGAGACACCCGTGGCTACACAGACAAGGGGAATTCTTTAAGATCATCTTTAGCAGCTTGCTACTATAAACACTGTCTTATCCTTTCAGGACTAGTCATCTATTATAAGTGACAAAAAATTAGCCTAGGGACCAGCAGTTAGTGTAATGGCTATGTTGCTGGACTCCCATGTAGTCGACTGTGGTTCGAGTCCCGGACCTGGTGGCTTAAATTCATTCTGGGCACATGTACGTACGTGCCCAAGATCCCGAGAGGAGAACGAAGGAAAAGGGATTGTGGCGTGGCTATCCCCCCCTGGGGGGTTATTTCTCACTTTCTGTCTCTTTGTCTCTCTCTGTCTTTCTAACAAGTGCACAAGCCCTATAGCAAAAATCTCGATAGCAGTGATTTGCAATGGGGTAAACAAGGACCTGTAGCACGTGAGGCACCAAAGTGAACAGTGAGAAAGTGAATACTTTTCTCTAGTTCCTCACTGTTAACCAGGAGTGAAGACGTCATGAGCTGATAGAGCTGTAGCTTATATAATGGCTCAACACAGTGTCCAAAATGGAATAGGGCTCATGCAATGCTAACTGTCTGTCTTCTTTCCCCTCCAAATGGTCGCTAGTGCATTTTTCATCTGATTTAAGAGATTGTAGGAAAAAGGGGCAAATATGAGTTGTGAAATTTGCAAACAAAACTAGAAAAATACTTTTTCATTCAAAGAAAATAGTTCTTGGCCTCTTGCAGCAAGTATGTACCTCGAGAGCTTTATGTGGCCCCCAGAGCCCTGGAAGAATTGGGGCTACTCAGTATGGAGACAACTTCCCTGTGGAATACAGGAAGGGTGTGAGTAGGGGCTTGCCAGGTGCTGCATTCCATCAGGGGAGGCCCACAGAGACTCAGTAAAAATGGCCCTATTTGCTCTTACATTTGTTGTCATAACAAATGATGGCCAAGCTCTAGGTTGGATGACCATAGTCAGTCTGATCTCATTTTAGCACCTGGATATTGTCATTGTGTATCGGAGGAAGTAACAGACTGTGAACCTAGAATGTGCCATCCAACCTAATTCAGGAGCTTGCACGAAGCCATTTCCTTCACTGCAAGGTTGCACAAGGACTCAGGAGAAAGTACGGGTTTGTGCTGAATCTCTCTAACCCAGGGATGGAGTGGGCAGCTTAAGTGGTAGAGCAGAAATCAAGAACAGAGCCAGGGTAGACGTCTGAAGCAGGAGAGGGGCAGCCAAAGTCAGACAAAAGGAGGGACGCTGTCATCAGAGCCTTCTCCAGTCCCGTCGGCTCATCTGCAATGCCTTCATGCTTCTGGAAGCGCCGAAGAACAGCAGTCCTGAGAGGTGGAGAAAACTCCGTGTGCCAGAAATCCACTAAGGAGATTTATCCTGTTAAGAAAAAACTCTTTGATGAAAGTGCATTTAGAAGGTAGGATGGGCCCAGGTATGTCTATTGGAAATAATAATACTTCATGAGGATGAAATGAGACAACATGAGACAAGTGCAGAGCAGTGCTGGGCCCTGTGGAGGGGTGATGCCAGTGTCCTATTCCTACTGCAGTCAACGCTGTCAGTATCATCAGCCTTAGCTACTGATAAGTGTCCCCAGTGTGCTCAGTTTTCTTTCTGTCTTTGTTAATATGGAACCATCCCTCAAATGTATTCCTGAGTGACAAAGCAGGTTACAGAATGATAACTCAATATGTAACATTTATTAAAAAGACATATAGAAGTGGGACCAGCAGGTGGCATCATGGTTAAGTCGCTGGATTCCCACATGGTCGACTGCAGTTCGAGTCCTCTTTACTGCTAATACGGAAATAATTTCCCTTTCCTGTTTTCTTTTTCAATTAATTTAAATTATACAGAGTTTATGAATAATCTTGTTAAAAAAATTGTTTTTTTCACTTTTGCTACAGGGCATGTGTACTCACTAGGCAGACACAGGGTGAGAGAGAGAAAAAGTGAGAAATCAC
This sequence comes from Tupaia tana, assembly GCA_026018925.1. Taxonomy (NCBI): domain Eukaryota; kingdom Metazoa; phylum Chordata; class Mammalia; order Scandentia; family Tupaiidae; genus Tupaia; species Tupaia tana. The sequence goes on from JAKSZU010000003.1 coordinate 115,984,415, forward strand.
CTTCAAGGTGGGTGGCCACACCTCAATCCCTTCTCTTCCATTCTCTTCTCGGGATTTTGGCATGTACGTGTGCCTGGCATGATTTTCAAGTTGCTAAGTCTGGGACTTGAACCACAGTCAGCCATGTGGAACATAGCCGCCTTAACCTTCATACCATCTGCTGACCATCTCCTTGTAAAATTTTTAAACATTATAGATAAGACAGAAGCTGTTATTATACTAAGTTTTGTAACTTGCTCTTGTCTGGAGAAATAATCACTGTTTTCAACTTGTGTTAGTTTTCCATAAAATATAATCATAGGATACTCATAGGAATGTATTTATACTCTCACAAATACACAAATAAAAAAAATACATCAAAAGCTCTGTTCTCTGTCTCCCATTCTCTCTCACCACACACACACACACACACAAATATATATAGTACTGTTACTTCTCTATGTCTTGTTGTCGTTAGAGAGATTTTGCTATTGGGCAGGTGTGCTCACTGGAGAGATAGAGAGACAGAAAGAGAGAAATCACTCCCTGGGGGGGGATGGCCATGCCACAATCCCTTTTCCTCTCAGGATTTTGGGTATGCACACACATGTGTCTGGCACGAATTTCAAGCCTCCAAGTCCAGGACTCGAACTGTAGTCGAACATGTGGGAATCCTGTGATGTAACCATAATGCCATCTGCTGGTCCCAATTCTCTGTGTCTTTTTAATAAATGTTAAATATTGAATTATCATTCTGTAACCTGCTTTGTCACTCAGTAATGCATTTGAGGGATGCTTCTACATTAACAAAGATAGATTCACTTTATTCTTATAAACTGCTTTGGAACAGGCCACAGGATGGATACCATGTGAGTTAATTAGGCCTTCCACTGCTGAAGGGGATTCAGGCTGCTTCCTCCTTTTCGCAATTGTAAGTCACACTGCTAATAAATATCTTTGTCTGCACGAAGGGGTGCTTCCACAGGGAACGTCTGTGTAACGCAGGAAGGATGAGCAGCTGAGAGGACGTATTTACAGCACGTCTGATAAGCTGCAACATACTTTGTAGTTCTAGATTATGATCCAGCATTGCCTAAGAATTCTACAGATCAAGAAGGAAAAGTGAGAAAGGACTGGGGGAAGAAAAGAAAGAAAAAGTGGGCATAAACAGGCAATTCAGAGGATGGGAAATGAAAAATGGTTGCTACGTATATAGAAAAATTATCTGCCTTTCTGGCAATCAGGGAAATGCAAATAGTAAGAGAATATCTTTCATACACGAATTTGACAGACATTAAAGTATGTGACAATATCAGATGTGAGCCAGGGTATTAGGAAGCAGGTTTTCTTAGTTACTGGTGGTGGGGGAACAATTCAATAATGCTCTATGTTTAGAAACAGGATTCATTTTAAGCAGTCTTACAAAAACCTCCCTGCCACCACTGCCAGCTCTCCTGGACACAGAACCCTGGCTTCTGTCTCTGTGTCCTTCCCAGCCCTGGGGCCTCGCAGTGTGGAATAGTGTGTGTGGTTTAGGGAACCTGTGTCCGCCTGGAGGCAAATACCAAATTCCTGAACATCTAGTGATTATTTTCCTCCCCACCCCAGGCTCTCCGGCTGCCCAGCTAATCACCCCTCATTCCTTCCTTACAGGGTAGAACTTTTCTCCAGATTCCTTCAGAATCCCAATGAATTTGGTTTCTGCCACCCTTCGTGCGACTCCTACACCAACATGTTCAGGGCAGACTGCCTGAGTTCTAGTCTTGCCATGTTGTTTTCAGGATGTTGTCTAACTTGTCTCGGTTTCCCTGAGTGCCCGCCTCGGGGTAGTGGCATGTCGTTGGAACATTAGACGAGAGTGTGGCATGAGTAAGAGCTCAGTATTCCAACTACATTACCTGTCTGCAGCCCTCCTGTGGACAAGACTTCAGTTATTCCCTGGGAAACTCCTAGTACTCTTCCAGTACAACAAGAAGCCCTGAGATCTGGGGGCAGAGCTGAGAACAAATGGAGGGGCTGTAGGTGCATTTCCACCTCGGCTCAGCACCCCTGGCTACTTTCTTCCATGAATTTGCAGCTTTCTTTGGATCATTATGTCTTATTTTGTGTACGTGCTGAATGAAAACACACACAGTAGGACCAGCGAATCACATGTGAGGCACTTCAGGCATGTGATGTATGTGTCGAATGCTCAGTGAGTGAATACTTGGAGGTGGCAGGAGTGGGAGATGTGGATGTGAAACTCATTAAGAGGAAAACCTGGCTGTATGTAGAGCATTTGGACACGCAGTGGGAGAAGGAGGAAAAGTGAGAAATGACAGGTGACAAAGCCATGCTTCAAAGTTCAGTGATTGACAGTAAGTGGAGGAGGGAACACATATTTGCTGAACATCTGCTGGGTGGCAGGAGCTTACCAGACAGATCTCTGTATGGAAGGTTTGACCCTCACAACCCTCCCGAGGTCATAACTGGTACTTACTGCACTTGTTCGTGTGTTTCTGTTTTCAGTGAAGGAGGAAGTGATTCAAACTGATCTCTGACTGATTCTTAGCATCTCAGCACATGTACTTTTCTAAGTGTCTCATTTCGAAATCCTTCTAGTGAACTCCGGATCGGGACTGTAGATTGCAAGTGCAGCAGAAAAGTCAACAAAGAGTTAAGCTGATTCTCAGGCCACACAGGGAGAATGCACCCGTGTGCCCCAGTGATTGGTAAATGTTGATTTACTTGGAGGGCAGAATTGTTTGCAGTTACTGACGGGAGAGGAGTGTGGGCAGAGTTAGAAGGGACACGCAGGACCAGCAGTTAGCATAATGGCTATGTCGCTGGACTCCCATGTAGCCGACCACAGTTCGAGTCCCGGACCCAGTGGCTTAAACTCACGCCGGGTGTGCGTATGCGTGCATGCCCAGGATCCCAAGAGGAAAATGGAGGAGAAGGAATGGGGCGTGGCCATCCCCCCCCCCCGAGGGGGGGGAGGGTGATTTCTCGCCTTCTGTCTCTCCGTCTCTCTCTGTCTTTCTGGTGAGCGCATGTGCCCTATAGCAAAAACCTCGCCAAAAAAGAAAAAAAAAAATAAAGAAGGGAGAGGCCATGAGGGGTAGGAAGTTTCTGAAGAAAGTTTCCTAAAAAATCTACGAGGGAGGCCAGCGCCGAGGCATAGCAGTACCATGATGCTCTGCCGGCTGAAACGGGTGGATCTGGAAGGAAGGCCAGTTAAGGGTGCTTGTCTCTCTCTCTCTCTCTCTCTCTGTCTTTGTCTCTCTGTTTCTCTCTGTCTGTCTTTCTCTCTGAAGAAATGAATGCACAAAATTAAAACAAAACAAAAACAAGGAAATCTGTAAGAGAAAGAGGGGACAGGCAAAGTGCCAGAAGCAATTGCAACAAGTCGAAAGCAGAGCCCCCAAAAGGGCCCAGACAGTGAAGGGTGCAGTGGAAGAGAAAATGGGGAGAACCAGCAGCGTCTCTGAACGGGGCATCTTCCCACTAACCGTACCCATGATGAAGATAGCTCAAACTTGACATTCACTTAGTAACAACAGGGTGGCTAGAGAATTTCAGAAACACAATTGCATCAACAGAGGTGTTATTTCAATAGATTTATTCCATCATTTTCCAAAAATAACATTGCAGTGCACTGCTGTGAAGTGGAGTTTTCCAGAAGACCCTGCTTCTCGGTAGGCCAGTGCCTATTGGTGCTGTGGCAGTCAAACAATGGGACCTTTTACTGGCTTTATCTGAAGAACAAATTGTGGCTAACATCACATGGAAAGATTCTGGGAGCCAGCTGGTGGCATGGTGGCAAAGGCACTGGACTCCCACACCGTTGATCACTATTCGAGTCCCAGACCCAGTGGTTTGAAAGTCACACCAGGTACGTGTGTCCATGACCAAGATCCTGAGAGGAGACTGGAGAAGGGATTGAGTGTGGCCATCCCCAAGAGGGGTGGTTTCTCACTTTCACTCTCCATGTCTCTTCAGTGAGAGAAAGTGCTCTATGGAAAAAACCTAAAAAAATTTAAACAAAAAATCCTGCCAGCATGAACAGTGCCTTCACTTCCTCCTCCATGCAGTTGCAGCACCCTTAACTGGCCTTCCTACCATATCCACCCCAGTCTCAGCCGGCAGAGCATCGTGGTACTGCTATGCCTCGGCACTGGCCTCTCTCATAGATTTCTTAGGAAACTTCCTTTTATTAACTTCTAAATTGTCATTCTTTGCTCTTTCTGTGAAAACTCTACATAGTCACCTTCCAATGTCCACATTGCTGGGAACTATTAGGGGGACCAAAGTTCCCAGGACAACGTGTCACGCTTTATGTAAACAAGACCTCATTTCTATTATTTTCCTCTTAACCATGAGCAATTAAGCTGGAAACACAAACGTGAATTTTATTTGTGATGACTTTGCATGTCCTCTGACACGAACCTCATTCTCTTTGGGATCAGCAGAACCCTGACGGGCATGTAGATAGCTCTGCTGTACTCCGGTGTTCTTGCATGAATAATTCATGTATTAGCTTAATAAAATGGGAAGTTAGCTTGCGGGGGCCAGAATCTTCATTCCCGAATTAACATTCTTGTCTAAAATGAAACTCTGACTGGCATTTCTAGTTTGAGAGCCGATATCTGCTCTTCTTCATGCCGTGTCTTCTTTGAGGCTTACTGCTGTCAACTAGGGTGAAAAGGGGCTTAAGGAGAGGGAAAGATTCTTTGTCCACCTGTAGCCCAAAGATGCCTACTAGAGTCCTGTGACCTGGTACCACAGAGATGTGGGAGAAGAATAAGGAGGATGTCAAGTAAAAAAAAAAGGAACACTCCAGATAGGAACACTCCAGATAGTTTCCTGTTTAAGTACTTGTTGGTGTATATAGATATTATAATAACTTGGAAATTACTAGAATTAAAATGCCATCAGAAAAAAAAAAGAGATCGAATGGTTAAGAGACTATGTAAATATTTAAAAAGAAAGATATCACTTCATCCTCATCTTCCTTATGTCTTTACTAACTCATGAAATTACTATGAATAAGGGACCAGCAGTTAGCGTAATGGCTATGTTGCTGGACTCCCACGTAGTCGACAGCGGTTCGGGTCCCGAACCCGGTCGCTTAAAACTCACACCGGGTGCGTGTGCGTGCGTGCCCAAGATCCCAAGAAGAGAATGGAGGAGAAGAGATTGCGGCGTGGCCATCCCCCCTGGGGGGTGATTTCTCACTTTCTGTCTCTCTGTCTCTCTCAGTCTGTCTGGCGAGTGCACGCACCCTATAGCAAAAAACCTCTCAAAAAAAAAAAAAAAGAAATTACTATGAATAACAAGAAATACAAGTCACTATATGTGGAATGCTAAAAACTGGAATTCACAGGAACAGCACGAGAATGGTGACCAGAAATCAGCGGCAGGTGCAGGAGAAACAGAGAGATGCTGGTCGAAGGATGCCAGCGAGCAGTACGAGGAGTTTGTTCTGGAGCTCAGGTGTGCCGTGGCTGTCGTGAATATTAACGTATTGTACACCTGAACTGTGTAAGACAGAGATGGCCATGCACACAAAAGAGACCTGTGAGGTGATAGGTGTGCTAATTAGCTTGATTGTGGAAATCTTGATGTATACATTGACAAAACCTCGTGCCAGCCACAGTCACATATGCTTGTGGGTGCTGCTGTTCGGCACGATGGGGTCTTAGGAGAGGCCCAGCTTTGAGTCCTGGTCTACACTAAAACCTGAGCATGGAGGCACAAGTCTATAGTCCCAGCTGCTACAGGAAGTTAGTAATATAATGAGGCCCTGTTAAAAAAAAGTCACATTGTATGCCTTGAATATATACAATTTTTGTGAAAATTATACCTCGTCAGATCTGGGAATAAAAGAAGTTGGGGCCAGCAGGCAGCATGCAGGTGAAGGTTCTGATCCCACATGGCTGACTGTGCAGTTTGAGTTCTAGACCTGGCGGCTTGAAAATCACTCTGGGTGCATGTGCCTGCATGCCCAGAAATCCCATGAGGAGAATAGAGGAGAAGGGATTGTGGTGTGGCCATCCCTGTGGTGGATGATTTCTCTCTCTCTCTCTCTCTCTCTCTCTCTCTGGTAAATGCATGCACCCTATGGCAAAACTGAAAGAAAAAAACGTTCAAAAAAGAGAAAGAGGGGACTGACAGTTGCATAGTGGTTATGGCACTGGACTCCCACATGGCTAACCACATTTTAAGTCCTGAACCCAGTAGCTTGAAAATCATGCCAGGTGTGTGTACCTGTACATCCCCCCCAAAAAAAACATCTCAGGAGGAGAATGGTGGAGAAGGATTTCGGTGTGTCCATATCCCCCAGGGGAGTGATTTCTTATTGGCTAGCACATGTGCCCTATGGGAAAAACCTTAAAAAAAAAAAAAAAAGAAAGAAAAAGAAAAGAAAGAAAAGGAAAAGAAACATCCCAGAGGGGATAATGAGCTTGACCAGCAAGGAATGAATCAATTATTGAAAAACACAGTCAGTGTCCACCAGAGACATGAGTGGGGAGATGGAATAGGAACCAAAAGACTTCAGATTCGCCTGTCCCATGCCAAGACTGTTCCCCATGTGGCATAGATGTAGGGTATTGTAACCAACGGAGTTCAAGGATTGGTGTGCCTTTGGCAAGTCCAACCTGTGATGACATGGGTTGCCTGATGCTTTCAGATAGTCCATTCAAATTACTGATTTTGTTTGGCTATTTGGTTGGTTTCACGTTCACCCAAAACATCTCTCTGATTGTACCCTTCTTCCCTGGAAGAATTACCTGTGGAGTCCCTCTGCACTGACTTTGCAGATTTTGAACACCAAAATATTGTAGTCCTTGGCACTGTAAATTAATCTGTCAACACGTTTTGCATATTGTAAGATAAATAATATGCATGTGACATCATACATAATTCTTCCTGTGAGGGTCACTTCCAAGCAATTGATATGTTGGCACTCTGGTTCATGCATCTGTTTTGTCATTTTGTTAAAGGTGACTTTGTCTTTGGGGCCAGTAGTTGGTGTAATGGCTATGTCACTGGACTCCCATGTAGTCAATTGTGGTTCGAGTCTTGGACCCAGTGGCTTAAACTTGCGCAGGGTGCATGTACATGCGTGCCCAAGATCCCGAGAGGAGAATGGAGGAGAAGGGATTGCGGCGTGGCCATCCCCCCGGGGGGTGATTTCTTGCTTTCTGTTTCTCTGTCTTTCTGGCGAGAGGCAAGAGCACATGCTCTATAGCAAAAATCCTACCCCCCCAAAAAAAAGAGAGACTTTGCCCAACAGAAGCAGCTACATCATCAGGGCGTTTAAAAATCAGTTGTCTCTGCCTATAAAGTTTGATCTACTCTTAGAATCATGAAAAATTGCTCACAAAAACAAGTGCCTCCTTGCTGGATTTCTCAGGAGACAATCTGCTGATTTTCCAGCTCTGAAAGCAGAGTTAAACTGTGCCCACAGGAGTGCTAAAACATTGTGTCTTCCAATTCACTTCAAGGACTGGCACCGAAGTGTGTGGACAACACCTGACTGCCATCCCTAGACCTGGCAGAACATTGTCCCTTTTCCTATCACCTTGGGACTAACCATGTATGTGGATAGCTATGTCTAAGGAGCACCCCATGTCCCAAACACCGTGCAAAGGTCTCCAGTACATCATTTCATATCAGCTTCGCAACAAGTATGAGAGAAGGTCCTGTCATTGCCCCATGGCACGAATGAGGAAACCAGGACCCAGAAAAGTGAGGCTGTTCCCTGAGTCACGCGAAGGAGCTGCCAGGAACTGAGCACCCCAGGCTGCCTTTCCCCAGAACCATGTGCTTGCTGACTCCCTTGTTCCAGTGACTTGTTCCTTTCCTTTCTTTTGTTTAATGTCTTCAGTTACAGAATGGGACTGGTCAAGTTGGTGGCTTGTGGTCCTCCTATTGACTAAACCACTCCATGCTGGAAAGAGGGCTCTCTGCTCCCTGGTGACTGAGCGTGACCACTGAGTCGAGTCTAGCCAGTCATGGGAGCAGAGGAGGAGGGTGTCTATACACGTCTGTAAAATGAAATGTTGCTACCCTGATTGGTATGCACATCATGTGTGGGGAAGGGCGTACTTCATACCAGGCCCACAGTTCTGTCACTTACATCTCAGTACTGACTAGCAATTTCCTTGCCATCAGAAGTTGACCTCTATGTTGATCATGGCCGTTCTCTAGTAGAATTTCTGATTTTGCTATTCTTTCTCTTTATAGATTAAGTTTTTATCATCACTTAAAACTCTCCTAGCGTGGGGCCAGCAGGTGGCGTAGTGATTAAGGTGCTGGACTCTCGTATGACTGACCATGATTTGAACTCTGGACCTGGCAGTTTGAAAATCATACCAGGTGCATGTGTGTGTATGCCCAGAATCCTGAGAGGAGAATGGAGGGGAAGGGATGATGGGTGGCCATACCCTTAGAGATGACTTCGTACTTTTCTTCTCTTGTCTCTCTCTTTCTCTGCCCTACGGAAAATGCAAAAACAAAAACCTCCCAAGTTTTCTACCCTCATCAACACTACTATCATCTTTACAGGCCCTCAAATCTTGCTACATTCTTTATATGGATCCATGCTGGCCTGGGCGTCTACATTTATACTGCCTTGTTCAGATAAAACACAGGGTCTGTTTTGTGCATTTTCAAATTAATAACGGTCATGATGATTTTCAAGAATCGTGTTGCTATGCCACAACTCAAAGGTAAACAACTCTTGGGTGTAGATGACTAAAGCCAGGGAGCCAACCCCTTCTCAGAGACAAAAATTCCATAGTTAAAGGGACCACTAAGAAGAGCCATTTTGTGGTTAAGGCATTGGACTCCCACAAGGCCAACTGCAGTTCAAGCCCTGGACCTGGCGGCTTTCTCGCTCTCTCTCTCCCATGAGCACATGTGCCCTAGAGCAAATTAATAATAATAATAATAGTAAATAATTAAATAAAAAAGAGTCTATTTTACAGATAAGAAAACAGGCTCATGTAAACCATTTGATTTTTTCCCCTCAGTAGACAGCTGATAGTTGACTAGAGAGAAAGTGGTCCATACATATTTACCGAATGAATAAACAAATGAAAACTGGATGATGAATATATGGTTGATTTTTGCCTCCATTTATTTCATTTAAAGATATAAACCAGATAACTCTCTTCTTTCTCATAACTCTCCATTGACTTTCCATTATTTTTGGTATAAGAGAGAAATACTTTGACTCAGTCACAGCAGCTGACAGGAAGTGATATCACTTAGAAGACTGGAAACCACATAGGCAGCATGGTTTAGTTCCTAGGCTGACCTAAACACGCTGGGCACTTATAATCCTAGTAGATTAGGCTGGGGCAGGAGGATCTTGGCACAGGGAGACCCTGTTAGAAGTACCCATTTTGGGGCCAGCAGGTGGTGTAGTGATTATGGAGCTGGAATCCCACATGACCGACTATGTTTCAAATTTCAGACCCGGCAGCTAGAAACTCATGCCAGGCATGTGTGCGTGCATGCCCCAAATCACAAGAGATTGTGGCATGGCCATCCCCAAGGGAGGGAGGGAGTGATTTCCCACTTTCTGTCTCTCTGTCTTTCCAGTGAACACACATCCCCTGAAGCAAAAATCTCTCAAAAACAAACAAAAATCCCTGTCTCTGCTTCACTCTCATTCTCTCTCCTCCCCCTCTCTCTCTCATAAAGGAGACACACAAAACAGAAACACTTTAATTCTTTTCTTTTTAAAGAATTACTTATTTAACTTTATTTGTTATTATTATTTTAAAATTTGCTATAAGGCATGTGAGAGAGAAAGTAAGAAGCAAGGGGCCAGGTCTAGGACTCAAACTGCAGTTGGCCATGTGGGAGTCCAACACCTTAACCTTCACTCCACCTGCTGCTCCAACACTTTAATCCTAAGAGCTTTGTGGTCTCTGGCTGCCCTGCAGACTCAGTTTCCTATCCTTGCCTTTCTCCCTTTCTCATTAATTTCAGCAGAACTCTACTGACTTCTTGTTTTTTAGTTAATGCCACGCACATTCCTGTTTCTGTGTGGTCACTTACGTTAGTCTGTCTGCCTGGTCTTCCTTCAGGGCTTCATGAGACTCATTACTTTGCCCCAGTAGGTCTTTGCTCAACACCAGCCCTTCAGACAGGCATCGTTTCTTACTGGCTTCTCTGCTCAAACCAAAGCTTCATGGTATGGCTCACTCCTAGTCGCATCTTCAGCCTGCACATCTACTCAGCACGTGGAGCCAGTCACTGCTCAATGATATTTGTCGCATACATTAATGAGACCATATTGCCTCCATCGTAAAACGTTATATGCTCTTCTGAGACAATGACTAAATCAGCTTTTTGAAAAATATAAAGCATTAGTGCAAAAAAGAGTTCACCAGGTATCAAACACACACATGTGACCATCCATGACTAGTAGCTTCTTAGGGAAAGATTTCTTCTGTATGAAGTTATTGCAAGCTTGGAAACCAAGGAATGCATATTATTCCACAATTCTGTGCATATGTGGTATATAATGACTTGAATGATATAAAGAGAGCGATACCCAATGAGTTTCCTATCTAACTGCCTGTTTTTTGTTTCTCTGTTTCTTTTCAATTGTGATAAGAACAGTTAACATTGATCCATCCTCTTAATTTATTATTTACTCATTTATTTATTTTTTGGTTTTTGCTATAGGGTGCATGTGCTCATCAGAGAGAGAGAGACAGTGAGGGAGAAATTGAGAAATCAACCCCCGGGGATGTGTTACAATCCCTTCTCTCTATTCTCCTGAGATTTGGGGCACACAAACACATGCACCCAGCATGAATTTAAACTGCCAGTTCCAGGACTCAGGCCACAGTCCATCCTCTTCAATTTTACACTACACCGTGCAGTATTAATTACAGGCATATGGTTGCACAGCAGATCTCAAAGCTTAGTCCCCTGGCATAATTGAACTTTCTACCCTTTGAACAGCAACTCCCCATTTCCTCTTATTCCAACTCTGGCAATTGCCATTCTACTTCCTGCTTCTAGAGTCCGACTCCTTTAGATGCATCATGTTAACTGTCATGGAGTACTTGTTCTTCACGCATGACTTGTTTCATTTAGCGTCATGTTCTCCAAGTTCAGACATATTAAAAATTGCTGAATTTCCTTCCTTTTTTGGGCTGAATAATATCACACTGCATGCACATTTTCCTCGTCCAGTCATCCATCAGTGGACATCTAGATTGTTTCCGTATCTTAGCTACTGTGAATAAAGCTGCATTGAACACTGGAGTGCAGGCACTTCTTTGAGATTCTAACCAATCACTTTGGGTACACATGTAGAAGTGCAGTTGCTGGATCATATGGCAGTCCTATTTTTAATTTTTTAAAGAATCTCCATACTATATACCATAGTGGTTGTACCATTTTGTTTTTCTACCAACAGTGTACAAAGGTTTCAGTTTGTCACATCTTTGCCAGTACTTACCTTTTAAAAATATACATATACTTCCCTCCTCCTAGGTATGCAGTGATAGCTCAGTGTGGTTTTGATGATCAGTGATATTGAGCATATGTTCTCATACTTGTTGACTATTGTTCTTGGTTCCGCCGTATCCACAGAGATCCATTTTCACTGGTTACGAAAGTAGTATCAGGTTTGTTTTGTTTTGCTTTCTGTTTTGTTTTGCCAGAGGGTGTGTGCAGTTGCCAGAGAGAGAGAGAGAAAGGAGAGAGAGAAATCTCTCTCCGTGGGCATGGTCATGCTGCAACCCTTTTTCCTCCATTTCCCCATCCCATCAGGACTTGGGTCTCACACCTACACAGTATGTTTTCTAAACTACCGAGGCAGGGATTCAAATCAAATCTAACTTTCTATATCCAAAGACTTTACCACTACACTGAGGGCCAGCCCAGTCCTGGTTTGTAAGAAGTCACAGCACATCTCTCCACTAGATGGATGCAATCCCTGTACGTTTCATCAGAATGAATGAACTTAATTGATATCTGTTAAACCAGGAGCCTGCTGCCATCACAAATTCTGCCAGCCACTAGAGTGTTTTAGGATGAGGGTGGCAAGGCACCTGGCCTCCAGGAGAGCCCACACATGGAAAAGAGCAAGGCCGGGAAAGAAGTCAAGTGGGGAGCAGTGCACACGTGTGGCCAGTGCAGTTTGCTTTCGTGTCCCAAGCCTCCTTCCCTGTCTGGTCAGCACACATTGAGCCTGCGATCCTGTGCCCATGCAGGCTCACAAGACAATGCTCTTCAGAGTAGGAGTCTGGAGTGTGCATATTGTGACATTCTCCTGGGGACTTGGTCCTTTTGTCTCTTCTTCATTTTAAAGCTGCTTCTCTCACGACACCCCTCTGAAAGTCAGCAGGGCACCTAGCCTCTTAGAAACCAAGCACTGCTAAGGCCTCCTCTAACCAAGCCAGGGCCCCTTGCCTGGTGGTGGCTACCCCTAAGCTCACTAAGCAGCAGTGTCTGCCCAGCCCTGCCCTCTCCCAAGGGCCCGTGCAGCTGCAGCTGGTTACTCCTTGGCCTGGGGCAAGGCCCACACTGGGCATGGGCAATGCCCTCCCCGAAGCCTGGAGATTGTCCGATTCTGCAAGGGAGGAGCCAGGATAGAGTCTGGAATAGAGATGCAGATTCCACATTTGTTTTCCTTCTCTGTGGCTTTTCAGAAGAGAAACCTTTAAGGTTGTTTAGACCTTTGGAATCAAAAGCAAGAAAAGTAAAATAACAACAGAAAGAAGTCATTCTGTGCTTCCCTAAACTCTTGCTTGCAAACTCTTTTTTTTTCTTTCTTTCTTTTTTTTGGAGAGGTTTTTGCTATAGGGCGCGTGCGCTCGCCAGACAGAGAGAGACATAGAGACAGAAAGCAAGAAATCACCCCCCAGGGGGGATGGTCACGCCGCAATCCCTTCTCCTCCATTCTCCTCTCGGGATCTTGGGCACGTGCACACACGCGCCCGGCGTGAGTTTTAAGCCACCGGGTCCGGGACGCGAACCGCGGTTGACTATGTGGGAGTCCAGCAACATAGCCATTACGCTAACTGCTGGTTCCCTTGCTTGCAAACTCTTAAGGGACAGAGCAAGAAGGTACCTCTCCAGGGTGAAGGTAAGCCAGATTGCTACCTCCTGTGCTTCTCATGCCATTCCCGGAAGTGAAGTGTGGGGCACGTGGCCTCAGGAGTGATGGGAAAACTGTCCTTGCTCAGCCTGGTCCTGAGCTTGGCCCAGGAACTGGGATGTCGGCACACACACCTGAGTTCCCTGCCATGCTTAGAAGCCTGCACTCTGACTCCTAGTCATAAATATGACATGGCTGCTGCCAGTACAGGGGTTTCCAGGAACAGAACACAGTACGTTTTGTAGTTCAAGGACAAGCATTTCATTTACTCGTCATTTTCATCGCAAAAACAGACCCTAAGTTATCTTTTTTTTTTTGAATTAACAAAAGTGTTGAAAAGAGATGAGCATTCAATTCAAGATGTGTCTCTCTTGTTTCTATCTAAAAATAGTGGTTCATCCAAACAATAAAGCATGACTACTAGCTTCATTCAGATCTTCGCTTTCTTATATTTTTCTCTAAAATGGAATGGGTGATGGGAGGTTAAACTTTTGAATATTTGAACTCTAGCCTACCCTACTTAGGTACTTTAATTAGTACATTGAGATTCTCTCTCTCTCTCTCTCTCTCTCTCTCTCACACACACACACACACACACACACACACAAAGAAATGAAAAGAAGAAAGGGAGGGAGGAAGAAAGAAAAGAAAATGTTGAGGAAATAATGTTGCAGAGCTGCAAATATTTGGCTTAACCTGAAGGGTCTCATTTATAGCTCAAATCGATAAATATTCTAAAATACTTAACGTGTGTAGAAAAGGACAAAAATAAGATAACAGGCCAACAGGTTGTGCAGTGGTTAAGGCACTGTACTCCCACCATGGTTTGAATCCTGGACTTGGTGGCTTGAAACTCATGCTGGGAGTATGTGTGTGGCTGCTCAAAATCCCAGGAGGAGAATGGAGGAGAAGGGATTGCAACACAGCCATTCCTGCTGGGAAGTGATTTCTCTTTCTCTCTCTGTCTCTCTGGCAAGCACACATGCCCTATCACAAATATATCTCTAAAATAAATTAATAGCTAATACTAATATGACAACATTTAAAATGATAACTATTTATATTTCGTCTTTGCTTCTAACAATAAAAACATAACCATGTTAATTGTACAATAAATTTTATCTAGTGCTTACTACCTGCCGGCCCCCTTTCATAAGAACTCTAGAACATATCCAGTGGGGAACCCTGCCAGAAATTAAAGATGTGGAATTTTAGCCCTTTGTTATATCAACATATGTGTACACACATCTGTAAGTATGCATTATTTTGGTGCAAGAAAGTTTTGAAATGCATGCACTTTTTTCATAATATATGTTTTCCCTAAACTTTTCTGAGAGCCCTTGTACATATATAAACATATACTCCATAAGCAGTATGTAATGTTTTGTGTGTATTTTTAGAAATTTCATGAATAATGTTACATCATGTGTGTGATTTAGCAACTCTGTTTTCTTCCCTTAGCACCAGAGATTGAGCTGGCCTGGTTGACATAAATAGTTCCTAATTCATTTCTTCTAATTGCTGTGCACTATTTCCTATTGATAAATTATATTTTATTTATTTTTATACAGCTGAAATTATTCCAAATGATGTGTTGGTGAACATCATTTCACATGTCTCTCTGTGTTTATATTTGTGAATTTCTTGAGTCAAAATGCTATTGACATTTTCACTTTTATTAGATGTCCACAAATTCTCTCCAAACCACCTATGCCAATTTAAACTTCCAACAGAAGTAAATGAAATGCATCATAGATGCAATTGTATAGTGGAGTAGCCACAATGGGAAGGGAATTGTCAGCAGTTATCAAAGTGCACTTGTTCTTTGTCCCAGTGACCGCATTTCTGAGAATTTGTCCTACAAGTTTCCCTACAAGTTTCTCATAGTAGATGAGCAAGATTATTCAGTGAAGTACTGCTTATGACATCAAAACTAAAAACTACTCAGTTATCCATCAACCCAGCACTGGCTAAGTTAACTGTGGTATGTTTACACAGTTCAGTACTATGCAGTTATTAAAAAAATGGCTGTGCTTAATACACTGACATGGAAAAATCTACAGGATACACTAAAAAAGGCGAAGTGTAGAAATAGCATATGCTTTTTTGCATGTCAAAAAGAAAAAAGAACATTTAATCCTATTTGCTTGTTTCCTCATAAATGTTTTTTAAAAAGTAAGAAACAAATAAATGCATTTACTTATAGTTTTGAATGGTGACTGCATTTCCCTGAGACAGGGTTGGGAGCAAGATTTCTCCATTATAGCTTATATCATTTTGGTTTTTAAGCCATGTGAAAGTACTCCTTAAAAGAAAAACTGTGTGAATATTTTTTCACATCATTACGAACTTCATATTGTTTATCTTTTAAACCTCTTTTACATTGATCTACATTGATTTCTGTTATTTCTTTCATAATAATAATGGTAATAGTAATTGTAATGAAGATTACTGTAAAGATGGTAATAAGAACTTCTATTTATAAAGCATACACTTCATGTGTAGTGTCATTTAAGCATTTTACATGCATTAATATGGACTTAATCAAAACTCTGAGGCAGTATGTCCACCTTACAGATAAAAAGCACTGAGGAAGTAAGATGCTAACTTACCTGCACAAAGCAATCATGTTAGCCCCCATTCTTTTTTCACTTTTATTAATATTGCTATAGCCACTTTTGGGGAGAGAACTATTATTTACTGTATATAGTTTTCCTTGTATTTATGCTCAAGTTTTTAAATTACATACATACATATCTATCTATATATTTGTAGATAGATAGATAGACAGTAAATACTTACAACTGAATTTTAAAAATATTTATTTATGGGACCAGCAGTTGGCATAGTGGCAATGTCGCTGGACTCTTATGTAGTCAACCACAGTTCAAGTCCCGGACCAGGTGGCTTCAACTCACGCCGGGCGCATGTGCATGCGTGATCAAGATCCTGAGAGGAGAACAGAGGAGAAGGGATTATGACATGGCCATCCCCCTGGGAGGTGATTTCTTGCTTTCTGTCTCTCTTCCTGGCAAGCACATGCACATGCATCCTATAGCAAAAACCTCTCCAAAAAAAAAAATCTATATCTATATCTCTATATCTATATATCTATATCTATCTGTATCTATCTATCTATCTATCTATCTATCTATATATTTATCTAGTTATTTATTTATTTGTTTTGATTCAAGCCCCAGGGTCTGGAACTCAAACCATGGTTAGTCATATGAGAATGCAGCACCTTAACCACTACACTACCTACTGGCCCCTATAACTGAATTTAAAAATCTAACTTTAAATCTTTCTTTTAAGTCCCTCTTATTTTCTAAGTCTATTTCTTTTCTTACGAGAGAGGGAGAGAGAGAGAGAGAAAGAGACACTCCATGAGAGACTTCGTGCTGTGCTCCACCTCAGCCTCACCCGGCCCCACATGGGTACATGTGCCTGGCATGTTCAGGCCCCTCCAGACCGGAACCTGGACTCCCCACGTCTGCCAGCCTAGCAGGAATGGGTGCACTTGCTGGACTACCCTCTAGCCCCACAGTCTCTGCCACTGAATTGAGGGAGCCTACTTAAATTTATTGTGCTGTGGATGTAGTATTTATTACTTATTGTTTCAATATATTCTCTCCTTTGTGTTTATGATTTTCCTCTTGCTTGCTTATTTACCTTCGTGGCTCCCATCACTCCCCTCTCAGTTCAGAAATTATGCTTTTTTACCATTTCTTTCTTTCCTTTAAAAGTCATTTTTTCATTGTGAGAGTAAACTTTTTATATGTGAAATAGTTATAATTACTACTCTTTCATGAATGATAATATTTTATTATTTGATATTAGGTTTATAATTGTATTTTCCCTTAACACCTTGAAACCGGTATTCTCTTGTTTTGGGTTACATATTATTATTGAGAATCATCACATGATTGTCATTAATTGGTAAGTAATCAGCCTTTCCTCTCTATTGGCTTTTAGGATTTTCTCTTTATCATCAAGATTGTGCTTTTTGACTATGATGATTCTATGTATAGTTTTGTTTTGTTGAAATCCTCCTACTTATTCATTAATGGAAAATATCAAAGTTTATTTTCAATCCTGAAATATTATGAGGCACCTTTTATTTGAATGCTGACTGTCAACTATTCCATTATTTCTTTGTGAATTGGACATTAAGTTGGGACTGCGTGATCTATCCTCTGTGTTTTTGTCTTTCTTATATGTTTTTCAAAACCCTGTCTCTTTATAGTTCTCTCTGTGGCATCTTCTTAGTTTTGTCTTCCATCTTATAAATTCTGTATTCTTCTCTGCCCAGAGACAAGTTTCATTCATCTAATTACACTTCCATTTGTTTTTTTTTTGGTATCTGCTTAAATCCTGCTTTTTTAATCTCTTGTTTTGTTTTTGCTTCAACCTCCCCCCACCATGGATCATATTCCATCTTTCATTTCTTTGACAACATAGCATTATTTTATGAATAAAAATGTTCTATAATCTCTAATTTTACATGTGCAATTTTTCTCCTTGATAGATCTTTTTTCTATTGTTATTTTTAAGCTTCTTGGCATCATCATCTGCTTTACAATTTTTGTTTCAGAGTTCATCTGTGGGGATTTTTTCAGCTCACGGAACAGCTTTGATTTTGCTTCCATAATGGCCCTTAGAAGTACATGTCCACAAACTGGATCTGAGACTCTTCTGCCACCAGGGTGATTAAAGGTCAGGCCTTTTAGTGTGCACCTTAGATCCTGACCTTCAGTGGTAACTGTGCTTCTATTCTTAAGTGGGAGAATGCCTCCCACACTCATGAATAAGAAGCAATTTGGCCCTACCTCCCTCCCACCTTCATGGAGGAGTCTTCCACATATAATTATGTATTCAAGTCCTGTTCCAATGTAAGACTGCAAGACTCCAACATTAAGGGAGTACTCTGGTTTAAGTTCCTTCTTACCTTTAACTCTTACTTCCTACTGTGGGCTTTAACTCTATATCCCATAGTATGTCTCTTAAGCATTTTGTCAATTATTTTTGTTTGTTTAAAAGCTTTAGGTTCTAATGAATGCTCAATCTGTCACCTTGAGCTTTCTTTTCTATATATTCTAAATACCTCCTTCTGGAAGAAGAAAACTATCCCAGCTGAGGGATGTGCAGTTGGAGCTGGGATTACAATTGCTAGGTATTTACGACAGAGAAGACGTGTTGGAGGATGAGCACACAAAGCTTCATCTTGGTTGCAATTCTTACTTTTCTCCCATAGTGCTTCTATTCTGGGTTCATACAAACAGAAATCTCAAATGCAGCCTTCTGGGTGGCGTTAGGGGACACTGTGTGTGCCCATTTACCCCATCTCACACCACTCTTCACTACTGCTTACAACACAGTAAAGAAGTAATTTCTTTTTTTTTTATCGAGAGGTTTTTTTTGTTGTTGTTGTTATAGAGCGCGTGCGCTCGCCAGACAGACAGAGAGAGACAGAGAGATAGAAAGCTAGAAATCACCCCCCAGGGGAAATGGCCACGCCGCAATCCCTTCTCCTCCGTTCTCCTCTTGGGATCTTGGGCACGCACGCACACGAACCCAGCGTGAGTTTTAAGCCACCGGGTCCGGGACGCGAACCGCGGGCGACTACGTGGGAGTCCAGCGACATAGCCATTACGCTAGCTGCTGGTCCCAAGAAGTAATTTCTGATAGCTATGTCTTTAGCAAGAGTCAAAGGGGGGGGGGGGGGGTAACAAGAATGTATCCTTAAGGGGTAAGAAAAGGAAAAGCACATTACTGTGCGGATGTGAAGAGAATGCGTATGTGTCCCATGTGCCGAGCTGTGTTTGTCTGTATTGAAGGGATTCATGCCTCCTGCTTTACTCATTGCTGTTGGCAGCCTGGCTTCACAGGCTTTTGTGTTTTCCATCCCCATTTTAGACCTTACCATACATGCACAGAATTGCCCGTTAATTTGCAGAAACTCTGGTCCAGATGGGAGAGCCTCTCAGAGATTGAGAAATGTTCATTTATTTCTTTTTAGTCATAACCTTAAAATGGACTTTCATGTGAGCATATGTGTAAATAGTAGACAGCTCTTCTTACTAGTAACCATTCTATGGTACACATTGCCTTTGGTAAAAGGACTGATTTTATTATTTGAAGCCTTCTTTCCTCTAATATCTTTTCTGTTAGTGTCTAGCTGGGTCCAAGTGAGACCAGAATATGGTCCGCATGGAGGAAATACTTTTAGGTATGCAGAGTGAAGGGTGGAAATGACTGAATGAAGAAACACCTAAAGTAAATGAGTTAATTGACCCCTGTTTACACATTTCAGTTGCTTTTTAAAAAAATGTTGCTTTTTTTAATTGCCAGAAGGAACATACATTTGCCAGAAAGAGAGAAAGAGAGAGGGACACAGAGAGAAAGCATCCACCAATAGGATGTGGTAGCACAACAATCCTTCTTCCTCCATTCCTCTTTCCCATCAGGATTTTGGGGACAGATGTGCATGGGTCCTAGTGTGTTTTTCAAGACACTGTGTCCAGGATTCCAACCACTCAACTCTGTTGGATTGGGTTTTCTATGCACAGTGCTTAACCACTGTACTGCAAGGCTGACTCTTTAGCTATTTTAACATACTTTCGATTGTATCTTAGTTTGCTCAGGCTACTATAATCAAATACCATTAGCTGGATATCTATTAACAAGAGCAATTTATTTTTCAGAGACTGGGAAGTCCAAGATCAAAGCATTTGCAGTTCGGTGTCTGGTGATGGCTCATTCCTTGGTTCATAATTGATCTTCTCTTGCTGAGTGCTCACATGGTGGCAGCGGTGAGGGGTCTCTTTTAGGAGGCACCAACATTGTCCATGAGGGCCCCCCACTCTGAGACTCAGTCATCTCCCAAAGGCCTCCTCTCCTGATACCTAGGATGGGAAGAGTAAAGATTTCAACATATAAATTGTGGGAAGACATAAATATTTAAGCCCTAGCAAATGGCTTTCTTTAAAAAGGATGTTAACTCTGATGTCCACAGGAGTCCAACAGGAAATGTTCTCCTGGAAACTGAAGAAGAACATTACTGTTGTTGCCAATACATTGGGGTCACGTTTTGACTCTGCCCCTCCACAGCCATGTGAGGTGAGAGGTTATTCCACCTCTTCAAAACTGTTTCTTGGGAACCAGCAGTTAGCGTAATGGCTATGTCGCTGGACTCCCACATAGTCGACCGTGGTTCGTGTCCCGGACCCGGTGGCTTAAAACTCACGCTGGGCTTGTGTGCGTGCATGCCCAAGATCCCAAGAGGAGAATGGAGGAGAAGGGATTGCGGCGTGACCATCCCCCCTGGGGGGTGATTTCTCGCTTTCTGTCTCTATGTCTCTCTCTGTCTGTCTGGTGAGCACACGCGCCCTATAGCAAAAATCTCTCCCCCCCCAAAAAAAAAAAATTTAAAAAACTGTTTCTTCACCGTTAAAAGGAAAATGTTGAAATAAGTGATGATTTTGTGTGTGTGTGTTATTGCTGGTGCAGCATTACTCAAAAAGAAAATTCACTTTGCTCAATTTAGCAGTAAAATAGCTCCTCAAAAATGGATAATAGTATTGCTTTGGTCTAATGTTGTGTTGCTAAACAGAAGTCCTCCATTCCAGGTTCAGCTCTCAGGCCTCTGACTCCTATTTCTTTTGGAGAGTTTTTTTGCTATAGGGCATGTATGTGCGTCAGAAAGACACAGAGAGACAGAGAGACAGAAAGCAAGAAATCACACCCCCAGGAGGGATGGCCATGACGCAATCCCTTCTCCTCCATTTTCCTCTTGGAGGAACGCACGCACACACGCCCAGTGTGAGTTTAAGCCACCTGGTCTAGGACTCGAACCGTAGTCGACTACATGGGAGTTCAGTGACATGGCCATTATGCTAACTGCTGGTCCCTCTGACTCCTATTGATACACCTCGGCCACACAGGCATTAGCTACATTGGAGTCAAAGGACATTTGTACCTGTGGCTCCTGTCCAAAACTATCTTTGTCTCACCCCTACCACACGTGTGCGTGTACACACACACACACACACACACACACACACACGAGTTCCCCTAGCCAGGTCCTTCTCATCTTCAAGATTTTAGTTCAAGATTACACCTTTGAGGAAGCCTCCCCTGATGACACCCAGCCAGTCCTCATGATGTTCCTCCTTGGCCTACTCTTGCAGGAGCATGCTTTTTCCTTTGTTTTCTGTTTGTAATTGAGCGACTGTTTGATTGACATTTTCCTTTTGCCTCCTAGTAAACCAGTCCCTTGACAGTACAATAGTAACTCTTTTACCTGGCTGTGCCACATTGTACGTGTTCAGTAATAGTTGTTCAATGAATTAACAAAACTATTTTAGGTTCCAAATAATCTTCTCTAGAATAAGGGTGATAGTTTTAATTCATAAAATGGTGATGAAAATTAGATGAGACTACCTGCAGAGTGCCAGGGAAATATTGCTGTTCAGTAAATGGAAGTCAAGTGCCTCCAGTGTCCCTCTTTGGGGTAGATGCCTTTGCAGATGGTGACAGGAAACAGGTCATGTTCTACATTTTCAACTTACAAGCATGTGAACTTAAGCAATATGCTCACACAGCCTTGCTTACAATTCTTTTTAAAAAACAAAAAAGGAATTAACACTCCATAGAAAACTCTCAGCAGTGCCTGGACGCTAAACATGCTCCATAGGTATTGTCTATGAAAGGTTTCCCTTAGCAGAACTTCTTAGAAGCAGAGCCCACATGTCCCCTGTGATCCGCTTGGCTTTTTCTAGTTTCCATAACTGTATACTTTCCTCCTTAGCAATCCTTCCCTTTTACCCACTGATCTTTCTAGCATTTTCAGTAGGGTAAGAGATGAGCAGATGGGTTATGACCCTGTAGACGACCCTGGGATTCCCGGGACTGGGTGGAGTTCTGAACTCTGGTCAAAGGTCACACCATCTGTGATGAGCATTATCAAGGAGAGGGCTTCTCTGCTCTAGACCACAAAGGCTCTTGTGAATTATTTTAAGACTGCTTTTATATTTGAGGCAGGGGAAAGACCTGTAGAGGGACATAATTTTTACTGGCACTTGTGAGTTCTTTGAAGATTTTGTACTGGATTTGAAGCTTCTAGCTGGACAAAAAGCAGTGGCCACATAGTAAGGCCCAGTCCCCTGGCCCCCTACATCCACACCCGCATTCATGACCACATCTTCGAATATTTGACTGTTCTCTCTCCCTTCCAGTTCTGAAAGTCAAGGGGTCCCATCATCAGCATTTCAACCTGTCTCCCACAGCTGGCATCTCGAGTCAAGGCCTTCTGCAATAAGATGTTTTTAACCTAACCAGTTGACATGGGATGCAAGAAAGGCTGTGAAAGTTGAGTTCCAACTATCTAAATAAATGTTTATTTTATTCTGGGATATTTGGGATTTATACATGCATCTGTTAATCAAGGAATTTTCTGCTGGGGAATGGAAAGGTAAGACGAGCATAATTTTTCTATTTTTTAAAAAAGCAAAATAATTTTCAAGTCAATTGTGACCTCCTCACATTTGTGTTTTGGTCATTTCACTCTTGTTTTTCCATGCTCTAACAAGGTACAGTTTTCCTAACATCCTTTTTATTTTTACAACTTTAAAAATACAATGTCACCTTTTTTCACCTTTTTTTTGGTATTTTATTTTCGTTAAAGAGCTCTTGAAGGGATCCGTGATATATGAATCTGAGAGAGAGCTAAAGGATTGAGAGAATATCCACAATCCCAGTAGTACTTGAAATTTAGATCCAGCTAAGGCTTAATAGTAAAAGAGTAAACTGAAAATTCCCACTTTATAAATTCTATTTCCCCATTCTTATGTGCCTGTTTCTAAGGAAAAAAGTAGAAAAAAATGTAAAGTTTTGCTTGCTGCAATTTCAGTTCTTACTGCTGTGTTTGAAAATCCACAGGTACTTTATTTGCTCTTCTGACTGGACATTTCTGAAATAGTACCACTATCAGGTAGATCAGATTGTTGGCAAAAGCTTTGGCACCAAAGAGACTCAACAAATACATTTCATCACGCTGACCCTGTACTAACAGCAACTTTATGTGGATAACCTCATGGGAATGGAAGTTGAGAAAGAGCCATTTCAAGGCTGCCAATGCCTTAATCTCTGCTCTGTTCAAAATGCAAACTTGCTGCTTTTTATGCTCACAGTAGTCAAACAAATCTGTGGGATTTTTTTAATCCTCAGCATGGGAAGGTAGAGACAAAAGCAAGCAAGGGGAATCCCACAAAAATATATCTACAGTCACAATAGAAGAAAATGAACAAACACTTCCTTTTTTTTAAAAAAAAAAAAGGGGGGGGGGGAAGAAAAAACAAACAAAAAAATACATGCAGGAAATTCACCCAACCTCAATTATAAGAGGGCAAAAACGAACTTTTATTTGAAGCACCAACACTCACTTCTTTGTTAAGGAAAACTGGAGCACCACTCTGCAGACTTGAAGGCTCCTCAGTTATCAGGGAACTGTCTCCCAGGAGCACGCTCACCCGTTCCATGCAGCCTGCTTAATAAAGGCAGAATGAGTAGTGCAAATAAATTCTGTAAAACAGATGAGCATTTCATGCTTTGTTCTAACAACTATGATATTGATGTAATGGAAATTTCAGGAGATGTCTGATCAGCTCTGCCCGGAGTTGGCTGGCTTCCAGGAGGGACCCTGACTGTTCTCTGTAGAGCAAAGGAATCTCCTGGTGCTCAGCCCTCTGTGTCTCCCCACCTGCCCTGCCCCGCCTGGGACGGAGGCCTTCTGAGACTCTCACACCACCCGGACGTCACGGCTAAGACAGGCGGTGGACGAGATCCACAAGGACACGGGACTGAGACGCTTATCTTGACACAGGTCTCCAGAGGAGGCGCGGGAAGGAGTCCACGGCCTTGGTCTCCTCAGTATCTGCTGCAAGCCTGTCTGAAGCCCTGGGAACCTTCTGTTCTTTCTCACAAGGCCCTCAGAACTGTTAGGGGGTTCAGGAGAATGCAGGACTCCAAGTGGTTTTCAGAACATTGGGCAAGAGGCCCTTCGTCCCCTTTCTCTGTTAGTCATTACCAAATGATGGTTCTCAACGGGCGATTTAAGCAGTGTGGTAGCTTTGTTATGACTATATAGAGTGATTCCAAACCTATTGAGCGATTTTTTATTATGATTTATTTGTGTTCCTTAATTGAAACAAAATGGTACAGCGTTCTATAATAATGGTACCAAGCCCTACAACCCATAATAATGTGCACTGCTACTTTCTTCTTCTTCTTCTTCTTTTTTTTTTTTTTTTTCTTTTATGAGGTCTGGCTATTTCAGTTCGTCCTAACTACTTGTACGTCTGAGTGTGACATTCCAGATTGGATACAACCGAGAGAGCCCTACACTGTTCATTTCTAAATCCAATCCTCACAGCCTTGTTATCTTTGTCAGAACAACCTAGTAACTGCTTCCTCAATGTTTTAATTTAGATTTCTGCGATACACGAGGAATTTAGATGTTATCCCCACCCCCCCACCTTAAAAATGTGGCAGTGCCTCACTGTTTCTAGGACAGGCTAAAAAGAAACAGATCAAGCAGAAGTGAAGCCCTGAGATTTTATTCTAAGGAGTGTGCAGATTTCCGTTCTCTACGGGGATAGACTGCCTGAGAAAACAGTCGTGGCATGGCCCAAAGACTGTGGCGCTGGCCAGTAATGGTAACCAGGAGGCAGATTAGAAATGAAACAGAAAAAGGAGAACAATTCTTACTCCTTTTATTATAAACCTTACATGCAAACATTTTTTAAGTCCCTTGCACTGTACAATGCATCTTTTTATAAGTCTTTTTTTTTTTAACACATATTGCTTTATGTATTTAAGTTAAAGAATCATATTTGGGTGGAATTGAAAGGAGAGACCAAGTCATTTTCTAAATGGCAGCTTCTAGATCAAGAATTACTAGTCTTTCCTAGTCCTAATTTCTTGGCTAAAAAGTGATCATAGCAATTCCATCCAACCATGCTGGAACTTTAAAACACCTTTGCATTTTTTCCCCTGCATTTTGACCTTGAGAAAGTCAGGTGTCCATGGTTAGTGTATCTGGACATTAAACCAGATACCCAATCCAAATTCAGGAGAGACAAAGAACTATTGTGATAGGACAAATGCTTCCTTCTCAGGCGGCATTTGCAGTTTCACTCTCTTTGTTTCTCAGTTCACTGCTTTGGTGAAGTCTCTAGCAGCTGACAAACAGAGCCTAAAATTTAAGACACTCTGCAAAGGTCAGGTCTACTTTCTTTGCACTTTTTGTGAAAGAAGAACCCAGGCATCTTGCCTTGGAAAAGTAGCGAAACAAAACAAAACAAAAAGTCAGGTTTAAGCATTTATCCACTGGAATTCTTTGGCCTCCTAAACAACGTCCTTGTATTGATGCTGTTGTCACATTATTGAGTTCAGCTGTCAATTGCATCTTCCACAGAGTTTTGAATTTTAAGACCTGTGATCTGACAAAGCTGTGTGTTTGAAATCTTGAAAACAAAAACAAACAAAAAAAAAAAAAAGAGAAAAAGGAAAAAAAAAAAAAAAAAAAAAGAAATCCAAATAAGGGCAAGGGCAAAGAGAGTCCAGAGCCTGGTAACAAAAAGAAAAACATGATACTTGCTCACCAAGCCAACTTCCAAGTGTAAAGCACTCCAAGCTAATTTCCAAAGCTAATTGCCAGCGTCACCACTGAGATCTTTGTAGGAAAATGCAGTAACACTGTCAAGCGGCTTCAGTATTAAGTGCTTTTTGGTTGGGAAGATATCAATTTGTTGGTCTTCGGATTCATTTATTTTCTTTAGTCATTTAGATGCCTTTCCTCATGATGATTTAGTTTTTATTTTTTTTCATAAATATAGTCATTTTTTCATGATAAAGGAACAGTTATAATTCCTGTACATTTCAACAGATAAAGATCATCAGCAGAGAAGTGAATACTCATTGTTTTCTTTTAACTCCCTCCTCAGTCTGTAACTGAATCCTTTCAGCTCCTCCCCAAAGTATTTCAGGTTGGGAATACCGCAACCAGTCTTATTTTGTGGAAAGCAATGGATACTTCTTTAAGTAAGATTCCCCCCACTCTAATTGAACTCTCACCATCCAGGTGGCTGTGGTTATCCACAAGTGGAATCTGGCACATTCAAGAGAGAAGGGCGCCAGATCAGAACAGCAAGGATCACATCTCATGACGCTAACAGGAGGAAAGAGAAGAGATCGCAAAATCGAGTCTCTGTGTACGAGGCTGGAGCTTATGAAGAAAGAAGGGAGTTCTTGGGGGGGGAAATTTAGATTTTTTTTTTTCCCTGCTTATAAGAAAGGGAGCTATACGAGAACTTTCCATCTAGGAGCAGACGTAGCAGTCTTAGAGCTTAATTACTCTGTACCAGAGTACTCAGAGAAGACAGCATTTGTGGCCTGTGGACATTCTGACTCAAGGCCAGGATTATAATTATTTTTCCCTAAGAACTTTCAAAACTGCTAAAAAGATTGAATTCTATCTTTTAATACTGTTCATATCACTTTCTACATTAATGTCTTTGGCTTTGTCTTGGTGCCATGGACACACCCCTGTAAAACTGCTAAAGGTAATTAATTCTTTTCTTTTTTAAAAACAAGCATTTATTTAATCTTATTTATTAGTAGTATTTTTCAATTTGACCAGAGAGAGAGAAAGTGAGAAAATAAGCCATTGGATCTGGGACTCAAATTATGGTCGTACATGTGGGAGCCCAGTATCTTAACCACCACACCACCTACTGGCCCCAAGGCAGTTAATTTCAGAAGTAAGTTATTATTATATATGCTGTATATAATTATCATGTACTTTATATGTCCTGTCTGGTCATATATTGAGTAGAGAGTAAATCTTTAGACTGGCCCCATAGCCTAGTGGTTAAAGGAACAGGATCTCACATAGCCAACTGCAATTTGTATCTCAGCCCTGGTGGCTTGAAAAACACTAAAATGCTCATGGATGCTTGCCTAAAATCTCAATGGGATGGAGAAATGGAGGAGAAGGGGTTGTGGTGTAACCACATCTCCTTGATAGTGTTTTCTCTCTCTCCCCTGTCTCTGTATCTCTCTGGTGAACGCATGTGCCCTTTGAGAAAAAAGGGAAAAGAAATAAATTCTTTACTCATGTATATGTACTCTGTCAGTGTTCAGATACTTAAAAACGTGGCATGAGACAGATTTTTACTTGCGGGCAGCAAACATGGCCACTGGTATTGCACTCTCTAGTCCAACGTGAGGAGCAGCCAGACGCTGATTGTGATGTTGGTGAATGCGTGCTCAGGGCATATAAAATGATTTTGATTCAAATTCAAACTCTTGGGAAAGAAATCTCAATACTTATTTTAAAAAGCAACATTCAAATGTATTTCAGAAAGAAACTCCATCTTTCAGGGGTTTTCTGTCTTGCTGCTCTAGTGGAAATCCCTTGTCTGCCTGCCCAGCATCTGTTCCCTTTCTTTTAGTTACACCTCTTATTTCCTTAGGGAAGAATCTACCTCCATAGTCCACTCCCCCAGTTTCTTCACTGTCCCCTCCACCCCTGGACATTGCGGTTTGAATAAAAACTATCTGTGTCCCTGGGTGCAGGGCTGGGCTTATGGCCGAGGATGGAGCGAGGAGAGCGTTTATTTCACTGGCTGTGGTCATTATTGGTTCATGGATGGACATAAACCCTGTCAAAGCAAGTCAAACTCAGCACAGTCTTCAGTGGGAACAATTAAGAGATGTGGAGAGAACTGACCAAATTATGGGCTTTGAGTTGCTGGGAAGACATTTTTCCATCAACAAGAAAGTAGAGGGACTACAAAGAAGTAGATTTCAGAATGTGTTTTGGAGACAGAGCCAACAATACTTTCTGAGTCAGTAATATATGCTTTTGGCCTGGTTGTAGATGATGAGAAAAGGTAGAATTCTTGGTTTCTGATATGTGTTCTGGATTTTTGGTAAAAAAACTAGAAGGATGGTGTTGCCATTTACTGAGCTAAGGAAAGATTGAAGAAGACACAAAAATTGGAGTGGGGGTGGGGAAACAAGCAAGATAGACTTGGGGATCATCAGCATTTGGTTGGCATTTAAAGCCATTGAAATGGACAAGATGCTAACTCTTGAGTATAGGGACATTTATGTCTAGGGTGAAAACGAGGCTCTGACAGACATACTGAGAAGTGGTTTAATGACTCTTCTATCCCTGGGAATAAATCCCAAGCATCTGCACATATTAAACAATTTATCACCTGTCCCTTTGCATTTTCTGATTTCTTCTCTTCCTATTTCCTCCCTGTACCTTGCATTCCAAACACTGTACCTCCCTGCAAGCCCTTGACTGAAATGGTTTTCGGTTCCCCCAGTACCATCAATCTGAATGCCCTGTCCTATCCGTTCCAAGTATTCTTCCATCCTGCTCCAACTCACCTTTGGTTTGTCACACCTTAATTTAGAAATCACTTTTTCAATTTTGTAAAGCTTATTTAGTTACTTTCTCAGCAAAGGTGGGGGTATGGGTATCCCTCCATAGGATCTTCATGTCACAGTCCTCCTCTCAGCCTTGCAGCCAGACAGAATTGCAGGTATACTTGTGCGTATGTCTGATGTGTTCAGGAAACTCGGGACTAGAACTCAGTGACTTCCCATGTGGCTTCCACTGCCGCTCAGCAGTGTTTCTACTGTCTGTGCTGCTGGGCCCATGTCACTCCCTCCTTGAGTTTAGACTGGGACCCCTCTTAGGGCTTCCTGTATTAGGTTGCTCGTTTTTTCTTGTGCATCTACTTCTGAGTGTCTTCTGTTAGAAAGCTCTCTGAGATCTGGGGTTTTGTCGTTTGTTCACCCTTGTATCCTTGGAACCCACAGTGGTCACTGGCTCCTAGTAGGTGCTTACACAATGAATCAGGTGCATATCTGACCAATTGATTTCCTTTTATATTTTTTCTTTTTCTTCCCCTTCATTGTGCTATAGTGTGTGTGTGTGTGTGTGTGTGTGTGTGTGTGCTCACCAGAGAGAGAGAAAATGCAAAAGCATTCCCCAGGGAGACAACCAGGTCCCTTGTCCTCCATTCTCCTCTCAGGATTATGAGTAGACTCACATGTGCTCCTGAATTTTTTTACATGTCCCTGGGTCTGGGACACAAACCACACAGTTGACCACTAGCCAGCTGCCTTAACCACCATGCTACCCAGCTGACCCCCAGTGGATTTTCTGCCCCACCAGTTTTTTTCCCCCAAGGCAGTCCAGTGCTCTGTAAGGGCTTCACTTAGCACGATGGATCTTACACACTGACATCAGAATTACCTGGGAGATTGTTAAAATGCAGGTAGCTGCACTACAGCTTCGGAGTCTTCAATCCAGTAGGTCTGGGGCAGGAACTGAGATTTATGAAAAATTCTATCAAGAGCTTTTGCTTTAGGAGGTACATAAGATCCATGTGTGTGGCAAAGCAAAGCTAAAGGTCAACGTAAAATAAAGACAGAAGTGGTCCTCAGAAAGTTCATGGGAAATGCCTATTTTGAAAAAACTATGCATATATTCTAAAAATTTTTTGTAACAAAATAAATTCGTACTTTTCTTCCATTTGCCACGAACTTTTTAAAGTCACTCCATAGATATGATTGTTTTTCACCTAACTATATGATAAGTGGTCTCTGCCTTGAGTGGTTTGAAAGTTTTGGAATTAGCTATTGTGCAAGTTTAGAGCACTGTTCAAGAAATCCTGTGTCTTTTCAGAGGCCATGTAATAGATTTCCTGGGCAGAGAGAAAAAAAGTTATTCCTTTGCCAAACATGTGGAAATTTGGGGGCAATTAAGTACCCATGTCTACCTAATATGTGCTTTATTAATGATAATAAAAAATAATATTATTTAATGGTATGTGTTTAGGTTGAACCTGGAAGGATTTTCTAATTTACATTATGAATGATGATAAGCATTACTAGTTTTTTGTTGTTGTTGTTGTTTTCATTTGCATAGAAAGTGGTACAACTTTAAATTTTTCAAAGCATGTGGAAATTTCAGTTGACTTTCTTAGCCAGCATGGGAGTTAAAAGTCGGGACTAGTTGGGACCAGCAGTTGGTGTAATGGCTATGTTGCTGGACTCCCATGTAGTCAACCACAGTTTGAGTTCCGGACCCGGTGGCTTAAACTCACGCTGGGCACGTGTGCGTGCGTGCCCAAGATCCCGAGAGGAGAATGGAGGAGAAGGGATTGCAGCGTGGTCATCCCCCTGGGGAGTGATTTCTCGCTTTCTATCTCTCTGTCTCTCTGGTGAGCACACGTGCCCTATAGCAAAAACCTCTCCAAAAAAGAAAAAGAAAAGTGGGGACTAGTTTCTTCACCTGTAAAATGAAGCAACTGAAACTGAACTAGTCACACCTCTCTTCCCGAACAAGGTCCCTTCTAGTTTGTGAAATGTCTATGTTATCCTTTCAAGTTTAAGGAAACAGAGACGTTGAGTAGCTTACTTTAAATTACAGAGCTAGTTAATGTGACGAAGGAGAACTCAGGTCTTTTATGTCCCAAGTCAGCGGTTTTTCAAAACTACCACCCAAGGCAGTGGTGTGGATCAGGCTCATGTCACCCTTGGGCAAACCGAGTGGTGATTCCTAGAGCTCACTGCTATCTCCAGGATTCAGGGGAACTGGACTTTCCTCCCAAAATGTTGCGACAGTGATTGGAAGTGCAGCAGGGTCCAGAACGTACATTAAAACATACTAATCATGTGGCATGAAAGAATCATCTAAATGTTTTGGTGGAATGTTTGCCTACCTTGAGAATTATTTTGCAAAGACTGAAGGTAATTTGGTTGCCGGTAATTACTTTCTAAAGCAAACACAGCCCATGCGTAAGGGATATCATAATTGTCTTTTCTAACTGGTTTCATTTCCAGCCAGATCTCCCAATTCCAGGGTGTGCCCTCCTGAGGACCCGGAGGGCACACAGAATGCAGATTCCCACATGGGGTGACCAGATGTCCCAGATTAACAAGAACCACACAGGAGCTGGAGCTACTGTCTTGTTGGTTGTGTACTGACATTCTGGAGGGAGTGCCCTTCCAGAGCAAGGTTCTTGGAACTCTTTGAAGGGGACACACTCACGTCTTTCACCATTTTGGTCTCAGGAGGATGAGGAATGAATCTCTCTGGCCAACCCGGGGGAGTATTTGATTGCTTTTGTTTGAAAAGAAATGTTTCCAGTTCTATAAAGAGCTTTCCTTTATTCCTAAGAAGAAAGGAATGATACGAGCTTACACATTTTGTAAGACTCCTAAAGGGGGCATTCCTGAAAGTTTGCCACTTGGGATAGATTACTGAGCGATTCCAGGGAGAGAGGGAGACAGGGACAATAGGTACTCACCCAGAGGAGACATTGTCTTCTGTGCATTAACAGCAGCAAGTTCTCAGAAAGCGAGAGGGGGGATTTGGGATCACAGCAGACATTTCAGGGTATTGCTAGAGTGCCGTCTATTTACTGGGCTTCCACAGGGCGCAGAAGTCTCTCTTGAAGTCTACATTAATCACTACTTCTCCTTGCAAAGAGGAAATGTGTTTCCTATAAGCCAGTTCTTATGAATAGGGCTGATTACAAAGCTGTAAAAGTCAGACATGAATTAGTGTGCAGGGTCCCTAACGTCCCCGAATGCCACACCAAGGCATGACTTTTAAGTGCAATTATAACTTCTGGAACCAGCATAACATGATGTTCTGCATTTGAAAATCTGGGAAAGCATCTGCAAGAATTTCTTATTCCATTTGCTATTTGCATACTTGCAAAATGTAAAAACCTGCCTTGGCATATGTCAGAAAAGCTACAAAATCTTTTTCAGAAAAATGGAAGAAAAAATAAAACGCGGTGTAAATATTTGTGTCAGGAACTTGATTAGGACAAGGTCACATTTCTCACTTTTTCTTTCTGTTAATAGCTCCTTGCTCTTCTTGGCATGATAGTTTCAATGGACAAGCAGTTAGGAGAGAAAATGTGTTTTACTCTAACGTGTTAAGGAAATACTTGCTCCAATTAAATGGTGCAGCTAAAACGTGGTCTCAGCCAATCAGATTTCAGTAAACTCCTGGTGAGTTCTGAGTGGCCCGAGGGTTTTTTACCAACTGCAACCAGAACGGAGTCTTGGTGTCCCTGTTTCTGTCCATCCTCACCCACTCTGCCTCCCTCCTTGAGCAATCTCTGAGTTTCGATGGGTCATTTTGTCTACATTTCAGTAAACTAAGGGTGAGCCGAGGTGCCAGCTCTAAGTATTCGTCATCACATTCGCAGCCTATGACGGCCGGAGCACTTCGGGGTGGTTGGGTAGGGAGGGTTAGTGGTTGAGTTCTGTCTTGTTGTTGTTTTCTCTTTTGCAGTTAGGTTTCTAAGCATATAGAAAGAAAATAAACCCCTTTGCAAAGTCAAAGATGCTTTTGTATGCACAGGAGGGACACAAAGCAACAGCATTTGAATGAGTAGCAATGAATGAAGGAGTAAATTGAAGGTTTCAAAATGCCCAGATTGAGAAATGCCTCCTGGACCTTGCCATGAGGCTATTTACTGAGCACGTAGGTATCACGTGCCTCCCTTTCGCCAGCTGCAGTTCTGTGCACTGTGAATACGACAGAGTAGCAACTACAACTCTTAGGATCGAGAAGCTATTACCTCTTGAGGGTGAAAGACGTATGCCAGATGCGGGGTCCATAATGGAAGATCGAGCAGGTGCTCTCACCAGTCACCAGGGAAGGCAGTAAGCTTCACGGGCCCCAGGTCAGCACCTAGCAGTTATGGCCACAAGGAGGTCGATCAATGGGCTCCCACTCCTGCATCAGGTCATTGGCCTTATCTCAGGACAGAGGTCGCCACGACTTGCAGTTCCTGAGCCCAGGCGCTTTCATAATAGGTAGGGTCACGGGCTACACACACTATTTTTAAAATAACCTATTTTTAAAATAACCTTTCCCTTAATTACAAACGTACTACTTCATGGCTTCATTGGAGAAATGTGAAGTTGCCCAGCTGGTATCACTGGATTCTGCTATCCTGGCCAACATGCTTCATGCATTTTAGCAATTATTACTAATGGCGCTGATTGGGCAGAAGTGTGCACAATCTATGGACTAAGCAGTTGTCCTGTGCGGTGGCCAGAGACCCAAGCTCTGCCCAGTAGAGATGGTGATGATTAACTCGATAGCGATTTGATCTGTAGAATGAGTTAACAGTTGACAGCAAGGGCAGAGAGAGACCAAGAAGCAGAGGGGCAGAGATTAGCAACCCAGTATTGTGGGAGAAAAAGGGAATTAGTAACAGTGATAATAATAACTGAGGTGTAGTAAGGATTTGTTATATACCACACACTGTTCTAAAAGCACTTTATGTAGAGTAACTCACTTACACCTCACCACAACTCTATGGAGTTTCTCCACCTTCCAGATGAGGAAATGGAGGAACAGAGGGGTTAATTAATTTGCCCAAAGGAATAGCGACTAGAAAGGGGCATAGTGGAGCTATAGAGCCAATTGTCCGGCTCTAGAGTCTGTGTTCTTATCCTAACACTCTATAGTTCCACAGTGGAATGCATATATACACTTTTAAAATTAATTAATTAAAATTTGCTGTAGGGTACATGCACTTGCCACAGAAAGAGGGATGGAAAGAGAGGGAGAGGGAAAAAGCACCCCACAGTGGAGTGTGGTCATATCACCCTTTCTTTCTTTCTTTCTTTCTTTCTTTCTTTCTTTCTTTCTTTCTTTCTTTCTTTCTTTCTCTTTTTTTCTTTCTTCTTTCTTTCTTTCCTTTCTTTTTCTTCTTCCTTTTTCTTTCCATCTTTCTTTTTCTCTTTTTTTCTTTCTTTTTTTAAGATATTTTTGCCTTAGAGCATGTGAGCTCACTGGAGACAAAGACAGAGACAGTGAGAAAGAAAGTGATAATCAACCTCCAGGGGAATGGCCCTGCCACAGTTCGATTTCCTCCATTCTCCTCTGGGACCTTGGGAATGCATGCACACATGTCCAGCATGATTCTCAAGCTACTGGGTCTAGGACTTAAATCAATGTCAGTCATGTGGGAGTCTAGTGATGTAACCACCATGCCATCTGCTGGCCCCATGCCTGGAAGGTCTTTTAAGCTCCTAAGTTTGGCACTTAGACCAGACAATAAGTTGTGTGGGCCTGTGGGCCTATGCTCCCTTAAGCACTAGGCCATGGGGTCAGCCCAATATTATATATTTATATTTATATATATATATATATATATATATCTTAAACTCAGTCAGTAGATTCTGAAAGCCTCCAGGATTTTGAATTACATTCCATTGTCTGGGCAACAGCTGTTATTCTTAGACTGCTGCCCAGTCCTGAGTAGGTGACCAACTGTCCTGGTTTGCTAAAGAAGTTCCTGGTTTCAACACTGAAAATCTATTGTTGGGTTAGGTTCTGGTCTTCTTCATTTCTACCCACTCTTCAAAGTAAGACCTTGCTATTTAGAAAAATGAGTAATTTTTTGTAACCTTGAAAAGCCTGGTCAAAGTCTTTGCTTCTGCTCTCAGGACTCTGTAAATTCTTTCTCCTCAGACCCTCATTGCTCTGCTCTTCCCTTCCTCCTGATGGTACTGGACAGGTGACCATCAGAGTTACCTCCTGCTACTTCTCTATCTCTGCAGGATCTTCTTCGGGTTTCTTACCCCCACCCAGTAATGCAATGATCAACCACATGTTGACAAAGCCTTTTCCTCAGAAGTCACCTCACCTGGTGCCCTCTGTGCCACAGAGATGTCCAGGAAGGGACTTCACTCGAGGAAACAGCCTAGAGATGTACAAATTCCATCTTCCTATTTGATACAGACATTCCCTCGCCCCATCCTGCAGGGTACACCATTCTTCTCGTTATCTCTAGCTGTAATTTCCAGGAAGTTCTCACTCATATTCATATGAAATAGGAAAAATTCTGAATTTGCTTTCTGAAATCACCAAGAATAAGTCTGAGCCAGTAGAATGATGGTCTCCTTGAAAGGAGCAGAGATCACAGACTAGGCAGAGGAATGAGTCTGGAGGTTGATCTGATATGTGCAATGTATTCACGAGGATGAAGGGCATGGTTTCTTGGGCTCGGGAGACAAAGGCACCCATGGTGTCTTAGGTGCACCAGGTTTTAAACTAGAAAAGAGACCAGCAAGCTAAGGGGAGCCCTGGCACTGGTGGAAGAAAGTAGCAGTAATATTTTTCAGAAACAATGTGAAGGCCTCAAGGAAAACTACAAAATGGAAGGAAGGGAACAAGAGGTCAACACCGTCATTTTCCAGACGAGTCATCCAAGGCCCAGGCAAAGCACAAAACTTACGTCTAGCTAATGATGGCTGAGGAAGGGAACAATGCAGAGGGTGTGGCACATGGGTAATGAACAAAGGGAGGTGGAGATTGAAGTCAATTTGGGCAGTCTCGAAGAGGTATTAGAACTCATGATTGAAAGGCTATAGGAAGTACACAACCTCTGTCAAGCAAACTGGGGCAAACCTCCAACCTTGATTGCACCCACAGAAGGCTGTCCCAGGCATGGGAGGGCACAGAACACCATGTCTTGTGAAGAAGAATGCGAGAGTCTTCACCCCATTGGTTCTGGAGAAGAGAAGATGTGGGCAAGTTATTATCACTGTTTTCAAATACAAAATATCTTGTACATAAGTCCACTTATAAGGAAAAGTAAAGAAAAATTTTAAAGTTAAAAAGTACATTTTGAGGGGCCAGCAGGTGACATGGAGGTTAAAGTGCTGGACACTTCCGCATGGCTGACCATGGCTCAAGTCCTGGACCTAGTGGCTTGCTTTCTCACTCTCCCTTTCCTTGTGTCTCTCTTTGGTCAAATTAAAATAAATTAATGAATAAATTAAAAATTAAATAATTTTGAAAAAGTACATTTGGGGTCAGCCCCATAGCCTAGTAGTTAAGGGAGTCAGATCCCCCATGGCCAAACTGTGGTTTTAGTCCTGACTGTGATGGCTTGGAAAACATTCTAGTTATGTGTGTGTGCCCCAAATCCTAACAAGATGGAGGAAAGGAGGAGAAAGCACAGTGGTGTGACCACACCTCATTGGGTGGTGCTTTCTCTCTCTGTGTCTGCCTCTGTCTGGTGAGTAAATGCTTCCTCTGGCAATTAAGAAGACAAATAAATAAACAAAAAGTACATTTGTTCATTATATTTATTGCTTAAAAACTTCAAAAATACTAAAATGTTAAGAAAAAGTTACTTTTCCATCTATAACATTTTTAACATTTTATTTAAAAATTTCCCAATTGTTTTTATGCCACCCATATTTTTTAAGAATTGAGAATATGTTTTGTATGTAATTTTCTCTTGTTAATTATACTAAACATTATAAAATTGGTATTTTCTTACAATATTGAAAATACTTCATAAACTTTAAAAATCAGCATAATATTGCATTAAATGGATAATTCATAATTTACTACATGATTTCTGTATTAAAAATTTGAATGAACTCCTACCCTGAGGACAATAATCATACGCTGATCTTTGTTTGCAGTTTCTGAATGATTTCCCTCACATATATGCCAAGAAACTGAATAATTTGGTTGGAGAATATAAATGATTTAGAGTTATAGATAAAATTACAAAAACTAATCTTTTCAGAAAAATTGTATAAACAGACATCATCACATCACTGCATATAAGTGTCCATCTTGTCCAATTTTCATCTACAAAACCCCTGATCTATAATATTCATAGTATAAATTTACTAATTTCGTAGGTGTGACTTTTGTTGTAATTTTCAATTCATTAATAATTACTGAAGTTGAAAATCACAATCTATAAAAATGCATGTCTGGGACCAGCAGATGGCGGAATGGTTACGTCTCTGGACTCTCTGAACTTTGATGTAGTCGACTGCAGTTTGAGTCCCAGTCCTGGCGGCTTAAAACTCAAGGTGTGTGTGTGTGTGTATGTGTGTGTGTGTGTGTATGTCCTGAGGGGAGAATGGAGGAGAAGGTACTGTGGTGTGGCCATCCATCCCTGGGGTGATTTCTTACTTTCTCTCTCTCTCTCTCTCTCTCTCTCTCTCTCTCTGGTGAGTGCACATGCCCTACAGCAAAAATCTCTCTCTCGAAAATAAAAAAGGCACCAGCGACCAGCAGTTAGCGTAATGGCTAAGTCGCTGGACTCCCATGTAGTCAACCGCGGTTCAAGGCCTGGACCCGGTGGCGTAAAACTCACGCCAGGCGTGTGTTGTGGGTGTGTGCCTAAGATATCGAGAAGAGAATGGAGGAGAAGGGATTGCGGCGTGGCCATCCCCCCTGGGGGGTGATTTCTCGCTTTCTGTCTCTCTGTCTGTTTGGTGAGCACACGTGCCCTATAGCAAAAACTTCTCAAATAAATAAATAAATAATAAATAAAAGTTCTACAAGAAGTGGAAACCCTAAGAGACCAATAAAATACTTACAACTTTTACATTTTCTTAAATAATCTCCCCTATGCCTTCAGATAGTACTTGATTTAGTTGTAGTAGGTGGAGCCATATACATGTTTTCTGAAATGTTTAAGAGACAAATAATTCTAACACTTCATTAATTGGACAAGAGAACAAAATTTGAGGAAAAATAATTTATTTGTTATATTAGCAGAAACACCTGTAATAAGTAACAAGAACCAAAATATAAGCACACATACATACATATATACACACACACACAAACAGCATCAGTGATAATCTCACTTATGAAGATATTAAGTTTATTATTAAAAATTCACATGTAGCCATTTATTTAAAAATATCCCCTAAGCCAAATAGGATTTATACAAGATGGGGAGGGAATTAATATTGCAAACTTGATTAATTAATCAGATAACTCAATCAAGAGAGACATTTGTGTGACTTTAATTGATACTGAAAAAGAATTCTGTTTAACATCAGTTGTTTAAAGACTATCAAATAGGGATACAAGAATGCTTCTCAAATATGATAAAATGGTATGTATCTCAAACCCATATCCAATATAAAATCTTTGTGATGAAATAAATATTGCAGACATTGCCATGACATCAGAGGGAAAGAAGATGCTTACTTATCCCATTTGATTTGACAACAAATTAAAATTAAATTATAAATACCAAAAAGGAAAAGTCAAATGTATTATTACTCTAAGGTATAAGGCTGTTACATAGGAAACCCACTAGAATAATGTGAAAAACAAACAAAGCAAGCATTAGCATGAATCAGATGAGTAAATGAGAGGGCCAGTTATTTTGTCTCATAAGTTCTTTGAGGAAAAGGAATAGCCTAAGGTCACCTCAGCTCCATGTTTTTTCCGTGAAAATATCTCAGAACATGTTTTAAATTGTAGCTCATCTTTCCCACGGTGGCTCCTGTGTTTAGTGACAGCAGTAGTGTATGGTTCAAAAGCCACTGTGCTGATGCAATGGCCCTTCCCTTTGTTGATTCCTCGTAGCTGCTGACTGGTTTATATATTTCTCTCCAATTTCTGGACCAATGGGGATAGGGCAGTATTATTTGTAATAGTAACAAAACAGAACACCCACGCCTAAATGTATATATAAAGGACTTAGATGTTTGACACTTTTGTAATTAAAAAGAGACATGCTTTATTATATGTAGGGAGCTCTCCTATTTGGAGAAAACAAATGTTAAAAAGAAAGCACAGAAATTTTTGAGAATATAATAATGTAAATAGTTAAGTTCTCAAGAGCTGAAATCATTGTCTTTTAGTATAAGATCTTGATGAGGGAATACAGAATGGAATTTCTGGTTCTGAAATGGAATTAAGCTCCCACATTGTGTCAAGCCAACAATGGCCAAACTAAAAAAGCTATGTGGGTGGTGAGGAGCAGGATAGATGTTCTTCAATGTGGGCAAATGGAAGGAAATGAATCTAGACAAAAGTCCTCTAAACTTGACTCATAAAATAATGATATCCAATTATCAGCTTGAAACCAGAGAAAGAATGTAAGAAAAATGGACTTTTTCCTAAATTTAATGGCTTGGAATATTGAAGCCACACACAAAGGTCAACTAATTCTAAGCATCACCAAGAAGGGCACAAGAAAACAAATGGAGAGCATGCGTTCCCTGGGCAGTCATTCAGCAAACATCCAGTGAATGGCACAAGATGGTCCTCAACAGAGACAAGCTTTTGGAGTAATAAGGTAATAAAAAAATGAAGTGCACTCTGTTATGAGGAAATACCAAAACAAAGTAGGACTAGTGGGAGAGAAAGTCCGTAAAGAAAATAATTACATTCTAATACTCTATAAGAAGGTGCTTGTGAATAAAAGTTGAGACTATATTTTCTGCTTAGCAGAAAAATGAAACAAGGGAAGATAAAAGGAGTAGAGGAATAACAGGATTGGGTTCTTTGGATTTTTTTTTTTTAATTTTATTTTTAAGATCGAAAAGGACGGGTTGATGTTTTTGGTGCACAGTGTGAAAGAAAAGAGGAATTAAAGATTTTCCAATGGAGTTGTGTTTTATTGAGATGGCCAGGTCAAGGGAAAGAAGGGGTTTAGAAGAAGATCAGGAGTTCACTTTAGAGCACATTGAGTAAGAAATGTGATTAAATAACTGAAGAAGATGTCAAGTTGGATATATAACATAGCCAGAGTTCAAGGGAGAAATTTGGGTTAAAGATATAGATTTTGGAGCACATAGGTGAGGCTATCAAATGATATGAAAAGAGATGACGTCCACAGACTGGCTCTGGGTACTTCCTCAGGCAGGTAAGGAGAAACGTGCAAATGGGAAGCGGGAGAAGCCGTGGCAGCTCGATGTAGGGAAGCAGCTACAGGCAAACACTGTGTTCTGGAAGCCGACCGAAGAGTTCCAAGGAGAAGAGAGTAATCCACTGTCAGATGCTGTTTATAAGTCACAAAGTTAAGAATGAGAGAGGACCACTGATTGGGTTTTACACAGTGGAAGTCATTGGTCACCCTTATCAGAGGAGTTTCAGAGAATTGGCTGAGGTGACAGCCTGCATGGACTAGGTTTACAAGAGAACAGGAGGACAGAAATTGGAAACAAGGGGCAGATCATTTCAGGATTTTTCTCTGTGAGAGGAAAGAGAACTATGGCTACTAACAGAGTGAAGTGGGGTCAAGAAAGCATTTTCTTTAAGATGTAGAGAAATGGCAGCCTGTTTGTACACCTAGGATTTGTTGGGTCAAAAGAGAAAGATTGCTGATGCCAGAGAGACAGCAGACAAAAGCTGGAGAAATATCTTCAAGGAAGTGAGAAGGGAAGTGCACATGTGGAGGGAAAGGCATAATTCAGAAGCAAGAACACTTCACCTGTGGAAATGAGAGAGAAATGGAGATCAAAGCTACAGATTTCATAGGAGGAAGAGGTAAAGGAGGACCTTGTGAAAGTTCTCTTCCTTTGGCTTCTAGTTTTCTGGCGCAGTAGAAAGCAAGGTTATCAGGAGAGTGAGGATGGAGGAAGGGGGACTAGAAGTTTGAGGGGAGGAGAAAATACAAAATGTGGGAAAGTAAGTGTGTTCAGGAGCAAGGTCTAATAGGAACAGGGAAGGTTTTACTTGATTTCCACAGTCAAGAATTACAAACCATAAAAGTTACCATGGTGATGGTACTAATTCTAGTCAGAGCATTGCAATGACTCCATTGTCTACACAATGCTATTAAAGGCCCATGGTACAACTGACAAAGTCAGTAAGACCCCATTAACATCCTATGCCTCAATACCCACCTGTTTTTCCAGCCTTTTCCCCAGGTGCTGCTGCTTTAGTATCTGCAGTTCTTGCTACTTGGATCACTGCCTCCCTCAACTATTTCTCCATTTGATTTAGTTACACCATTGCCTTATCTGAGAGGATTTTCTAGAAATGCCTCTATAGGTTAGGTGTCCCTCATATAATTGAACACTTCTTCCACCTTCACGTTTATTACATATTACCTCATAATCCTTATTTTATGGACAAGGAAAGAAAGAAAAAGACATTATGTAACTTGATGTACTCCTATAAGTAGTAAACGTCAAAGCTGGGAACTGAATGGAGACTGGTTAAATCCAGAGTCCACGTTCTTATCCAACATGCCATGCTGTTAGTTTTAGGTCAGATAAAGATGTCATTGCAGCCTGAAGGAGACTGAGTCAGCTGAATAATTCACATCTAATTAAGATTATCAATAAAAATAGATTGGATAGTATTTTGTATTATGAACTTAAATACTACATCAAAGAATTTGGGAGTTCTCTTTTGTGCTTCTCTTGAGATTGTGAGTGTTATTTTCTTGGTGGTAAAAGGATCTATGAAATTTTAATGCACTTTGATATCATTTCATTAAAAATAATTTTATTGTTAATGTTCTATCATCAGGTTATTTAAGAAATGCATGTTCTGCCTATTTTTTTTTAGAACTAAGTATTAAAATTTGAATTCTGAATACTTTCCCCATGAGAACTCTCAGTGATGAAGGTTCAAAATCCTTCTAACAAGAGTTGCCTAATTTTCTAAGCTTATGTAGAATAAAAAGCTTTTAAGGACAAAAAAATATTTCCTCAGAGTTGGTTAAAACAAAAACTGCATACAAAAGAGTAAGCATACTTGACATTAGTAGTTATGAGATTTACTTCTTGGAAAGACATAAGCTTTTTTTAAAAAAAACTTTATCCAACGGCATGTCTGACAATAGTGAAATATAAACTATCTGGCTTCCTTAGGCAACTTCTCCTTAACATATTGTCTCATGGCATTGATCCAACTCCGCCTGCCCATCCCTTGTGTATTCAGCACAGGAAAAGCTGTAAGTAACATTAAGTAGCATTAGCTTGTTTTTTTTTGTCTGTTTGTTCATTTGTTTTTGGAGAGTTTTTTTGATATTGGGTGTGTCCACTTTCCAGAGGAACAGAAAGAGATGAAGAGAGAGAAGGTGAGAGATCACCCTCTGGGGGGAATGGCCATACCACAATCCCTTTTCCTCCATTCTCCTCTTGGGTATGCATGCACATGCACCGGGTGTGAGTTTCAAGCTGCAAGATTCAAGACTCAAACTGTGGTCGGCCATGTGGGAGTTCAGTGCCTTCACCATTATGCCACCTGCTGGCCCCAGTAGCTTTAGCTTGTTGCTCACATCTCTGTCTTAATAGCATGTTCACCTACATGAACTGCCATGTCTCCCCACCAGCCACAACCCCGCCAGTGAGTCTATGACTCTAGAGTCATCAGGATCCCTTTGGTGTGAAATGTAAGAAATCACAGGGCTGGCTTTTAATTCACGTCACTAGAAAGAAAAGATACGATGGTGGGATCAATATGTTCACTACGTAGATAGGAAGTGAACTGTCTCGTTCTGAGATACCATTCTGAGTGTACTCTGTACTGGGCATAACAATTCACAGAAATTATTGTGAAGTTCACATCAATGTTCAACTTCAGAGATTCCCTTTAAGAAATATGTGTTAAGAAACAAATATATCTCAACAGTCTTCTTTGCACTGGAATGAGTATAAGCCTTTATAAATGGTAGTCCCTGTTTCCATCAAGATGCCATTCAGGAGGGGTATATAGGGTCTTTCATCAGGTGATGACAATAGACATAAGTCCTTGAAGGATCATAATTGGTGATGGGGTAAGTAGAGAAACTAAGGACACTTAAAAGTGGTTCTCTTGGAAGAAGATGAATAAGATTCATCAATGACATGTGAAATAATAAAGGATATATATGTGTGTGTGTGTGCATATGGACATGCACACACACACACACACACACACACACATGAATGAATAGGAAAGGAGAAAGAGAATACCCAACATAATAAACAAAACTCTACTGACATCAAGCTTGATGTTGAAAACCAGTCAGAATCTCACAGAGTTCATCATGGACAACTTTCAGGAGACCCCCAAATTGACTAGGTGGGAACTAACAGGCTATTTTTCCCTTCTGAATATTGAATATTGATACTTATTCTAGGAATAAGTAGAGAACCCAGACTGATGTGTCCAAAAATATGTCTTAGGAGAGAATCAAAATCGGTTCTTCCATAGAGTGCCATGGGGTGCAGTTCCTTGAATTTTAAGCCCACTTACATTTCATGGATTTGTAAAAAGTGTGAAGAATATATTTGAAATGCTGAGGCATTTTATGAAGTGTGCCCTACTGTTTGATGTGTGTGTCATACACTCTGTCAATTAAACATCTTCTTATTGTTGGGGAAAGATAAATTTAGCTTACATTTTAGAAATTCCCAGATACAAGGGGAAAGGAGAATTCTCCCAGAAAGATTGCTTTATAAAAGATTAGACCCAGCCACAGTGGCACAGTGGTAGCATAATGATAAGCAGTGCTGGAGGTCACTGGAGTGCAGTTTCTGGGTCAGCCTGCACAAGCACAGAGAATGTGCATGTGTGCTTGTGATTCTCATTGGCTGGGAAGGGCCCAGGGGAGGATCGTGGCATGAGACTCTGCTGAAGGTACTTGTCCCTGTCTCTTTTCTCCTTCTCTTCACTGCTCTCTTGTGAAATAAACAAATAAATATACCTTAAAACTGTATTCAGGGAAATTTATGAAGCAAACATGCTGATTCAGTTGTTATAGATGATGAGAATATCATACAAATGGTTTGACAAAGAGAGCTATACAAGTTTCCTCAGAGAGATGTGAAAAGCAGAGGCTTTAATGGAGTTTATAGGAGAGTGCTCAGTCAGGGGAAATACTGAAGGCCTTACAGATGAAGTGTATTTTGAAAGTAATCAAAGGCAATGGCTAAGATTTCGATGAGTAGAGAGGAGAGAAGAAGCTATAGTTATTCTGTGTGTTTAGGGAAAGGTATTTAGGAAGACGAGGGTAAGTCTAGCATGAATGCAAGCAAAAATAATAAAAATA
The DNA here is from genome assembly GCA_026018925.1 of Tupaia tana. Taxonomy (NCBI): domain Eukaryota; kingdom Metazoa; phylum Chordata; class Mammalia; order Scandentia; family Tupaiidae; genus Tupaia; species Tupaia tana. Next base: position 116,028,398 of record JAKSZU010000003.1, read on the forward strand.
AGTATAGAAATTTAGGTTGGAGAAGAGGACCCTGAAAGCCAGGTTTTACAGTCTTAATTTTAGTCTTAATTCATTTGGCTGTTCCTGTAGGGATGAACTATGGAAACTTATGAGGCAGGGGGTGGCTGGCCCCACAGGAAGACAAATCTAGCAAATGTAGTGATTGAAAAAGATAGAAGACCCATACCGCAGAGACAAGGCCATTCACTGGTTAGGTAGAAAGAGTCTGAATTAGATTGATGACAATGAGAATGGAAAGAAGGGAGTAGGTGTGAAGACACTGCAGAGGTATAAAAATTAGCCTGGCTACCTAGAAAAATTCAAAGTTAGCGCAGAACTCTGAGTCAGATCAAAGATATGAGAACATGATAACATGGTGCCTGGATCTTGGATGGAGTCTAGAGGTATAACATATGTCTAGAAGATTTAGTCAGTAATAGCTTCTGTCCAGGTCTAAACATGACAGTTAAGGGATGAGTTACTTTGCAAATGTAACTTGATTCAACATTTTTTAATACAAATGAGTAAAATGAAATGAACTCAGGATCAGCAGTTGGCATGGTGGTTCAGGCTCTGGACTTCTATGGGGTCAACCATGGTTTGAGTCTAGGACTTGGTGGCTTACTTTCTCACTTTTCTGCTCTCTCTCTTTCTCTCTGATGAGTACACATGTGCTTTATAGTAAATTAGACAATAATAATAATATGTGAAATTAAATAAATAATTATTTTAAAAATGAAAAGATCTAAAATATTACATGTTACATTATCAGTGTTTCTCAAACTCATAAGAACCACCCATGGAACTGGAGTAAATTTCAGGCACTTGGGAACAACCACTAAAAATTCTAATTCAGTAGGTCCTGCATACCAGGAACCAACAATGTTCTGACCTGTACCAGACAATTATGAATTAAGTGCTTAGGAAAAAAAAACCAAACAAACTTGAGAAACAGTGGATTCTGCATTCAAAACCATACCTGACATTCATGAACAACTTCAGGTGATCACAGTGCGTATTATGTATTCTGATGTAGTCACCAATCTTCTTCCCATGGGAAGTGAAGAGTTTCCCACTGCAGGCAGCCAGAGGCTAAGTCTCTGAATCATCCTAATCTTCTCTTTAAAAGTCAATTTAAACCATACTCTTCTTGCATACTGCTCATTTAATAACATAGGGAGCTGTTATTGCCTTGAAACGTACTCCTTATGAGAATGTTGGCTGTTGGAACCACTTACAGTCTATTTACATAGAATTCAGTCCATTTAAAAATAGACAATACAGACAACGTTGTGACTTTACTGTTACTGCCGTGACAATAATGGGACCACGGGGAAGTAAGCTGGCCTGGCTGAGTTCACATTTCTCATCTTTAAAATGAGGCGGTCTGACTAGACTGAGTTTATGACCTCTTCTCTGGTTCTGTAGTCATGAGTTATATTCTGGATGCAAACACATTTTGGGGTCTGTTGTGGGATCTCGCCAGTCCATCCTTCCAAATGTTGACTCTATGTTGCCTGCCTGGCTCTTTCACTGCAGGGGTCACAGACACCCGAAGCAGCCCATTCCTGGGGAGGGGACAGGAACAGCTTCTGTGACAGGACTCACATCTGCAAACTGAACCGTGTGTGTGTGTTGACTCTGCTCCAGTCTGCTTTGTTGCTAATTACATACATTTCCCGAGTCTGGGTGATTTAAGAAAGTATGGATTTTTTCAGCTCAGTGTTTAGAGGCCCAGGTCTGGGGAGGACCCAGGGTGGAATTCGGTAAGGATTTTCCTCAGGTGGGACTCTCGAGGCCATGCAGGGCATCACATCACAAGAGAACACGAGCACACATCTCTACGGGTCTCAGTCCATGCGTGTCCCCGGTCTCATTCTGCCTCCTTATTAATCCAGCAGGCATCAATCACAGGGGTCACTCTCATCACCTCATGGTTCCCAAAGCTCCCACCTTTCAACACATCTCAGCACATGAATTTTCAAGGGACACAAAACATCGCACACTCACATTTCAGAGATTTGCCCACCTGACATACTCGCTTCTTATCTTCAGGGTTTTATCATTTAAGCAAACTTTCCAATTTTATATTAAAAATAATAACTTCTGGGTGAAGTGATAGGAAGACTGGCCCTGAGAGAGCAATAGTTCCTTTTTTGAGGGATAGAGAGTTTTTTTAAGTGTTTTGAGTGGTGGACCGTGTAAACAGAAAACAGTGATGAATGGGTCATGTCAATGTTGTATTAACAAAACACATGAGCTGAGTTTATTCTTGGAAGTCTGAATAGTGAAGGGATTTAGAAACTTGTGCAGATTTCTATTTTTACTTTTGTGGTTATCTTTTATAATGGCTCCATTTTATAATGTACTTTCATGTCTTTATTTCTTTTCTTTTTTTTTTTTTTTTTTTGGAGAGATTTTTTCGTTATAGGGTGCATGCGCTTGCCAGACAGAGAGAGAGACATAGAGACAGAAAACGAGAAATCAACCCCCAGGGGGGTTGGCCACACCACAATCCCTTCTCCTCCATTCTCGTCTCGGGATCTTGGGCACGCACGCACACGCTCCCGGCGTGAGTTTTAAGCCACCGGGTCCGGGACGCGAACCGCGGTCGACTATGTGGGAGTCCAGCGACATAGCCATTACGCTAACTGCTGGTTCCCATGTCTTTATTTCTTATTATAAGGTAATGGAATTCAATGTAGAAAGGTCAGCAAATATAAACTTTGAAAAATAAGATTCACCTAAATCAAACAAAACAGGGATATTACTTGAGTGTATATATTTAGTCAGAGAAATCTTTCTTTCTCATCTTCCCCTCTCTACTGCCCACTGTTACCTGTGTGTGTGTGTGTGTGTGTGTGTGTGTGTATGTGTGTGTGTGAGAGAGAGATAGAGAGAGAGATTTTATTTTAATGGGCCAATATCATTGATTTTAATCTGACTTTTTTTCTTCACATCCTTCTTTTTTTAGATTTTTGCCATGGCAGAGAGAGAGAGGAAAAGTAAGAAATCACCCCTGATGGGGGATGGCCATGACACGATCCCTGCTTCTTCTGCATTCTCCGTTCAGGATCTGGCACATGCATGCACACATGTCTGGTGTATTTTTCAAGCTGCTGGGTCAGGGAATCAAAATACAAAGTAGGCCATGTGGAATTCAGTGCCTTAACCACCACACCACTTGCTGGCCCCTAAAATTTATTTATATCAGCAGTTTTGAAGTCTATTTTATGAATATATCACAATGATTTACTTTATTCTTCTGATTTCAGTGGAATTAACTTCAAGTGGCGTATGTGACATAATGACTATCTTTTGCCTTCAATTTAAATTCTGCCACTTGATCAAACCTACCAGCAGCGGCCATCAGCACAGCAGAGCAGTGCCAGTCCTTAAACTCAAGGCCATTTGAGTCTGACAATCTTCTTCATCACATTTTGCTACATTATCTCACGTGGGCATCAATGGTCCAGCCACAGACTGCATGTTGGATGTCCAGGACCTCAATGCCTTTTCTCTGGGGAACTGAACAGCAGTCATGTGAGCCAAGTTTAATAACAAAAGCTATAGCTTTACTCCAACGACCACTCTCCCAAAAGAAATGGCCTTTCCAACATATTCCAGCCTACCACACGTGGGCTGCTACATTTCTTTGGGATCCTAATAGTAAGGGGTATCTGCTCAAGCCAAGCAGTTTAAATTAAACCTTCCTTTCTGTCTCTGTGAGCCTTACTAGCACATACTTAAAACTGTGGAGGAGACCTCTTCATTAATGGCTCCAGTTAGAGCAGGGAGAAAGATGAATCCTTTTCATTCCAATAAACCATTGGCAGGTACCTCCACACGTGCATTTGTGCCTCCTGCCTCATCCACTGAGCCAGAGACTCTAGATCATTATTACCTCCTTGCATGCCTCGAAAATCTCACAACCAGTGCTGCTCCAGCCCTTATAGGGACAGTCTTTGCATTTAACCTTTCTAAAGGCATGCTTATAAACCTTTCCATTACAGCCAGACCAGACTCGCTGACATTTCCTTGGGGACTATGTACCTGGCTGAAAATCACTAGCAATAAGTTCTAACTAAAGTGTAATAATAAAGACTTCGGCCAGCTGGAAGTACCATATCATGAGGAGAGAGATTAAAGCCACGCAGAACCATCTAGGCACGCGGTTCAACCAAATCAAGTAAACGAGTATGCTCTCATCATTATTTCCTACAGCCTTTGTCTGTACAGCTACCAGGTTCACTGGATTCTTCTTTAAAACATCTCAAACCCATTCTTGTCTATTCTTCTCCATTGCCACAACCCTGGCACAAGTTACTAACTGCCTTTGTCAGTTAGAACTACAGTAACCAAGTATCATAAGCTGGAGTTTATAAACATTTGTTTCTCATGGTTCTGGAGTCCGGAAATCTGCGATCAGGTGCCAGTGTGATACGGTCTAGAGGACCCTCTTCTGGTTTGCAGGTTGTGAATTCTCTTTGCATCCTCATATGGCAGCAAGAGGTCTAGGGAGTTCTCAGGGTCTCTTCTGTAAGGGAATTAATGCCTTTTTTTAAAAAAAGAGGTTTCTGCTTTAGAGTGCATTCACACGCAGCAAAGAGAGAGAGACTTTGAGAGGGAAAGTGAGAAACCACCCTCCAGAAAGGATAGCGATTACTTCTCCTCCATGATCCTGCTGGGAGCTTGGCCATGCATGCACACATGCTGGGTGTGAATCTCAAGCCACCAAGTCTGGGACCTGAATTGGGTTCAGCCATGTGGACACCAGTGACGTAACCGCTATGCCATCTGTTGGCTTAAAGCCATTCTTAAGGGTTCCATCTTTATGACCTAACCACCTCAAAAGACCCTCCACCTAATGCACCCCTTTGGGGGTGAGAATCTTAACACATGAACTTTGAGGAGACCCAAAGACCCACCCCACTGTACTGACTTATCTTGTCTACATTGTTTCAAGTATTTTTTTTTCTTTAGGAAGTGTCAGAGAGCGTTTATTGTAGAAAAACAGAGACAGAGAAGGCACTGCCCAGTGAGGTGTGGTCATGCTGCAATCCCTTGTCCAATTCTCCATCCTGTCAGGCTTTGGAGCATGTACCCACATACACCAGGAAAGATTTTCAAGCTACCAGGGATAGGACTTAAACCATGGTTGGCTATATGGGACCCAGCTCCCTTAACTATGAGCTCTTGTCTATACTATTTCTATAGCTCCCTCTCCTGATTTTTGATACCCTCCTAAACCTTCTGTACACAGCAGCTAGAGCAGCTATTGCCAGGTGGCTTTGTGGTGATGTAACTAGACCCACAGTGGAAGAAGTCCTGTGTCTACACTCAGTTATCTCCCTCGGCACAATGAGTGCGTGCGTGTGCATCTCCGGTAAGAGCTAACTGAGGCTGGGGATGGACTGTAGTGGGATACCTGGGGGGAGTCTCTCTCTTTCTCTCTATCATAGAAGAAATAATGAAATAAACCTTTTTTTTTAAAGGTAGGTCCATTTATATCTTTCCCAGTGTATTTAAAACCATGAGCATGAGCCAGTATGCCCCTTTTAATCAATATTCTGTCAAATGTCTGGTCTCCTGTTGTCTCCCAATCTCAGATACAAATGAAGCCCCTTCCAACTTCTACATTTTTATTTAAATGCCTCCTACTCAGTGAGGCCCTCTCTGGCCATCTCAGGTAAAGTTCTGATATCCTGGGGCCAGCAGGTGATGTAGGTAGTGATTAAGGTGCTAGACTCCCATATGGCCGACATGGTTCAAGCCCCAGACTTGGCAGCTTGAAAATTCTTCCAGGTGCGTGTGCATGCATGCTCAAACTCCCAAAGGAAGAATGGAGGAGAAGGAATTGCAGAGTGGCTATCCCACCTGGGAAGTGATTTCTCAGTTTCCCTCTCTGTCTCTCTCTGTCTCTTTCTCTGGAGAATACATGTGCCCTATGGCAAAAACCTAAAAAAAAAAAAAAAAAAGAAAAGAAAAATTCAGTGCTCCTCCCACCCAACACACACTCTCACTTCCTGGTCATCATTCCCGCTTTATTCTTTTCCTTGGCTTATTTAAGTTCTTTGTTTTGTTCATTTTCTTTCATTTCTACCTGAATGTCAGCTCCAGGGAAATAAAGTTTATTGTCTATTTTGGTTATTGTTTCATCTCTAGCATGAGGAATAGTATCTGACAAATAGAAAATAAACACAGTTTCTAAATGAATGAATATTTATTGAATAAACTTTTCACTTTATAATCAATATCCTGACAATACATATTTATAAGGACTATTTCTATAGCATATTTTAAGAACTATTTCTGTGGCATATTTATAAGGGGTATTTCTATAACAATCCTATAGTATTTCTACTTGAGGTGAATTCATTATAAAAAGTTGTAGGCCTTGCCTACAATACTTTGAATACCACATGGCAAACTGTGGTTCGAATCCAGGACTCAGTGGCTTGAAAAACACACAAGGCATGGGTGCGTGCATGTCCTAAATCTTGAAGAGATGGAGAAAAGGAAGAAAAAGGGATTGCAGCATGACCACAACTGATTGGGGATTTTTTCTCCTCTCTCTCTCTCTGGAGAAAGCATGCATTCTTTGGCACTTTAAAACATCAAAAAAAAATTGTGAAGGATAATGTAGGAGGGTGAGTACAGAAGTAAATGTTTTCTTCAATACCTATCCTTGCCAGATCTCCCAAATTAAATCATGATACATTACAGTTTTGTATTATGTTGTACTTACTTTTTGCAGCTTTTGTCACAATTACATTGAAGTAATATTTTTGGGTAAAGATAATCTATTTTTTCCCAGTAGGTTATAGACATTATGAGGTAGAAACCATGTTTATTTCCATCAGAACAAATGAATGAATAGATGAAGTGTGTGTTTTTAAACAAACATGGTTAAAGGGGCAGGAAATTTTTATCCTGGAAAATAGGAGGCTATGAGTTTACATAGGAGGTCACATAGCTTCTTGTTCTTGCTTACCCTTAGGGCAGTAAAAAATTAGTGGTAAAGGAAAGTCCAGAAGTGATCTTCTGTAGGAAAATCCTTGTCTTCTGAGAAAAGACACAGAATTTCCTGGATGTCTTCCCCCAAATTGTCAAATTCCTACATGCTAAGCTGTGCTTGAATTAAAAGGAGATGACTTTGCAAGATTAAATCCTTAGCCCTGGGTGGCTGTTCTTTTGAGGTTGAAAGAAATTAAGTAAGAATAAGCCTTCATTTATACTTCTGCAAGCCCTTTAGGCATTATTAAACAACGTTTACAAAATGTATTCCCATGGTTGAGTCCTGGACCCAGCATCTTGAAAATCACACCTGGCACATCTGCATGCATGACCAAAATCCCAAGAGGAGAGTGGAGGATATGAGATTGTGGCGTAACTGTTCTCCTCACGGGGTGGTTTCTCTCTCTCCCTCTCTTTCTCTCTTTCCCCAGCCTACATACATGCCCTATAGTAAACTTAAAAAAATCTGATTTAAGAACTAGTGTCAAAAACTGCTCTGAAATTAAAGCAATGCAGAGTACTCTTTGCATAAAATATAGACAGTCCTTTGGAATATTTTCTATGGGTTTTGGGGTTTTTCTTTTCTAATTTTTCAATCGTGCTCTAGTATCATAGTAAAAGTGTTTTCATTCTACTGTATTGAATACCAGATGGTAGAAACTGATGAGGAAGAAGGAATTTGTGAATAATCTTTATCTTCTTCTTGTTTTTTTTTTTTTTTCTTTTTTTTTTTTTTTTTTTTTGAGAGGTTTTTGCTATAGGGTGCATGCACTTGCCAGAGAGCAACAGAGAGACAGAAAGTGGGGATGGTCACGCCGCAATCCCTTCTCCTCCATTCTCCTCTCGGGATATTGGGCATACACACACATGCACCCGGCGTGAGTTTAAGCCACCGGCTCCGGGACTTGAACCGCAGTCAACTACATGGGAGTCCAGTGACATAAATATTATGCCAGCTGCTGGTCCCAATCATGCAGCCTTTTGATCACCAGCTTTCATAGTGATGGAGTCAACTTCTTGCCTTTTCCATCTACCTCAGCATGGCTGATAGCCTGAGTGGGAAGGGAAGCTGCATGCAAACTCAGCTTTGGAAACCTCCCTTCATGGAATTCTGCCCAGTCCAGGACTGACTCCAGTGCAAAGTCAGGGCACGTCTCAGGTGGCTACAAATGCAAAGTAGGGGAGTGTGGGGCCGATGCAGTTTTCTTAGCAAGGGTTTGCCACAAAGTCCTCAGCGCTTTTAGTTGGATTATGCTGGCATCTTTCTTTTCGCTGTTTTCATGAGTTTTGAATATTGAAAAAGATTTTGCTAGGTATGATGGAAAGAGGACCTGGTAAAAACTACATTTTAAAAAATCTAGGTCTGCTCTAGCTGGTGATGTAGGATGAACAACAGGAATATAATGAAACAGGCAAGTGGGATTATATAAATTGGTTTTGTTTACCATATCTAAAAACATTTTCACTTCAATCATTTTCTTAAATATAGTATTTGCCTTTCAAAAGTCTAGTTTCTGATAAATGTTTCCCAATAACAGTTTGCCCATTATTTATATTATGGTTGCATTTGATTCTCCAGTCATTTGAAGAGTGTTCTGTGGCTGTCTATCATGTCGTCATCTTTACGATTTCGACCACCTATTGGAACAAACTGAACAGGAATCACTGGAGTGATAGCCAGACTGCTGTAGAAAAGTATGTTTAGGTGGCTAAAACTAAAATGTCCGGACTTGGAAGGAAAGACCTGGATAAACTATTACTCCCAGCATTCTATATCTACCAATTTAATTGGAGCAACAACCTTGTGAAGAAGGGGCTATTATTATCAATTCCATTTTATAGATTAAGAGGAAACTGAGGCCCAGTGATAAAGTAATTTGCCTGGGTTAGAAGACCACAAGGGTTACAGCTGCTTGTAAAACCAGGCAGCTTGAGCCAGAATTTATGTTTTTTTTTTTTTTTTTCCAATTTACTTTTTTCCTCCACAAGTGAAAGAGTCAGAAAGACAAATGGAGACAGAAAAACAGAGACACGGCCTCCTCAGTGGAAACTCAACACCATGATCTATCCCCAGCCTCAGCCATGTTTAGGTCATGAGCATCTGTGTGTCTGGTGTATTCAGGGAGGTCACCAGATGCAAATCTGGATACTTCCCACATGGGCCAACCTCTGGTCCCAGAATTTACATTGTTGGCCACTGCCTCTTACTGCCTACCTGGTCACATGACCCATAGAGCACACCAGAAAGACAATTTTCCTGAGAGAAATCATTAAAAATGATGTCATTTCCTTTCATTTTGCATTCCTTGAAATTTTTACCTCAGAAACATGAGAATACTAGTAAACATCTGGGTGAGTAGAGTGGGCATTTTAAATTAAAATGTCTCCATTTTCTCTTTTATAAATTAAAGTTGTTATAGGGGCCAGCAGGTGGTGTGGTGAAGGTGCTGGACTCCCATGTGGTCAACTACAGTTTGAATCTCAGATCTGGGGGGCTTGAAACTCATATCAGGTACACTTGCATATGTGCCCCAAATCCCAAAGGAGAATGGAAAAGGAGGGATTGTGGCATGGCCATCCCCCCTGGGGGGATGATTTCTTGCTTTCTGTTTCTCTGTCTCTCTGGCGAATATACACATCTTATAGAAAAAAAATCTCTCAAAATAAAATAAAATACAAAGTTATTATAATAATGTCTGCCAGCCCATTTGTTTGTTGTGTAAGTGCCTTGACTGTGTGACTATGTGGTTGGGAAGACATGCCACATGGAGGAGTTGGGCCTAGGATTGAGAGGAGGTAAGCAGAAAAAATGGAAGTTCAAAGAGAGGAAAAAAATGGAGTTGAATAATTTCTAGAAATGACTGTGAAAGTACACTTATGTCCCTGGTGAGCAGAGGAATCTTCATAACTTACTTTAGGCTTCATCACTCGTAAATTGTATGCCATGTGTTTACACAGGAATTATGCATTATACCCCTGACCATTAGCAAGTGGTTCAGATACATAAATGTTTTTTTCACCTCATCAAACTCACACATGGAAGTAATTAGATTCTTCTAGTCACAAGTATATCCTGTTTGATATCATCACTTAATGTTTTTCCCAAAATAATCAGCAGAGTGGAATCTGATTTCTACAGGAAATAGAGGTTATCTTAAGAGCTGCAGATAACCAATCTCTTTGGAGATATTTAGAATTTCTTCTCCTGTGATTTGTTAGATTAATAAATAACAATAATAAGAGTAATGAAAACAAAATAGTGTTATTTGGTGAGCTGCCTAACAGACACCAGGCACTGTGCTATATATTTTATATAAATCTATGCAACCATCCCCACAGCCATGAAATGATATAATGATTATCTGCAATCAGTATATAGAAGAAATGAGAAGCACTAAACTGGAAATGGCAGAAACAAGACTTAAACCCTGGACTAGACAGGTTTAACTATAACCATGCAACACAAATCTTACTCCTGACCATGGAACACGCTATTAAGTTGGGAAATGTTACGTTTTTAGTAGTACTCAGGTTTTCACTTCCCGGTCCTCCCAACTTTCTTCTCCTTTTCCATTGTCACTGCTCATTTCAGAGCATTGTTAACCAACTCCTGACAAGATCCTGTGACAGTGGCCTAATTTTGGCAGCTTAGTTTGTGGACTAGCAGCAGTAGGGCTTCTCTAGGACCTTATTAGAAACACAGACTCTAGGCTCCACCCAGAACCATGGAACTGGAATCTGCATATCACAAGATCTCCAGGTGATTCATACACACATTTTCATTCCAAACCGGATGGTCTGAATTGTTCCTGAGAAGCGCTCCTTAAGGTCAGCCTGCCTTTACAATCCAACCATGTCTGATCTGCCAACCGTTACCATTTCCCAATGTCAGCCCGTCCCTGCAGGGGAGGGGCAAGCTTCTGCTCATGCTTCAGACTGCTTTGGCACAGATGACTCTTCTCACGTTGTCCCACCCTACTTGACGTCCCCTACTTTTTTTGCCACCTAATCAAATCTTGCTCTTCAGGGGCTACTTCATGATTTGAAAGGAATCCATACACTGTGTTTCTCCTGACATGTGTAGCTTTACCACACGTGGTGGCATTTCTTTGCAGTTCCTCCCTAGCTGCATCCTTCCTGCAAACTTTGCATCACACAATAATTGCCAGCACACCAAGGAGAGATCTGTTAAGGCCTATTGTACCGAGGAAGCACACTGTGAAAAAGACAGGATAGTTAGTCCCTCTGTATTGGTCCTTCTGCTTCTTACAGCCCTACGACCTCATATTTGAAAACCAGCCACCCTATGACTGTATTAGTCATTATCCTGTGATTCCTGGGGCCTAGTATGTTGTAGAATGCAATCAAATTAGGTTTGTGCCTCAATGAAACTGATAATTTAATCATTGAAAAATATAACTAAATACATTTTAATTTTTATTTTCTCTAGATACACACCACTTTTTCAGATCAATCTCTCTTAACTGAGGGTCAGTAAACAAGTAGAAACAGATCCTGGAAAATATTAGAGCATTTGGAAATGTAGTTTAAAGGTAACAGAAGACAGGAGGGATTAAATTAATTATTTTTTTATCATTCTACTAATTTAATATAGTTTAAACAATTTAACTTATTTCACCAAGTACTTACTTATGAATTTTAGCAGACAGATTCAAGTTCAGGAAAGAGTAAGGAAGACATATCAAGGAATTTTGCACTTTTAATCATCTTTGTTACACTAGTTCACATTTTTCCTTCATTCAAAAAATAATAATATTAAAGATTTGCAAACGAGGAAAGGATTAAAGTGCATGCTCACACATTTACTAATTATTGTTTAAATTCCTAATAAATCTCACAGGCTGTTAACTATACAAGCTGAAAACAAACCCAAGTGTTGCCACTGAGTGAACAATGCCACACCAAGTGGGTTCTACTGCTTCCTATACCAATCCAGAAATTCTAATATCATAGCGTGGATGTTGTACTTAATTGGAATGCACTTGGCAGTGAGTGATAGAATGTTGAATTAATCATGACTTAAATGACACAGGATTTGTTATTTCACATGGCAAGATGTCTGGAGGCAGCTTGTTTCCAGAGCTGAAAAATTCAGCAGCTCAAGAATGTCAGAGTTCCAGGTTGGCTTCTCTGCAGTTCCCTGGTCCTTCTCCTCAAAATTTCAGAACAGTTACAGCAAGTTAAAGAACTATGTTCTCACAGACAATATCCACAGGCAGGAAGGGACCAGTGTCTGCCATGAGCTGCTGCTTTAGAGTAAACACTGCTAGAAGTCTGCCTGGTAGAACACCCTGGTGAGGAGAGGATCACGTGTCCATGCTCACTCTAATCACTAGTAAGAGGGAAAGAGTTTACATAATCGTGAAGCCTAATAAATACCAACCACTCACTCCACCCAACTCTCAACCCCACCCAAACTGAGAAGGAGGTGCCTGGAACATATAACTGCTTAATATCAGAACACAACTGAGGTCTAGTTAGAAAAAAAGACAGTGGCAGGCAATTACAGCCAGCAGGTGGCATGGTGGATAAGGCGCTGGACTCCCATATGGCCAACTGCAGTTAGATTTCAGACCTGGTGGCTTGCTTTCTCGCTTTCTCTTTCTCTCTGTGTCTCTCTGGTCAAATTAAAAAACAAGTAATAACAAATTAAATAAAATAATTATTTTTAAAAAAGCAAAGAAGACAGTGAACTATCGGATGGGTAAGTAACATAACCTGCCCTAGATATTACTGGAGAAATGCAATTTACAGTGATATGACAAAAAATATTTAACACAAAAATATCACAATAGCTCTTACTGTAGAAAATGTGGAAGACCTGCGAATGAACTGAAGGGCACATGGATTTAATTTCCTTCCCCTAAAATATACATGGGTTTAGGTTGTGGGGGGATGGTCTTGGGGAAACACTTTCTGAATTTCACCAAACCCAAACTTTTGGAGGAGAAAAAAAATAAAGATCTCAGACAATTGACAACGAAAAACATCATAAGAGTCACCCACCTAGAATTGTGTCTTAAGTGTGGTTTTCTGAGAGTTTGAAACCCTTGTGCTGGGGCCCCTGGTGAGTCACTGCCACTGGCCACCTACAACTTATTGAGATCAGACCATCCTGCAGCATTAGCCCCACAATGGAAAGGCCAGGCTGCAAAAGGGAGTAAGTAGGCTCAAGTGGATTCCTTAACTAATGTGTGCATCCATTCTTCCATAGAACAAAGACATGCTCTCCTCACATGTAGCAAGCATTGCATTATGTGCTAGGGATCCAAAGATAAAAAAATCAGACTTCTTGCCCTAGAGAAGCTCACACTTCATGGAGAAAAGCCATCAATTAAAAGTGATAGTTAATTGCTGTCAGGAAGCATCACCATGTGCAGTGGAACCTGAGAAAAGTGCCTGCTCCTGCCCGCCTTGGGGTTTCTAGCCTTCCTTTTCCATCCAGTGTGTTTAAATTCACGATGCAAACACACAAGCCTGGATAAAGCCCGTCACACAGGTTTCCAATGCATTTCCCCCTTTAATATTTAAATCCACATGTATGTGAAAGGAAATTTAATCCATATGTTTCTGAACATTCATGCTTAAATCATCATAACTGGTTTAGTAAGAGCTGTGAAGGTCCATGAAGACTTCGGGGCTTTTTTTTTTTTTTTTTTTTTTTTTTTTTTTTTTTTTTTTACAGGAAGTTGATTAACCAAGAAAGAATAAACTCTGATATCAAAGCAATCAGCAAAGACTCAATAGTATGAATCCATGAAATTCAAATGGCCTGTGAGGAGTTTGGCAGTGCCTGCAAAAACTCAAACACATGGACGCTGGTGCAATCACATGCCTCTTTTCCAGGTTATGGCTCTTCATCAAAAATCCTGCCAGGAGGTATTTGGATTCTATGTGCCCCAATTAGATCTTCTGTGTGTGTTTGCATGATGCAACAGTCCAAAGGCCGAGGGAACCAAAATGCTAGTTCAAACCCGAACCATCAATCAGGCCTTCCTGAAAACTGAAAAACTGGTCTTTCCCTGCTTGTAAATGCTACCCCTCATGCCCCCAAACAACTGTTACAAAGTTTTCTTTGGGATTTAAGTAAGATTCCTGGGGATTTAAGATATTGGCTGCCAGATTGTTAAAATGCATTAATGTTTATAGTGATTATGATTATGAGAACTAATAATAAATACTCGCATATACCTGGAACAAAGCCCAAAGTCCTACTGTTTCTCAGAAAGGCTCAGTATAGAGTCATTGCTCTTCAGAAGGCTGTGCACAGGAAAATGTGAGACCAATCAAGGCTCATAGAACTGCTGCTAGATGCCAGAAGCCTGCTACTGGAGGTCGCCCTTTAGAAAATCAAAAAGAGAAAATGGTTCTCCTAATTTTATCTTGTCATTACCACCAATTTGGATAGACTAACTGTATAAAAATCTTGCATTTCCGATTGAGTTAAGAATAGAAGTAAAAGAAATAGTTACAAGCAGAAAAGTTTCATATATAGTACTGTCCATGATGTGATTAATTCCGCTGGGCTATTACAACCTTAAAGGCTGCATGGCAGTTGATTTCATCATGCGTTAGTCTGTCCAAGAACGGTCAGCTCAGTGCCCAAAGCCTCTTGCTGGCTAAGGAGGCCAGTGTCGGAACTTTGATTTACTGTGGATCAGCGAGCACTCCTGCACTGCTGGGTCACATCCCAGGATAGGGTCACTGATTGTGAGGAGCCAAGTGCTTCCTGTTACTCAGAAGGTGATTCCCCATATATCTGCTCTACTTGTCAGCCGGCAGTACTACTGAAACATTCAAGTGCACATGATCGCCACTTGAACTCAAAGCTCTCTGTCTCTCCTGAGCCCAAGAACACATACTAGTCCTCTACCCAACAACAACAGAGGTTGCCGATCGCTTTGTTCTCAACAGAAAAAAAGAAATGTTTTCACACCTTTCGATGGCAATCTTAATACTCAGGTATACCCATTCAGGGTGTCGTATTTCCTTTCATGGTTACGAAAAAGGTTTTCACTATAAAATATATCTCACCAGGGAAGATAATACAAAGACTGAAAATTAAGTGAACACAGGTAAACATACCTTTCAAAGGGTAAAATTAAATGTATCCTAAAGAAATATTTACTGTACTTAATAAATAAAGAAATAAGAAGAACAACTAGGAAACTGATTAACTTCTAAAGGTATTCTAATCTTGGGGATATTGTGTGTCCCTCTTACAGGACAAAGGGGTAACTTGTACCCAGCGCATAATACCAGGGACTATAGAAGGTTTTAAGTGTTTACAAACTGTGCTGGATTGTTTAATCCAAAACGTTTCCCTCCTGCCTCGGGATTGTGTGTCTACATGAAGTTTAAAAAGCTTTTAAAGATAAGGAAGGCCAGCAAGCACTTAACAGCCAATGAGGAGGCTGTTTGCTCGTCAACCTGATATGGACTGATGTACTGATAGCCAATCCACAGCTTGAAAAGTGATGAAATGAACTCCGGCAGAATCAAAGTATCAGTGCAAAACACGAAAACACAGCTGGCTGAAGCACAAAGAACTCTGGGGTAAAAAAGGAATTTAGTTATTATTGTTTTTAAATTGTGCACTCAATCCACTACTTCTAAACAACTTTTTAGGATATGACTTCTCATTGGACTTGCAGTTAGTGGGTTCCAATCAGAGACTGGGCACTGGGGACAAGTTTCACAACTTCGATTTTCATCTGGGTAAGAGTCATGTCTGGCAAAATCGCAGGGATTAGTCACCTGCTTTTGGCTAGAATTTCTTCACACATCCTTTTAACAGATTTGCCTTTTAACCTGGTAGGTTTATCTTTATTTTTATCTTTAGTATGGTATAATCGACATACGACAAATTACCCACATTTAAAGTATTAATTGTTATGTTTGACATCTGTATACACCTGTGCAGCCTTCACCAAAATTAAGGAAATGAGCACATCAGTTCAGCTCTGGAGCATAACAGTTAAGTGAAGTGTGCAAAAAGCTGTAAGCCACATGGCTTCTCATGGTTCACATCCTGACTCTGCAACTTGAAAACATGCTGGGCATGTGTGCTTCCTCAAAATCCTGATGGATGGAGAAGTGGAGGAAAAAGAATTATGGTGTGAGGTATGACCACGCCTTGTTGAGAAATGCTTTCTCTCTCTCTGGCAACTGTGCACACTCTCTGGCAATTAAAAAAAAAAAAAAAAAGAAAAAGAAAATGAATATCTTTTATCATGCCCACTTATTATCTTTTCTTGCTGCCCCTTCTCACTCCCATTTTGTACTACAACTGACCCGATTTCTGTCACTATAGATTAGTTTGCATTTCCTAGAATTGTAGATAAAAGGAATGATGTAGAATACATCATTTTGGGGGGCATGTCATCTTTCACTGAGCACCATTATTTTGAAGGTCATTCACATTACTGTGTGTATTAGTACTTTGTAGTACTAGGTAGTATTTCATTGTGTGGATATACCGCAATTTGTTAATTCACTCATCTCTTGATAAACATTCAGATTGTTTCCAGTCTGTGCTATTTTAAATAAAGCTATTACAAGCATTTATATACAAGTTTTTTTTAATAGAAATGTGTTTTTACTTCTTTTCAGTGGAGTGGCTGGATGATACAGCAACTATATGTTTAACTCTTTAAGAAACTACTGTCCTGTTCTCCAAAGTGGTTGTACCATTTATAACCTCACTGACATCAGGATACAAAAAGTTCTAGTTAATTTGTCTTCATCCAATTTGGTATGAACATCTTTTTAATGTTAGCCATTTTAACAGTGTTCTGTAGTATTTCATTTTGATTTTATTTGCATGTCCCTGAATAATTAATGTTGAGAATTTTTTGTGTGTTTATTTGCCATTCCTATATTTTCTTCACTTAAATGTCTGTTCAAAAATTTTGCTTATTTATTTATGGGAAGATTATTTATTTGCTCATCATTCAGTTTTGAAAGTTCTTTACATATTTTGGACATAAATCCTTTATCATTTATATGAATTGTGTTTATTTTCTCTCAGTCTGTATCTTCATTTAATTCTCTTAAAAGTGTCTTCTGCAGAGCATTTTTTTGTTGTTGTCATTTTGATGAAGTCCAATGGATCAGTTTGTTCTTTGATAAATAGCGATTTTGCTGATGTAGTTAAAAATCTTTGTGTGCCATTGATCATAAAAACTTTCTCCTACGTATCTTCTTGAAGTTTAATAATTTATGTTTACATTTATATCTATGATCCAACTTGAGTTAACTTTTATGTATAATGAGAAATATAAAGTATTTTTTAAAAATATAAACATAAACAGATAGAACTTTTAACCAGAGAAAGGGATTTTTTAAAATAATTATTTTATTTAACTTTATTCATTTTGATTTGAGCAGAGAGGGACAGAGTGAGAGAGACAGCAGGAGAGAGAGAGGGAAAGTGAGAAAGCAAGCCACCACCAGGTCTGGGACTTGAACCACAGTTGGCCATGCAGGAGTCTAGTGCCCTTAACCACCTTGCCACTTGCCAGCTCCAAGAAAGATTTATAAGAAGAATAATATCCCAAATGTTTAGGTAAATTATAATAAAGTTGAAAGGAAGTGAAGTAACTTTTGATGCTTAGAATAGTAAAATCACATTTAGTATTGCTTTCATTTACTAAAGCTACTTAACGTGTGTTTCTGAAGTGACTTTGGGATTTACAAATGCTTATATAATTTGGTGTAATAGGCAAAGTAAGTTGAAGACAAGTGATATCAATAATGAAAAATTTACCAACTCAGAACCTACTAGAAGTATTGGCTCTCAGTGAGCCAGAGAGTGCACAAGAAATGGAGAAAAGACTACTCTGGGAGAGTAGGTAATACAAACCCAAATAAATGAAGAGTGAAGTAACTCTCCTTTTAGTTTCAGAAAGAAAGATGATGATTCTTCTCTTATGTTGCACATAGGAAAATACAAAAGGGCAAAGGAAAAAGGAAATCGTCCTGGGACCACTGTCACTTGTCTTTACCCTGTCTGTCCCTGAGACAAAGGTTGTGGCAGACTTACATATAGACCCCAGGGGAAATGGTGTCATTCTAGAGGTGAGCGTATGTCTATAGTACATGCGTGTGTAGTTTCATGTCTTAGTATAGAAAGGCATGAGACTAGCTAATTACATGATAAATTAATTGACCAATGCTAGCAGGCTCAGGACGAATCTTGCCCTTGCATAGGTATATATACATAGCTCATTCCTACCAGTACTCAAAAGTAATTGATATTTATTGAACTCCTTAATACATAGCTTTATAAAGTCTTTTCACTTATGCCATTGCTATTCTTCATAACTATCCAAGTGATAGGATGATATCAGATCTCTCATTTTACAGAGAAAATCACACAAACTCCAAGACATTGAGTAACTCAATCAAGATCACATTTGTTATAATGGCAGCAAAGACATAAACCCAAGTTTGCTTAACTCTAAAGCTTTGTCTTCAAGTGTAAGCACTGCTATCCCTAGCCCAACACAGGCCAACTTCATTGCAGAAATGCAAATTATTTCAGAGTAATGAAGTAAGGTTTCTTTAAAAAATATTTAAACTGCTATTTCATAAATGCAAATCTATTTATTATACAATAATTATAATAATAATTTATCTATTTCGTTTCATTTTGAAAGGATTAAAATTTGTTCATCAGTTCATAAGAAGAAATAAAAAGCCAAGGGCTAAAATAAAATCCATAAATTTATTGATTAAAAAAAGAATAAGGGATCAGACAGTGGGGTGGGTTATAGTATGAAAACCTTATTGGAAGTGGCCCCTCTTTTTGATAGAAAAAATAAACAAACGAATAAATAAATAAAGTATACCTGTTTCAAAGGAGTTTTAGGGACCAGCTGGTGGTGTAGTGATTAAGGTATTTGGATCTCACATGGCCAACAGACCAGTTCAAGTTCCAAATCCAGTTCAAGGTATGGAAAACATGCTGTGTGCATATGCCTGAGTGCCCCAAATCCTAAGAGGAGCATGGAAAAGAGATTGTGGAATGACTATCTCCCATGCTTTCTCACTTTCTCTCTCTCTCTGTCTCTCCAGTGAGTACACACACCCTGTAGCAAGTTAAAAAAAAACAAAAAAAAAGAGTTTTACATCTAAACTTGAGAATTAGATTGATCAATTATGAGTTAATATTTTGGCATTAAAAATATCCAGAATACTTGACTATGAACCTGAGGACCATGGTTACATCGCTGATGCTGTCCCTAATGCTGCACAGCTTTGGCTAGGTCTCCATAATCTCTGATTCCATTTGCCATCTAGAAAATGAGGATTGCAACTATATGTTGCAACTCAGACATTCCACAAGAGATGGGGTCAGGTTAGATTTACCATTCACTGTCTATTGTTTTATAGTTCGGCAGGAGGTAGGAGAGATTCTTCACGTCCTTCTCAAATTTGACACTTCCAACAATCTTTCATCTCATTTAAAACCTCCAAAGAAGGTGAAAAATTACCCAGGGTGCTCATTTCTCCCCATGGACAGAGGTCTGGTTACCCGGGTTAGCCTCAGCTGGTACTTCCAGGATGTTTGTCTTTGGCTCTTTGCAGCAGTGCCCTTCGGGTACCTGGAGAAGTGAAGGGGAGATTGTGTTCGGTGCTGACATTAGCCTGGCTGTCATCTGGAACAGCAGTCCATGCTTGGAGCTTTGGTAGTAAATATCCATTTAAGAATAGGATAGCTGGTGGCCAGTCTGTTTCATCTTTTTTGTTTGTTTGAAATCTATGTTTGGCAAAGGCGTTTCTTCACGGCATTGTATTAAAAGAGTTTGGTGAGCTGCTTTTATTTCTTTCCCTCTGCCCATTTCAATGATGGCTTTATTCAAAGGGTAATTATGAACATCACTGGAACAACACTGGCCTGCATAGCAAAACTGGGAAGGCCAGCCTTGACACACAGCACCACAATCACTTACACATAACTGCCTAACTCACCTCCCTGATCGTGCGGGAGGGAAAAACAGACAGGAACCTTTATGTTTCTCTTAGCATTTGTTGTGTGCTTGATGTGCAAGATCGGGACATGTTGAAATCTACGCACATGTCTAACAAAAGATTAGAAAGAATAAAGGTACATTGGGAATTAAGCAACGTGACATTTACAGAACAACCACTTATGACTTCAGGGACTCTGAAACAATAGAGGGGATTCTCAGCGCAGGGCTGAGGTTTCCACTGCAGGATTCCCAGGACCGTTAATGAAAATCGTGTGGCCAAATCTTGTACATCTGCTGAGAACTTAGCCTGAAGTGTTCTCATTATGAAAACTTTGGGAGCCCACAGTGGATTGAGTCCTCATGCTCTTTTTTGGGTGCCATATTCTTGTCTGTGTTTTGTTTGCTTGCTTTATTTTTTTATTTTTTATTTTTTTTTTCATCCCCATTCATGGCAGGGTGCAGTTTTCATTTTATCCTGTTTTATTTTCCTCAGGTTATTTATGGACCACAAGTGGGAAGAAAAAGAGACCGTAAGGGGAAATAAGTTAATAATAGGTATCAGGTTCATCAGATCTATTTGCCTCTTATATGATGTTGTTCATAAGAAGATCCATTTAAATAGGCTTTATGTGGTATTACACAATTTACTTACTATCATTTTCAGCATCTGGACTAGATTTTTCCCAAGAACATGACCCATGTCAAAGAGTCCATCGTAAGGAGGCATTAAGAAGAGTTCAAGGGAATGGCTCCGTGCACTGCAGAAATTCCTCTGTCCACCTGGGAGCCTTTATTCACAGTCTGAGGATAGAGTCCTGCACCATTCCTCTGCCCAGGCCCTGCAGAGGCCCCCAGGATGCTGCTGACGGCGTGGCTTATCTTGGTGCCGTGGACTTTAACAACAAAGAGCACCATTGAGCTCCTGCTCCTTCCCTTGAAGTCTGTATCTCTCATCGTTCCGATGCCTCATGTTGCACTTCTCCTGTGGGCGCACCCATGCAGGAAACAATGGAGACAAGCCCTGCTCAATAGCACATCGAGCTTCAGAGAATTTAATCGTATCGCAAATGCTGGGACCTGTCTCAAAAACAAATAGAAAATTCCCTTTCAGGGTCTGAAACACTTTTCTTCTTTCCAGCAGGTTCATCTCAGCTTCAGAAGTTACAACCAAGCTTTTTCTTTGATTGGATTTTGTTTGGGGTATAAATTAGGGCAATAGTTAGGCAACTCATTATTCAAATTCAAAAATGCTTTGTGGGATCAATCAAATTTTTACTTCTTTTAAAACCTGTCATCCCAGATGTAATTTGGCTAAAGAATTAGGATGTTCAGTTCCTCTTTTTTCCTCCATTAAAAATTTCTCACCTTCATGGTCTATCTCACAGTCAAAAAGAACAGCACACGCAGGCAAGATGCAAGGCTCTGGACAGAAATAAATGATAGGTCAAAGCTGAAAGAAAACCTTCTAAGTGGCCCGAGTGACATAACGATGCTTAGAAGTAGCCTGGCCAGTTGAGTCTCCAGAGAAAAGTATCAGATTCCAGAACCATATCCCCAACTTTCTAGGGAGGTAGGGAGGAGTTTTCTAAATTTCTATGGCTGGCTCACAGCATTACAAATAAAATAAAAGACCAAAAGTAAGTGGTTCTACCAAGTATTTAGTAGAAGAAGTCTTTATTTTTAAAGTAATTTTAAAGTCTATAATTATTTGCATGATTGATGTGGTGACATTAAAAAAAAATAAACAAACAAAAACCAAAAACAAACCAAAACAAAAACAGGGCTGACAGATGGCATGGTGGTTAAGGGTGCTGGACTCCCACAGGGCCAACCACGATTTGAGTCCCAGACCAAGCGGCTTGCTTTCTTATTTGCCATCTCTCTCTCTCTCTCTCTCACTCTGTCCCTCTCTGGTCAAGTTAAAATAAATAAATAAATATAGTTAAATAAAATAATTCTTTAAAAATAAATAAAATCTATAGTTACTTTGCTACTTTTTAAAAGATTTTTAAATTTGTATTATTATTCTAATTTATTGTATGCATTCAATCATTGCACATCGCTACAGCTTGTAAAACGAATTACCCAACATGAATATACTGCTCTACTCAGTCACTTGGCTACTATAAAAATCCTGATGTTGTTTTTCTGAATAATCTGAAGGGTCTTTATAAAGCTCATGAGAAATGCATATTATTATGAAACTATGTCATGTATTTCAAAATAGTTTGGCACCAAAATCAATTTATACTTTAACTTCATTTTTCCACGGACTTTTGAAGTTCCTTTGTAATCTTCATGATCATTCCTTATGATCTCCATGGTGAGCAGTCCTGAGTATATAGCAGGTACCAGCGTGGGTGGTTAGAATCCCTCCCTTTGAACGGCTCTGCCAAAGACCTCTGTTCCAATGACACAGATCCTTCCACACCTCTTAGGAAAACCCCACGCCTTCTGACCTTTCCATGAGTTCTTCCCTTTAACCAAAATACTCATCCTCAATGTTGCATCCAGGAAAATGCCTCTTGCTCTCAAACTCGGCCCAGATGTAATTCCCTAATGAAACTTGACTCGTACATGGAATTAGCCACTCTGTCCTCCATACTGTGGAAGAGCTACCACGTTTAATATGAGTTGTGATCTATTTGCTTTTCTATTTTTTTTTTCCTTTAGAATATCAGTTCTTCAGCTGAAGGGACTATGGCTTCATCTGGTATCTATGGCTTATCACACAGTCAGTGACCAATAAGTGTTGAAATAATGAATAAATAAATGAGCATCAGTATCTGGAATACCTAAATACCGAGAGCAGTACTGACCCTTTACCATGTTTTTTGTTTGTTTGTTTGTTTGTTTGTTTTTTGCTATAGGGTGCATGCACTTGCCAGACAGACAGAGAGAGACAGAGAGACAGAAAGCGAGAAATCACCCCCCAGGGGGGATGGCCATGCCGCAATCCCTTCTCCATTCTCCTCTTGGGATCTTGGGCACGCACGCACACGCCCCCGGTGTGAGTTTAAGCCACCGGGCCCAGGACTCGAACCGCGGTCGACTACGTGGGAGTCCAGCAACATAGCCATTACGCTAACTGCTGGTCCCAAACCTTTATTATGTTTTAAAAGCTACAGCTGTGCTTTGTCAGATTCTTCTAAATCAGGATCTTTAAAGACTTTTAATATGCATCTCACAATTCTTTGTGCACTTTGCTTCAGTGGAACAGGGCCATTTTCTAAAATGAAAGTGAAGGAGCAAACTTTAATTTATCTGAGGTTCTTATTGACACTGAACCTAGAAGCTGCTGTGACAACGAATGGAATGGGCCCAGAGAAAAGTATGTGAAAAGAGATTTACTCTCCCTGGGTTTGGTAAGACAAGGCAATGGGAATGTGGAGCCTCCTCCTAACTATGGGGTAGACAGAAAAGCAAGCTTTTATTCACTGGTAAGTGAATTATTAGCGCTTACATATGATAGCTTGCAGAGTTATCAATGGACTTGTACTAAGGTGAAGTTTTAAAAAGAGAAGCTACCTACCAGCCTTAGTAGACAGAGACTCCACAATGTCTGGCATGTTTGGTGTTGGATCCTACAGAGGGCCACTGCTACGCCTGAGCCTGCTCTGACTCAGTGCTTTATCCAAGTCACAAACTCAACTGCGAGTCTCTTCTTGTTTACCCTTCAGCAAAATGATGAGAACAACTTGTAGCATATGGAAGCATTTCCACACTGCAAGTTATTCTGAGGGGGAAAAATGTGATTTGCACATTCTGTCAAATGAAGCAGGCGTTTCCAAATGCTACTACAATGCTCAAATACATCCTTGTGTGTCAGAAGTGTCCTGCAGATGTTAAAAAAAAAGAAAAAGCCTCAGTGGCTGCAAATGTGGATGAAAAAGGACAAGAAGCTTGTCCTGCAGTCATTGTTCCAGACAGACAGGAAAACCGTCCTCAGCTGCTGCTTCTGTATCATCAGCCTCATCACAGAGGCTTGCTCAATGATTTCAAACAACCACATCTTGCAAGCAGCTGTCCACCAGGAAAAAAGGACTGTGACAACTGCATTTGTAGACAAGATGATACCTGAAGAGCAGGACAAAACAAACAAACAACTTCTTGCAAGTGCTTCTGCTTCCTTGGGCTGGTCTTTGTCCTGGATGGCAGAGAGACTTTCATACTGAGACAAGGAAGTGATAGTTCCCAGCAGGAAGTTTGAATTAGGTCTCTGAGTGTTAGATCATGAATGGGTGGTAATGTGGGTAAAGGAGAGAATACAGACATTGCTGTAAGTGCCAGATATATGGTTAGACAGACAATGTCAGAGAGAAACAGAATTACGCAACATTATAAGAATGCATCTTTAAATCATTTTTTAAATAGAAAAACAAAAGAAGGCAAGTAGAACCAGTTACGGGGCATATCAGTCCACCAACAAAAAATGGAGAGCAACAACAACAAAATATCTGTGTGCATCCACTAATGTCACTTAGGAGACTTGAATTCTATTCCATGGACAGGGAGCCACCCTTCACTCTAAGGCAACAAAATGTTCTGAGGAATATATATTTTTAAAGAACTATTTATTTAATTTAATTTATTAATTCAATCATTTTCATTTGACCAGAGAAAGACAGACACACAGAGAGAAAGAAAGTGAGAAAGCAAGTCACCAGGTCTGGGACTCGAACCGTGGTCAGTCACGTGGGCGTGTCCAGCGCCTTAACCACCATGCCACCTGCTAGCCCAGAAATCTTCTGTGGAATATTAAAGAGATTGATTTCAACAGGTCTATAGAAAAGGAAAAAAGTTATCAAGGATAGATAAAATCTACTCTTGTCATAATAGCTGCCTCCTTTTTAAAGCAGGAAGAACATAACACAAAGTAAAAACCATCATCTATCAATTGAACACCAAAGAGCCCTTTGTAGGAGACATCTTAACTAATTGCTTCCATAAAATAAATTTCATTTTTGGCTCAAGTGTTTGGTTGTTTCAGTCTTAATATCTGAATTTATAGGTGAAGAAAAATATTGTATTAATTACTGGCAAGAAATTTGCTGTGAATGATCTCATGCTGCTAAATAGATTCAAAAGCAGAAATATATAGGAAAATAACATTGCCTTTATTTCTTTTAGCTGATGAAAGAATGAAAAGTACACTTCAAGCCTGCATAGAAAGTTATTTTTCTTTAACAAAGTTGAGATCATATCCAGGACTGGAATATAACATATAACATAGAACTTTCCTGAGCATATAAATGCAGCTCCTTAAAATATGACAGGTGTTATACTGGGGGGTTATAAAAAATGCCTCAATTAATTCTCACAATAAATCTACGAGATATTCATGGTATGCCATTCTTATTTGGCAGCTGAGGAAACTGTAGCTTTAGGAGATAAAAATCACAGAGCTGAGAGGCAAATGGAGATAGAATTCTCACCCCCGCTGTTAAGAACCCAACCTTCCAGCCTGACCCAGCAGCCTGGCACTTAAAGTTGGCTTCTCTGAGACTTAACAGCCAGTGGTGCCCATGCTGTTAAGGGCCCCAATCTCAGGACCTCTCACTTTCTCATCCCTCTATTGCTTGCAACAGATAAAAGAATTTGGTGTGTGTCTGCAAATATTCACACCACATTAAAATATAAGCTAACGTGAAAGACGATGGATAATCTGAATGAACACTGATTTTGAGAAGTTCACAAAGTTTATGTGAACAAAGCATCAGAAGAAACAGAAGCTAACACTCCGGGCCTGTGTGCATGTTTATTCAACACCCTAACAGGAGAGAGATGGTGGAGAAGGGATTGCAACATGACCATGCTCCATGGGGGTTGTTTTCTCTCTTTCCAAGGAGCACACACACCCTCTGGCAAATTTAAGAAAAATAAATAAATAAAAAGGAGGAAGAAGAAGAAGAAACTTATAAAAACGGTTCTTCATCAAGTAACTCTCATTATCCACGTCCTAAATTTTCTTCAGGCTGATTCATTTCCCTTCCTTTTTTCCCCTTTAGCTTCTTCCTGAAATCTAGTCCTTTCTTGTATCTGCTTGACAAAGTGGAGAACATCTACCAGAAAACAAAATAACTTTCTTTATGTGACTAATAATGTATGTCTGTTTCCCATAATTTGGTTTGGGAGTTCAGCAACATGCATGTCCATTTGGAAAACAGTTAATAACATGGAAAATTAAATTTAATAAGTACATTTTAAAATAGTTTCTGAATTAAAAAATGCTGTCAGCGGACCAGCAGCTGGTGTAATGGCTATGTCGCTGTACTTCCATGTAGTTGACCGCTGTTCAAGTCCTGGACCCGGTGGCTTAAACTCACACCAGGCACATGTGCGTGCATGCCCAAGATCCTGAGAGGAGAATGGAGAATGGAGAAGGGATTGCGGCTTGACCATCCCTTCTGGGGGATGATTTCTCACTTTCTGTCTCTCTGTCTCTCTCTTTCTGGTGAGCATACACGCTGTATAGCAAAAACCTCTCAGAAAATAAAAAATGTGTTCAGATTCTAGATTTAACAAATGATTATTTCTTCTTTTTTCATCAACAGATGAACAGAAAATAAGATGCAGTATACACATACAGTAGAATATTATCCAGCTTAACAAAGAAGGAAATCTTAAAGAACATTATGTTAAGTGAAATAATCCAGCCACAAAAAATCAAATTCTGTATGACCCTACTTATATGACAAGTCTAAGATAGTCAAACTCAGAGAGGCAGAGACTAGAATAGGGGTTGCCAGAGGGTGAGAGGAAACAGAAAGGGGGATGTGTGGCCAAAGGGCACACGTTTCAGTCCTACTGGTGAATAATTATGGCAGGTCTGCTCTGCACAATAGGACCTAGACTTAACAAGATTGTATTGTATACGTGAAAATTGGCTAAGAGGGTAAATGTGATGTTAAGTGTTCTCACCTCAAAAAAGGATAATAATAATAATAATAAAGAGAGCAGAAGGGAGATTTTGGAATTGATAGGTAAATTTATGGCATTGATTATGATGGCTTCATGAGTGTAGCCTCTAAATTAATCAAGTTGCATACATTAAATATGTACAGTTTTTATGTCAATCGTACCATCATCATTTTTAAAAATGACATAGTAGTAAATGGATATGATCAATAAATTGACATCAATATGTGAGCACACTGATAAGCATATTTTGAGGCTACATCTTGGAAACAGGCAGACTGGAGGGAAAAATTATGACTGTAAAGTAATGTTCTTTAGTGCTTCTGTGAAAGACAGGTCCCTTAACTGGATTACAATCACAGATTTTGTTTTCTTTTTCTATTTTTTTAGTTTTTAATAAAATACATTATTCAAAATTAAGAAATTTAAAGTTTTCTGAAGTAGAGCATTGAAGTGACTTAACATTATCAAACATTTTAAAAGATTTTTAATTGGAAATTCTAAAAGCCAAATATATGTGTTTTATTTATTTATTTAATTTTTAAATTAATTTATTTTTTATTAGAAACAAGGTACATTATCACTTATAGTCTTCAAACATTATTAAACTTTCATAATTTGATAAAACATTCATGAAACAACCTCAAGATTTGTTTAACAACAAATGATTATTTCTGGGCAAATAAAGTCATGTCAAATACACATTGTTATACTAAAATGAAAGATTGAGTTCAAATTTACAAAACTCCTAAATTAATTTTAAATTCCTCATTTTTTTAATATCTACAATTTTTAAATTTGTCCAGGAATTTAAAAATCTTTAGTTTGATGATCTCATGTCTAGTATATTATGCTAGACATTATCTTCTAACTTATTCTCCTTCTCCATTCTAGATGTTGCCATAATAGTAAAGAATTTTATTTCATTCTGAGTGTAAATCATCACATTCCTTTTTTGGAGTTTCTACAGAGCTTTCTCTTTTTTATTTCAAGTCTCAATGACTGCCTACTTTAGAGGTCCTTCCCTTACACGTAAAGTAATCCCAAACCTCCTTTCCAAAATTATTTAAATATATTTACTAATATCAGTTTTAAATTAAGTCAAACCAATATCCTCACATTACTTATATACGTGCCCATGGCAGGTGACAGTTATGAAATTTTGGGAGTGCTTTTAACTCCCTACATAGGACATACTTTACTCCTTTCTGCAAGTTGTGCTTATTCTTTAATGCCCATCTGAAATCTACTTTCTTCTGGAAAATATTTTCTAAATTAATTATTAATTTATTATTATTATTATTTTTATTTTGACCAGAGAGAAACAGAGAAAGAGAGAGAAAGAGAAAGGAAGAAAGCAAGAAGCCAGGTCTGGAACTCTAACTGTGGTCAGCCATGTGCGAGTCCAACACCTTAATCACCATGTCACCTGCCAGCCCCCATCTTCTGTAAAACACTAAAAAATATATATATATTTTAAATTGGTATATGGCACATGCATTCACTGGAGACAGACAGAGAGAAGGAAGATGAGAAAATATCCTCCAGGGGCAATGGCCTCATTGCAATCCCTTCTCCTCCATTGTCCTCTCAGGATTTTGGTCATGCATGCATACATGTGTGTTTTCCAAGCCCTTGGGCCTGGGACTCAAATCAAGCTGTTGGCCATGTGGGATCCAGCCACTTAACCACCATGCCACGCTGCAATCCTTTCTCCTCCATTCTCCTCTCGGGATCTTGGGCATGCACGCACATGCGCCCGGCGTGAGTTTAAGCCACCAGGTCTGGTACTTGAACCGCAGTTGACTACATAGGAGTCCAGAGACATAGCCATTACTTTAACTGCTGGTCCCGTGAATTGGTTTTGGTCTGTTTTTTTTTTTTTTTATCTTCTGTTCTATAAATGACTATAGAGTTGAGGGACATTTGAATATCATTTATCTTGGTTGCATTGACATTCTGATATAAACATTCTGCTTTCAAGTATGAATTTGGAATCATTATGTTGAATATTAACATTTAAAATAAAAAGTAAAAATAATGGAGCCAGTTCCATAGTGCAGTGGTTAAGTTTTGTGCATAGGGAGCTGAACTCCATGTGGCTTACTGAATTTCAAATTCCAGCCCCAACAGCTTGAAAAGAACATTGAGCATGTGTGCACGCATGCCCCAAATCCTGACAGGAAGGAGAAATGATGAGAAAAAAGGACTGTGGTGTTATTATGCCCACTGGAGGTGCTCTCTCTCTCTCTCTCTCGCACATGTGCCTCCTTCTGGCAATAAAATAATATAGAGAAGGAAATGATGATTTTTAGCCCAGCATATGATGGGTATATTATTACAAAAATAACTGGATATTTGGCAACTAGATATATCAATGATTTCTCTTATTAGTGATAAACTTTATTAAAAATTTGTTTCATAAGCTATAAGTTTACTATATTAGGTTATTTCTCTTTAATAAATGAAGTAATCTTCTAAAGGAATTCATTGAGAATACAATCTCACCAGTCTAGAATTTCTAAGAAGATTTTGGCAGAATCATTGTTTTTTTTTGGGGGGGGAGGGAGGTTTTTGCTATAGGGCGTGTGCGCTCGCCAGACAGACAGAGAGAGACAGAGAGATAGAAAGCAAGAAATCACCCCTCAGGGGGGATGGCCACGCCACAATCCCTTCTCCTCCATTCTCCTCTCGGGATCTTGGGCACGCACGCACACACGCCTGGCGTGAGTTTAAGCCACCGGGTCTGGGACGCAAACTGCGGTCGACTACGTGGGAGTCCAGTGACATAGCCATTACGCTAACTGCTGGTCCCGCAGAATTATTGTTAATCTAGGCATATATTCCCTGGAAATGTGATGTGAGTTATCACTGAAGGATTAAAATCAGTAAAGTTATCTCAACGGTTTATCAAGTTATAGAAGGGCATTTTTCAGATTCTTATAAATCAAGGGTTGTGAAGCCAACTAAATAGTTATTCTAGTTTACTCTCTCCATTCTCCATCTAAATTCCCATGAAACCTACCAGGTAGTAGAAAGTTGTCACACCAGAGACAGTGAGATAATTAGTTTATAATTGTTCCTCATCTGAAAGTAATACAAGGAGTTACATGAATGATGGGTGGGATTGAGAAACTTTTTTTCTTAGAGAGAGGGTTTTATTTTGTTTTTGTTTGTTTGTGTGTGTGTGTGTGTGTGTGTGTGTATGTGTGTTTGTAATAGGACATGTGTGCTTGCCAGAGACATGGAGAGACAACAGAGAGAGAGAATGGGAGACATCGCCACCAGTGTGAATGGTCATGCCACAATCCTTTCTCCATTAATCTTCTGAGATTTGGGGCATGCACATACATGCACCCAGCATGAGTTTCAAGCCACTGGGTGCGGGACTTAAACTGCAGTCTATCATATGGGAGTCAAGGGCCCTAACCACTATGCCACCTGCTGGGCCTGAGAAACTTTCTTAAAATGCCACATGTCCTTTCTGAAAGAGGAAACATAAGTTGATGTGATGTCAGGCAGACAGGAGGGCACCAACATTCTCATCCCTGCATCTCATAGACATGTAGATTTGTCTCACAAACATGGAGCATTACTTTACCAAAGAGCCCCCCAAACACTCTAATTTGTGACAGACCCACTTTCTGAGGCTCTGAGTGACAGTCTACTATCCCCAGTCCTTGTCCACATTACTTCTTTTCCATGATTTGTTTTGAGATTACAAACACCATGAAGCAAGAAGGCAGAATGAGGAAGCATACAGACAATGGCCCATTACTTCACAGAATGAAATTATTGAGTTGCAGGTAGAAACATGAAGAGCCAGAGAGAAGTACACTGAGCTTGCAGGAATTACAGTTGTTTTATATGGCAAAGACTCAGAGACCACATCACAGTATGGAAGAATGAATTATTTTATTTCAAGTGGCAAGGACAAGCTATAGTAGCATTAGCTCTCCGGCAGAGTCACATGGGCCATGACTGCACAATTTTTAAGTTGGAGTATGGTTGGGGAGAAAATAGTCTGCTTAATAAAGAGGAAACATGCCCATAGTGTTGATTGTCAGAGGTTAAGAGAATAGGTCTACAGAGTTGGGAAGGAGGTGAGGGAACAGTAGTGTTTATTTTGAAATTAAAATAAGCATGTTAAATTAAATTTTAAAAATTTACTTCCCAAATAGAACTTTTTACTCTTTGAAAATAAAAATAAAAACACTACATATGAACACATGTAGTAGCTTCTGGCTTTCAATTCAGCAGGCAGGTAAGGAGCTTAAAAGTCATCATGGTATCCTGATAAGAAGAAGCTGAACCCAAAAGTCAACAATACTTCCTAGTCCATTCGAGAAGTGAAGTCATAGGGAAAACACCTCCAACCACCCAAATGTGAAGAAAAAGACAAACATAGCTTTGATAAGAGCAAAATTCATAAGCAGAAACCACTGTGAGAACCAGTGCTAGGTTAGGGAAATTGGAACTATAATCAACAAATGGCTGGAGGCTTGTTCAATGTGGACTAATCTAAGAGTTAAAAACACTAGAAAACCAGTCATAAGCAACTTCCACACTGTCGTGAGTTTTACAGGAGCTTTATCAGATATTCACACTGAATGTCGTAAAGAAAAAAAAATCTCCTCCTATTTCCTGTAAAGGAAGGGAAAAAGAATCAGTGTGAGATACACCAGAGCCCGGTATTCTTAGCAAGACCTGCCCTTGGGAAAACCCTCTTACCAGAACCTAACCTGTGGAGTTTCATTAAAGTCTAACATGCCTGGGGGTAAGAAAATGCCCAATTCCAACCCCCCTTTCTCAGCTCCTTCCAGCTGCCTGACCCATCTAAGGCAGACTGGGGGTAGTGGGCCTTAGAAGCACTGATGATGTTTGCAATCCAAGGGCACAGGCTCACCAAGATCCCAACATGCACTCATGGCATAATAGAAAAATTTCTCCCCCCAATTACCTAATTGCTACATTATTAAAGGTCTAGGTAGTTCAGCTTCTTTTACTTAGTATATCATATCTACCATTCATTAGAAAATAATAAGGGATACTAAAAATCAAAACATACAGCTTAAAGAGACTAAATAGACATTAGAACCAGGCTTAGATATGACAGGAATATTGAAATGATCAGAACAGGAATTTTTTTTTTTTTTTGGAGAGATTTTCGCTAGAGGGCGCGTGCGCTCGCCAGACAGACAGAGAGAGATATTAGAGACAAAAAGCAAGAAATCACCCCCCAGGGGGGATGGTCACGCCGCAGTCCCTTCTCCTCCATTCTCCTCTCAGAATCTTGGGCACGCACGCACACGCGCCCGGCGTGAGTTGTAAGCCACCGGGTCCGGGACGTGAACCGCGGTCGACTACGTGGGAGTCCAGCGACATAACCATTACACTAACTGCTGGTTCCCAGAACAGGAATTTTAAACAACTCTGAGTAATATGCTAAGGGTTTTAATGAAAAAAAAAAAAAAAAAAAAAAAAAAAAAAAAAAAAAAAACAAACCCAGAAAACATATAACAATAGATGGATAATGTAAGTGGAGAGATAAATGTTTAAAGAAAAATTAAAAAGAAATAATAAAGATTAAACTTTAAGAGAAATACTGAATATCTCTGATGAGTTATTGTTATACTGGACACAACTGAAGAAAAAAAATCTCTGAGCCTAAAAATGTGACAATAGAAATTTTTAAAAGGAAAAAAGAAAAGGAAAAGAAAATTACTAAAGAAAGAAAAAAAGGAAAAAGACAAAGAACAGAATATCCCAAAATGTTGTAATAACTACAAAAATGTGTAACATGTATAATGGGAATACCAGAAGAAGAAAAAGAAAAAAAAAAGACATAGAAGCAATACTTAAATTAGTGACTGAGACTTAGTGCCAAATTCATGCTAAACATTAAATCATTGATCCAGTAAGCTCAGAGAGCACCAAGCAGGGCAAATGAAAAATAAATAAACCCAGGCAGATGTGTGACCTCCCACACGGTCTACCATAGTTTGAGTCAGGGACCTGGGGGCTTAAAACTCACCTTGAGTGTGTGTGTACATGCCCTAAATCCCAAGAATGGAGGAGAAGGGATTGCAGTGTGGCCATCTCCCGTGGGGTGTGATTTCTCACATTCTCTCTTTCCATCTCTCTCTGTCTTTCCGGTGAGTGCACATGCCCAATACAAAAATTTCTCTCTTTAAAAAAATGTTTTTTTGACAAGGAAAATTGAAGAACTATGTTTTCAAAGACTTTCTTTGCATGAATCATTAAAAAATCTTTAGAAGGAAGGAAAATGATATAAGCCCAAATTTTAGATCTACATAAAGAAAGAAATAGCATCAAAGATGGAATAAGTTAAGGTAAATAGAAAATTTATGTTTTTATTTCAGATTTTGAGTTGGGGGATTCAAAACTAATTTATCAGGGAACCAGCAGTTAGCATAATGGCTATGTCGCTGGTCTCCCACGTAGTCGACCGCGGTTCGCGTCCTGGACCCGGTGGCTTAAAACCCATGCCGGGCGCGTGTGCGTGCGTGCCCAAGATCCCGAGAGGAGAATGGAGGAGAAGGGATTGTGGCGTGACCATCCCCCCAGGGGGGTGATTTCTCACTTTCTGTCTCTATGTCCCTCTCTGTCTGTCTGGTGAGCGCACTTGCCCTATAGCAAAAATCTCTCCAAAAAAACCTAATTTATCAGAACGGGATAGATTAGTGGGCAGAAAATCAGAAAGTACATAGTTGAACTGAACAGCACTGTCAGTTGACTGAATATGGTTGATATCTATCATCTAACCACATTTAACAAGAGCATAATATGCATTCTTCTCAAGCTTGCACAACACATTCACCAAGATAATCCACCTATTATAGGTCTTTAGATACACTTTAACAAATTTAATAGAATAAAACTTATATTTGTTCTCATACTGAAATGGGATTGAACAAGAAATCAGTAACATAAAGAATACTTGGAGTTTAAACCACACATTAATGTAATATGTGGGTTAAAGAAAAAATCTTAAGAAATAGCTAAAAATATTTTAATTCAAATTCAGCTACCCTGTAGGAGGGCCCATGTGAAGAAGCCTTGTGGAGAACAGGCCCTGAAATTACATGAAGAGAAACAAAGGCCAAAATGTCTCAGGTGAGCTTAGCTGAGCCCAGACAAGCTGAGTAAGCTAAAGGGCCAAGGGTGTGGGAAGTCATGTTGGACACTCTACCCTGTGTCCAGCTGATGCCACCATGTGAGAGACCTCAAGGCAAATCCATCTGTCTGAGCCCCTTGAACCCATAGAATTGTGAGAAGCAATCAAATGAGTGTTCTTTCAAAACACTAAGTTTAGAGGAGACTTGTTTGTGTCAGTGGATCACAGGAAGGAGGTACGAGGGCAGACAGAGGATAACCAATCCAGAAGCTCTTGCAGGAACCCATGCTGGGGATGAAGAGGGCTTTGGTCATAGCCGAAGCAGAAGAAATGGAGAGGAGTGGTCCGATTCCACATGTCTAGAAGGCAGAGGGTTTTCTGAGGGATTGAATGTGAGCTGTGGGAGAAGAAGAGGTGAGGATTTCTGGAAGGCTCCACCTTAGGTTGAGCTGTGAAGTCATCCATGATGGCAACCACAGGGAGGTCTGGAACCTTCAGGTCATCTTCACACAGAGGCTGGGCAGGGAGTCAAATCTTGTTACAGTCAGTGAGATGATAAGAAGACCATAACCAAAGCAGAAGGTGGTGGCCAAACCCCACAGGATTTCTCTGAACAAGTCTGGTTCCAGAGCTTTGATAAGGTGTCATTTCCTGCCTTCAGACACGGGCCTTAAAGGCATCCTCAAAGGCCCTGATCTGGCCTGGCCACCATCTCACACTCCCAATTTCATCACCACACAGTTTAACGTATTGTCACCTATTTGCTTTCCTATGAGCCCCTGAGCTAGATAGGAGGCCTCTGTTTATTTTTTAAATCCCCTCAACGCCTATAATAGTACTTATACATAACGGAGGCTAAAGAAGCTCTTCTCTGATTTTTACAGAGATTTCTTACCAGAAAAGCCTTATAGACCTAATACAATTTCTCTCTTCATAGACCTCTGAGTGGTTCAGAGATAAAAGACAGTATTTTGATGTGTGAAAAATTGCCTTACTAGATGTCCCACTTCCTCGACAAGCAATGCATTATTTTCTCCATCTGGCATATGCTAAATAGTTGTGAAAATACAGGAAGTTCCTGTGAATTTCCTCAAAAAAATCTTGACAGGCTTTGCACTATTTTGGACTATTCTGATTTGTATTATGACATTCAAACTGTGATAAAATAAAATAATACAAAATAATAAACTACAGTAAAACCTGGTCAGGCAGTGTGAAGCTTTTCTCACCTTCTGTAGTAACAAGTAAGAATGTTGATATAAACAATAAACAAGACTGAAGACAAAAACGAGAAAAAGATCTTGTTTTTCAACTGCATGGAGTTGAAAGTAGCTTAGTCATTTTACGTTGTTTTCTCGAGATTGTGCAAACATTTGATAAAGCATTTAATTTGTCTATGTGATGGGCTCGTGGATTATCTGAACTCTAAGGAAGTTTCACATCATTATAGTCCAGTATTTTCTTTTTACAGAGAATCACAAGCCCAGAGATGTCATGATTTTCCAAAGGTCACACAGTTGGTTAGAGGCAGAGGAAATGCTAGAATCCAGTTTTCATGATTCCTAGTTCAGGAATTTCTTCCCAGAGTACTGCTGAGATTTTTCTCTTCTTTTTTCTTTTTTTTTAAGGATTTCACCATAGGGTGTGTGTGCTTATTGAACAGAGACAGATAGACACAATAAGAGGGAAAGTGAGAAATCACCCCGAGGGGGAATGGCCATGCTGCAATCCCTTCTCCTCCTTTCTCCTCCTGGGATTTTGGGCACACACACATGTGCCTGCCATAATTTTCAAGCTGCTGAGTCTGGGACTCGAACTGTGGTCAGCCATGTGGGAGTCCAGCGCCATAACAACTCCACCACCTGCTGCCCCTACCCCTGAGATTTTTCTGATGTCAGTGTTTATATCTCACTAGTTCAATGGCTGCACCTCTGCAGTAAGGAAAGAGGAAGAGTCAGTAAAGGGGGAAAACCAAGAGTCAGGCCGAGGAGGTCGAGTTGAAGATCAGAGCCACCTCATTCCTTCCCTCTCATTGCTGACTCCCGTCACAAGGAACCACAACTGTGTTGCAGTGTGAGAAAAAGAGAGCAAGCCTTTCCTGCCAGGAATTCACCCCTAGAGCAAAACTATCCCTACTTCCTATCAACTAGGCCTGGCACTTCACAAAGCAAATGCCATAGCGGCTTGGTTAAGTACATAGACTGTGCTGACTCCATCTATTAGAGCTGGGAGAGCTTGGCCAGATGATCTGACCTCTCTGTTCTTCAGCTTTCTACCTCTGAGATGGGAATAATAATAACACCTACCTCAAGAGTCGTGATGATTAGTGCAACTGTTTTTAGTGGCTCAGCACATGCCTGCCAGAAATCAAGCATCATCTAAGTATCCAATCATTAGATTCACTAATGAATTAAATTTATTTCCTAGTACCATTTCCATTGCCTTGAAAATTTCCTATCCTCTTAGAAATCTTTATAAGATAGCTTCTGTCCAGTGATCTTTTTCTTGGCCTAGTTCACCCTCCTACCATCAATGTGGCTTCAGTTCTTAGTTCAGAGAAAGAATTTGTGGCCACCCCAATGAAATGGCTTCCTACATGCCAGAGAATCTTGCTCACTGGCATGATTCTCCCAGAATCTAATCTCTTCTTCTTTTAATCTATGGAAAGGTCTTTCTTGCTCTGCTATTAGGAAGTCTGTGCAGGTGTGTGAGTGTGTGTGTATGTGTGAGTGTGTGTGTGCATATGTTTTATCTTTATATCACAAAGTCCTTTCCACACTATAGTTGCTTGTCTTCCTTTTTTTAATCTCTGGGTAGCACAGAAAGTAGCACAAAAGTTTGCTCATATTTTTCTTCTGGTTCTTGTTCTCATTAGAAAATGAATACATTTAATTTTCTGATTACATATATGTATTTACAAATAATTAAAGTATCATGCATTCGTGAATTGTCAATTAATACAAATGAAATACTTCACATATGCCGAATGCTGTACTCTTTCAATGGTCTAAATTTGTGATGCTAACTGCCAGGGTCTCTGAGTAGGAATCTAAATTAGAGTTGAAAATGAAATACTTTTGAGTACCAGAAGAATGTCAATGAGAAGTCATGTCAAGTAGAGAAAAGAATTAGAAGTCATGTCAAGTAGAGAAAAGGTATGTACAACGGAGAATATTGAGACCTGTGGAGAATTGGCAAGACATTCTCCAGCTAAGTAAAATATAATAGAAATACATTTAGATACAATTTCTTTGAATCAAAAATAATTGAACATGTCTAAGAAAATGTGATAGAATGGGCATAAATGGGGAGCCAGTTAGCGTTCTCCAAATGCTGACCCTTCCAGATTCACTGGTAGGACTGGAGTTACCTAAAGCTAACCTGTAATATAGGTCTACTGGCTGCCCCACAGGAATGACTTACATGCTCCTCCTCAACACTATTTTAAGAGATCAGAGGGCAAACAATGACTTCTTAATTTCCCCAGCAATATCCCTAGAAGGAAAAACTCCCCTGAGGAGATTTTCAGTGATGGACTATTGGAAAAGGTCAGTAGATGCTGCAGGACACATGAAATTTTATCTTCCTCTGCTGCCCTATAAGAAGAATAAGTCTCAGTAAGAAAGAAATGGAGATGGCATGACCAGCAGATGGCATAATGGTTATGTCACTGGACTTCCGTGTAGCCAATTGCAGTTCGAATCCTATATCCGGTGGCTTAAAACTCACGCGTGTGCATGTGTGCCTAAAATCCCAAGAAGAGAATGGAGGAGAAGGAACTGCAGCCTGGCCATCTCTCCAGGGGGGAGTGAGGCTCACTTTCTGTCTCTCTGGCAAGTATGCATGCCCTATAGCAAAAATATCTCTCTCTCTGAAAGAAAAAAAAAAAAATTTGAGATGGCATGGAAGCAGAAGGTTCCACTT
Source organism: Tupaia tana (assembly GCA_026018925.1). Lineage (NCBI taxonomy): Eukaryota > Metazoa > Chordata > Mammalia > Scandentia > Tupaiidae > Tupaia > Tupaia tana. The sequence goes on from JAKSZU010000003.1 coordinate 116,066,393, forward strand.
TCTTAAACTAGAATATGTGACAAGAGGTAGGCTTAGTCTGCAGTTCACAGTTGTGCAGTTGTGATATTTGTAACAGAATAACATAGCAGCTTGCCAAAGATACAGACGAAATGGAGTGAGTTTAACACTAGAATACCCTGAGATCTCCAAGTTTAAGAGGATAGTAACAGCGTATCTTGTGAGATAATGGTGCCTGCAGGGTCATGAGACAATAGCGGATACCAAAGGGGAGGAAAAAAAAGAGCAGAACGTTCTAGATATTCATCAAGGTGTACAGGAAATCCCATAACACCCCTTGACTCACAAGAGAGGTCTCTCTAGAATCCTTAGGGTGAAGGAAGTTTGCTGGAAAAGTCTGAGGCAATTGAACCGGTTCCATGCTGTTGCGTCCCAGGGCTGGAAAGCTCAGGCCACAGAAAGCCTGCTGAGGAGAAAGCGTGGCACCCGTCACAGTATCACAAAGTGAACGGTATTGAGATCATTGTAAAATAGTCAAACCTGTAATTTAATGCTGAAAACTGATTAGAAATGTATTAAAACAGCATTTTCCCATGTCTGTGACTCAAGCAGCCTGATAAATCATGTAGAAGCCAGTAGCATAAAGGACAATTTTAGGAAGAGCCTCTGGGTGTCCCAGCTATAACATACACTTCATAGTTTCAATATGACATTTGTATCAATGTAAGTAGGCATGAAATCAGATATTTTCAACCATGAAATTTGTTGATTTATGATTTCCATAGAGTCCCCCTTCAGACAAGAACATCAGAGCCTGGCCTGAAGGCTCTTCTTCCTACCCTTTAAGGAACCAGATAATTGGTTATTTTTCTCAACGAGGCACAACTGGTTTAGATTTAACTGAAGACTGGGAATGGGTTTTGTCAGTTGACTGTTGGTTGGCTCTTTGACATTTCTCTCTCCCACCAGTGGGTGCTCCTCTCTCTTGGTTACCACCCTTCTGCAAACTCTCAGGCATATTTATCTGTCGGACTCCCATATACCACAAACCCTCAAAGAAGATTCTCATGATAGCTGACATTGTCTGAAATATCATCAGACATCCTGTGTTTTAAGAGAAAAAGTTTCTCTTGACCTTTCCTTTTCAAAGAGAAAGTTTGAGATGATTCTATAGCATGAACTACCCTGAGATCAGCATCTTTCCCCTCCTTCAATGTTTTCACATGAAAAAGGAAAAACAAAAACTATAGAGAAAAAATGCATTGATTTTTAATAACCAGAGAAATATACAGATGCAAATAAAAGTCTCATCACCCATGCTGAATAATTCCCCCAAAGTATACTAGAGAAGTTTGTCTTGCTAAGAACCAAGCGTTCCATTTCCGTTCATTGACCAGATAATCCTCAAGATCTGTGCTGTTTTTAGGATCTAAGATTCTATGACATTTCATTTCTATGAAAAATTTTGTGCTGAATTCTTTAAAAGACAAAAAGAAAAATAAGATTTAATTTCAGCCTTTATGTTTTCTATTTCAGGGGCAATTGAACCCCATGAAAATGCAAGAGAAATGGTGAGCAAGGGCGCTAAAGAAGTTACCTCTGTTGAACCCAAGGCTTCTGTTTTGTCCTCAAGTGCCATCCGTCTTTGAACAGTAACTGCTTTTGCATTCTATACTATTTTTTTCCCAACAACTATGACCTGTAGCATTTGGTGGTCAATAAATGAATGTACAAGTGAGTGAGCAAGCACATAGTCCCTTTGGAAATGTGTAGAATAAGCTTCTGCATTTGTTCTATCTTGTCTATCTGAAGATGTACATTTCTAAGAATGAGAAATTCATTGTAGGGCCATTGGTTCCAGTTGAGGTAGAGAGATATTTCACACTAATATGGAAAGGGTACTGAGAGTGGTCCTCCTTAAAGGGTAATACTCACCCCGCAGAGGAAGAAAATATCTTATTTTGGGGAGCGTGTCAATGGAAGCAGGACTCTCAGAAGTCCAGGAGTGAAATTCTAAAAAGTCTGGGCAGATATGCACTCACCATGAAATCCTCTTGCAGCATGTTTTATAGGAGTGGATTAGGGTGGGATAAAATCAAGATTAGAATTCCATGTTGTAAGGATGAAGAAAAATATTTATCATTGTGATACTAAGACTGTAGGTGATACCTACAGAAGGCAATAATGTATGACATAGCTCTTATGCAGACACAAAACTGGACAAAGAAAAGGTTCAGTAGTGATGCGGAGCCTCTTCTTTAGGACACCTGAAAACATGAGTCTTCCAAGCAGATCTTGGCTTTCTTAGCTCTAGGTCGCACTTGCAAGAAGGAGAGCTTCTCTCTGGAAGCCAGAGAGGTGAGACCACAAAACAAAGGGGATTGGGATGAAGAAGGTACATCAACATATATTGAGAAGTTTGATAGCCAGAGAAGAAAAGATTGTATGTATGAGAGGACATCAAAAAGTTCATTGAACAATGGAAATAAAGTTATGAGGTTATTTTGGTACAAAAATTTTGAAATCTATGCATAGCATTTTCATAATATTCATTTTCCATTATATTTTAAGACCCCTTCATGCCAAGACATGCACTTTAAATTATGCTTAAAATGACAGAGTTATAAGTAAAGTAGAGAAGGAAAGATTCTACAGTGTATGCAGAAAGTGGTGGCATCTCAATGAGCAGTGCTGACACTTATCCAAAATTCCCTTTATGATAGGCATTGTGCTAAATCCTTTGTAAGGATTACTTCCTTCAACAATCACAATAATCCTCTTGTGTAGCTACTATTGTTTTATGATTTTTACACTAAGGTAGGGTTGTAGATTAAGTTACTTTCACAAGATCGTTCAGGTGATAAGTGGCAAGGTTGGAGTTCCAACCCCAGTGGGCTGAGCTCAGAATCTATGTTCCCAACCACCTTAGCAGGCTGATCTCCACCCACGTTGGGGAGCTCTCCTACAATGTTATAGATTTCCTGGCTATGTAATTCCGTATCATATTATCAAAATATTAGTGATTTGATAACAATGTTGTCAATTTCTTGGTTACGTGTAATGCATTTGACTAACCAATAATATTATTAATTTCTTGGTTAAAGGAAACAGACTTATAAAATTTTCAGGCAAAAATCAAATGAAGAGAGACAGAAGATATATCAGAGATTTTCAGTAAGTATCAATAGTCTCTTGCTTAGGCCATAAAAAAGAACTATTCTGCGACCAGCAGTTAGCGTAATGGCTATGTCGCTGGACTCCCATGTAGTTGACCGCGGTTTGAGTACCAGACTTGGTGGCTTAAACTCACACCAGGCGCGTGTGCATGCGTGCCCAAGATCCCGAGAGGAGAATGGAGGAGAAGGGATTGCGGTGTGGCCATCCCCCTGGGGGGTGATTTCTCGCTTTCTATCTCTCTGTCTCTTTCTTTCTGTCTGGCGAGCGCACATGCCCTATAGCAAAAACCTCCCCCCAAAAATAAAGAAGAACAATTCTAGTTTTCATAGAAAACTTATAGCGATAAAACTTTGAAAGCCATTTTGCTCAATGTCAGTCTTCCCTTAAACATTTCAGAGTTGGTTGTTCATTCCCTGTTTAAAACATTCGTTATTTCATAGAACAGCTCAATTCAGTTTTGAACTGTTCGTTGCTTAAAAGTTTCGTTACCCTATTCCTAAAGCACAGAAAATTGGTCCATACTAAAAATGTCATTTTTCAGTTAACTAAATCAGTCTGGCTTCTATAATTTTAATGCCCACTCTGGCACCCAGAGCAGAAGGGGCAATATCTTGGCTGCTGATAATAACTTCTTTCTTCACTCCTTCTACCCAAACCATAATCCAAGCAAATCTCCCCACCTAGTTCTCTATCTTATTTATCTATGTTAGTGACTACTTTCTTTGATTTCTTCTTTATAAATTAATGACAGTCTGGCCTACCTGATAGTGAGTGGTTAAGCATTGTGCAGAAGAAACCATATTCCACATTGCTGACCAGAGTTTGAGTCCTAGCCCCTGTGGTTTGAAAAGCCTGCTGAGCTTGTGCATGCCCAGGGTTCTGATAGGATAGAGAATTTGTGTATAGGAGATTATAGCATGACTGGGCCCTCTTGAGGGTGCTTTCTATCTCTCTTCTCATGTATAAATGTTCGTGGAAAGAGGTAGTCAAAGTACAGGTTTATGTTGGTGCAAAACTTTTTGAAATCCATGAATACTTTTAGCAAGAGCAAAGCCATTTTATCAGCTCCACTTCAAACTCCATGATGCAGGAGACCCCATTTTGGTCCATTATGCATTTCCATTTGGTTTCTGTGACCTCTGCAAATCTAGGACATCTTGACCTTATCAGAACAACATTTGAGCTCCTCTAAGAACTGCTATATATAAACTCAGTAAAGATTATTTTTTCTTTTTTCTTACCCTGGAAAATAATCAGAATGCTTTTATTGTTATTTTTTAATTCCTGAGAGAGTTCCATTTGAATATGTGAGAACTAAAGAGATGAATGAACAAAAGATGGGATTTGAGCTGTGACCCAATAATTCCACATCAACAAAGCCTCCATGAAGCAAAAGCTACAGATGCAATTAAGTAATAGTTAAGAAGAAGCCATGCAACTGGATTCATAGCAGATTTTTTTTTAAATATACACTTGTTGCAAGGATGGGTAAGTCCAGATCCTTCCATCAGGCTCAGGAGACTAAGCACCATTGTCTGAGGTCTTTTAAAATGCTGCAGCCTCTAGTAGGACAAAATATTGTATTTTTATCTTCAGATGAGGAAAAGCAGTGTCATTCAACAAACAGTATTCCACTTTATGGAATAGAAGGTACAGTGTGGGGTGTAAGAGTGATTTCTTCTGCTTCTCCAAAGTAGTCGCTTATATTCAGAAACTGAGGATTCTTTCTACTAATCCCTACGTTCTTCCCATAATTAGGATTCAAGGTCCCATAGACAGATGGATACCACTTTCTCTATTCTTCATTTCTTTCCACCTTTGGGTAGCACATGTTAGCCACTCTGCTGCCTCAAGATCCCCATGACTTTGATTACTTGCCTTGATTATCCTATTGCCCTGATCCCCCTTTGCATCAAAACCTGTTTGCAGTCTAGGGTCCGATATGTATTCTTAAGCCAATATAAATGAATGATATTTGATACATTTAAACCATACCAGGGCATTGATAATCACTTCCTGCAAGATGGAACAGGTGATGTGCAGCTGGAATCTGGCATCAGATGAGATATATTCAATGATAGTGGGATATTGCTCCTATAAAGGATGCATCAGATTCTAATTTGTGAAATGGGCCAGGAAAGTTGAATTTCAGAAAGCATAGTCAACTTTATAATTACCAACCATGGAATTTAATTTATGCAGCAATTTTATATAACATAAAAAACAGAACGTTAGATAATTATTTTATAAAGAGAGAATATGGTTTAATTAGTTAACCCTTGTTTGAATTTGCTCACATGGGAAACATTCATGAAAGGGGATTGAACCACCTATTCTTGGTGGAGTGAGTCCAGCTTCCAATGATTAGAGCAATTTCAAGTACCAGGATCATACCTGGATATTGTAATGCATTGTCTATTGATGAATAACTGAATACTTGAATCTGAGTGACTTAGAGAATAGAGGTTTATTTAGCTCAAAGCTTTGGAAGTCCAAGGTCAAGGGGTCAGATGTGTTAAGAGTCTTATTGCTCATGGAAACTCTTTGCAGACTCATGAGGCAATGCAAGGCATCTACCATACACCAAGAGCTTGCACATAACCACCTCTCTGTCCATGTCTTCTCTTACAGACTCCCAGGAGTCAATGACAGGAGATTCACCTTGAGGACTTCATCCAATCTTAGTCATTTCCCCAAGGCCCCACCTTTTAACATCATAATTAAATTAAGTCTCCACCCTCACCACACCATTATAATGGCTCACCATATTTTAACACATACACTTCTTTTTATTTTAAGTGTACTTATTTACTTATGAGAGAGAAATAATTTTTTTAGAGGGTGGAATAGGATCTCACCATATCAGAATTCTCTGTCCCAGTTTTCTAGGTAGCTAAGATCACAGGCACATACCACCATGCCCAGTCTATTTGTTGGGCCAAAAACAAAACCTGGGTTTCCCACGTGGCCCCAGCCTCCCAGTAGCAGTGTCTTAGCAAATAACACAGCAGCTGAGTCAAGAACACATGTATTTCTGAAGGACACATTCAGACCAGAGCAATGTGCCATAGACTCACCAAATTCATGGACTTTTCGCTTAGGAAATACATACACTTCATCCCAAGAGTCCTCAAACTCTGAACTTATTCCAACACCAACTCAAAAGCCCAAAGTCTAGTTGTGAGCCTATGAAATCAAAACAAATAACATGCCTCCAAAACACAAAGGCAAGACAAGCTTTTGGGTAGTTATAGGGAAGTTATTCCCAATCTACAAGAAGAAAGGAGTAAGAGACCCCAAACAAATATGAAACCCAAGAGAACACACATTAACTTCAAAAACTTCAGAATAATCTTTTACCTCATGTGCTACTTCCTGATCATGAACATCCTGAACTTCCCCATAGTTGCGGGGGTCTTCGAAATGTTGGAAAGTCTTGCCCCCAAGACTTTGCTGGAATCAGTTCATTTTCCAGCTCACAGATTGGAGCGTTGTACCTGTAGTTTTCCTAAACTGGGGTTGCACACTGGTAGCTCGACAGTTCTGGGGTCTCAAGGGTGACCTTGCCCCTGTGACTCCAGTAGGCATTACCCTGGTGGGAACATTTGGCAGCTCGGCTCTCATATTTCTGCTTGACATTGTCCTAACTGGGGCTCACTGATGACTTCTCCCTTGTTTCAAGTCTCAGCTTAGGCTTCCTGGTTGTGCAAGACATCCTTCAAAATCCAGATGGAGGTCTTCCTGACTCTACGACACTTAAATTATGTAAGTCTATAGAATTATAGCCACATGCATGCCACTTTGCAAGTTCTGGAGTAGAGGGCAGAATAGCAGCTTAATGGTGGATTGAATTGCACCTGGTCCTAATTGAAGCACAGCTGGAACTGAGTAGCATTGAACCACAGTGCAGGGAGTAGAATCCTAAGGCAGCTTAGGACAAAAAGGCTGTCCCAGTCAGTCCTGGGAAATCATTCTGCTCTGCTAAGTCTCTGAATCTGTGATGGGAAGGGCAACCTTGAAAATTTCTGATATGCTCTCATGGGCTTTTTCCCATTGTCATGAGGATTAGACCTGGATTCCTTTAATTAGTAATAACCCTGTTAGCGATATGCCCATTGCACACATTCTTAGTATTCTCAGCAAAACACAACTTTTCATTTTTGCATGATTGGATTGTACATTTTCAAATTTTCCTGCTCTATTTCATTATTTTTCTTTAAGTTTTTTTCTTTCATGACAGAGAGAGAGAGAGAGAGAGAGAGAGAGAGAGAGAGAGAGAGAGAAAGTACCCTCAACAAATGATCACTCCCCAACCTTTCCCACCAGCCAGGATCATGAGTGTGCATGGCCAGTTGTGTGTATAGGTCATGAGAAATTCAACCCATAATCTTCCATGTGGGTTTGGCGTTGTTCAAGTATCATGTACCCACTGGGTGACTGAGCTGGCCCTCTGCTCCCCTTTAACGACCTTCTATCTTTGAGTCATCCCTGGCTCTTCCATGTTACCATAAGTCATTAAAAGTAACTACTCAGGGGAACCAGCAGCTAGCGTAATGGCTATGTCGCTGGACTTCCACGTAGTCGACCGCGGTTCGCGTCCCTGAGCCAGTGGCTTAAAACTCACGCCAGGCGCGTGTGCATGCGTGCCCAAGATCCCAAGAGGAGAATGGAGGAGAAGGGATTGCGGCATGACCATCCCCCCTGGGGGGTGATTTCTCGCTTTCTGTCTCTATGTCTCTCTCTGTCTGTCTGGTGAGCGCACACGCCCTATAGTGAAAACCTCTCCAAAAAAAAAAAAAAAAAAAAAACGTAACCACTCAGCTCCTTCTCTATTTTTCTTTGAGATTTCTCTGGCTAGATAAGTATCACTCTTAAATCTGGCATTTTCCAAAGAGTTAGGGCATGGATTCAATGCAGCCAAATTCTCTACAACAGTGTAATGAGGATGACTCTTCTCCAATTTTCCATGACACTTCTCATTTTCATCCAAGTCCTTAGAATAGCCTTTGCTCTCCATATTTTATTAGGATCCTTCTCATGATTATTAAACAATCTGAAAAGCTCCAAACTTTCCTCTTAACTCTGACCATTTACCAGAATCTAGGTCTTTCCTAGCGTGCTCCTCCAAACTCTTCCAACCCTGCCTATTACCCATTTACAAAGCCATGTCCATGTTTTCAGGTATTTGTGTTGTAGTGACAACCTCCAGAATCAATTTTTCTATTCTAGTCCATTCTTTGTTACTTGATAACTGAATTCTACACTGAATAATTTATGAAAAAAAAAATAGAGGTTTATTTAGCGCATGGTTTTGGAGGTCCGATGTCAAGGGGCCACATCTGGTAAGGGTTGTCTTGTGGATGGGAATTCTCTGCAGTGTCTTAGAGTGACTCAGTACATCACATGGCAAGTGCTTGTGCGTGCGCTTGTCTCTGCCCAGGTCTCTGCTTAGAATGCTACCAGAGGTCAGTGATGGGGACCCTCCCCTGATGAGCTCATCCAATGCCACGCACCTTCTCGAGGTTCCACCTTTAAGCACCACAATCAGATTTAGTCTTACTCTCTCAACACCAGTATAATAGCTCACCAAATTTTGACACATGAGTTTATGTGGCAGGCATTTACAAAGCATATGTCTAAAGTGCACAGATAAATCTATTCCACCTGCTCTAATAATGTGCTGGGTGTTTTCACTCCAAGCTTCTCATGTGAATATAAACAAGTGAAAGACTTACTAGTTCTAGGGTTCTACCACAGGTATCTGACACAGAGATCCCGGAGAGGGCCCTGGACTTATGGATATTTGATCTCCTTGGTATTTCTCATATGAAGATTCACTTCGTTGCTGTTAACACAACTACCATAATCTTCAACTGTGGGTTTTTAAACTTCACCAACAGACTCCAGTTTTCTTAACTCGGAAGGGTAACCATTTATTTTTTTATTTAACACATTTGTTGAACTCCTCCCATGCACCAATACATAGATTATGGGGTCACAAAGTTGAGAAAAAGCTATGCCTGTCATTGAAATCTTGCAGCCTAGTGAAAAGATTGACATATGCACAGAAAATAAAAAAAAAGAGGAATTTGTTGCAGTTAGCTGGAAGAATAAAGCAATACTAAACAGAGGGCAGCAGACTAACCCCTTGCCTGGTAATCCAGTAAGGCTTCAGTGAGGAAGGAGAGTTAGATGTCTTCCAAGTGAGGCTGTGCTGGGTACAAAGAAAACGTGCAGAGCCCTATTTATGGAGAGGCCTGGCATGGCACCTCTGAGCCGTGGGTGCAAACCAGCAAGGCACTGATACAAGGGACATGAAGGAAAATGTCAGAAGATGGAGAGCCAATTGGCCAGGAAATGGGAATTTCATCCTGTAGGCAATGCAATCAATAGTTATATCATCCCATGGGCAAGCCAGGACATTGCATGATGAATTTGCTTTTCAAGAAAATCACACTAGAGATTGCACCAAGAATGCGTGGGGAAGTGTGAGAGGAGGAGCACAATTAGGACGATGTGATGGAAGAACAGGTGGTGGCGGAGGGCCCTGTTGTACATGAACCCCAGTCAACATCCTTACTGCTGCTGCTGCTGCTTCTCTCCTCTTTCTTGTTCTCCTCTTCCTCCTCCTTTTCTACTCCTCCTTCTCTTCTTTCCTCTCCTTTTTTTGTTGTTTTGTTTGTTTGTTTTTCTAAGACAGGGTCTCAGTCGTGATCTCCCTTTCTCAGTTTCCAGAGTAGCTGGAAAATAGGCACACAGAGCTGCACTTGTTTTTAGGAAGGGCTGGGAATTTAATCTAAGCCTCCTTTGTGACCTCATCAACCCCTGTGTTCTACCAAGGCTGGGTCTCAATTTCCTTGCTTATAAATGGTCATTTATGCAACCTGAGATCCTTAGACCTCCACGAGATGGTGCCAAGCTTGTCTAAGCAGGGAGCATAGACACATTGCCTTGCTTAGGTTCTCAGTGGGGAAAAAAATTGGTGAGAAGGGTGTCTTTACAAAAATCCAGAGCAATCCTTTTAACTTTTGACCTAGTCAAAAATAGAAAATTGAATCAAACAAATAAAGGCAATGCAACTAAAGATGCTAAGTATTATTTCCAATGCCCTTTTCCCTTTGACTGTCAATTCTACTTTTCTGTTTCTAGTGTCTCCTTCATTTATTTAAAAAAAAAAAAAAACAAAACAGTTGCACAAGCATACCGCTATGCAATTTATGTTCAGCATGTCAGTTCAACCTGAACAAGTGACATGCAATATATGTACTTTCTAAAAATTTACTGTAGATTTCTGGTGATAATGATGTGTCAATGCAGGTTCAAAATGTACTACTCTAATGGGGGGTGTTGATAACGGGAAAGACTTGTGGGGGTAGAGATATATGGGGATGCTCTGTACTTTCTCTTCAATTTTGTTGTGGGCCAAAACTGCTCTAAAACCTGAAATGTATCAAAAAGAAAAAGAAAGTTTCAGAAAAGTATGAAGTAGGATCCTATCTTATAAAACAATACGTCTGAAAGCTTACCAAAGTACACACTTTAAGATCTTGCAATGTGCTATATGTAAATTACAACTCCCTTAATATATTGAATAATATATACACAAAAAGAACGTTTAGTGTATGTTACCTTTCAGAAGCTGCTTTTCAATTTTTGGTCTTTTAAAAAGTGTTACATAACTCCATAGAGGAAGCAGCAACCCCTGTCCAGCCTCTATTTTGGTAACGGGACATAGTTGAGAATGAGGTCCTCTTCCCTACAGTTTTTATAGAAAGTAATGATGATCTTAGTTAAAATAAGTATAGGTATGAATGGATACTGGGTTCGTAAAGAAACATTTTTGTTTTCTGTAAATTTCTTTCTTTCTTTCTTCTGAGAGATAGAGACAGTGAGTCAGGCGCCCCCAACAGGGTCTAGTCTCAGTCATTCTGGATCATGCATGCACACATGTACTCAGTGTGCTCAGTGGGGTCCTGGCAGGTGAACCACTGTCTGGCCCTTAAATAAACACCTTCTAATTAAGTCCTGGCTTTATTAGTCAAGGCCAGAATCTGTACAATAACACATAAATTTTTTTCTCTGAAAAATTATGCAGTTTTGAGTTTATAAGTCATATTTAGAAAAGGAATAAAGCCTACTTACTTTGTAACTTCACATTCTACATGCATTTTTTTCCTCTCACTCTGTTCATAGAGAGAAAAAGAAGGCAAGTAACTAAGATTGTCCTTCTATTCTATGTAAAAAACACTTTCAAATATAAATAATAATGATATTTTAAAAAGAGACTTAAAATTTTTTTCTTTTTCTTTTTTTGGAGAGGTTTTTTTTTTTTTTGTTTGTTTGTTTTTTGTTTTGTTTTGTTTTGTTTTTTTGCTATAGGACGTGTGCGCTCGCCAGAAAGACAGAGAGAGACAGAGAGATAGAAAGCGAGAAATCACCCCCCAGGGGGCATGGCCACACTGCAATCCCTTTTCCTCCATTCTCCTCTCGGGATCTTGGGCATGCGCACATGCGCCCGGCGTGAGTTTCATGCCACCAGGTTCGGGACGTGAACCGCGGTCAACTACATGGGAGTCCAGTGACATAGCCATTATGCTAACTGCTGGTCCCAAAGAGACTTTAAATTTTATGAATTGAATACTCTGTTGTGTTGTTCTGCAGTTACAGGGGGTCTGTGACCTCCCTCAATATAAGGACCCCATGTTCCCATATATGCACATATATGCATATGTGAACATGAACATTGGCATGGGTCATGTGTGTGACTGCTCCTTTCTGCGTATGTCACACATCACGTCTATCACCTACCTCCCCACCCATCCCTCCTCCCATCCATCCGTCATTTGTCTACCTACATCCATGAATGTCCGTAGAGCTCTCTGCCTCAGTGAGCCCTGTGTAGAATGCCTGGCATTCCCTGTGTGATTTACGTAAGCAAAATATCTCTGATCCCAAACAAGATGCCCCTTAGTCCTTCTGAGAACCAGTTAGAGAGTGTCCAGGCCTGACACTTAGCCCCCACATGGAGGAGAATGGCAGCACCCAGTGTGCTAGCTTGTCCCTTGTCCCCGACCTCCTTGTCATTTACAGTTAATCAGCCTCAGTCCTGATAAGTGAGCTTGCCTGGAGAAATGCAAAGGGTCACTGCCATTCACCTACTCCCATATCTTCCCAGACTAAATATGGGCTTGCAAGGAAAGCCGGCTGAGTCCACCAAAACCTTTTTGACCTGTTCAGAGCTTCCGCCCTCTGCAATGACCTCTGCAGATCAAGATGCCCATGGCACCACAGCACCTTGGACGTCTGCTCCCTGAGAAGGAAGGTCTCCTAGGCACAGCCTGCGTCACTAGGGCATAGACTCAACAGAGCCCCAGAGATAACCTTGGTCAGCCTGGTTCTATCTGAAGAGCTGAGATACTGCCAGACGCACAGGGTAAAACAACCACAGCTGCACAGAAATTGTGGGTCAAAGTCTTTAAATTAAAGGATTTAATTTTTAACCTTAAACACTGAGAGGGACAGTTTCCTGTTTTTAACCCAATCTATTGTTTAAAAAGTTTTAATATCCATTGTGTGCTAACGAGAGTGAAGGGAATTGGGTTGTCTCATAACTGACAATGGGAATATAGCTTGGAGCACCTATTTGGAGAGCATTTCTCCATAGTTTTCCAGATTTGAAATGTGCCCATGTTTTGACCCAACAATTTCCCTTTCAGACATATGCCCCATAGAGTTCTTGTGCATGTATCCCAAAATGAGTGTCTAAGTATGTCTTTTGCCATTTTGAATGAAGTGGCTAAAATTTAGAAACAACTAAATAGTCATTAACCAGGGGTTTCTAAGATAAATTATGTCATTATTTAACACTTTGCACTGTTTGCCCATGACAAAAAAATGTTGCCAAGAAATCTTATGAAGTAAAAAAAAAAGGTTCACAACCAATACAAAACAAGAACTAATGTGTTTCTCAAATCATTGAATTCACAAACCCACAAATGCACACTCATTAGAAGAAAGCAGGGGACCAGCAGTTAGTGTAATGGCTATGTCGCTGGACTCCACGTAGTTGACCACGGTTCGCGTCCCGGACCCGGTGGCTTAAAACTCACGCCAGGCGCGTGTGCGTGCGTGCCCAAGATCCCGAGAGGAGAATGGAGGAGAAGGGATTGCGGCATGGCCATCCCCCCTGGGGGCGTTATTTCTCTCTTTCTGTCTCTCTGTCTCTCTCTGTCTGGCAAGCGCACATGCCCTATAGCAAAAATCTCTCCAAAAAAAAAAAAAAAAAGAAAGAAAGAAAGCACCACACCTGTTTGGAGAGGTAACCTATGGGAAGTGGAGTGGATTTAAGATAAATGAAGGAAAACTTTCAATTTGTATGCAATGTATCTATGCATTGTTTTCCATTTTTTATAATTAATTCAAGTTCATGTCCTTAACTGATTTTACTAAAAAAAAAAGAAAAAGAAGGATTTTCTTCTATCTCATATAGTTCCAGATTCTTGGGGTGATCCACAAGCAAAGGGGCCCACTGCATCATTAACATCCATGTTTCCACAGAAAGGCAGGAGTTCGGATGTGCTCTGCAGACACTAGGTGCTATCAAGGCATTTCTTTATATCATTTATATATATATCATTTATATAATTTATTTTTCTTCTTTTCTTTTTGAGTGTTTATTAATATACTGTAATTGTTTTCAGAATGGGAAACTTTACCTGTCATTGACTCCCAGATTCCTGAAAATTGGAGAAGAATTATAAGTGGAGGTCACATTTGAGATGGTTCTTGGAGAAAGCTGGTTAGCTGGTTGGAGAGGAATGCACACCCCAGCAGAGGGACTGGACGGCCCAGCAGCAGCCATACTAATGGGTGTCACAGTAAATGCCCTTGTGCCGAGATGCTAAGATGGGGTGGGCTGTCTGCAGTCACAACACAGAGCCGGAATCTGCACTTATTCTGACCCAAACTGTTCCTTACAATGAGCCATGTTCAGTGAGCAGTGGCACCTCTGTACAATTAGAATGTGAAAGTGTGTGGAATCAACAAGCAAAGGGGGAGATGGAAATTTGGTTAGGCAGAGAATGTAAGAGGCTTTCCTGTGATTCCAACTCTGAGAAATGGAATGTAACAGAAAAATGTCATAAGGAGGTGTGTTCCTGGGTCTTACCTTGCAAGTGAAAAGAGTAAATATGATTTATACTTAAGCACCCAACCTGTTTCTCGTTTCTGAAACACTCTATCTAGGCCCTGAGTAGAGGACACAGGACTGAGCAGAGCACCTGAAACCAACACTTTGGGTGTCTTTCTCATGTTCTTAGATACCATTTAATTTTTTTTTCTTTTTACTTAGAATCAGTCTTACATAATAAACATCATAATTTGTGGTCAGTAATTTTGTATACTTTCAATTGATTTTACTATTATTTGAAGTTGTGTAAATTTAGTTCTTCTTATTTAACAATTGTCTATTGTCATCAATTTATCAAGCTTGTCTTTTACTGTGAGTCCTGTAAAAAGGTCTCTTCCCCTTAGGTGAATGAAATTACTAATGTGTCTTATAAGCACATCCATTTCAGCACAAAACTTAAGAATGTTTTATATAAATTTTGCTTATATATGTATACATAATCATGTTCTAGGAAGATGTCTGGGTAAGACCAACCATATTCTAGAAAATATTTCACAGCTGACTCTCCAAGAAAAAAAAAAAGCCTAGTGTGTGTCACTTGCCCATTTCTGTGGTGTAAATACTCCCATCACAGCCAATTTTAAGGTATCAACATGATGTTGATGAATGGGGAGTTGGAAAGAAATTAGCACAGTACACTCTCCTGAGCTATGTGCCAACTCTGAATACTATTTTGAGACCTTTATCAGCATTTGGGTTAGAAATTTATGCAGAAAAGCATTACAAATGACTTCCAAAGTAACGTATTCATTTTATTCACTATTCACTTCAACTTCATTCAAGTAGCCATTCTTTGGATATATATAGCACTTACTATATACTAAGCACAATTCTAGGAGGTGAGAATTCAATCATAAAACTGAAAAAGTTCTCGCCCATATAGGACTTCCATTCTAGTGGAGGGAGACAGCTGCTTAAAAACTCAAATAAATTGATAGCTTATACATCATCTGTGATAGTGCCATGCAGAAATATGAAGAATGGCAGGAAGGATAGAGAGTCTGACGGAGGAAGGGCCGGGGAGAAGCATCTGTGTTTTCCAGTTTGTTTGTTAAACTTGCTACAGGGCATGTGTGCTCACCAGGAGGGAGAAAAGGAAAGTGAGAAACACTCCCCATAGGACACGCCACCATCTCTTTTCCTCTAGTCTCCTTCAAGATTCTGAGTATGTACACATAAACAGCTGGTGTTTTTTTCCAAGCTGCTAGGTCCAGGACTAGAACCGTGCAATTGGTCATGTGGGATCAAGTCATCTTAACCACCATGCTATGGGCTGGCCTAGTTTCTAAGCTTTTATAGGAGTGTTAGGCAACGTCCACAAGAAGAAAAATGAGAATGTCAGAAATCTCAGGCAAGAGCTTTTTAGACCAAAGAAATAGCAAGTGCAAAGGACCTGAGGCAAGAATATAGTTGGCATGCAGGAGGAACAGCACAGAGGCCCATGCAACTCGGGCGAAGCGATTCCCAAACCTCCCAATCCATTGACACTTCCTCCATAAATTTGTTCTTCATTTCCTTTTCCCCTTTGCCTTTTAAATCAGAAATGTTTCTACTTAAAAGAACAGTTGACATTATTACTTTGCATTTTCCTTGGAAAGGAAGCGAAGTATATAGTGATTAAATCAAAGGCCTAGTTACAGATCCAAAATTAAGATCTCTCTGTTTCATATACACTGTAACAAAATCCGTGCCAGGCAAATGTCTGCCTGGCCACTCATTGGGTCCAATAACCACATGTTGGCTGCTTTATGTATTTGCCTCAACATCTGTAGCTTTCCAGAATAGAAATGTTCCCTCGCATCCATGGTAGGCTGTCTTTAAAATGTATGATGTGGTTTCCATTAAAAACCCATTTCTTCTGTAGTGAAATTATAATGTCATTTACTTATTTTTAATTCATCTAGCAAGTATTTATTGAACAAAAGTTATTCTCTGAAAATTTGCAAGGCACGAATGATCTCGCAATGGACAAAATGCATTTGCCTGCTACCCTTTTGGAGATAACTTTTAGTGGAATAGATCACTGGTGTGGGCAGCTGTAACCCACATGGTCGACAACACTGTTCAAATCCCAAACTTTGTGACTTGAGGCACAAGCCAGGGTTGTATGCCTGCCTGCCCAAAAGTCTTGAATGGAGGGAGAAACTGTGGAGATGAGACTGTGGCATGACCATGGCCCATTGGGGTGTGCTTTCTTGCTTTCCTTCTCCCTCTGCCTCTTTCTCTATATCTTTCTATATCCAGTGTGCTCGTACACCCTACAGCAATGATCTTTTTTATAAAGTAGTGGAATAAGCAAATGTGCAACAAATGTGCAGAGCTGTCATTCTAGAGACCTTTTTGTGTGATAAGCATTAGAAAAAAAGATCATACATACTAGAATAGAAATGTTAAAATTAATACATGTAGAACAAAAGATGGTTTTAAATATAAAAAAATACTTTGGGAGACAAAAATACAACTAATTAGGTTAGAATCCAATGGCAGGCCATCAGGGATGACTCTGTTGTTCCGGAGTTTGGTACTGAGAAGCACTGCCACCTACTATCACAGGGAAGGGAGGGGCAGGGATTCACCTGGGGAGAGTGACAGCCTCAGAATCTGAGTCAGAGTGTAATTGAGGGCCACATCTGGGTGGGAGAGAGGTATTGGTGAGAAGCCACATTGCATTCCCAGGAAACCTCGCATGAGCTGGAGAAGCTATCATTTGTTGGTATTTCAAAACAAAACAAAAAAAGAAAATAGAAGAAAATGCAAATGTACTGATCATCATTGAGCATATAACCTAAAACCTGTGAATGTTACGGTATGTAAATCCTACTTCAGCTGGAACCCACATGATTGATGGCACTGTTCGAATCCCAAACCCTGTGGCTTGTGATTCATGCCACTGATGTATAAAACAGCTTTATAAAGGGGAATGTGAGGGCCGGCAGGTGGTGTAGAGATTGAGGCATCAGACTCCCACATGGCTAACCACAGTTGGAGTTCTCCCAGAGCTTGAATCTCACGCCCTTTGCAAGGGTGCAAATTCCCAAAATCCCGAGAGAAGAGTGGAGGAGAAGGGACTGCGGCATGGCCATCAGCTCTGGGGTGGTAATATCTCTCTCTCTCTCTGTGTCTCTATCTCCGGCAAGTGCCCTATAGCAAAAATCTTAATAATAAAAAAAAAAAATGTGAAGATGCTGAAGATCAGGCACCCCCTCTCCCTCCCCCTGCCTCCCCTTCAGGTTGGAACCCCAGGGCCAGCTTTCCTTCCCAGGGAAATGGGGTGCACTGAGGCTCCTGACCTTCCTCCTCCTTCCACCATGGTAGCAGAGAATTTCCTCAGCTGCAAGAGAAACCCTCTGGGGAAGGGGTTCTGGAGGAGCAGTCCTCTGAATTGAACGAGGCCCCCTCTGGCCCCCTGGGCAGGCCCGCACCTGAACATGACTCCGGAGGAGAAATGGACACGCCATCACTGTTAGAGGTTCAGAGTGAGGAAGGCGAGGAGGCCCATGGATGACCGCCACTTGACATGGTTCCACCGAAAAGCCAAGTGCTCAATCACGGGGCCTGGATCTGCTCAGGTGCCTGCCTTCCCGAGGCGCTCGCAGCCCTGGCACTGCCCAGAGGAGCCCCTTGTGACTGTAGTTTGGTGGAAGCAACTCTCCAGGGACCTGGAGCCACCTTCTCTCAGAGCGGTGAGAGCCCTGCCGGGCACTGACTGAGGGCAGGTGCCGTGGGGGACCGGAAGTGCCCACAGCCAGCAGGCTCTGGCCCAGCAGGCTGCATCTGCCACTGAGCACAGCATGGTGGGCAGCCTGGCTTGGAGAAACACCCCCTCTACCCCCAAATGTGACATCGGCAGAGGGAGATGGGTGAGGAGGGAATGACAGTGAATGACAGAGCAGGAGCCTGGGAACCCAGACCTCCGGCTAAGGGAGTCTGCGAAGGTGAGCGAGGGCTGGCAGGTCGCGGTCCAATAAGAGCATATGGTGAGTTGTAGCTAACCTGTGCATAGGACACCTGGTGACATAAATGACAGCCTAGTTGAAAAGTATCAAGACCATTAAGTCCATTTCTGGGATTTCTAGGGAGATCTGAAGAGCTTTTCTTTAGCAGCTAACCACAGAGCTAATCAAGCTTTTATTTTATTTTAGCGTTTAATAAATAATAATGTTGATTTCTCATGAAATTAAAGAAAAAAATAGAAAAAGAAAGCCAGAAAGAAGGGCAGAGAGAAAGAGAGGGAGGAAGAAAAAAAGATTGCAAAAGAGGGTGAGAGAGACCAGGAGCGGGAAGCCTCCACGTATCCAGCCCACGACGCTTGCAATCGGAAGTGTGGGATGTAAAAAGACTTCCTTGCCAAAAAAGAAACACTGCTGAAATGATACAGAGCGAATAAACCACAGCCCCCAATTAACAGCAGCGTGGGGCACTGTCAGGCCACACACACAGAAGGCAGGCTCTCTGGACAATGTTAAAGGAAGTGAAGAATTGGAAATTCTCAGAAAATAGATAGAGACAGGAATGGGAGGGGGTGGAATATGAGAAAGGATATTTCAAATAATCTCAACTCGTCTGAACCAGATGGGGTAGTCTTATTTCTATAAGACAGCCCCTTGAGACAAAGCACATGTCTACACCACAACAAACATTTTGTTAGAGACTAAACCAGGGCACATGTCCTGGGAAGCTGTGTTAATGTAACCCGTGATCTTGTATTCAGCGTGTAGGATGCTTTCCTGTCAGCCCGCCTCCAGGCGGGGACCGTGTCAGCGATGCTGCCCAGAGTTTTCTGGGTGTTTTTCTATGAGGGTGACCTCCTGTCTGGATCTGCCGGGGCCAAGGGGTCGTCACAACCTGCGACCATCAGTGCTGAGACCAGGGAGATTGCAGACAGACTGGCTGATTGGTGACCTAATTGTGGCCTCGATGGTTCGGGGCAGTTCTTGGCAATCCCCATCCTTGTTTAGCCCAGGTCCCAGCAAGTGTCTGTGTCCCAGGCCAGTGACTCGGACTTGGCCTAACCGGACAGGAAGATGCTGCAGACAGAGCTGAAGGGGAGAGTTTTACACCAAAGGCTTCTTGGGACCCATTAAGAGCCTAAGTGACATAGTGAGTTTTGGAGGGAGGAAAACACAAATTTTCTTCCTTTCTTTCTTTTTTTTCTTTCTTTCTTCCTTCCTTCCTTTCTTTTCCTTCCTCTCTTTCTCTTCTTTTTCTTTCTTTTTTTCTCTTCTTCTCTTTCTTTTCTTTTTTTCCCTTTTCTTTCTTTCCTTTTCTTTCTTCTTTCTTTCTCTTTCTTCCTTTCTTTCTTTCTTTCTTTCTTTCTTTCTTTCTTTCTTTCTTTCTTTCTTTCTTTCTTTCTTTCTTCTTTCTCTTTCTTTCCTTTCCTTTCTATTCAGAGAGAGCCATGTTAGCCTTGACCAGTCTGTAGCTGTGAAGATCCTTATAAGCCAACACTGTGGACCAAGTTCTCATCCACCAGGAGCCTAAGGGGACAGCAGGGGCAGTACAGGGGCTGTCCAGGTGGCTTTGTGGGCACTGGGCATAGCCTGTGTACCCAGTTGGAGATCATTAGAGGTCTCTTGGTGGGTACATATGAGATGCCTCCAAGAGCCTAGAGGCAAAAAGGAGAGGGAGAGAAGAAGCAGTGATTGGAGGCCAGGGGGTTTGAACGCAAAGGCAGTGGACTCATAATTCTGTGAGATTTTGTTATTATGGTTAATGTGACCTTGGCAGTAATTACAGACTGCAGAGGCCTAAAGAAATCGGGCCTGCACATGGATCTGGTAGAGCTGGTTACTCTTAGGTTACTGAGAAGAGTGTAATAATCATCTTTTAGTGTAGTACTATATGTCAGATGTGGTGCTATGCATCTGTAGGCATTATTTTATTCAAACTTCAATGCAATTTTATGAGGGAAGTCCTGCTACTATTCATCTGTATTGACTAGTAAGGCACAGAGGTTCAGAGACTAGCTCAGGGTTACACAGGCCTCTTGACCTCTCAGTGCTTCCACTAGGGTCATGTTGCCAAAAGTGAAGCTGTGAGGCTCAGAGTTGCATTTGCATCTTGAAAAGGAGCCCTGGATTTACTCACTTACTAGTTTGTTTTGGTAATTTCATGCAATAAATTTAGAACCAGGCCTAGCACGTGGTAAGTAATAAATCAGTTTTGGTCATTATGTAGTTGTATCATCAAAAGCCTCACAAGAAAAAGCCAGGACTTGAAACTCAGCCTGACTCCATAGTCTGTGTTCTTAGCTTTGGCTCTAGTTTTTGTTGTTTATATTTTATTTATTTTATTCATGATAGTATGTGCATACATGTTAGAGAGAGAGAATGAGAGTGAGAGAGAGAGACCCCTAATAGGGTCTTGTCACACAACTGACCCAGGAATCTGAACCCACAGTTGGCCATACGGCTTCCAGTACTGAAGGTCAGTTTGCTACCCACTGTTGTCAACCAGCTGGGAAACTTCTACTCTTATGTAAGGCTTCATTTCGATAGGCAGTGTCCACATGTGTCAACTCCTAGCTGCTCCGCCCAAGATTTTCAGCTGGATGGTTATTTTATCAACATTCTACCTTTTCTTCTAGGAACTTTCTGTATGCCCAGCCCTAATTGGTTAAATGGTAGCTTGCAGGGATAGCCAGCGCCCTGATGGTTTTGTTGTTCTACAACTTAGGGCAGTTTTTGGCCTGGTAACTTCCTGTGTCTTTTTCACAAACTGCCTGGAATAGAACCGGTTCATTGCTTATTCCCTCAAATTTCAATATATTAGAAGATATCACTGAAGTCTACCAGGCAGAAGTGTTGATCTTACCTTGTTAGTTCTCAATCATTTCCTAACATTTGATTTACGGTCTACTTAAATACAAAGAGGCTGCTTTTTTGACATTCTGATTTAGCTGTAAGAATGGAATCTTCCGTTCTTTAGCATTTGACATAACACCATATGCCTTTTCCAGAATTTCCTAGCGTTCAACTGCTGTTCAGTTGCTGTCTTTCCCATGAGCTAAGTGTGAAGCTTCAAATAATAGATTTGCTAATAACTCTGCTTCTTTTTTTTTTCTTATAGAAATAGTGCCACTTTGCAATAATTCTCCTATGCAAAGTTGTAGCTTTTACTGTGGCAAGCCTATACATTTTTTAGCTTTGGTAATATTTGAAATTCAAGCTGATTTTTTAAAAAGTGTTTTTACTTATTTTTTCCATGAGCAAGAGAGACCAAGAAAGGGAGAGACACAGGGAAAGTCTCAACTCTGCAGTCTGCCCCCATCTTCAGCAGCCCTGATCAGGGACACACATGTACCTGGTATCCTCAGGGGCACACATGCACCTGGTATCCTCGGGGGCACACATGCACCTGATATCCTCAGGGGCACACATGCACCTGGTATCCTCAGGGGGCACACATGCACCTGGTATCCTCGGGGGCACACCTGAACCTGGTATCCTTGGGGGCACACCTGCACCTGGTATCCTCGGGGGCACACCTGCACCTGGTATCCTCGGGGGCACACCTGCACCTGGTATCCTCGGTGGCACACCTGCACCTGGTATCCTCAGGGGGCACACATGCACCTGGTATCCTCAGGGGGCACACCTGCACCTGGTATCCTCAGGGCCACACATGCACCTGGTATCCTCAGGGCCACACATGCACCTGGTATCCTCAGGGAGATATCCAGTCATGAGCACACACTCTCACGTGGATTAGCCTCACAGAGTATCTCACTTTTCCACTGTGCTACTGCCTGGTCTCTCAAGTTGATTTTATTCAAATAGGGCCTTAGCTGCTTAGGTCAAACCAAAGGTTGAGTCTCTTTTGAATATCAAATTTTAAGGGGCATTTCCAAATCAGAGTAGGTCCAGTACAGGCACCTTTCTACTAGGATAAACTCTACACAATTTCACTGATGCTCCCGTTCACGTGTCAGAATAATCATTAGAAGTTGTGGTCAGGTTCCCATACCCCCCGCCCACTCCTGAACAAGGGTCTAGTGACTTGGAATTTAGCTGGAAGTAACTGAAACACACTGTGGGATGAAATGAAGATGAGGGACACCAGGAAAGTCCTGCCAACCATCCCAGAGGAGCACTTACAAACTATGTTTCTGTCAAGCATGACACTGCTGCACGGGTGTGATTAGAGGTTGAATTGTACCCCCAAATAATGTGTCAAGGTCCTGATCCTTGACACATGACCTTACTTGGAAATAGGGTTCGCACAGACATAATCAGTTTAGAATGAGGACATGGTGGCTCAAGTGTCCTTACAAGAAAAGAAGACACACAGAGACAAGGGAGGAAGGCCATGTGAAAATGGGGCAGCGGTTGGAGTGAAGCACCTACAAGCCAGTGGTAGCCAGCAGCTACTAAGAGCCAAGCAGGGGTAATCATGGATTCTCCCCTAAGGGACAATCAGTGGGAAAGTGAACTGCTTTACTTTGATTCTAAAATTTTAGCCTCCAAAAGTGTGACAATATATTTCTATTATTTTAAGTCACCTAGATCATGCTAGCTTGATAAGGTAGCCCTGGAAAATTAATACAGATGTATAGTTCAAAATTTCACTTTTATTGAATTTAGAAGAACTGATGAACAACTCATCCTAGATTAGTGTTACTTTAGGAGTTCCTTGATGTAATAAATACAAAATTTTTCTGGAAAATCACTTCCATACTATACACACACACACACACACACACTTACACACATTGAGAGAAGATGGACTCATTTTAAAAAAGATTATAAACTACACAGGGACATAATATACCATGAGGAAGAATCAGCAGATGCAACATGTAGGAGCAGTAGAGCCCCTAGAATTTGAGATAAATAAAAGAAACCATAAGAACAAATATTTTTAAATGATTTAAGAAATATAAAGAGCAAATGTGATGCCATGAGGAAAGAGCAGGCAGGTTTTTCTTTTAATACAACTTTAAAAATGAAGTAAAAATTCTAGTGATCAAAATTAAAAACTTAGAACTTGAAAAGAAGAACAGATTAAATGAAGCTCAAGAGAGAAATAGATCTAGGAAAATTATAATAGTGACTAATCATGGAGTAATAACAATGTTGATTTCACACATCTTCACTAGGTATCTTAAGTGCTTATTCCCTATACTGATTACATAATAACAAGACAAAAAATTTGCATTCACTTTGCTTCTACTCTATTTTATTTATTTACTTGTTAAAGTTTACTTATTTGTTCTTACCATGAGAGACAAAGAGAGACAGAGAGAGAGAGAGAGGACCCCTACAAGGGCCTTGACATGGCAACTCACCTGTAGTTTCAGCCAGATTAGAAGTGAGCACACATGCAGTGGTAAACTCAGGAGGTCTCCAGAGATGAATCCAGAACCGTCCCACATGCTGAGCCTCACAGAAGACTGCCTTTTACCGCTGTACCACTGTCTAGTCCCATACTATGGTTCCATATGAAAAGAATGCCTGGACTAAAGTCCAGCTAATTTTGCTCCTGTGAGTTGAGGCTGATTGTCCTGGATGTTCAGTAACTTTCCTGAACACCAACGTGCCATTTTTCCTTAGGCTATTGTATGTGCAACATGACTTTTGAGCCAACACTAATGACTGGAGAGCCAACATGTCCCTTTTTTTTCCTCTTAAAACGAAAATAAAGCTACACTATAAAAACAATAATCCTAAAATGCAATAACACCTGATCCTATAAAATATTGTTCAAACATTGACACAGTATAAAGTGCTATAATAATAGCTATGGCAAATTCTGGCTCAAGATAATCTAAGCTGAAAGGTACCCAGGCTGATAACTGAATTATGAGTTTGCCTTGGGTTCAAGAACAGCTAACAGTGATCATTCATTCCAAGAGATGCCAGAAATTTTAAGTAAAGAAAAGTAATTCAGCTTGTCACCAATGGGAAGAACAGCTCTGTAAGAGCTGGCCGTCTCCTTGGACCCCAATTCCTTCCTTCCATGCTCGTTCTTCTTCCTCCCTCAACTCACAGAGTCATTCACATATGTTATTGAAATATCAGCCACGTAACACTATAGTAGGACAGAGATGTAGTAACAGTAAATAAAGACGATGACTTATTACAAGTACTTATTCCTTAGTGTTGCAAACATTGGGAATCCTTTCTTCTAACTATTTAAAAATATATATTGATGGGCCAACCAGGTGGTGTGGTGGTTAAAGTAGCTGGATCACACATGTGTGAGTGCCTGGTACAAGTCTGAGATCTGGCTGCTTGGAAAATATGCAGGATTCATGTATGTGTGTGCCCCAAATCCCCAGAGGAGACTGAAGGATAGGGACTGTGGCATGGTCTTCCCGCTTGAAGAGTGATTTCACACTTTCCCTCTATCTCTTTCTCTGGCAAACAAACACACACCTCCTACAGCAAAAACTAAAACCAAGAGAATAAAGAAATACACATTAAATTATATTATTAACTATAGTTACACTACTGTGCTACTCTGGAACTTATGCCTCTTATCTAACTGCAATTTTGTATTCACCAACCAAATTTTCTTTACCTCTCTTTCCCTCCTTTCTAGCCTCTGATATCCACTTTCTATTTGCGATCAAATCTTATTGTGTGTGTGTGTGTGTGTGTGTGTGTGTGTGTGTTTGTGGTCTTAAAAAAATAAACAGAAAATGTTACTAAGAAAAAAAAAGTATGCATAAATTTTAAAAATGTTTTTGTACCAAAATAATCTCCTGGTTTAATTCTACTTTTCCATGACATTTTTGGAAGTCTTGTCATATATATATGAATGACCTATGGAATCTAAATTTAAATTGAATAACAATGAGGTAAAAACTATATTCGTTGCATGTTTTTAAGGAATAATGTGGTGAGATTTCCTGGGAAGTATTTTAATAGGTTAAAGAGTATGTATGTAGATCTACAATCTTAATATAAATTACATGTAAGCTTTTTTTTTTTTTTTTGAGAGGTTTTTTGCTATAGGGCACGTGCGCTCGCCAGAAGGACAGAGAGAGACAGAGAGACAGAAAGCGAAAAATCACCCCCCAGGGGGATGGCCACGCCGCAATCCCTTCTCCTCCATTCTCCTCTCGGGATCTTGGGCACGCACACACACACGCCCGATGTGAGTTTAAGCCACCGGGTCCGAGACTCGTACTGTGGTCGACTACATGGGAGTCCAGCGACATAGCCGTTACACTAACTGCTGGTCCCAAGCTTATTAATAAATAAAAAGAAGATCAGATAATTAAATGATTATGTGGGTAAAATGGGTAATTTTTGGAAAAAAAAACAGAAATAAGATTATTCTCTTATACATTATACTAAAATACATTGTAAATAAATTAAAGGTTTAATCTAACCACCATAACAAAATCCTAGAAGAAAACATAGATTCATAATTAAATCCCCCCTTTTTTCATTTAAAATGCCATGTGTATACAATTTCTCATGGAGAACAGGGAATAAGAAGGCGATGGATCTTGGAATCAAGAAAAGAGTATGATCCAGCCTTGGTGGAGAGACAGAGAGGTGCAGTTGCATGATACTGTAGCCACATGGGAGGCCCAGGTTGAGATCCCAGATTGACCTGAATGTGTTCGGATGCCCCTGATTGTGATAGGTTGGAAGGCAAGGGGAAGTGTGTAGCATGGTGAAATCTTGTCAAGGTTATCTGCCTCTCTCTCATGAAATATAGGAATGCAAATAAAAGAAAATAATACATTTTAGGTAAAGAAAATAAAGTAAAAATTTAGTAAAAGTCTTAATATGTAATAGTACAAATTCAATACTAATTTAACTTGATTAAGAAATTAGGTGTAAGATGGTTTATGACATTACATATTATATAACAAGATAAAATAATTTAAAAACCAGGTGCAGTCGGTAGGGTACCAGACCTCAGATCTGGAGCTCAGAAGGTGACTGCAGTCTGAGACCCTGACCTAGTCGGCCTGAAAACTCACCAGGTATGCACAGGCATGCTTAGGACCCTGGCAGGCTAGGACCGGAAGAAGGGAACTGTGAACCCTGGGGAGGTACTTCTTTCTCTCTTTCTTTCTCTCTCACGTACATGCTCTAGCATTGATTTCTTTTAAATGAAAGTAAAGGAAATACAATTGACAATTTTAATGGATTTAATAGAACAGTGCACATTGTCTAAATGTGTCAATATGGCTATAAGTTTTCCAGAAGTAAATAGAAAGACTGAACATAGATTTCTGGATTATGATAAATTTTATATTATTATCCTTAAATCTAGAATATTTTTATAGATCAGAAATGACTAACGGATATAATGATTTCAGTTTTGAATGAATTTCAGTTTTACAATGTAATCACATTGTAATAGTAACAAAAATACCAAAATGTGCTCCAGGATTTCACTTCTGGGAAACTCTCATCAAGAATTCATTATAGATGTAAATAATGTTGAAGGTAAAATAAATTATAGTACTATTTATAGGAATAAGACATTGAGCAATGTATATGTTCCATAAAGTAAGACTTGTTAAATGAAATATATACACTTAATAGATTATTTTGCAGGCATTAAAATAATTTTATAATTTTTATAAGATATAACACCAAGATTAAAAACATTAAATAAGGTATAATCTCAACAAACTAAATAATGTTTAAGTAAAATAGAAGGTATTTAGATTATAAATTCGACAATTACTTTTCCTTCTTTAAAATTAAATTTTAGTTAATTACGTTTTGCTTTTTAAAAATGGACAAACAGAAATAGAATTATTTCCTTATACCTCATTCCAAAATACATTCCAAACAAATTAAAGATTCAATCTAACAATAGCAAGAAAATCCTAGAAGAAGATACAGGTAATATATAAATCCTATTTTGATCATTAACAAAATTATTTGAATACAGTTTCTTGTGAAGAAGAGAGATGGAGAGAGTTAAAGTTCTGGAAATAAGAAAAAGTGGCCCATTCACACTCTTTTAAAAGGAGGTTTTTAAAAATCAGAGTGACCATTTTCTTCTTTTTTAAAGAATTTTTTCTGTGAATGTAAGAGAAGACATGGACCAGGAAGGTAGGTTGTTTGCGTTGTTTGCTTGCTTGCTGTGTGTGTGTGTGGGGGGGGGGTTGGGGGGGCGGTGGTGGGGCCGGCAGGGGGAGAGATTGACATTTGTGTTAATAGAGCAGCAAATTCTAAAAATATGACAATGGGATGAATCTAAAGATAAAAACTTAGAGCAGATGGCAGAGGATGGAATTAGGTTCAATGTTAGACTGTCCTTGGAAGAGGGACAGAAGTGACATTGCATAGGACATAGCAACATTTACATAAGATACAAAATGTTTAATTTGTCTAATAGCCCAGAAATTCTCAATGAAATGGTAGATGGCGTCAGAGCTACCTAGAGAAGCAGGAAGAACGAGCATAAGGCTCTGGGCTTAGTGTGTGAAAGTTTGAATAGCCAACATGCAGAATGAGGTGGAGCTGCTCAGTGATTGCCGAAGATGGAGAGGAACAGGCTGTGATTGGGCTGTGATTGGATATCCTGCATGTGGCACTCCCACTGTGGGGTGTCTGCTTCTCTCCACGGATGTCCAAAGGCACCAGCAGGGTGAAGCTGAGGAGACCTTGTCTGATGACTGGTGGTTGCTGTGGGACCACACAGGACAGTGTGCTGAAGGAGTTCAGGCTCAGGGGGTGGCAGAGACATGAGCAGAGTGACGCCCCACAGGTTTAGGCCATCTGGAAAGGAAGTAATAGCATGACAAAAGGCAACGAGAGAGGGGAAAGCCAGATTGAAGGCGGGGACTCAGGGGCCATAGAATCCGCCAGGAAACTTGCTGAAATGAAGACTTTTAAGTCCCATTATGAGAAAGGTTAATTTCTAGGTGGAGTCCAGCAAATTGCATATGTAATAAATGGGCCAGATGACCTGTGGGCACTGCTTTAAGAAAAGGTAGAGTAGGGGCCAGCGGGTTAAGATGCTGGACTCCACATGGCTGACTGGGATTTGAGCCCTATACCTGGTCAGGCATGCCCAAAATCCCGAGAGGAGAATGGAGAAGGGATTGCGGTGTGGCCATTTCCCTGAAAAGTGATTTCTCACTTTCCCTCTCTCTGGTGAGTGCACATGCCCTATGGTGAAAACCTAAAGTCAATCAATCAATCAATCGTAGAATAGACATTGTAAGACTAAAAGTCACAAAGCAAGAGTATTGGAAGAGAAAGAAAAGAGGTGAGAAATGTGGAGGAATAAAGCCTCTGCTCTGAAATTTAGGTATTGAAGGTGAGGGCTTCAGAGGGAGGACAGTCCACATGGGGCCTCGGTCCAGCCCTGGCTGCCATTGCCTTTGTGTGAGTGTGCTGGACAGCAGAATGCTACATGACTCTGGGGTCTGTTTTGGCTGAGTCTGCAATAGAGTTTGCTAACAAATGTTTTCTATGTGCTAAGACAGTGTTGATCTAACTCACATTCCATGCAGCAAGGCTCCTGACAGAAATGCTAAGAACTAAGGAAGGACCAAAAAGTTGTTCTATGGTCAAGTCACTCAGAAAAATGAAGATCCAAGAAAAGTCAAGAAGGTTTGTTTATTATTTATTTTCAGAATCTTTCATGGGCTGCTGTGTTTTATGAATATCTAATGAAGTGAATTTAGCATGCTGCTCTTGGGAAGGGAAGGGTAGAGAAGGGAAGCCAAATCCTTCATGGTCAGCCTCATGTGGGATCTGGCTCCCTTAACCATTGGGCTATGGGGCCAGCCCTAATGCACCATGATTTATTCAAGCTGAATAAATCAGTGATTTATTCAAATAATTTGTTCATGATTTATTCTATTTCTTGAGAAAATATTCTATTTCTAGTTCTGGAATTCACAGTACTCTCTTCTTCTTCATTCATATTAACTAATGAAATTTTTCCAAAATAATAATAGATTAAAAATAACAGAGGGAGGACCAACAGTTGGCGTAATGGCCATGTTGCTAGACTCCCACGTAGTCGACCACGGTTTGAGTCCTGGACTCGGTGGCTTAAACTCATGCCGGGTGCATGTGTGTGCATGCCCAGTATCCCAAGAGGAGAATGGAGAAGGGATTGTGGCATGTCCTTCCCCCCGGGGAGTGATTGCTCACTTTCTATCTCTGTCTCTCTGGCGAGTGCATGCGCCCTATAGCAAAAGCCTCTCCCCCCCCCCTAAATAAATAAATAACAGAGGGTTGGCCCCATAGCACATCAGTTAAGGGAGCTGGATCCTACATGGCTGACTGTGGTTTGCACAGTCACAGTACCAATGGCTTGGAAACACAGCAGATGCCTGTGTGTATGTGTGCCCCAAATCCTGATGGGAGCAAATGAAAAGAAAAAAATGTGGCATGCTCTCACCCAACTGGAGAATGCTTTCTCTCTCTGTCTGACAAGTGCATTTTTATTGCCCTTTGGCAATCAAAAGAAAAAGTGATGAATTAATATATTTTTTAACTTAATGAATTAGTGCATTTCTTATACTAAAGAGGAAGAACACTTCCCCAAATACATAACTTGGGGCCATGGAGTAATGTGACTGACACAAACCTACCTGGGTTGGGGAACCTAAAAGGTTCCATTCTGCCCAGGGTCACTTGTGCCATTGAATGCAACCAGGTTCAGTACTGCAGAGCAGGAAATATTTCTTTGAGCAAAGAATGGAGAAGGGGGAACCAGCTCTCCAAAGGCATCTGCTCCAGGAATGGGAGTCAGGCTGCTACTTTTATAGGGATTGGAGCCCTCCCTCTACGCACATCACTGTTTGTGCACTGCGTGTTGCACTCAGTGACTTCTGGAGCAAGCTCAGATCCTCTTCGTTAGCAGCTACCACATCCTGTTTTGCATCTAGCACCTTTTCCACAGGTTGCAGTTTGCACAGGGTACACCACCATCACCCGTCAACATCCGGATGGAGTTGGTACTACAGTTTAGCCTTTCGAACTCTTGCTGCTGGGATACCTGTAAGCAATCATAGTGGAAAACTAATTATTAGTTTCTGCATCACTGCAGAGTTCTGAAGAGGACTTTTTCTTAGTGACATGGCCACAGAAGGTCACTGGCATATGTACCCACAGTGCTTGTACGATGAACGTGTCTACCAAAGAGGCAATCTGCTGGTAGGGAATAAGCTGAACAGACAAGACTTAGCAAGAAGGCACCACCTTCTCACTTTCATTCCTCCACCTCTCCAGTATGATTGCTCGTGACGAGTTCATCCAGTATGTATTTCCCAAGGGCCAGGGCTTGGGCTCGGGATGTTATAGAAAGGAGCATAGATTCTGCTCCAGTGTTGGGTGTTCCACTGTCCTAACATGACTGTGCATCTATCCATATTCTATCTTGTTGGTCCCAAGGAAAAGGGGGGGGAAGATAGAGAGAGGGAGAGAGGATAGATAGTGTGATAATGTCTGACATGGAGAGAGAATGGGAAAATATTTTTCTATTATTTTACTTGGGCGCTTAAAAATCAACGCTTTAATTAAAACAGAGTTGATAAAAATTGCCACCCCACGTGTTTTAGAGTGTAGCTGAAATATCCACATGAACTTTTGGTTGTCTTGCTTCTACACGGGACTTGGTGTGCAGTTAGGTAGTGTATATGCAGAATACTGCAGCAAAGTGGACCTTTCCAGGTATGCTATTGAAGGTGTAATGAGGGCTGTTTACCCAACCACTGCCTAGGTTCTGGTGGTGTGTAATCACACCAAACAGGATAATTATGTTCACCATGTCTCATGATCTTATCCATAAAATAATACCATTATATTATTTACTGTTTTATAATAGATGCTTCTGGATCACCGTATATTATACTTTGTTAAAGAGTGCACATTCTAAATAATTCTGAGAATTATTTAATGTTCTACTTATGTGAAGTTTAGAATTTTTTGAGTATTATACATTTTGATCTATTTCTTTAAATACTTTTAAAGTTTTAAAAAATTAACCAGAAGGCATGTACTCTCCGCAAAGAATGGGGAAGTGGGAAAGCACCCTCCGTGGGGAATGGTCATGCCCATAATCTCTTTTTCTCCTTCTCCCCCTCCCTGTGGGATTTTTAGCATGCACACACATGTGTACAACATGTTTCTCAAGTCCTTGGGACGAGGACTCAAACTGCACATTTGCCATGTGCAATCCAGCCACACTAACCACCATGCCATGGGGCTGGTCCTCTACCTTAATTTTTAAGTTCAGAACTTATTATTTTTATCCCCTGAATCATTCTACTTCAGTCATCAGAATATAACCATTTAAGAACCATTTTCTCTCAAAAGACTTTTTACATTTTAAAGTATGTTTCTTTAAAAATCAGGAAGGTACCTTTTTGCAATGGCAACCAAGTTAGGACAGCAAAAAAAATGCAGATTTGATTCTGAAATTAGTCCAATAAGTTCTTCCATCCTTTCGTGAAGTATGCTTACTGCCTTTCTAACTAAGTGAGGTTTTCCATTATTTTTAATTGAACAGTGCTCCAGTCATGTTTCCAATCCCACAATGGGTAAACAAAGACAAGGAAAGAGATGACTCCACCCTTTTAGAGAATGGTTTTGCCTCAGACCACAAAGGCTGCAAGCTTAAAGACCTTAGAACAACATCTGTTTAGGAACCACAGGTTGCTAACAAATAAATAGTTAAGACTCAATTACTTTGGTATCTCCACAGAAACAATAATGCATGCGTCAGTTCTCTCCCTCAACCGAGGCTCAGTCTAGATTGCTGAGAATATCTCCATTGCCCTAGAGATTAAGGAAACAGAAATGACAAATAACAATGTCGCTAAATTATAACATTCCATTCCAAGCACAATAGGCAACTGGAACATTTTTTGTACTCTGAAATCTTCCAATGAACCCGAAGTACAAAGGACACATTCACTTATTAATTATCATGATTTTGCATTATCTCTAAGAACAAACGTAAAAGTGGACAGTACGGGGGCTGGGGGTGGGGACAGAAGGGAACGAAAGAAAAAGTATGGACTGACTCAGTTACATTTCCCATTAAGAAACCAGATGATGTGACAATGGTACAATCAAGCTATGATTTATATCCAGAAACCAGTGCCACTGAGAATCTTCAATCTAGATTCCCGGAATCCTTCAGTGTGTGCACACCCAAACTAAAATAAACATAAACTGTGTTCTCACATAGGCCAATTATAGCCAGTCCCCTGGAAATACAGGAAGATTGGGTTCTCTTATGTTGTGTCCAGCTGTTAGCAATTGTTTTTTGATGTTTCTGAGCTCCATTTTAATCTCTAAATGTGAGAGGTGTCTGTTAGCAAAGAACTATTTCTCAAGTTCTCACAATCCCTGAGGCACTCAAAGATGATTGACAACTCCTGACCTCTGTTAGTGTCTCTGTTCTCAGCTTTAATTTGAAAGTAATATGCAAATATGCATTTAATTAATTCCATGAACAACTTTTAAAGACAGAGACAGAAATGGAGAAACAGAAAAGAGGCGAAGTGAGCTTTTCTGTAATGATTTCCCTTAAATCAGTCAGTCATACCAGTGGTCAATGATCCTACTCTTTGTTCTGAGTACTCCCTAAAAAATTCTCTTCTTGGTCCACAATTTGTGATTTAAAATGGAAAGAACTCTGAGCATCCCCAACATTTTGGAGTGGGTGAATAAATTCACCCTCTTGGCCTGTAGATAACTTGTTTTCCAATTAGGTGGAAGTGAGGTCCCCGGCCTCTGTTCTCTAGGGTAAGGGAGGGCCAGGACTGTTCCTGAGATACAACAGTTCATCCAACAGTATCTGAAAGCAAAAAGAGGGCCCTGTAATGTGTCCATGAACCTATTTGATTTATTTTCCAGAAAAAAATAGTCAATAGGGCAAATGGACAGTATGGAGTTTCCTCCAAGTGTTACTAATGCAAATGAGCAATTTTAGGATAAAATCATAAATAGTCCATTAACACCATCAAATAGAAAGTAATTTGTATTAACAATATGGGTACAATTTTCAGGGCTCTATTGTTGATTTTCGTTTTGCTACTTATCATTGTTTTAATTATCATGGGCTAAAGACTTTTAGTTTCCTTCCCCTCTTGGGCCCTCCTCCACCCTTAACTTTTCTGGTTACATCTAAAACTTGATTGATTTATGGTGCATTTTTTTCACTGTTTGTTTGTGTAGTTTGGTTGAGGTGCAGATAGTTGTCCTCTTTTACTGGTCAATTTAATTGGTTGTTTCCATGGTAATATTTTTAGTACTCTTTTTTCAGAAGTTGAAGGATGCTTTAGTGTGGTGGTCTGTTAATCTTCAACAGTCCCTAACAGGATTCCTTTGTGTCTTTTTCTTCTTGTTTTTGAGTGACTTGACTTCTTTAACCCTTAGGAGGCTACTAAGTATAATATCTTTAAGATAGTGACTGTTTGATTGGAGTTACATATGGTGTCTATGGTAGAATCACAGAATTTTTATCACTGAGAGATTCAAAATGGAGACAATAAAAGCATTTAAATTTGAGGCATAGTAAGATTAATATATTATGGCTATTTATTTTACACTCAGCTGTCAATAAAAGGAAGTATAGTTTTTCATTTTTTTTAATTTTATAGATACATTTTTTACTTAACTACTATTCAGTGGCTATAATCTTGGCCAACTATTGTTTGACTTTTTTTTTTTTATCATTGCACATCTTTACAGTGTACAACATGGTTTTTTCCCAGCATGAGTACAGTGTACATTAGTCAAGACAATGATATTACCATATACATTATCAACAGACAACTTTTCATTTTTGTGTCTATTAAGTGTGTTGTTTGTTCCCTGAATCCCTCCCTTCCACCCTCCATTACTCATTCCCATTACCTCTCCCATACTGTCTCTAGCATCTGCAGTTGCCATCCCTGCTATTATACTCTCCAGTTCTTTCAGTATTTTTTTTTTTCAATTATCAGCTCATATAGTTTTCAACAATAGGGAACACAGATTCTATTTAGGGTTGGATTAAGGGTGGGTCTCGTGCATTTCCACAATTGTAGGTGAGTCTCCATGGAATACAGTTTCAGGAAAGCGGTTCTGGTAAGCAGAGATGGTTATCAGTTGATGTGGCACAGCATCCATCTTGTGATTACCAGGAATGGTGTTGTGGGGATCTGCAACGTGAGTCATCCTCGGGTATCTGGCTTCCTTAAGAATGGTAGAGTAGTTCTTGTTTTTCCCTGAGGTAATGCAGGGCTGGTAACCATCATCTTCTCACTGTCCATAGGCAGAGATAATCCTCCTATACAATATATTTCTCAATTGGTTTAAGACAGCTAAAGTTTCTTTCTGTTGCTTATAGTTGCAAGTTCTTAATCCTTGTTTTCGGCTTCAGCTTGCTGCCCGTGGCCGGCGGGCACGCGCAGGCGCAGGCCCGGCTGCCATGCTCAGGTCCGGGGGCCACGTGCAGGCGCAGGCCCGGCAGCCACGTGCAGGTGCAGGCCCGGCGGCCACGTGCAGGCGCAGGCCCGGCAGCCACGCGCAGGCCCGGCGGTCACGTGCTGGCCTGGCGGCCACGCGCCGGTGCAGGCCCGGTGGCCACACACAGGCCCGGCAGCCACGCTCAGGCCTGACGACCATGCGCAGGCGCAGGCCCGGGGGCCACGTGCAGGCGCAGGGTCGGCGGCCACGCACAGTCCCGGCGGCCACTCGCAGGCCCGGCGACCAAGTACAGGCCCAGCAGCCATGCTCTGGCCCGGTGGCCACTCGCAGGCGCAGGCCTGGGGGCCACGCTCAGGCCCGGCGGCCACGCTCGGGCCCGGCGGCCATGCGCAGGCACGGACCCGGCGGCCACGCGTTGGCCCGGTGGCCACGCGCTGCCCTGGTGGCCACGCAAAAGCGCAGGCCCGGCTGCCACACGCCAGCCCCTAGCGCGCGAATGCATGCGGGTCCCTGTGCCACCTCCCGCCCACTCGCCCGGCCAAAGAAAGGAAGGACGGCGACCTTGGCCGATCCGCGCTGCCGGCCCGCGTCAGCGCCGAGCGCGGGACACACCCAGCGCCGGAGAGGCAGCGGGGGCCGGGCGGTCCGGGCCGCAGCACACGGAGCAGAGCCCCACGCTGGCGCCCTGGGCCGCCTGGCACAGGTGCCCTGGGCCGCCCAGCCGGCGCAGGCCACTATTGTTTGACTTTGAACTGCTTTCTGGGGGACTTAACTATGTTCTTTAAATTTAACAAAAGTAATGAGACAAAAAAAAGTGAAAGAATTCATAAAACATCTGAATATTTATTCACTTACACATTTCCACTCTACAAAAGACAAGAATCTGAAAGTTAATTAACAATTTGAAAGTATAAGTTTCATATGTGAGTGTTGTTTGAGTATGGGGTTTGTTTTTAGGTGTGTTTACTGTTTACTGTGAAATACTGATATAAGATTTTATTTTTATTGTCATTTTTAATAGCTATAATCTAAAATATATACCACATACCTTCTCTTTTCTTGTATTCTTTATTAATTCTGTTGCACTTAGCACTCAGAAAGATCACACGTCATTCAGGGTTCAGGAGTGGCACTCATACAACATCCTCTAGCTCTCTACTTTTTTTCTCCTGGATTGACTATGTTTCAGTGAAGAAAGGGCTTATTGACCTGAAAGGGAGGATCCACATACTATTAAGTGTTTATATTTAATATTAATACAAAATATCATGTCGTGAAATGGTAAATAGGTTAAAACAATTATCACAGTTTTCTTTTTCTTTTAGAGATTTCTGCTATAAGGTGCATGCACTTGCCGGAGAGACAGCGGGAGCTAGAGCAACAGAAAGTGAGAAATCACCCCCTAGGGGGGATGGCCACACTACAATCCCTTCTCCTCCATTCTCTACTCAGGATTTTGGGCATGTATGCGCACATGCCTGGTGTGAGTTTGAAGCCACAGGGTCCAAGACTCGAACTGTAGTCGGCCATGTTGGAGTCCAGAGACTAACCATTATGCCATCTGATGGTCCCAATTATCACAGTTTTGTAGGTATTATGAAATAATCTAAATATACAAATAAAATCATCAAAGTGATAGAGAAAGACAAGAACTCTCAATAGGGTGTCATGCTCCAACCCCCGGCTCAACACTTCCAATCAGCTGGGATCATGGACTCAAACACCTGCCCTGTGAGGCTGACCAGGGAACCAAACCAGCCATTTTCCATAGGGATTCAGCCTATCTTGATCAGTGCATTGCTGCTGCACCATCAAGTTGAGCCTCCCCCCACCCCACCCCCATGTCCCCCCCCACAAAAATGTTTAAATTATGTAGTCAATTTTAGTAGTGGTATTAGTCTTTGGGGTGTTTTTTCTTCCTGTTGGCCAAAGTCCATTATAATAGATTATTGGCTTTCCACATCATTTTAATAGCAGTTGACTTTCATTCCAAAAATTGTATTGACAGAAATCACTTATCAAGTTTATCTGATGTGGAAATGAAGTCGAGCCAACATGTTAGTTTATATCATTATTTAGGAAGGTAATAGTCATACCCTGCAAGCTATGAGAAGAAATAGATCCTTGACCCTGTTCTCTTTGTTCTTTAGCCAAGGCACATTGTGTTTGGCAGGTGAGTAAAAGCACACAGCGCTCCCATGTGTTGAGTATTTCATGTGCATTGACTCTTTTAAAGTGGAAGGAGATAGTGTATTGGCTAAGAACATGGACGTTGATTTAGCCAGGCTGAATCCTGCCTCTGCTGACTCTGCTCCATTCAGCAAAGTACCTGACTTCTGTGGATCTCATTTTCCATACCTGGAAAAAGATAGCAATAATAGTATCTATCTCAGAGTTCTTGGAGGATTAAGTAAGTGTGATTTAAGATCATTCTCTGTGTTTAACCTTCCTCTGGTGCAAGTATTTCTGAGGTACAGAGTGGCAAGGAAATATAGAGGGAAGGGAGACAGTGACTTGATGGCAGCATGAAATAAGAGTGAAACTGGTTCCCAAACAGGTGCTTTCTGGATGAAGTAGTGCTGTGCTGAACGGGGACCAGAGATATGGCTTATTGG
Organism: Tupaia tana; assembly: GCA_026018925.1. Lineage (NCBI taxonomy): Eukaryota > Metazoa > Chordata > Mammalia > Scandentia > Tupaiidae > Tupaia > Tupaia tana. The sequence goes on from JAKSZU010000003.1 coordinate 116,103,694, forward strand.
CCAGAATTATTTAAGGTAGAAAATTATAATTTATGAAAAACAATAATTAAAACCAAAAAAGAGGGATTTTCAAAAACTTCATGGAAAATATGTATTATTAAAAAAACTATGCTTGGATTATAAATTTTTGTGTGTGCACCAAAGTACTCATATTTTAATTTCTGGGTTTTTTTCCATAAACTTTTTGAAGCCACCATGTACAAGTCTTTTGTAGAGAACTGATATAAAATTTACTTTTTGATATTTTACTTGTTCACTAATTTATTGACTGTACTAAGGCTCTTGCATGGTGCAAAGGTCCTAAGGCTTATTCATATTACCAGAAAAACCCTGTATTATTAAGAAGAGAACATTATCTTGAAAATAGTCTTAATAGATGGAAATACATGACTTATTCAAGCAGTGCTGCCATCTGATGATAACTTAATATTGGGTTCTTGAATCACAGATACATGAAATTATTAGCATATATTTAATCTTCAGTAGGGAAGGTGAAAAGGTAGCATTTGGTATAGAGATTTGGACATTCTGATTATAGAATCAGAAGCCGTTTGTATATTAAACTCTTTTAAAAATATATATACATTTCCTAGATTAATAATTAGGTGCTGGAAGTTTCTTTTCTTGTTCTCTTTTTTAGCATCAAGAAGGCACTGTAAATCTTGTTTTCTAAAATATAAAATGTATTGCTAAAGTATATTGCAAGCATATTGAAAAAAATTTAAATATATAATTAAAAAGATAATTAAAATTATTCTTATTGCTGTAATTTTGTTTGTATTTTACCTCTTATTTGTCCTCAAGGTAGAATAATGTGGGGAACCTGCAGATGTTGTAATGGATATGTCACTGGACTCCCACATGGTTGACTGTGATTCAAGTTCCAGACCCAGTGGCTTAAAAAAGAAACTCACGCTGGGGGCGTGTGCATGTGTGCTCAAAATCCCAAGAGGAGAACAGATGAGAAGAGATTGTGGTGTGGCCATCCCCCCGGGGGGTGATTTCTTGCTTTCTGTCTCTCTCTCTGGTGAGCTCTTACACTCTATAGCAAAAACCTCTCTTTAAAAAACAAGGTAGAATAATGCGGTAATTCTCATAAAATTTGTACTTTATACTCTGTATACTGAAAAAAAAAAAACCTTTCATATCATTACGTGTTTTCCTAGAACCATATTAGAAATGGATGCATTTAAAAAAATTTTTTTTAATTCAACACTTTGCTCTATTGATTGAATCCCCTAATTATACTGGGTGAGTTCTTCATATTATTTCAAATATTCCATCAATGGAAAAGAACTCTTGCAGCTAAATCTTTGTACTTGGTACTAATCTATCATTATTCCCTTTTTCTTTTTTGTTTTGAATAGAGGATATGTGTGCTTGCCAAAAAGAGAGAGAAAGAGAGAGAAGGGAGAAAGCATCCCCTAATGTGGAATGTTCTTTTCTCACTGCAATCCCTTCTCCTCCATCTGTCTCTTCCTTCCGAATTTTGGGCACACATGCGCATTGTGTTTTCTAAGCCACCAGGTCTGTGACTTGGAGCATGTGGTCAGTTGGGTGGAATCTGGCTGCCTTATCCACCAGACCATGGAGCTGAGCCTCATTATTCCCTTTGCACACATTTTTCAAATTAAATGGTACGTTAAGGAGTATTCTGCTTCCCTTGGCTTCTGCTATGTAGTGTTATATCTGTAATTATTTAATTTACAAGTAGTTCACAATTTGAGAACTCATGTTCTACTTATTCCTACTGCTAATATTTAGCTTACACGTTTTGGTCAGCATAAAGCATCCACCGGGGGGGGGGGGGGACCAGCTCATTCACTTCTCTGTGTGATACTGTGGTATCTTCTAAAGGGCAAGAGGTTCAGTGTAAGATGCCCAAACTTCCTAGTGGCAAGATACGAGAAAATCTGACCGAAAAGTCTCACTGTGAGTTTACAAAATTGAATGCCTGGGAGCTTCACACAGAGGAAAGGGTCAGAACAAATGATACTTTCCACATAATTAAGTCCCTCCAAAGTGTATATTTCTCAAATTTAAGGAAATATTTCAGAGACCTTGACAATCTGCATAACATCCTTCTCTCCTCGTTCCTCTCGAGCCCAATTTCAGTGGTCTAAATGAACTGAGCTGGGTTGAGTTTACAACCCACATTCAAATATTTATGATCCAGGAAGAGTACTGAGAAGCTCCCACAGGTAGGAGGTAGGAGGGGGTAATGGGACAGCCGTGCCGCATCATGTGTTTTGATGTGCGCTTGAAGGTAGGTGGAAGGTGAGGACTGTAAATAGACTTAATAGTACCATTTATCTTGACAGAAAGATTGTTGACCAAAAATGCTCATGACTTTATACATTTGTATGACAACGAACAGGCTTCACTTTTAACTACCTGGTGTCAGTTTTGGGCATGAGCATGCACACGCTTCGTTGTAGAAATAAGTTGTCATTTGTGGGCTTGAGGGCTTAGAGGATTCTAATCCATGGGGTTAGCAATCATCTGCTCCCAACAACAAAATTTGACTTTCTGTTTTTTTTTTTTTTTTTTCCTTTCCTAAGTGAGAGACAAAGTAGGAGGAAAAGAGAAAGGAGACCAGCTTTAAATGACTTATAAAATGGACACAGAAAAACCTTTTTGGACATCAAAAAGCTCTTACAAAACAGGCTTTTAATGACTTAAGTGTAAATGAATCAAAAACACATGGATAACATTTGCTTTTAAAATACCCTTGGGTTTAAAAAATTAAAGGGAAAAGTAAATGGCAGAGAATGTTTTAGATTTGGTGGAGCAACCTACACACACACACACACTCACACACACAATACATATATGTGTATACACACACATTTATAAATGCACATATACTTTAGAAATTAGCTTGAGGTCTTTGAGATACTCCATTCACAGTTGAGGTTGCACATGCTTATGGAAAGATGGGTGTCAGGAAATGAAGTCCCTGCACCTATGAGCCGTGACCAGCTGATCACAACATGAAGTGTGACAACAGGAAACCCCTCTGGAAGTAAATCCTTTGCCATTGGGTCAGGAGGAGCCTTTCCGGAGCTGTTGCTGAGAAAACCTAGGTTGCATTGGTCGGCCCTTGGCTAAATGGAGATCCCACATGATACAGCAAGTTACTACTAAGGCAGGAGATGTCATAAACCAGCTAGGGGAGGAATGGGGTTCCCTTGAGGGCTGGTTCACAAAAACGTGTACTGTATTCCTTTTTATTTTATTATTATTTATTTTTTTTTTTTTGCAAACTCTTACAGCTTGGATATACATAACAAAATATATAAAACATTTTCTTTTCTGCTCCAGCTAATTTCTTATTTACTTTCTACGGGACACAAAAACACCACCAGAGTTAAATGTATCTTCTTAATTTTGAGTAATTAGTATGTGATAAATATACACTGATGTTTATTTACTACCTTTATGGAAAGCTAAACTACCAAAGTCTGGAAACATGGGTAAGAAAGCCTAGAGAGCACTATAATTATTACCACACTTGCCTTTTCTACTGCCAAAGGACTTGAGCCTTGGGGCCAGAGGTGGTTAAGGCAACTGGACTTCCACATGGCCAACTGAGGTTCAAGTCCCAGACTCAGTGGCTTAAAAATAATAATGGTCACATATGTGTACATGCCCAAAATCCCAGGAGGAGAATGGGGGAAAAGAGATTTCAGCATGGCCATCCCCTTGGGGTAAGGAGATGATCCTTGCTTTCCCTCTCACTGTCTCTTTTTCTCTCTCTTTGGAGAATGCATGGGTCTCAGTGCCCAGCTGGAATCTTATTCAAGGCTGTGAGAAGCCATACCCCTTAGAAAAATTAGTCCCTCAAATGTGTGGTCCTAACTGATTAGTAAAAACTTCATCCACAAACTTTAATTAATCTATCAAAAATTAATCCTTCTTCCAACTTTAAATTGAATAACACCATTTTCTCTTGCCCAGACAGGTAGTTTCTATAAAGAAACGTGTACACTTGAGTAGAGTAGCCTACAGACTCATTGGTCATGTATTTTCTTAGTTAAAAGGACAATGGAATAAGTAATTCTACTTTAGAGTAAGTCATTAGCTAGCATATTATTACTTGAAAAGTTAGCACTTGCCACCAGGATTAGACAAGGGAAACATCTGAATAATCAGCACAATCTTTTATTAATTCTGAAAATATCTTTGGTCCTTAGTGGAATCCCAAATCAGTTGATTTAGTTTGAGCAGTATTTATGGAAACACGTGAAATACCAGTTCTGGAGTACCTGTTTTCATTCTCAGGCACATCATAAATATTGGATGTTCTTTTATTCCCACTCTACTGTTGTGTATCTCATAGAGAACTTCAGTCAGTGCTTCTCTTTTCTCATTGATGGTTCAACCTTTGTCTTCTCTCTTTCCTGATCCTGCCCAGAAGAAATGGTGACATCCAGGACTACAATTTTACCGGTATGTTTAACATCAAGCCCAAGTCTCCCTCTCCCTCTTCCTGCTTGTTCCTTTTAACCCTCTCCTATTTCCTGATATGCCATCCAGGAGAAATCTCAGATCCATCATTGAAATTAATCATTTGCCCCTCCTGTCTGCTTTGTCTCCATGGTCAGCAAGTAAGATACCCCGTCTCCTGTCCACGCCAACATCCTCAGTGCTGCCCTTGGTCCCCTCTGTTTTCCCTCAAGCCCATGATCAATCAAATATAATATTTGCTGTTTTATCTTCAACTATCCCTTCTGTCTTGGCTTCTTTCCCTTGGCCTAAATAAATGTTTGAATCCTTGCACACTTACAAAACAAAAACCACAACAGTGAAAATCCTCCCTGGGCTCTCGTGCCATCTAGAAGATGTCCCACAAACATCCTTCCCTCAGAGTGAAACTTCTTGCAAAATCTGGGGCCAGTTTTCCATGCCGTTGAGTCTCGCCCTCTCCCTGGACAACCCTTTCAGCCTGTTTCAACCTCCTGCCCTTACCACCTTTAGAAAGGTCACCAAAGGCCTTCTTCATTCTGAACTGGTCATTCCACATTGGTGCTGTTTCTGCTCCCCTCCCTTAGACTTGCTGGCCGTTGGTGATGACCCTCTCTCTGGCCGTCAGTGACTGTGACTACTCACTGCCAGTCCTGGAAGCCTCCTGCTTTGCATGGAGCCCACAGTCCGCCATTTTCTCTAGATCTATACCGCGGTGCTAGCACCCATCTGCATCACACTGTCATCTGTTTGCCGACAGCCCCCCTTTCCCTCTTTGCTCACCCAGATCAACCTTTATCCTCACACCCACAATATGGCTCACCTTTCTGCCTCTTTTCATGCCAGTCCATCTCCCCCTCTTAACTTCAATTGTCCTTCAGCTCAGAATCAGACATCTTTACTTTCATGAGGCTTTCCCTGCAGCCCCAGCTTGCTGGTGGCCCTCTTCCATGTCCCTCCCTCCTCCCCCCACTGGCATGCTCCTCCCTCAGCTACTCCAGTGTGACTTGAAAATCATCTGGTCTTGTCCTCACTCTTTCCACTGTGTCCCTCTGTAGGGCACGTGTGCTGGCTTGGTGTGCAATGGCCGTTTGATATTTCTTTTGAGGAAATATTAATTTGTTTCCTTAACCAATAAGGACTCGTATCACATACAAGTTTTAAGATCATGGAGTATTAAGATAGGAGAGGAATAAATGGCTTCAAATGTGTCTGTTGACTATATTATGTGTCTCAAATCTATGTATGTATTCTTTTTTTTTCTTTTCTTTGAGAGATTTTTGCTATTAGGCACATGAACTCACCAGAGATACAGAGAGAGACAAAAAGCAAGAAATCACCCCCCTGGGGAATGGCCACACACCAACGCCTTCTCTTCCAGTCTCCTCCTGGGATTTTGGGCATGCTTGCACACATGCCCAGCATATGTATATTTTTTTCCTTTAAAGTTACTGGTTCCCTTTTATAAGAACTTCCTAATTGCAATGAAGAGGTCTAATTTAGACAACTATTTCTTGTTGATTTCTTCACTTTCATAAAATGCTGTTTTCTTAGAGAAACATCCTATCGCCATCCTAACACATCCCATTACAACCATCTCATCCTTTTTTTAAAAAAATATTTTTACTATAGGGTGTATACACTTACCAGAGAGAGAGAGAGAAAGAGGGGAAGTGAGAAGTCACCCCCCCACACACACCAGCACAGATGGCTGTCCTGAAATCTCTTCTCCTCCATCTTCCTCCTGGGATTTTGGGAATGCACATACATATGCCCCATGTGTTTTACATGCTGCCAGGTCTGGGATTTGAACTATGCAGTCGGCCATGTGGGATTTAGAGCATTAGCCTAACAGTACCCTTAGATTTATTTGTATAGTTTATATTACATGCTTATTCTGTCATAATGGATTTGGGATTGTTCTTATGAATATTCAATTCTACAAATTTTTTTATGTGCTTCAGCTCAGGAGTTTTTTACTCTACCTCATAAAGATAAGTATTTATTTACTTTTTCAGAGTGTCATAAATATCTACTATCATGATGCCTGGCACATAGACTGGGAAAAATGAATAAATATGTGAAGGAAGGATAAATTGGTGGGGGACTACGATTATCCAGAGGCAAAAATGAAATCTACGGAAAGAAGGCCATGAAGTCAGAAGGCTTGGAAAGTGGCCTTACTGTAAAAAAGAAAAACAAAACTTCCACGCAGATGTGCTCCTGGGTCAGCACAGAGCTTAAGTAGGCTTTGTGTTGTTTACAAGACACGAAGCCAAAATGAAGTCGATCTTTTTATTTTTTTTCCCCAGTTTTCAAACTTTCTCTTTTTTATTTGGGAAAATGTCCCATGGTACATATTTGTCCCCAAATGTTGTCTAAAACCCTATTAATCAAAGTCCCAAATAAGGTCCTTTCCCTATATTTGCTGTGTGATGTGAAGGAGTTAATCCGGCCTTAGTGCAAGTATCACAAGGGAGCTGGGGGAGTTGCAGAAGTAGAGAAGCAGGTGCAAACACTGAGAAATGTTGCAGTGCCACGCTAAGATGCTGACATTTTGTATTTTTTTAAAAATAAGAGATAATGTTTAAAGAATGTGTAAAAATTATATCACAATCTGTATTTTAGGTAAAAAATAGTCTGATGCTAGATTGGAAATGAATTGTAGGGCTGTGAGTGTGTGTGTGTGTGTGTGTGTGCGCCTAATTAGAAGATAAATCAATGAGATTTTAGCTCTAATCTTGGCTTTACATGACCAAGAATTTTACTGCTTCACTTATCATTCTGATTTCACAATGGATTATAAAATATAATATATATTACAATACACTTACCATATAGTTAAACAGAAAAAAGTCAGAATCAGGGAGTAGTTATTAGAAAAGTCATAAGCAGACAGAAGATGTATTAGTTAGACATAAGTATAATTCCTACAAGGTAAATGAAATTCAGTCATAAATTTGCTTTGGAGTTTCCAGGAGGCCAAAGTAAACCAGAAAACATAATCATTTACAGAATTTATATTACACAAACAGTAATAATGGCTAATACTTCTTGTGTTCTAACTTTGTGTCAGATACCTTTTTATGTGTCTTTCACATCCATTTGAAGGCCTCATGTTCTTCATAGATAACTCTATTAGCTTAATCAGCTCTATGAAGATCTATAATGAGGAAGTAAAAATTTATGCTGAAAATGCCCCCCTTTTTCCTTTAGAGAATAATCAACTTAAATTAAACTTTTAAATTTTGGGTTTAAGGCAGCCAGCCTGTTTCAACAAAGTTGCCAAATATTCTTAACCGAAAGGAAGCATTGCAAGATTTGACAAACAGGAAAGCTAAACAAAAGTCAACAGTGTTGCAAATCATACATTTGTGGGAAGAAACGCTCCAGTTCTGCAGCCAAGCCTGGAGCTTAAACCTGCAAGACAGACCAAGCTAACATGAAGGGGTGCAGGGAAGGATGCTGTGTAATCCTCCATGCCGAGGTGCCAGCAGACCTCGGGCCTGTGTGTTCAAGTGATCAGTGAGTACAACAACCTTCAGTGGAAAGCTTTCTGAAAGCGAGCCGGGGTAATAGCCCACTAGCTGTGTTGTCACACACTCACAAAACTTGGAGAAGACCAGACATATCTTTGACGTGAAACTCAATGCATGGTTCTGTTCCACATTTTGGCCCCCAAAAAATTAGTGATAAGGTGACAGCATCCTTACCATCTTTAGATAAAATCAGTGGGGGCATTTCTTAGCTCTCCATCACACGCTTCGGTGCATTGCCAATGATGCTTATCCCAGTGAATGAGCTAGACTGCTGGGAGGACCACAGCTCAAAAGCCTGCATGGTCAAGCACAAAACAGAAATAAAATACATCATTGCAACTTTAAAAATGGGACCAGCAGTTGGCGTAATGGCTATGTCACTGGACTCCCATGTAGTTGATTGTGGTTCGGGTCCCGGACCTGGTGGCTTAAACTCATACTGAGTGTGTGTGCATGCGTGCCCAAGATCCCGAGAGGAGAATGGAGGAGAAGGGATTGTGGCTATGCCATTCCTCGGGGGGTGATTTCTCACTTTCTGTCTGTTTCCCTCTCTGTCTTTCTGGTGAGCACATGCATGCTATAGCAAAAACCTCTCAAAAAAAAAAAAAAAATAGAAAGAAAGAAAATAGTACAGACCCAGTGAAACAGGATTTTTCTAAGTTTTTAAAAAATAATTGCTTATTTAATTTTATTTATTTATTATTATTATTTTAAATTTGCTCTAGGGCATGTGTACTCATCAGAGAGAGAGTGTGTGAGAAAGTGAGAAAGCAAGCAAGGTCTGGGATTAGAACCATAGTCAGCCATGGGAAAGTCCAGAGCCTTAACCCACCACACCACCTGCTGGCCCCGGGATTTTTCTATTTAAAAAAAAAAAAGAATTAGAAAATCCAGAATTGTAATAAAATCTCCCCGTTCGTAAACATTAGTAACAGGGCCAGTAGGTGACACAGTGGTTGAGGTGCTGGGCTCCCACATGGCAAATCCCAGATCTGGTGACTTGCTTTCTCACTTTTCCCCAGTCTCTCTCTGATGAACTAAAATAATAATAATAATTAATTAATTAAATAGATAATTCTTTAAAAGAATTAGTAACAAGTGGAAATAAATTTTAAACTCTCTTCAGGCTAATGCAATTCTCCATGAACTGAAATGATCAATTTAAAACTCTTCAGAGAAAGGTGCCCCTTTATGAATTGAACTCCTTTAATCAGGCTTTTAATAAAGGTGTGACAAACCAGTGAGAACAATACTCTCTGGTGACAGTTGTGTCTTCTCCTGGTAAGGATAGATAGTTGTCATATCCTTTTGTGCTACCAGGACTTCCCTGGCCCAAGGTCAAACGTCTGCAACTGAAGCTAGGTTGAGGGAGTATCTGTAGGTTGGGTCAGGGTTTTCTTTCCCTTCAGCTAGCACTGAACACGCCACAGTGCAGGAATAAATGAGTGTATTATCAGGATTCCACTGGGGAGAAGAACTACCCTGAGTATCATGTGATAAAGAACTGTGGGACTTGCTGGAGAAAGAAGGTGGGAATGGGTTTATCTGAGCAGAGCGTGAGTCCTCGCATCCCCCTGGAAGCACTAGAGATCATCTGGATGGGCCAGGGAAACCCGGAAAGCCACACATGTTCCTTCTCCAAGGGACTTGCGGAAAGGTCTAGAAGGCTATCGACCTGGAGGTACTGCTTCTCTGGCAAGCATTTTTAATGGGTGTTGGCTTCAACTGGTGAGCTCTAAAGTCAAGAAGCCATGTTTGTGGAATGGAGAACAGCAAGGTGAAGCCGGACCCCCTGGGAACTCCTGACATATCACTGCACCAAATCTAACTCCAGAATGTTCTTCAGAGCATAATGGCTCTGCGTTATCCTGGCCTTCCACATGTCACATGGACTTCTCCTCTGGCCAGCCCTCACCGGGAGCTGTAAGAGGGAAGGAGCTCCTAAGAAGGAGATGCGCTGCATGAACAACAGAACAAACCAGCCCCCTAAGGATGGAGACTTCACTGTCTACAAAACAGGTCATGATCCTGTTAGCTGAAACATTTCAAAATGAGTTTATTTCTGTATTTTAGAGAAAACCTGTTAGAAAGAAAAAGATGGAATGACTAGAAAGTACGATAGACTTGGGTTTAAATCTTGACTACTTGATTGCTTTATGGCCATAAGAAGGATGATCAGTCACTCTAATTTTCGATTTCTTCATCAATGAATTTGGGTTCGTAATACCAATATTAAATTATCTTGAGAGTCAGACACCATGTTGAAAAGCACACAGTGTGGTCCATGGGGACAAAGACTCAGCTTAGTTTATTCATTGTTACAGTCTATGGCATCAAGAAAGGTGTCTGGCACCAGAGTAAGCAAGCAATATGTTTAAATCACTTTTAGTATTGCTTAGAATAGCAAGAGGGGTTCCTCAACAAATGAGACATTAAGAGGACGATGAGGATGAATAGCCAATGAGGTTGTTCCTGATTTTTTGGGAAGTTGTTGGAAATGAATTCTTTCAAAGTTTTGTTGTGCACTAGGACACATTTAGAATGAATTGGTTTTTATTCTCAGACTTTGCAAGGCTGGGAGGCAGCAGAACAGATTCTATAAGTAAGCATTTTTCATTCTTTGCACAAAAAGAGTGTAGTCACGTAATCTCTCTCAAGGTGCATCATCATTTCTATTGTCAGTGAGCCTCCCATCTCTGAGCAGAAGCCAGCTTGATTCCAGCAAATGGAAGGCAAGCTGACCACACACACTGCCTCTTTCTCCTTGAACACATGCATGCGCTGGCCTTTGGAAAGAGGCAGGGCATGCATAGGAAAAAACAGAGATGCATTCCAAAAAGACATTAGCTAAACAAAGTCAAGTCCACCAGGCGAAGCCATCAGGAAATTGGTTAACATATTTTGCCCCCATTCAACAAAAGATAGCAGGCACTTGTCTCAATATCTTCTTTCATCCCTGAAAGCTTTAAAGTTGATTCATGGTTTCATAACTACAACAAAGTAACCTTGGATAGATTAAAATCAAGGCTTTTTTTAATTTGGATATCAACAGCAAGAATCCCACCCAGGTCTTGCTAAAAACGATTCTGGCTGACGTTATGAAATGCTTCCTCAAGCTCTTCTTCAGCCAAATGAGAAGTCGTCTGGAAAGGATTCATCCTTTTAGTGTACACAGAAGATCTTCTTCTTGGATCTATAAACTAAGTCTTTAAATTCCACTGTAATTACTCCAAAGACATAAATAGAGCCGATACTATTTCTGGCATCCCAGCTGGCCCTTCAGACAAGGTACACAGCATTTTCAAATAAAGCTTCCGCAAAGTGTGTAGGTATTCTAGCAACAGACAGATGCCTGGAAATTCTAAAACATAGTGTCTAAAAAGAATGGCTTCCAAAAATGCTAGTGTGTAAGACAGACCCTTCTTCATTTTAATTCTTGTACCAGTTGTTAGGATCGAGTTTCTTAGTAAGGACTGAAGCCTATTCTGCTTTCAACCACGGACTTGGCTCTCCTTGAAAGTTCTGTATACTGAAACAATTCATTAAAATACTCATACGTAAAGTTTTATTAAGGGGACATGCTATTATTCTCAGACTCACCCTGTAGCTATTAAGCAGGGCAATTTAAAAGCTTTGTTTCAAAAGCCAGAGCTTCACAAAACCATCCACTGTTAGTATTGGTTAAGACTAACATCATACCCACTTGAAAGTGGACACCATCCATATCTGGAGTACTTCTTGGATTCAGACATGACCATTTTGCTGTAGCTCTTTGTGAGTATTTTTGGTTTTCTTTGAAGAGCAGACTTGCAGAATTCTAAGTTATACCCAGCATTTGTTTTCACTCCATTGTTTCTGATCACATTTATTTTTTAAAGAATTATTTTATTTAACCTTATCTATTTATTTATTTTAATTTGATGAGAGAGGGACAGAGTGAAAGAGAAAGAGAGAAAGAGAGAGAGGGAGAGAAAGCTACCAGGTCTGGGACTCAAACCATGGTTGGCCATGTGGGAGTCCAGTACCCTTAACCACCATGCCACCTGCTGGCCCCATCACACTTGTTTGCCCTCTGAAATTTGAATTCAGATTACAGTCACCATTGTTATATAAAAAAAAAAAATCACCTAAATTAATTTTCAGACCTATAGTCTTTTGTTTCCATTTATGTATTTCTCCCATGAATGGCAGAAGGACAGAGAGACCGCAGCACCACCAGGGTCTTGTGGCTGTGATTCACCCCCAGCCTCAGCCAGCTCTGGTTCAGGGCCACACACATGCTGGGTGTACTTGGGAAGGTCTTTGGACACAAACCCAGAACCTTCCCATGTCCATCTGCCTTATAGAGAGTCTTGTTTTACCATTGTGCTACTGTTCAGCTTTCCTGTAGTCATTTTAAATTCTTGATTTAATAATGGAAAACTTGAGAACTAGCACATGGTTCCTTCATTTATTACTTACCTGTGAACATGTATCGGCTGTTGTGTGTCTTAGCTTTTTTTATCTATAAAACAATAGCTTACGGCCATTACTGTCCAAATCTGTACCACGGAAGGCAGAGAACCTGGATGGATACATGTGTTAGCTCTGAATGCACAGAATATTCCCAGCTTTCTGCTTTCTGGGCCCATGGCAGTGCTGTACCTTGGGCCCCTAGCAAGTGGCTAGTTCTGATTAATCAGTCATGAGCATAAATCACACATGTCCCTTTTCTGTTAAGAGCTGATTGCTAGTGGAGACCCTCTGAAGCTCTCTTTCCTCTGCCGTGTGGCTGGTAGTCATCCAGATAGTGGCTGTCACGTCATTTTAGGGCAGCTTGAGGTGACAATGACAAAAATGAGAATCAGTTCCCACTGACCTTCAAGAAGCAGGTAGTGTGAGCCAGGATTAAATCTCTGTAATTCGCTTGGTGTTTGAAGCTGTTTGATACTATAGTATGACCTAGTCTATATATAATTCCTAATCTTCTCAAATATTCCCAAGTGGAGGCAATTTTTCTTTTCTCCAAAAGAAGGATATATCACAGGAGCATCTACCTCACACGATCGTATTTCTACTGGGAAGTAGGAAACTCGAGAAGAGACCCAGTTACAGGAAGCTACTTTCAATGAATAAGCATGATGCTCTCCTGACTTTTACCGCGTACAATAAAAATTCATTTTGAGTAATGGCTGCCAACATCCACTACCTTTCCACAGGTCCTTTGTGAGCAAGGTTCTCTCTGAGCATGACATAGGGAAATAGGGGGAAGCGAACTGACGGCTTCAGAGCACTGCTGTGTAAGCTAGTCCGTACAGAGGATCGGCCCATTCTTAGTGCCTGTCTGACTGAAGGGACGTAGCACTAGAGAGAACGTTTCCATCTAGACTCAAGGGCACTGTGAACAAGAGAGGGTCGGGAACTTTCAGGTCGGCCGTCCAGTTCTGCTCTCTGCTGTCGTGACTCAGAGATGAAGTCTTAGATGGCAGCCAGAAGTTGTTCAAATCGGAGTTCTTACTGAGCAGGTTATCTACTATCCCGTATTTAACCTCTGTGAATCCTCACTGTGTCTTCTGCAGAAAAAGAAATTCTGTATTGTATTGCCTGGCAAACAGGGTAGGCTCTTACTACTGACTACTCTAAAGTCATAGGCTATACTTGCTCAAAAACGAAGCCTCTGCTCCCAAGAATAAGCAAATGGCACACACGGAAAGGTGGGCACTCTGTGGGGGACAGGCACTAAGGTGCTTCTAGGTGGACCCCATTGTCTCTACTTCCTGGTGCTCATTTTTGCTTAATTTCCCTTCCTTGCATACGGGTGGGACTTGCTTCTAACTAATAGAAAATGGCATAAGTGATGGGATAAAAATACCGGCATTAGGTTATGATACATAAACATGTGTCTTACCAGACCAGCAGGAGAGACTTTCCCAGACGTCTGAGGAAGTGAGTGGTCATAATGGAAAACCCACACAGCAGGAACTTTCAGGGGCCAGCAGGAGCTGCACGGGCCTGCAGGTGCTTCATTAGCTGCTAGGCGCTGAGGACATCTTTTAGCCAACAGCCCACAAAAAGCTAGGCTTCTCCATTTAACAACCATAAGGAAATGAATTGTAATTAGCTTTGATGTGAATCCTCCCAGAAGAGAACAAGGTATGGACGACTCTCTGGCTGCCAGAGAGTCGTCCATACAACTCTCTTGTGAGACCCAGCTACACCTTGGTGAGACATAAAGCTTTGAACCTTGTAAACCCTGAGATAATAAATGTGTGTCGTGTTAATTTTCTACATTTGTGATAATATGCTATGCAGAAATAAGCCAAATGCACATGCCGAACTATAAAATTTGTCCATTTTGTCAGGTAAGTAAGGTAATTTGAATTTTCATTTAAATAACCAGTTACTTATTATGTTGTCTTCTTTTTGGTATCTCTTTCTGAATCAAATGAAATATCATTTCAGATTTTTCACCTATAATTATGAGCTATATGAGAAGATGGCCCATCACGTTTAGTATCGATATTATTTATCAGGTTGATGCTTACTGATACTTATTCAAATAAAGATCCCAGTTTAAAGAAACAATTTTTATTTCAAAAATATGTCTACAAAGTTTTTATAATAGCAAAAGGTAGCCAACTGTGAAAGCAAAGAGGTAGCACAATGCTCCACGACATTGCAGCCACACAGGGAGGTCCTGATGCAGGTCCCCAGGTCTCCCTCTACATACTGGACATGTGAAGCTGAGTCCATGATTCTAGCTGGCAGGGGCTGGAGGCGGATCACGGCGTGAAGGCGGTGGTGTGGGTTCTCTCTCTCTCTCTGTCTGAGTATATAAATAAATAAACTTAAAACAAATCCTTTGTTGTAAAAAGGACTGCAGGAACATTATCTGCTATGACGGGAAGTAAATAGACATGAATCCACTGACCTCGTCCTTCTCATCATTAAAAACCAGCCAAAAGTCACCTACTCCTGAATATACTTTTCATGTCTCTCCCAGGCAAAATTGACTTTTTGCGTGTTCACCAAACACCTTAATTACTCTGCATTGTAATTGTCTATCTTGCTAGACAATTGTCTAAGGTTGCCTAGCTTGCTCTATCACTAGGCCTCAGTGGATCACCATTGGCAAACTACAACTCATAAGACAAGTCTTGCCTGCTACTTGTTTTTGTAAATAAGCTTTTATGGGGACACAGCCATACTCTTTTGCTTGGACGTCATCTATGGTTAGTTACGTATGATACAATGAAGAGTTGAATGATTGCAACAAAGCCTTTGTAGCCCATTAATTTATTTATTATCTCGCCATGTGTAGAAAATGTTGAGTGAATCTTGCACTTATGATTATGAACTTCATGAAGAGATAGACTGTCTGGGTTCAGCTCTGTGACCACAGAACCTAGCCCATAGCAGCTCCTAAATTTGTATAATAATTTAGTGAACACGACAATGCATTACACACCTGAAATTCAAGCCAACATTATCATTTATCCTCTAAATGACATGTTCCCTAGAATTCTACTAAGACTGTGACTGTCATGGAAAGCAGCCTGCTCTCATATTTTGTATTATCCTGAAAGTTATAAACAGAATGAACAAAGTTGGCTATCCTTCCACAGAAATCTGTATTTAGACCAAATTTTCATCTACAAAACAATTTTCACATTAGTTACCAAGTCCATGTGCCTTTCAGGGGACAGTTACTCTGTTTTCAGATTCATTTAGAACACATTTCCAAAATACTGCTGGTGTCTTTGCTGTCCAAAAAGCCTTTTAATACTTGTAAACTTTTTTTGATGTTGTTCCCTTGTCAAAAACAGGAAGCTGTTATTTCCTAGTAGTAAACAAATTCAAAATCAAGTTAATGAGTTAATTTCCCAATTTAAGACTGTTTTGTATACCTAAAAAAAATCGTCTTTCTAATTTTCCTCAATTGTATAAAAATTCTCAAGGGAAAGTCAAAAGCTTTGAGTTTGTGGGAATCAAAAAATGTGAAGCCTCTTCTCCCCAGATTTGGTTCTTTTCCAAACCCAATGAAACCTTTCAAATCTCTAGTGATTCACCCCTTCACTATTTCAGTCCCCTAAGACTTGCCGGAGTGCTTTTCCCTTCATTCATCCACCCACCATATCTCTAACTCCCATATGGGGTGTATACAGTAACAGGAACCACTGGGAGCAAAGCAGAACAAGATGTTTGCCATGGATATTAAGTCTCCAAAGAGACAATTAAATTGATACAAATCATCTCTGCTGTCTGAATCACTATAGACAGCTGTATTTTATAATGAATGCCAAGTAAATTACTATAAAGTGTTACCTAAAGATTTTGTAAACAAATGCATTAAAGACATAGGGGAAGCTTCATGAGAAGGATGATGTTTCCTCATTTCATCACGATGTTTAGAAAAGTCCTCAAAGTCACGTGATGAGTGCCCCCCAGGAGAAAGAGATCTGACCTCCTACTGGGATCAGTAAATGGTGATACTCTTTCCTGGCTCTCGAGTCTGTGCCCAGAGATTGGCCTCCTACCCTGTTCACCTCCTTTATTTTCTAATCACCTACTCATCCACAGCTAGAACAACACTCCTCCTGATCTGTAGCAAACTTGGGGTGTTTAAAAAAAAGAAAATCAATATATAGGAGCTTTATCTGTATTTACATACATGTCCACATATCAAATACACGTTAGCCCTCTTTTGATTTTAAAGTAAGTTTTTTCTACTTAATTGAGTGTACGTATGTGTGGGGGAGGAGGGTAGTTAAAATGTTGTTTATTTAATAAAAGATTAATGTTATAGATTGTAGTTTCTACAGTACCCGTAACTTAAAAAAACATGAATTTGTCAAGTTCCTCCAATTTTAAAAAATTTAGTAATACATTTAATTCAATGTATAATACTATACCCCCAATGCATCATTTCATCATATAGTCAATATAAAAATTGTTAATAATATATTTTTGAACTTTTTAAAAAATATACTATCTGTATGCAATTTGGTGTGTATTTGGACTAGTCACAATACGTGTTTTCAATGGTCACATGTGTCTACTGTCCACTGCATTACACATCATAGAAGAAACTCCTGACTGGATCAGAGTTGAACATTCTGGGAAATAACAGTTCACAGATAAGATTGTCTTTTTCAGCTTCAATCTCACTAGGAAATCTATAACATCGTACTGTTTCACCATTTATGATGTGAAATATGCTCAATTCATTAAGGAAGTTAGTGTAATCCTTTTCATTGTAGAAGATTTTTTCTCTTTCAACTCGTAAATGATCTGTGGGATAATGCATGAGCTCTATGTGAATATGCTGTACTTAACAAAGTAGCTTCACATGATTTGGACATCCATTAATGATCATCACATGAATCTTTGAATCGATAATTACGTGCTGCAAAATGGAGTTTTTCTAATTACATTATCTTTTTTTTCTTTTATTAGTAGCATTTTTTTCAGTAGATCTCCACCCATTTCAGTCTTTGTCTTACTATTGCTTTTTTCAAATTTCCAAAGAATCGTATTTTTAAATTTCAAATGGTCCTTCACATTTTCTGGGAGATCCTTTTTCATAGTATCTTGTTCTTGTTTTTTGAATGTAAATTTTGCTCAAATTATTCTCGGTTGGTTTCCACTTGGAATCCATTTCATGAAGATGGCCAAGAGCCATGACGGAAATAGCCAGGATCTAAGCCTCATTCTCTTGCTTTTTCAAATTGATCCAAGAAATCATAAAGGATCTAAGGATTTAGAGTACTGAAGAGTCATGAATTTGAGAACAAGAGTGAATATTAGAGAATAGTGTTTGATTCAGAGAAGGCCCATGACTGATCCAAGGTCATTCAGCTGGGCAGTAGCAGTGAATTAAAGCAAATTTCAGTCCAAATCACTGGCTCCTGTCCATTGTATTGTTTAACATTCTTGGCTAATCTCTATAGAGCTACTGCAGCCAGCTCCTTTCAGAGCAGTCAAACTTCATTTGTTATTAAATCTTCCAGATTAGCACTTTTCCTCATTAATCACTTTATAGTTTTAACAAATTTACAGATGTAGGCATTACTAAACTCTTTGGAAATTTTATGTCAAATTAATTGTATCTTGCTCTGTAATTGTGTTATCACCTGAACTACTCCAATGGGGACAGCTGCCCTGTAAATCAGTTATCAGAGTTATGAAAGAAGGAACACGATGCTTCGGAAGCTCAGAGAAGCAGCAACAAATTGGTCTGGCAGGGAAGACAGTGTGGGCAGTGGTCCACAGGAAGACGAGGAGACAGTATTAATTTCAGGTAGAACATGAAGAAAGGGCACCATTAGCCTAGCGAAGTGGGCTGCCACAGAAAACTTAACATCTTTAGAGTCTGTCCAAATTCTGGCGTGAGAGAATACTAGACTAAGAGATAAGGCTGGAGGGGAAAGCTTCCCTTTCAGAAGTACTAGGGAAGCCTTGTGAGGGCCATTATTTCCCGAAGGTGAATAGAAAAGTAATCCTATTAAACACCTAGGAGAGGAAAAGTGGGAGGAGCATGAGATCAGGTAAGTCTGGCTTGGCTTATTATTAGTATTTTTTTAATCACAAGTCCTATAGATTACCATAGGGAAGTCAATATAGATCTTCTGAGATGCTCTCTTGTCTACGGTAGTTCTCATGTTAATATTTGTAAAAGGAAAAAATATTTCCCCTTTAAATTTTGCCAGAGAGCACCTACATTTGCCAGAAAGAGAGAGAGAGAGACAAAGAGAGTCAGGGAGAGGGAGAACGCACCGTCACACCTCCTGGGGAATGATCTCCACAGTCACCTGTCTCCTCCATCTCTCCGCCACGTTAGGACCTTGGGCATGCACATACACACTAGGTGTGTTTCCAGGTCTAGGACTCACATGGTATGGCTGGCCGTGAGGGACCGAGCTACCTTAATTACCAGGCCACCACCAGCTGGCACATGATAATATTCATCCGCAGGCCATGATCATTCCTAAAAATCGCTTTCCAAGGGTTAAATAACCTGCATAACAAATAGATTTTTGGAAATACCACTGTTTTTTAAAAGAAGTTTATTTAACAGATATAAAAATGAAAAGTTATCTGTTGATAATAATATATGTGATAATATCTTTAATTTGACTGATATGTACTGTATTCATGCTGGAAAAAATATTTTGTACTCTGAAAAGATGTGTGGTGAGTAAATGTAATATAAAAATTAACAACAACAAAAAATTGAGTCCTTTAAGCATGATATGGGTTGGAATGTTTACCATACCCTATAAACTCATAAACTCATAATATGAGATACTTTCAAAAAGTTAATAGAAAATATGTGTGATTAAAAAACTACATTTGGACTTACACATTTTGGCAACAAAAATATACTTTAATTCTATTTTTCCTTAATAAAATTTAAAAAAAGTTTATTTATTTTATTCATGGTGGAAATCAACTGCGTGAGTGTGAAAGAGAGAGAGAGAAAGAGAGAGAAACAACCCTTCGTAGAGTTTAGTTTCTCCAAGACCCTCTTTCCCCAGCCTTCCAGCTTGGCAGGGTCTTAGGCATTTGTGGGCTCTCTCCACACACTGTGAAGCCGCATCAGGATGGGAACCATGTGCTGCCACGTGGCTTCCAGCACTGCAGTTCAGTTTGCCACTAACTGTGCTACCAGCCTGTCCAATATGGCATGTATCTTAAACAGTAAATGTTCATGGCTGCATATATATTTTCCCAACTGACCAAGGTACTGTAGGGCTTTTGGATCTGTAGAAGACACTGGGTCAGTCTCTCCCTGCAAGTAACAAATCAGAATCTCTGGGGTTGTGTACATTGCTTTGGAAATTTCAAAGAAGCTTTTCAGATGTTTGCCGGATTTGCAGGTTTGAAACCCAGGGATGTATTTGGGTGATGGCTGGAGGTGGATGTGCAGAGAACTGGCCAGGCGTGTGTGCAGTCAAAAACGTTTGCACAGAGGTACCCCTCCCACCACGTGATTCTGCCAAGCAGCACAGCGGGAGCAATCTTTTTCAGCTTACAGGCTCTTCAATCGCTTTTTCCCTCCGTTCCCAGCATGCTTTGTTCTGGGTGTTGCCAAGTATTGCTTGGCTTTCCAGCATGGTCTTTCTATTCCCCATTCCCCACCCGATTCCCTTGGCCTCAGCTACTTTTTCCTCATTATATGAAAGAACTTCAAAAAGGTTTTGGAAAATAGAATTAAAATACGAGTTTATAATTGTGCCAACAATTTTGAAATTCATGCATAGTTCTTTTTTTATAATATACATTTCCCATGAATATTTTTTATTTTATTTTATACATTTGATCACTATGTATCACTACATCTTGTAAAGTGAGTTTAGCCAACATGAAGATACCTCACACCAACCCAGTTGAGGGTACCATACACGTCATCAACAGATAATCAGGAATATTTTAACCACCCCTCCTATACTCATTTTTCCTTTTGATTTTGGAGTCTCCAGTCAGACACTGCTGCTGCCCTCACAGACCTGCCTTATCTCCTGTCACTACCATCACCAGACTGGGCAAAGTCCTCTTTGGTTTATTTGATTCCATTTGCTCTTTATTCCTCAGCCACATCTGTCCTCCCATTCATAGCCTGCGACTTAGGCATGCTCTCTGGTATGTTATATCCTTAAATATATGTGCGCATTCTTGAAACACACACAGTGTTCTTTGTCATGAATGTAACATTCATGGGTGAAGTGGTACTGAATGTAAATCCAAGTCTGTCTCCTACCTGGTCACTGATTGTTGTTTCCAAGCTCATTCCCTGGTGTGGAGTGTACAGTCTGCTTTCCCCTGCTGCTTCTCCTGCACACTCACCACCACTAATCCCTTCCCTGGGGATGTACACTAGGATGTGAGGAAAGACCTTCCAGACTCACTCGTGGTCCCAGGACCTCTATGGACTCCTCGTCTTGTGAGTTCTTGGGCCTGGGTTTATCAGGCTTGAATTAGATGGAAAAGAAAGAACAGCTAATTGGATGAGGTATACAGACTCTCATTGACATGTGACAATGCACCTAACTTCTTAATATCTGAACCATGACTGAGAATAACCAGAAAGTGGGGATTTGTTTGAGACACTATCAAGGGTCCAGGATGGTGATAACAGCCCGAGTGAGCCTGAAGGCAGAAACATAGTATGTTTCCTGATCTTGTCCTACTAAGTTCAGGCCTGTTTGGTCATCTGTATTTATGGTGTATTGGCCAGAGCCAATTCCAGACCTTTTATTTATTGCTCTGACATTACAGCTCAATAAGGATTACAAGGCCAAGTGGTGGCACAGAGTTATGCAACTGGACTCATGTGGGAATGTCCCAAGATAGTGTCTGTCCCCAGGCCTCCCTGCACATGGCAGGCACACAGTTGTGCACAGATCTGGGCTGGCAATGTCTGAAGGCAGTTCTCACAAAGTGAAGACCACGTTCAGAAGACCTGTCCCTCTGTCTCCCTTTCTCCCTCTTACAGGAGGAATAAATAAAAAGCTTTAAGAAAAAGACTACAGTGTATCTTAGTATCTGGTAGGAAATAACATAGCTAGACTTATTTTTTTGCATAAAATTTTAAATGAGCCTATCAAACTCTTCTCCTTCCAGTCAATTCCCCTAACAGTCTGTGAGAATTTTGTTTAGAACGTCACTGAGTTGGGACCAGCAGTTAGCGTAATGGCTATGTCGCTGGACTCCTATGTAGTCGACTGCGGTTCGAGTCCAGGACCCAATGGCTTAAACTCATGCTGGGCGCGTGTGCATGCATGCCCAAAATCCCAAGAGGAGAATGGTGGAGAAGGGATTGTGGTGTGGCTATCCTCCCTGGGGGGGTGATTTCTCGCTTTCTGTCTTTCCGTCTCTCTCAGCCTTTCTGGCGAGTGCACACACCTATAATAAAAACCTCTCCAAAAAAAAATGGAAAAAGAATGTTACTGAGTTTATGGGTCGGTTCACTGGTTTTCCATCAACTTCTTTCCAATGTTGAGGGTTGAGGCTTCCTATTCATAAATATTTGCCCCAGTTTTCTTTCAGATCTGCTAACAGATAGGTGGAAAATTTTTCATAAAGGACTTGAGTAAATTTAAGTAATTTCAGTAGACTAGTTCATACCTGTCTCATAGATACTGATCTTACTGTTTTTTGAAGTTTTTGTTTTTATTTATTTATTTTATGAGAGAATCAGTGAGAAAGAGGGGAAGAGAAAGAGAGAGAAAGAGAAAGATTTGACAAGGTCTCACCACCCCGTGATCTTTTCTCATCTCCCAGCAAGCCAGGATCACAGATGTGTACAGGAATTCTTGACGTGTTCACGTCATTGCAGGATTCAAACCCAGACCTCCCATACAGCTCCAATACCATGCAACAGCACCCAATTGTTTGTACAATTTCAGTTGGACCAGATATAAATTTCTTGAATTTAAATGATACTTTCTGTTGTTGTTGTTATATATTCTAGTTAGCTATGCTGACTTCTCTACCTCTTCTCCCTCCATACTAAATGAGGTTATGTGTCTGTGTTCTTATTTTATCCTTTGTAAAATGCCAAATAGCAGTCATTTCATGATGCAGAAAAGGATTATCACTGAAGTTGTCTGCTTACTCTGCTGCAGTGAGACCATCTGAGGGAAAAAATGATCATTTATTCACTTCTGTATCCCCAGCAACAGGCATACTTATATTTCATACTTATATTTCAGAGTTTTCTGAATATACATAAATACATACAACCATGAGGTTGCAGTAATATGACTAAAAATATCTGGAAATGTGGTAATAAAGGCAACTACTTCAGCTGAAAGTTTATACCAGTTACGGGATTGATCTGCTAGATAGGCAGTTTGGTGTGGGCATAAAAATCCAGCTCTTCTTTTTTTCTCCTTTCCTTTTCCTGTTTGAGGGGCTTTGTAAGGACAGCTCCCCCAATTGCTTAGCACTCTGCTCTACTAGAACTAGGAAAATAAACCAGAAAGAGAAATCTTTCTCTTTCTCACCGTGCATGGTGACGCTTCAAGTAGATGATGAGTTCTCGGGGGCTGCCGTGACAGAGAATCAAGTTTCTCCGTGATGAAAAAATCAAAATCACTGTAATAGAAATGGCCCAAGATTCTAGTTCTTCTAGTTCTAAGTAATAACATGAAGTCATACTTCTATTCTCTGCTTCTCCGTCTCCCTCCCAGTTTAATCTCTCAGTTGTCTAAATCCCAGTAGTACTATTTCCAAGTAATAACATGAAGTCATACTTCTATTCTCTGCTTCTCCGTCTCCCTCCCAGTTTAATCTCTCAGTTGTCTAAATCCCAGTAGTACTATTTCCATATTAGTGATCCCAAATCAAGAAAGTTATGGGAAACCACTTGTTGAAAACCCATTTTGTAAATTCTAACTGATATGGCTAATTGTGTCGTCATCTGGTCACCTGCTGTCATTACATTCTAGCTTTCGTATCTAAATGTCAGATTTGATAATGGTTCAGGATTCTGTGCATAATTAATTAGGAATTTCCAGAGGAAGCTGGAGTAAGCAAATGAGCAAAGAGTGCAAGTGAAGGGCATCACGGTAGTGAGTCCACACCGCTGGCTTGATACGCTTCCCATCTCAGGAAGTTGTTACTCCCACTGTCATAATTCTTCGGTCATGGCCGCCCTCCAGATTTAACCAGGCAGAGAACTTTGGTAAAGTTGTTTTTTTTTTTTTTAAACCCACAAAACAACAACAGAAACAAAACACAAGCAAAAAATAGCAAAATAGCTTCTTGGGGACAGTCACTGAAAGAAAACTGGACAAGAACTACACCTCTACTCACCGGACTTCACCAAAAGGAGCCTCCCATAACAGCCCCTCCCTTGGCCACTGTCTCTGATCCTTTCACCCCGGTAGAGAAACACACAAATAGAAAAGAACTCAGACATCTGGAAATGTTTTCGTTATCACAAGTTTTAGTAACTTTTCAAAGAGAAATATAAAATTGAGTGAAAAGTCAAACAAAGGTTTTGGTTCACTAGAGGGGTAAGAACATTCCTTTATGACCCTGTTCATCTCTTATTTGATGGGATTACCAAGGAGACATTTTACTATTGTGATTTGAAATTGTTATAAAATATGTGATTACATAAATGTGAACCAGAGTGAATCTCTGTAGGAAAGAAAAAAAAAAGAAAGAAAAAGAAATGTTGGGAAGAATGACTCTTTCATTGCATTTATTTCATTCTTTTTGTTGTTGTTGTTGTTCCTTGTATATGTCATGAAAATCCATCAATTTGTGTTATCATTTGGGGAAAACATCCCTGAAAATGCTATTTGAAGTATTCATCAGGCCTTGGGTAATCTGGCTATCAGATGTGGGCTCAATGATTGAAGATGCATAAAAACAAACCAAGTCCCAATGCCATTCACCAGTCTAATTTTTGCTGAAATTACTAAAATAGATAAAGGGGTGTTTACACTGTGTTTTTTTTTTTTTTTTTTTTTTTTTTGGTAATTCAGTGTGTGATTTGCTATAGTTTTATGCATTTTAGGCTTTTTCCCAGCCGTCAGCGTGTTAACATGCTACCATGCACATGAAGCACATAGGAGTGTCTTGCACATCCAGGCTTCTGAGGGTGGCTCTTCCTCCTAACTCACTGGTTGGCTGGCCCTGGTCTTCATAGTTCGCCTCAGCCTTAGTTTTCTTTTCTCCAAAAACAGATGTAATTGGGAAAAAATAGTGATACTTAATTGCGAAGGTTATTGTGAACAGCAAATCAGAGAAAACATAAAAGGTAATTAACACAGTGCCCAAGATATGGTGTGACAAAAGTTATTAGAACTGAAAGGGATTTTCAGGAGCCTGTAGTCCAGAGACCACAGTATACATTTTCAGGCAAAGGGCAAGGGAGTCTATGACTCAAAAAGATTAAGACCCACCTGTCAATCTTCATATAGACTTATCTTCAGACTGTATTTCAGTTGTTTTTTATAAAGGATACCAGGGCCCAGAGAGGAGAAGCAATTATCCAGGATAACACAGCTCCTCAGTAGTAAAATAGAAATGGGAGGCTGCGTCTGCCATATGTCCAATATTCTATTCTATTACATGATTTATTTCTTAAAGCACAAATGAGAGAGCATGTAGTGAGCAAAGGAAGTGTTTAGTGAGAGGCCATGGAAGATAACCTTGGTCTGGTCTAAGGGCTCATTTGAATCGATTCCAATAGCAGAAATACAAGAAAATATGAAGAATATACCTAGCTGGTAAAAGTAATTGTCACATCATGATATTAATATTACTAATCAATTCCGGCATGAATATCACTTGGCTTCACAGAAGGAGTGAAGTGAAGTCTCTGCTGTCCAGGAACTTCCTGTGTAGGCAGCACTGATCCAAGTCAGACACACCAGGAACTAACTGCTCATGCAGGGCCCCAGAAAGGCCACGGGGAAACAGGAGGGGGAGAAACTCACTCCTACCGAAGAGGTGGTCTTTGCCAATGGGATTACAGGGCAGGAAGAGAGAAGAGCTCTAGATGTACCCACTCAGTCTTTGGAGCATTTGTTACAGCTGCTTTCCAGCACTGGTTTAGGAAATAAACAAAATTTAAGAGTAAAGGAACAATGTTCAGAATGTAATATTTTCATAATTGTATCCCCCCCTCCTGAAGTGATCTTTCCAGTAGCACAAAATACCAATTGCTCTTGTAGATGCTCCTCTTGGCCTCAGCTTCTCCCTTAGTTCCTGTTGATCTTGGATTTGCTCTTCTAAGAAACATTGATAATAATAATTTGAGAAAAACTTACACTCAACAAACAAAAACGAGGTACTATGCAAAAGGAACTCCCAGAAAATGCGAAGGACCATTTGGAATTTAAAAATATGATTGTTTGGAAATTGGAAAAAAAAAAAAAACCAATAGTAACATTAATCACTGTCTCTTGTTTAGGTCCTAAATTTTGTTAGGTAAAGGATCTTTGAGAAATGTTCCAGTGCAGGCCATATTAGATTATATAGTAAAGCTGAATTCATGATCAATAAATTGACATTTAAATCATAGGATGACTGCACCCCATAAATATTATATTATCTCCATTAAAAATAAATCTTTTTAAAAATGTGACTATAAATGTCTACAAAGAATACACATATGTCTAAAATAATTATTATAGTAAAAGTTAAGAAAAATTCTAAGGAAAGACACATCATAAGCCAGGGATACACACAGAGATCATCTTCACCCATTGTCAGAAAGCAGGACATATATCCCCGTCCCAGCAGAGCAAACCTGGCCGTACTTACAGACAACATCATGGATCTGGCCTTCAAAGCAGCCGTGGTATAAACGGATCCCAAGGAAGGGTGGGAGATTTAAGCAGACACCTGTTAATCTATTTACATCATATTTAAACATCATTGTATAATTATTATATGAATGCTTTAATAACTTTTTGATAATATAAGTGATTATACAATTTCTTAGATGAAACTTTAGGGATAATTTTTCCAGTTATGAACAATACACTGAAGAACCCAGTTCTCTACAGCGATTTCTCAACAGGACTGTAGGCCTTTTCCGGTAGACAGGTAAGGGTTCTTTTGTTCAGCTCAAAGACCAAGTACACATCCTCCTGGTTCACTAGAGAGAGAGCCGGGCAGAAACTGGAAGTCTGGGGTCCAACTGTCACAATGCTACTCCTGACTGCGCTAATCCAAGACAGTGGATTTCCTCTGCCGTACCTCAGCATCGTCCTCGACAATGAAAAGTGGGCCACAAAGTCCTTTCCAGCTCTAAAATGCCATGATTTACTGGATGTTGCTCTAATAATTAATGTATCACCTCTTTTAGTTTTCATTAAGTGTTGCTGAGTTCCCGAGGGCTTCATTACTATGTGGAAACCAGGTGTGGTACGTAGAATAACAGCCCCCCAAAGATGTCTATGTCCTAATCCCAGAACCTGTGAATATGTTACCTTATCTGGAAAAAGAGATTTTGCAGATGTGATTAAGTTAAGACTCTTAGACGAAGAGATTACTCTAGATTTTGCAGGTGGGCCTAATGTAGTCACAAGGGTCCTTATCAGAGAACCAGAGAGGCGGGCAAGCCATGTAGACGAGATGTGACGATAGAAGCAGAGATCGGAGGTGACTTCTGGCTGGGGGCCAGGAGGCAAGGAATGGGGGAAGCTGCTCAAAGCTAGAAAACCAGGGAATTCACTTACATATTCTTCTGTTTCTTTTTAAAAAAATCAATTTATTGTTTTAAATCTTTTGTTAACACTGCTAAAATTAGCATCCTCAGGAAGGAAACTATTCCCGAAATACACTATGTAAAATATTGTGTGCGTGTCATCACAGCATTGGAAAATCAATTTTTAACTGTACCTGTAAGATGAGAATACTACCTTAGGTTTAGTTCAGGACATGGCAAATTAATTGCTCAGACTACAGTCATGTGAATAATAATAAAAATGTAGGTGAAGACAATGACATAGGAAGAAAGGAAGTTGGTCACAGTTTAGGAGGAAACTGAGAAGTCCCTTGTTCCCTTTCCATCTCCAGGAAACAGCTAACCGTGTGAGCCTTTTCCGGAAGGGAGCCTAGTGTGACTGTGGGCAAGGTTATGGCATATGCCAGGGCACGTCAGTTTTTCTGGTAGGACAGGCATCGTCCTACCATTTTTCCTGGCTCATATTTAAAGATACATCCACAGGGGAATTCCATGTCCTCTTTCATCTTTGCTTCTGTGGAGAATGACCTTAGGCTGCAATGAACTTAAAGAACAAAAGAAGAAAAGGAAAAAGAAAGGACTCAGGAGTCTGAGTAAGGATAATACGTGAGCTCTCCTTTTTGTCTCCCACTATGCCAGAGAAAACTAGAGTCATCATTAAGACATTTTATAATGAAAGTAAAAATCTTGTTAAAAAGAATGAAAGTGCTCAAAGTCATTTGATCTGTCCTAACACTTTGTAAAAAGTGAAGCAGCGAGACCAGCAGTTGGCACAATGGCTGTGTGGCTGGACTCCCATGCAGTCAACTGCAGTTTGAGTTCTGGACCCAGTGGCTTAAACTCACACTGGGTGCGTGTGCGTGCGTGCCCAAGATCCTGAGAGTAGAATGGAGGAGAAAGGATTGTGGCGTGGCCATCCCCACTGAGGGGCAATTTCTCACTTTCCATCTCTCTGTCTCTCTCTGTCTTTCTGGCGAGTACACACACCCTATAGCAAAAACCTCTCAAAAAAAAAAAAGTGAAGTAGCTTTGTCTAATATGAAGACAGCATTGTGGTTTCTCTCTCCATTTCAAATGGTCAGAGTGTTAAGCACCTATCTACTGGGAGCTGAACTGCATCTGACAAAACTGTCTTCCAATATGGCTGATGCTCACATGAGTGTTCTGAGTGCCTGTATCCAGCGAGGCAGAAATGGTTTTCATGTCTGTTTGCTTTTCTTTACAACTGTTATTGCAGAAAGAATGCTATAAACTGAGACCAGCTATAAAATAAGAATAAGTAATAAAAACAACTGTAAAACACATTGTATTACCACTGTGCCACTATTATTCTACTTCAGTTTTATCTATCTTATAGGGTTCCCATGAATCTTTAACTAATTCTTTGCCAGGTACTCGGCCTAGAGGCTTGTCCATTGAAGATGCCTTGAAACTTACATTTCAGGACAGAAGGTACCTCTTTCACAAGGCTAAAGAGCAAAAATTAACTCTCCAAGAACTCTTCAGAAGGAAATTCAAGGACATACGTGCCCAAGAAAAATCATACAGAATGAGGAAAAATAAATGAGAGCTAGATATAAAGGTCATTATCTTACCTGGATCCTACCAAATAAGATAGTTCTTAAGACCTTGACTTTACCCTGAGTCACTCTGAGGATAAAAATTCTGCTAGATATGACTTTAATTTCTTGTGAATGTATTCTAAGTTGTGCCTTCTATCCACTACTCCAATGTATTTTCTTTTTTTCTTCTAAAATTTTTATTCAATAGCAATAAAATCCCTTGACATAACCATACACCTACCAGCCCATCTCCTTACTAACAGAGAAAACTATAAATATGAAATTGGCATGTACCCTTCTCTGTGGAATTAGCATTTTATTCTACAGTTTGTTCTCATACACAATATATAACACTGTGTAATTTTAAAAAAAAACTCTTTATATAAACAATATAGTGTGTGTATTCTATTATAATTTTTTATCCATGTAGAAATATTTATTCAGGTTGTTATATGTAAATTTTGTTTTTCAAGTTAAATGCTGTAGATCATTTTTTTAAAAAATATATCACAACTTGTTTTTCTCATGCCTCTGTGGGTAGATATTTAGTTGTTTCTAGTTTTTTTCTATTATACACAATATTATATAAGATTACCCTTGGATATGTTCTTTGTGCATATGTTCTAGAGCTTCCTGGGAAGTGGAATTGCTGAGTAGGATGATCTTCACATCTGTAACTTTACCAGGTGATGCCAAATGACCATCCAAAAAGGTTAAAGCAAAACATACTTCAACTAGAGTACATGTGAGATTCTTTGCCACACATCCTCATCTACACTTGTAAAACCAGACTATCATATATTTTTTAATCAAATGAGCAAGAATTGATATATAACTTTTTTTTTTTTACTTTGCAGTTATCTGAATGTGCATAACATTAATCATCTTTTCATATGTTTAGGGGCATTTAGATTTCTCTTCTACACAATATCTTCTCATATATTTCATCATTTTTTTTTTCCTGGAGAGCAAGTGTAAATGACTTCTATTTGTGTAATTTATTTTAAATTTGGTCCTGGTGTATTTTTAAAATACAATCATTTCCTTTCAATAATGAAGTGACATCTACCAATATTTCTGTTAGGATTTGTGTGTTTTCTTTTTTGTTTAAAAAATTTCTCAAATGGACATAATAAAAATATAAGCCTGCATTTTTTTCCCCTAAAATGTTAAAGATTTGCTCTTCTTAACTGAATATTTAAACCATTTAGAATCATTCTTGCTATAATATAAGGTGGGACTCTATTTTTTTTCCTCTCTGGAGTACTAATTTTTCCAATATTACTTATAAAATCTTCATAAGCTTTATAACAATCCTGATTCTTCAAGGTGTGTCCTTTATTATTATTTTTAAAAATGATCTTGTTTATTCTTGACCCTTTATCTTCAAATATAAATTTGGGTTGAGGTACTCAAATCTATTTAACTTCAATCAGAATTTTAATTGTAAATTATATTGTCTACTAATTTATTGATAAAGTTATAAAATTAAATTTTTCTATCCATGAACATGGTATATTACTCAATGTAGTTTCTGTTAGTTCCAGAAACACAGTTAACCTATATTTATGTACATACATCTTTTTTCATATTCCCTATTGACCTTTCATATTTCCCATTAATTTTTTAGTTAGTCTTGTTAACATTTAATTATCAATCTTACACATTTTGTGGTTATTTGCAAATAGCAGCTTTTGTAAACAATTATTTCTAAATGGTTGTTATTGATATCTCTAGAAGCTGTTGTTTAGTATACATTAATATTATACCCCAAAAGTTTATTTAAATTTCTTATTAGACTTAATTCTATATTTGTAGCTATTTTTGCTTTTGCATCCCAAATTATTTTCTTAGTGAAGAAGTTTACAATGCAATTACAGACTGCAGAATGCAAAGAGAACCAAAGAACAGGAAAGGGTTTTCAGTATAATTGTCAGAAAGACCTGGGTTTAGATTTTGGTTTGTTCTCCCTCTGATTAGCCATGTATGTTTGAATATAGTTGTTGTTTAGTATCCACAGGGGATTTGTTCCAGAATCCCCTATAGATATCAAAATTTACAAATGCTAAAGTCTCTTACATAAAATGTTATAGTATTTATGTATAACCTAATTACATGTATCCTCCCATATACTTTAAATTCTCCATATACTTTAAATTTCTTACAAAACCTAATACAATTTAAATGCTATTTAAATAGCTGTTATGCTTTATTGTTCAGAGAATTGTGGCAAGAAAAAAAGTTCATGTTCAGCACAAACAAAACTATTGTAGGTCTAACGACATAGCATGCATTAACAACCAAACAATTTTTCTTTTCCTTCCTTCCTTCCTTCCTTCCTTCCTTCCTTCCTTCCTTCCTTCTTTCCTTTTTCTTTCTTTATTTTTTTCTTTCTTTCTTTTCTAGAGGGATGAGTACTCACCTGAGTGACACAGAGAGACAGAAATGGGAAGAGGAGAAGCATTGTCCTGCATGGGCAATGGTCACGCTGCTATTCCTTCTATTCCATCTCTCCCTCCTTTCAGGATTTTGGGCATGCACACAAATGTGTGCAGGATATTTTTCCAACTAATGGGTCCAGGACTTGAACTACACAATCAGCCATGTGGAATATAACCTCCTTCACCACCGGGCCATGAAGCCAGTCCAACATCAGAACAATTTTCATCTGCAGTTGGTTGAATCCATAGAAGTAGAATCTGTGAATATAAAGGGCTGACTACAATTACCAAATGTCTCTATTCTTCAGTTTTCTTATGTGTAAAGTGGGGCTGAGGCATATTTATCTTATAGGGTTTCTGAGAACCTTAAACTAATTATTAAATATCGTATTCCATTATTAACACCCTAAATGCATATTCTGTGCAAAGTTCTTGGCCAAATCCTTAGCACAGAGGCTGGTACATTGAAGCTACCTAATGTCTCTCACTTCTCTTTCTGTTTTCATACACACACACACACACATCATTTGTGCTAGTGAAATGTGCTAGAGGAAAACACAAATATCGAATGTTACTTTCTAGGGTTTAGTGGAAAAAGAGGGCTGCTGGAGTGATTAATACTCAGAAAATTGCACTCAGGATTTCCAATCCTACTTTAACCTTGCCTGGCTCTGGTTATAATGAGAGATATTTGAAAAATTCCCAGAATAACTCATCAAATTATTAACTACCCTTTAACCAGGAGGAGTCTCTTAAGACCTTTCTCTGTCCTTGGAGGAACTGTTCAGCTATCATGCCCAGTGTGACCACAACTGAACTCACCTCACCATAGAAATTTTTTGGACACAGGAAGAAAACAATTCAGCGGAACCAAGTAGAGTCCTAGCCTTGATCAGAGTAACTTTCAGTTCAACTGCAAAGAAACCTCCACCTTAATATGCATTACTGGTGGGTGAAGCATTCCAAAGGGAGATACAGGAAAAGCTAAACAAGCAAAGAGCATTTCTGAATTTTGAAAGAGTTGTCAAATACCCAAGTTTGGAAAGGGACAAATAGTCATGAAAAAGAAGTGTATTTATAGTATATTTACAGTAATAATGACCATGACTATGACTTCCATCTGGGTGAATGTTGCAGTAGTGTGGTGAACATTTTTTCCCCCTAGTATCATTTCTTTAATAGGCAACAGCCCCAATCCTGGTTTGGAGGGCCTTCCCCCATCACTCTGCACATGTCACCTGGAACTGGCTTTAGTTGTGTTGAGAAAGAAAACTCATAACTGAGATTAACCTAACCACAAAGTCTTTTAGGAGGAGTACATAGCTAGCTTGACCCCTTCAGAGTCTCAGAAATGTTCTCTAGATTTCTGGAGAAATCTGAAATCAAGAAGTCAGTAAGTCCATGCTCACTCCTGAGGCTCCAGGAGAGAATCCTTCCTTGCCTCTTCCAGGTTCCTCTTGGCATGTCGCTGCATTGCTTCCACCTCTGCCTCCATCTTCACATGGTCTTCTCCCCTTCCATCTATGTCTTCTCATTTTCTATCTCTCATAAGAAAATGTGTCACTGGATTTAGGGTCTAGATAGGTAATCAAGGGGTGATTTCATCCCAAGGTCTTTGACTTACTTATATCTGAAAATAAACTTTTTCCAAATAAGGTACATTCACAAGATCCAGAGATTTAGATGAGACATACCTTTTTTGGTACCACCATTCAGTCCACTATGAAGAAACAATCTGATGCAAGAATCTCTAGTCAACCCAGAAGAAGAAAAAAAAAAAATGTTAGACTTGGTTACTCACAAGAGACTGTATCAAGCTGTACCTCAAATCGACCCTACCCCTGAGGTATCCTGTGTTTGAACAGGATATTTTATTATCTTTCTCTTGAGCTGGCTTGATTTGGACATTACATCCTGAAAAGATAATAGAATAAAAAGAATATTTTTTCTATTAAGAGAATCATCCTTGCTTTTTCAAATAGATGGAATGTCTGTGGGAGTTTATGTGGTTTGGGAGGATTCAGAAAGCTTCCTTCTGGCTATGTATTCTGAAGGTGCAGGCTGTGTGGACCTCATTCTCTTGAGCTGCAGGCTGTGTGGACCTGCAAATCACCAGGAATGGGCCATTCATTCTCCTAACTGACAGGGCCACCGTGCTTAGTGGGGTTTAACTGGGGCAAGATGCAAAGTCACAATTGAGTATTGAAAAGAAAATAAATGTTCTCATCTCAAGAAAGTAGTGTGGAATAGAGAGAAGTCAGAGGTTTTGGTTTCAAACAAGCCTAAAATGGGATTAAGCTTAGCTGACTGCTACCTGGCCTGTGTGGCAAAGTGCAAGCTATTGAACTTCTCTGAACCTCAGATTCTAAAAGTATAAAATGCACCCTAGTTGCATCTCAGCTCCATCATATAATAATTAGATTGTATAGTGACATCACTGTAACTCTCTTTTTAAAATAAGTTTATTTATTTCTTGAGAGAGAGAAAAAGAGAGAGAGAGAAAAGTACCCTGACAGAGTCCTGAATCTGTGATTCACCCAGCCCAGATCACAGATGTCCATGCTACGTACAGGGGAGGCTTTGGGACACAAACCCAGGGACTTTGCGTGAGGGGCCAGCACTTCAGGGTATCACATTACTCCTGTGCCACTGGTTGGCCCTGTATCCCTCTAACTTTTAACTGCATGGTATAGTGATTATGGAGGTAGGCTGAGGAATACGAGGTAGGAGGAAGACAGGATGCCTCATAAACTCTCCAGGCCTTGTGGCTGCTAACCCAATGTGTCCTGAGGGAGAAGCAGCAGGGTGAAGATGGATGAGCTGCTGTTGAGTGGGGCCCCGTACTTCTTGAATCTCCAAGGTGTGAGGCTCTTAGGTCCCTCTCTTTTAACTCTCTGAAGTAGGAGGTAATCTCTGCTCTGTACAGATCTGAATCCCAAAGCTGCATGGGTTATGTAACTTCCCCAGTTCACACAGGTAGTGAGTGGCTAAGCTGGAATTTGAACTCAGGTTGGTCTGACTTCAAAGTCCTTGATGTTTACATTACTCCACCCTCTCTCAT
The DNA here is from genome assembly GCA_026018925.1 of Tupaia tana. Taxonomy (NCBI): domain Eukaryota; kingdom Metazoa; phylum Chordata; class Mammalia; order Scandentia; family Tupaiidae; genus Tupaia; species Tupaia tana. Next base: position 116,137,956 of record JAKSZU010000003.1, read on the forward strand.
AATACCAAAGGAGCAGGACAGTGAGGGCAGAAAAAATAATCCTAACACCAAGTAGAGAAACAAAACTAACACTTACATAATGTCTACCCTGAGCCGGGAGCTCTGCTAAATACTTTATAGCAATTGCCTTTGAATTTTTATAAAAATAGCAGATGTTTATTAAATGACTGCTGAATGCCAGGCTGTGACTGAAGAGCTTTATATGTAGGGTCTTCAAAAGGTTCACGGAAATGTGCATCATGAAAATTTTGAGATGCTGGATTTCAACATTTTTTGCAGCAGTAAACTTGTACTTGAATTCCATTCTTTTCCTCAAACTTTTTGAAGTTTCTTTGTTTGCCATAGTTTGTGTAAATCTCATAAAAGCCTCTTGAAAAAAGTATTTTTGCTGTTGTTGTTATTGCTGCTGTTAATATAATTAGCTCCATGTTGAGGATATAGAAAGGGTCTATATAACTTGTAGCTACACAGCTACACAACTTGTATAAGCTAGTAGGCGGTAGGATGGATCCAGGTGGACAGCTCCAGAGCTGTACCCTGTGTGTGTAGGACACCATGCCAGGAGTCCTTGGACTCCACACATCAGTTATGTCCCCACCAGTAGACAGGCAGCTGCCACAGGCTGCACATTAGCATGACCATATACACCCCTTCTTCAGCCTGCCCCACACAGAGCTTGCCTCCCAACCCTACCGAAGTCTTCACTGTGTTGTCCAGTAGAGTAGCTCTCACTGTGTGATAAAGCTGATCTGTAAGAACTGCCCCCTTACACAGACAGCTCTGTCTTCTCTTGAATATATACACTGCCCAAGGTGGCTCATCTTTAAGTGACAGCACATCATATATAAGCCTCTTGAAAGCCCTGGCTAAGAATACCTTGCCCTTGTTTAAATGGCTACTTTTAAATTTTAAATTTAATCTTGCCTTGAAGCCTCCCTGCCCTTTTCAGGATTTTCTTTTTATTCCTTATTTTTTATTTTCTTTATTTTTCTTTTATTTTCTTGTGGGCAGACAAGAAAAAAGAGAGAGATAGGCACCTCTGCAAGGTCTTGTCCCCCTCCCACATCTCTTTCATTCATCAGGATCTTGGGGGTACACACACCCATTACATTTTCAGATGGACTGGGGATTAGAACCCATGGCCAGACATGTGGCTTCCAGCATTGCAGTTTGGTATGTTACTAACACCAAGGCTAAGCCTTATAATCCTTCTTACAATTATTTTTGGGATGAGCTAAATATCCATAATAGTTGGCTGTAAAAATCTTTTGGGCCTTCATAGAGGGAAATATTTGAACAGGATGGGAGAAGTATGGTAGAGGAACCCTCAGGCATAAGTATCATTTATTTAAAAGACCAGTTTGGAAAAAGCAGTCTAAGGTGATGAATATAACTTGTCACCAAGAAGTCAAGAAACACAGACAGTGTTCAAGTGTGATGGCAGAGGAAATGCGTGAAGAAGATCCATCGGCTCTATATAATTCATGTGCTACCAAGGGGTCACAAACAGGGGACAACAGGGAGAAAATCTACAACACTTTTGACCAGCATGGTATTATTTTAGATTAAATGCGAATACTTTCTTAGAGAGGTCGAATGCTTCTGGTGGGATATGAGTTTTCCATGAGTCCACAGTCTCCCTATGATTCCCCGTTGCCCGGATCTGCCCCGATGCACACACTTATGTTTTCTGCCCACTCCCATTGGGATTTGGATTTGCAGAATGACTGATTCCCAGAACTAGATAAGACAATGACCTTGCAAATGATTTCATTTCCTCTTATTTTCCATATTGATTAATTTTCAAGTTTTGGGTATTACCAGGAGAAAAAGAAGAGAAATGGCTCCATTAAGAACTACTTTCAGGCTAACCAGTGATGCAGTGGTTAGGTAGGCTGGATCCCACATGGCTAACCATGTGGTTTGAGTCCAAGACCTGGCAACTTGAAAAACATGCAAGGTACGTGTGTGTGTGTGTGTGTGTTCCCAAAATCCCAAAAGGGGAGAGAGAGACAGAGAACGAATTGCAGTATGGCCTTCCCTGTGAAGGGTGCTTTCTCATTTCTTCTGTCTCTCTCTGTCTCTCTCCATCAAGTGCATGTGCCCTCTGGAAAAAGTTTTTAAAAAAAGGAAGAAAAGAAAAGAAGAAAGAAACTAGTTTCATTATCAAGATGGGATTTCTGGACTGTCCTTTAAGGTTATGGCTCAGAATCCATAAAAAAGCTTTGGAGGGGAGCCAGATGGCAGCACAGAGGTGAAATGTGATGATCTGTGAGGCTGATCTACATGGGAAGGATCTGGGTTCATGTCTGGAGACCTCCCTGAACATGCTGGGCATGCACCTGCCCCTGATCAGGGTCTCCCTAAAACTGGGAGTGGATCAGGACCCCAAGATCCTGTGGGATGTCTGTCTCTGTCAGAAAAATAAATAAATAAGTGGACTTAAAAAAAATATGGGGCCAGCAGGTGGCTTGGCAGATAAGACACTGAATTCCCACATGGCCAACCACAGTTCTAGTCTCAATGCAGTGGTTTGAGAATCATGCTGGGTGCATGTGTGTGCACGCCCCAAATTCCAAGATGAGAACGGAGAAAAAGGAATTGTGACCTGGTCTGGGGGGTGAAGTCCCACTTTCTGTCCCTGTGTCTCTCCACAAGCATACATGCCTTATGGCAAAAACCTAGAAAAGAACCTCCCCAAATCCTAGGACTATTGCAGAGAACAGCATCAAGCTGTGTGGGCTCATTGTTTGATGAGGCCAGAGGTGGAGGACTTGTAAAACAGCTACCATGATTTAGTCCTCTCTAGGCAGACGTGGCCAGAGGTGCTGCAAAGCTGTTGGAAAATGTCTCCCTGGGAAAAGCAGCAGCAGAGGCTGTGGGATGACTCTGGTCCTCCTCAGGGTTTCCTCTAGTGACTCACAGGGTGGTGGGAAGAGGCTCTAAAGTGTTGTTTGGTCTGGCACAGCACGTTATGCCATCATTCCGGGTCAGGCTCGCCAAGACCGTTACAGGCTCTGCATTGAAATACTGGCCTATACACAAGGCCTGACTGGCAGGGTTGTCTGCCTGGGATCTTGGCCTGCTTTGCGCAGAACTATTTGTGAGTTCACCTAGTTGCATGGCATCATAAACTAGAAAGACAACCTGGGAGTCATTCCAGGTAACCACCAGGTACAATGCAGGTCTTATGGCCTAGCTGCCCTCCTTCATAGTTCAGTTTGCTCGTATGTCATGACTCACGGCAGTTGATTTCTCTGTCAGAATACTCCCTGAAAGATCCATGTAGAAGGCAGCATAGGGCTGAAATCCATGCTCCATGCCACGCCACGCTGAGCACTCCCTGCCCTCACTCCCTGCTTGCCTGTACTCTCTTCTCTTACTACTCTCTGCTTTACGTTTGAGGTTTAAGCCAGAACACAACGTGAGAGATCCTCTTCTGAGCTGATGTGGTCTGCTCGCAATGCTGGACTTGCCTCGTTTTTCACTAACTTTATAGGGCCAAGCACAGGTTCCATCTCTTCCAGGAAGGCTTCCTCATTCCCCCTCATCCTACACTGAGTTGCATATTCCTCACCTGCTCCTCAGTAACATCTTGTGTCATCTCTATCACGTCTACTTCTCATACAATGTTATAGTTACCAGTTCATGTTTATTTTTTTTATTTTTCCAAATTATGACCTTATTTGAAACAGGGTTTGTCTCTCTCATTCTCGTACCTCAGGGCCTTATACAGGGTATGTAGCTAGCACTGAATGAATGACCATGGAGAGAAAGAAGTGGAAGAGGATTTGAGATCCAACTTGTATCCATTGTCACGTGCAAGAAATGGTGTCAGGTGTGTCGTTTAATCTTCACAAGTATATGCAAGATGTGTGAGAGCATTATTTCAACTCTCTTCAGATGAGAAAAATGAGGCTCACAGAGGAGAAATACTTTCTTCAGGTCCCATGGTTAGGAGCTGACAGAAACATCTTCTGAATCTTTGCCTCCACAGCACGGAAGCCTGTGATCTCGACACCATCCCATCACCTGCTCCCTCGCAGTCAGGACAGAAAGTGCCCAGGCTGAGAGAGCTGGGGTTGAGGAGGAGAAGGAGGCTAGCCTTTCAGTCTGATTTTTTTAGTGAGGCCCTTTGACTACTCCTGTTTGACCACTGCATCAACACCGTCATAATAATCTGCATCTTCAATAGCCAGTCTCCCTGGAAGAATTGCCCAGGGAGGAGTCACAGTCCCCTCTTCACCCTCATATGACCTCAAGGTTATTGCCTAACAATTTTTTTATAACTTCACTTCCTACAGATAGCATTTAGCTTTTATAAAACCCACCCAGTTCGTTATCTGCTCACATTTCTCCAGATGTTTCACCTCCCACTCCTGTCTTTCTTAATGACTCTAGGGGGTTGATTACCAGCAGGGTTAAAGCTGTCAAATTATTCTTGGCTCTATTCCATTTCTTTCTCTTTTCTGTTTTAAAAATCCATCTCCAATGGATTTTCAATTCTAAATCTTCACCAATGGATCAATATATTTTTTCTTCCTAGTTTAAGTCGAATCACAGTACCGAAGCCATACAAATGGAGACTATTTCATTTTTCTGTAATTCTACTCACTCTGAAGAGCTGGTTGTTGACTTTACATAGGGGCTTGATTCCCTCCTCCCTGTGCTCACACCGACTCAGAGCCACAACAGGACTGGAGGCTGATGTTACTGTCTAGGACTCTCAGTCAGGGAGGGTCTTCATCTGTCACACCAAGAGGAAAGGCTTGCCCTGAGTTTTAGATGTATCAAGTTTATCCCTCTTGTTCTTCAGAGTGGAGAGTGAAGGGCATTATCTCTACTCACGTGATAGATTTCAAGGTGCTTGCAGATTCTCCTTGTTCCAGAGGCCCCGGTCTATCCACCAAGCTGCACAGAAACATGGTAAGTGGAAGAGCCTTGGGCTCATAGGTCATCCCAGGAGCTCCACCAAATTCCATAGGCACCCAGGTGGTGCCTGCCTGAAACTTTCCCTCCACCTGAGATGTGTCTAGACAGGTCTGGGGTGAATTCTGTCTTTAATTCCTGACCCGCTTTTCCTAACCCAAAATTTATAGTGAGAAAAACTTGTTTTCTCTCAACTCAATTTTTTTTTTTAAATTTTAGAGAGATTTTTGCTATATAGAATGTACACTCATTGGAGAGAGATAGAAAGACAGAAATTGAGAAATCATCCCCCAGGGTGGATGGCTATGCCACAATCCTTCTCCATTCTTGTCTTGGGATGTGGGGCATACACGCACATGTGCCTGGCGTTAGTTTAAGCCACAAGTCTGGGACTTGAACTGTTATTGACTACATGGGAGTCCAGCAACATGACCATTACGCCATCTGCTGGTCCCTCAACTTGGATTTTATTGTCTCCAAAGTTTGTATCTGTTTAGCCAGAGTGATGTGTGGATTTAGAGTAGCACTCAAGGGGCACTGAAGCAAATCCCAATTCTGAGGCCTGAGAAGACTGCTCCAGTTGCTTCCTCGTTAAATACTAATGGGAATTTGCCACTTCTTCTTTCACTCAGGGACTCAGAATCTTCGGATTACCTTTTTATGTCCCATAGTACTGCATTATTCAGAACTTAAAAATAACAATACTTAAATATTTGTATTGTGAAATATTTACAAAGTATATTTTAATTTAATATTTCACTTGTGTGATTGAAAAAAACCTTTGCATTGAGTAAGAGCTAGGGAAATAGCATAGAATGAAGCCATATATTATGATTCCTTTTTCATTACACCTCTCTATAGACATAAAGTTAAACCATCATACAGTACTATGTATATTCACAGGACAAGAAGTGTTTTTCAGAAATCCAGCTAAACCGTTTTTTACAAAGAACTCGCAAATTTATTTCAAGTGATTCTCGCCATCCACATACTCTAAGGTTGAAGTGTTCTAACTGATATAAATTATTTTGCTTTTAGGCCATGGTAAATAATTATTAATGCTTTTCATCTACAGTACTTACACATACACAAACACATACTTTGAAATAATGTGGTTCTAGAGGTTACTTTTATAAGATTAAAAATTCCTTATATTTTTGAATAAAGGAGGTGGAGTCAATATACGCACACATTAAAAAGATTTAAAATAAAAGTTTATACTCTGGAAAGGATTGCCACAAAAGTTTTCTAAGGACTAATTCACTGTATATAAGACAATTTTAGGCTCATGTTTTAAAATATACTGCAGTGCTTTGGCAGACTGGCCATGTTTGTCAAAAAGGTATTTTTTATGTCAACAGTGCCTCATAGGTTGATAGGTTTTTTATACATTAATTTTTTAATCCAAATATTCAAATCCAAATATTGAATATACTTAATCGGGTTTGATCGTATCTGTTTATTTGGTCAGAATGTTATCAGAACAGATGAAACCAGATAAAACTTAATCGAGGACCACAGCTTGTCATTCTTGATCACTTGTTTTAGACTGGCTACAGTAAACTGGAGCACATGGACATTTCTTGTTTGGTTTGATTACACATTGCACTAATAGCCTGGATGTTATCCTCACATTTGCAGTGGAAACATTAAAAATCTTGTCCAGATTAGTTGCTAACAAACTTCTGCAGAGTGGGATTCTTAACACGAATTCGTGTTCTCCCAGTTCTGGAGACTGAAGTCTGAGCTCAAGGTATTAGTGGGGCTGATTTCTTCTGAAGCATCCCTTCTTGGCTTGTGGCTGGCTGTGTTCTCTCTGAGCCTTCACATTGTCTTTCTTCTGTGTATCTGTGTTCAATTTTTCTCTTATTATAAGTCTATCAGTCACATCAAGTTAGCACCCACCCATTTTAATTTAATAACTGCTTTATATTTTTAGAAAGAGATTTTTGCTATAGGGAGTGTGCACTTGCTGGAAAGAGACAGAGCTAGAGAGACAGCAAGAAATCACCCCCAGGGGGGATGGCCACACTACAATCCCTTTTTCTCCATTCTCCTCTTGGGAGTTTGGACATACACACACATGCATCTGGTGTGAGTTTGAAGCCACTGGTCCAGGACTGAAACCGTGGCCGGCCATGCAGGAGTCCAGTGACGTATCCGTAATGCTACCTGCTGGTCTCAATTTAATTATTGCTTTAAAGATATTTTCAAATATAGTCACATTCTGATGTACCAAGAGTTAGGACTTTCACATATGAATTCTTGAACGACACGGTTTAGCCCATAACAATGTACTTTAGATCCTCCTTTGTACAGAGAAAGGCTTTTATTTAAAGTTTTCTGTACATTCTCCAAATACTCAGTATTTACTTTAGCCCAAGGGGTATAAAATCCAGTAGCCACATTGGCTGTTTGGTGTCTTACGAACTAATCTGTGGACTCTTATACATAAAACCACACCTCCCAGAGCATACTCTTCTAGAGGAAAGGTTTAGGCTCACCTAATTGTGTCTGTGGTGAAGAGTGATAAGCTCTTGAAATAGTCAAGGTAACTTGGCTTGTCTTCTCTCAAAGTGGCTACCAGTTTCCCTGATGCAAATGAAACCTTAAAATACCCTTCTGTCACCAAATCCAAGAGCTCTAATAATTCTTACAGGCCTTTAGGAAACATTTTTATGGTGGTAAAGCAGCAAATAAATTCTGAGGAAAAGTGGAAATAGCAAAACAACATGTATAACTCAGTCATAGTAGGAAGAGTTTGGGGTATTTCTTCTTCTTCTTTTCTTTAATTTGGATTCCATCATTGTACATCTCTATAGAGCACAATATGGTTTTTCCACATATGCATGTATTTGACTCTCAAATCAAGAATATTACCATATGCATCAGTTTCAACAGAGAACTTTACATTCTTTTTTCTGTTAAATGTATCTTCCCTTCGCCCCTCCCACCCAGCCTCTATCATCTATCCACTCCCTTACAGTCTCTGGTAACTACACTTATCCTCCCTACTATCATATTTTCAGATCTTTCCATTTCTGTCATAGAGTGCAGATATTTGGAATATATTAAGTGGGTATAAACTGTGTGTGTGTGTTTTAGAGTCTGGCTTATTTTTGCTTAGCATTAAATCTTCTATATTCATCCACTTTGAATCAAATGACAGGGTCTCATTATTTCTTATGGCTAATATTCCATAGTGTATATGTGCTACAGTTTTTCAATCTAGTCATCAGTTTTTGGGCACTTAGGTTGATTCTATGTCTTAGCAATTGTGAATAATGCTGCACTAAACATGGATGTGCATATGTCTCTCCAATTGAGCGTTTTCCGTCCTTTGGATAAATACCAAGGAGTATGATTATTAGGTCATATGGTAATTCTGTTTGTAGGTTTTTTGAAGAATTGCCATATTGTTTTCCACAATGGTTGTACTAATTTACATTCCCACCAAAAGACTACATGTAGAAGGGAAAATGATGGTGGAAATGAGACTTCCATTTTCACCTGAGCCTTGCCAGCACTTGTTATTCTGCTGTTTTCATCATAGCCATTTTGACTGGGGTTAAATGGTATCTTATTGTAGTTTTTTTTTTTTTTTTTTTTTTTTTTTCAGATATTACCATGCATCCTTGCATATATTTACCTTATGAGACTCAGTTTCTTCATCTGTAACATGGGAATAACATCAAGAACATTCCAAGGAATAATGTCTATAAATATTATTGAAGTCGTTTAGCAGAGTAACTGAACAAGATCTACGTAAAAACACGGTTTCCTTCGTTTTCATTCTTTGTATTGTAGTTTTGATTTACATTTCTTTTATAAGGGAGGTTGATCATATACACGTTTGCTACTTAGATGTCTTTCTTTAAGAGTTGTCCAGTTCATTTGCCCATTTGTAATTGGATTATTAGTTTTTCATTTGTTTGTTTTTTTTTTTTTTTTTCATGGGTGAGCTGCTTGAATTCCCTATATATTCTGGTTATTAATCTCTTGTCTGGGACATATGGAGTACCTCTTTATTTCTGAAATTTCTTAGGGCACCAAGACCATTAAAACAAACTGCTTATCTGCCTTTTCCTCTACATCAAATTTCTAAGAGGTGATGATTTTTTTATTTTTGTTTGTTTTTCTATCCTTACTTCACTACTTGGGGTTCAATAAATATGAACAGTTTCTTTTTAATGTTCTCAATAAATTCACGCTTTTTTAGCAATTTTTTTTTGCTTTGTCTGTCTTTTTTTTCTCTCTCTCTTTTTTCTTATACCTATGATCTGTGCCATGCACTCTACAGTCTAATTTCTTTTACTAATACGTATCTTTTTTGCATCTGCCTTACCTAGCAATCTAGGCATTGAAGGCATGAACATTTCCTTACGTTTCTTCAACTCTTATCACTTCATTCATTCTTCATAAACAATGGATACTTATCTATTTTTTTATTGCTCACTGCTTCCCCAAAATCCTATAAATCCTAATATTAAAAAAATCTTTATAGCAGATCCATGATGTTGTTAAAGAGTCTTGATGGGCACATGGAGTTCACTACTTTTGTGTACATTTGAAAATTTGCATAATAAAAAGTTTAATTAAAAATACAATCGTAGGTCTGGCTATGTGGCATAGCAGTAATGTAGCTATTCAAGAGAAGCTAGCTCCCACATGACAACTCTGGTTCGAATCTCCAGCCAGGCTGGTCTGAAACATGCCAGACATGTGCGCAACTGCCCAAGATCCAACAGGCTGGAAGACTGGAGGAAGAGGAATGTGGCATGATAAGACCCTTGGCAGGCACTTGATTCTTTCTCTTATTCTTCCATGTACATACATGTACTCCATCATTAATATAGAAAAACAATACTATAAACAAATATATTTTAAGTGCATTTTAATTTGTTTAAATTTTTTTTCAAAGTTTTTGTCATAGGGTATATGTGCTCCCAAGAGAGATACAGTGAGAGGGAACTGACCAAGGAAAATTTCCCAAGGGAAATGGCCTCACTGCAATCCTCTCTCCTCCATTCTCCTCCAGGGATTTTAGGCACACACTCACAAGTGCCCAGAGCAATTAAGAAGCCTCCAGGTCCAGGACTCAAACTGCAGTCAGCCATGTGGAAGTCTAGCACCTTCACCACCATGCCACTCACTGGCCCCTTGTTTAAATTTTTTAAATATTCCATTTATATTGGATATTCTCAATTTTCCTGTGCAGTCTTCATTATTACATTTCTCAGTGAAAGATAATTCAAATTACTTATTTAGCATCAGCAGACTGCCCAAATTTTTGGTGACAGTTTAGATGACTAACAATGTTGGTGGACATAGGAGTGATATTTCCATAGGATCATGTTAAATAATTTTAGGAAACAAATTATTGCCGTTAATTTCAGAAAAGACTGTGTGTAGAAGGCAGAGTGATGGTGTAAAAAGAGACACATATCTGGGCCCATGTGAAGATGTAAGCAAGGAGTAGAAAGCAAAGGCACGCTACAGGAAGCATGTGCTACGACTCTCCACCCTCTACCCTGACCCCAGGGCTGGAGAACAGACAGCCAGAAAGAATAAAATATCTAGATCTGCTCTTGAAGGGATGGGAGAACCCAGTGATGTTTTGAGTGGCCTGGCAAAACATCTTGAACTGCTTCTTAAACCTTTAGGACTTGGCAAAATTTAAAACACATTTTGCCAGGCACTTTTTCCCTTAATTTTTAAGCCCCTGTGTATTTCAAAGGAAATTTAATCCGTATGTTTCTGATGCATTTACACTTAACTCATCAAAATGCTGTTTTGTAAGAGTTATTTGATGTCTAAGATGCCGTATGAGTATTTTTTATGTTTTCTCCCCACCCAAACCATGAAGTTGCTTTTTGCCAGTAGTGGATAGAACTTCAACTATTGGAAAATTAATCTCAATTTTCAACTAAGGACCCACTAAATTTTAACTTTCTCAGAAATTCTCTCTTGCTATTACATGAGAATGCATGGCTTGTCAGAAAGGACTATATCCAGGAAATACAGAAGGATTAAGACAAATTTTCTTGAAACAGTGTTGTTATTTTCAGCTGAAGGACATCTTTTGTACAAGCTCTTTCACAATTTTCTTCTCATAAATCTTTATTACCTCCACATACTCAGAGCCTTTGATATCTGCTTCTGCTGTTGCACTTGACTGCAGCAATTTGTGTTTGTCTTCTCTTAGGATGAGAACTTGGGTTTTCGATAACAAACTAATTAATTAATTAATAAACACAACTTTTATAAAGCAAAATAAAGTAAGGACATTGTTGAGGATATAGTGGGTGGCAACAGAATGTATGGAAGGTTAGAGAACAGGATTAGAACCTGAGAAACTCCAGGCTCCAAGGCACTGCCATAGAAAATGAGTAGCTCTAATGATTCTTTTCCATTTTTATATCATTAGCCCCAAGAGACAGTAAAAGAGGAATCTAACTGAGTTAATCTGCTTCTCTTGTTAGAGGGGGAAGACCATCAAATTTTCGACCTGAGCCAAAATGCCCATCATAAGGAAAGTTGATTCCCCAGAAGGAATCAGGGAGGAGAAACTGAATGCTGACAGCCCCTTCCAGGAAGGGATTGTTTCTCACTTCTATATCCCTAGATTCAAGGTAGGGTTTGGCATACAGTCCATCTTTCAAAGTCTACATTAAATCATTAAGGAGCCATTCCTTCAAAGAGAGACAATGACAGAGCAGCCTAATACCCTTGCATGACTGGGAAATGCATTAAAATAGCATTGGAGGACTTCTGGTTTCAGGCAAGATGGAGTAAACATACACTACTCTGCCATTTTCTGGGCAGAATGCATGAAGCAGTAACTTGAGAAGACTTCCAAAGTACGCAGCAGCAGACTGATTGGGAAGAGGGTGCTAGCTCATAATACCTTCAAGATCATGATGAGTTTACATGTTTTGTTTCTGCCAGGGTCCCCTGGCTTGAGCTCAATATACTGGAAGTGTGTACCAGGGTGCTGACAGAGAGAGTTTCAAGGAAGAATGCCATCATTCTAGCTCAAGGAGACAAAGAAGTTCTAACACTCTAATATGCAGAAATATCTCTCTGTCTTTTCTCTCTTCTCCTACACCTAGACACCAAGCTAGGTGGTGCATCAGGTTGCAGTAACGTGAGTCTGTAGGAGCTAAAACTTAGAGGGAGGGGTAGTCTTCCTCTCCAGTCAGTGGAGTTATGTTTCCAAGAGTGTAGGGCAAACTCTCTTTGTGTATTTCTTCCACCTAACTTCAAATGTGGCACAATTGCAGATGTACACAGCAGAAAAGGGTAATCCAAGCCCTGATTTTCTGGCTGTAGAACCCAAACGAAGCGTCCCAGGAAACCAAAAATATTACGAGATTGCCAAGAGGGAAGAACTCAGGAAAGTAAAACCATAGAAGTGTTTATGAACTCTGGAGCTTACAACCTGACCTGCACACATGAAACAGATCAGACTCAATATTACAAAGACTTTGATAACTGGACTGACAGATAGACAGCAGGCCACATCCCAACCTGGCATCTGAGTGGCACTCCTAGGGACAGATATGTAAATGCAAAGGTTTTGACAACTGAAATGCCACTGTAACCACAGTTCAGTTCACAGAATGTACATTGGAACTTGCTGCCTGAGCCTAAAACTTGTACCATGGTATATAAACAAACTCTAGAGTTTAATATGATTCAAAATGAACAGACTACAGTACAAAATTTTTCAGTATACAAAGAACAGAGAAAATCTTGAGGTAGTCAACAGACGTTAATATCTTACAATGGTGTAGATTTGAATTTATCTGGTAAATCTTTAAAGTAGGTATTACACACTTACTCCAGAAAGCAATTGAAACCTTATTAAAGTCAATGGAAAAATAAAATTTCAGCAAAGAATAGAAGCTACAAAGAGCAAACAAAAATAGAGCCAGAAAGCACAGTAACTGAAACTTAAAAACTCACTGGATGGGCTCAACCAGAGAGGAGATGTAAGAAGAAAGAATGGACAAACTTGAAGACAGTAAAATAGAAATCATCCCACGGTGAACAACAGATATAAAAGATGGAAACAGGCTGGCAGGTGGCATGGTGGTTAAGGTGGCTGACGATGGTTCATGTCCTGGACCTGGCAGCTTGCTTTCTCACTTTCCATCTCACTCTCTTTCTCTCTCTGGTCAAATTAAAATAATAATGATGATGATGAATAAAATTAAATAACATTATAAAAAGATAAAAACAAAAAAATATATAGGTGCCCTGGGGACCTGTGGGTCAATAACAGAAGATCTAATGTCTATGTCATTTGTAAGGAAGAAAGGAAAATGCAGTGATGGAAAAAAGATTTGAAAGAATAATGGACGAGAACTCCCTGCATTTGGCAAAGACATAAAATCACACAAGGTTATACCAAAAGGATAAACTCAGAGAATGCCATGCCAAGACATATCCTAATCAAGCTGATGAACACCGAAGACAAAGGAAATGTCATGAAAGTAGCCAGAGGGGAAAGGAGAAAATGACACATTACATACAGGAGAACACTAATTTTTAATTTGTAATTTTCTATCAGAAGTCATGGATGCCAGGAGGAAGTGGCACATTTTTTTTTTAAGCATTGCAAGAAAATAACTGTCAGCCAAGATCTACTCAGTGAAAATATCCTTCAGGTGAAAGTGAGATAAAGACAATCTCCGATGAAGGAAAACTAGAAGAATTAATTACTGGAAGAACTTCTTAAAGACTTGTTAGAGAAAAATTTTCAGACAGAAAAAAAGGAATAATTAAAGGAGGAAAAATGGAATACCAAAAATAGGCAAAAACAATAAAAATGATAAATATTAGACTAACAACAAACTGTCTCTTCTTTTCAGTTTTTTAAAAAGTGTTTGACAAGAAAAGCAAAAATAACAATACAATGACTCCTTGCAATGACGGAGTTTTTAATGTATGTAGATACAGTATTTGACAACTACAACATTAAAAAGGGAAAATGAATTGATCATTATTAAGGGTAACTAAAGTTTATACATTTCACTTAATTTTCTACATCTCACTTGAAAAATCTCCAGCAAAGGAGGCAAAATATGCCAGTAGAAACTGAAAATCAATCCATGTAAAAACTAAGAAGCTCCCAAAGTACAATGTACATGGCTAAAGACAATGCAATAAGGGAAATACATCCCAGTCTAGTATTGGAGTCTGCTGTTTCTGTTTTATAGCATAGCTCCTGTACTTGTGGGACACACTTTTTAAATCAATTTGAACATCAGTTTCATCATCTGAAAAATGGGATTCTAAAAGCATTACTTTATTTTGTTGTTGGGGATTAAATGAGAAAATGCATACAAAGCTATTGAAATAACTCTTGACCCACAACTAGAACTAAAAAGACATTAACATTATCATTTTATCATCATCATTATAGAGAAGACATGTTGATAGTCTTCCAAAATCCAAGCATTAGGAAAGGTACATGCTTTGCAAAACCTTGAACCCTTTATGAGAGTTCAGATGAATCACTGATTGTCAGATTGATTATCAAAACAAAACAAACCACAAAACACACCATAAAAAAAAACAAACAACAACAAAAACCTTTTGTGTGACAGTGTACACAGAATATTGCTCAAGCTTTATGGGGATCTGGATTCTTAGCCTAGCTGTGGCAACAGTGAGCCAGGTGCCTTGAAGTAGTCACCTCACCTTTCAAGACTTCAAGCGATGCCTACAAATGGTTGAATTGGCCCCCGTTCCCTCACATCCTTTGCAGCATCCACATTTATGAGATCTGTCATAGTATGCTATGAGGTTGTGTGGTCATCCTACCGACTACTAACTCATCCATCACTATGATAGCCCAACCACACAAATCAGCTAAAAAAGAGTGGGCTTTGCAGCTCAGACAGACGGTGACTTTGTCTTCCTCAGTAAGCAAACAGAAGAAACCTGACATCTTGAGTCCCCAGATTAATGACACCCCAGGGCCTGTCTGAGCGAGTCCTCCAGGTGCTCTGACGACTGGGCTTTTGCAATGGTGATGCTTTTAGTATGACAATGTCTTTACTTTTGTTTTGGGCAAGAATTAATAAATTGCTTATGATATTTAATAAGAAACAGATGCTCCCAATGAGAATGGGGCCTGGTTGCCCATTAATTCTGGTTGGATCTCTCTTGCCATGGTGAATGGAAGCAGACAGGGTAGGTGATCCACACGATATGTTGCAAGACCAAAGTCATCTGCAGACAGCAGAGCTGAGAACAATTGCTCTGTCTAATTCAAAATGGATGGGACAATGATACAATGTTTAAAATTAGAAAAGCATTTGGTTTGTATAGCTGAAAACTAATAAGCCCTGTGGCCCTGAAACTGTTCCAGATGCTAAGAACTGACTGTATATAACAGAAATGATACAGCCAATGAGTCAATGGTTATGGAATAGCTACTATGAACAAGACCTTGTCTTAGGGACACGGATGGACAACATGAAAGAACAACACTTGTTAGGCACCAACATTGTGTCAAGCACACGTCTTAAACAATAAAGGTATGGACCTTGATGAACACATATTAAATGATTTTTCAGATTTTTAGTTTGTTTTGATTCTTGTGTTTTAATTCTTGTCTATTTATTTATGTGGTGTGTGTGGGGTGGTATTTTAGGCAGGGTCTAGTTATGTTATGGTATTCCTGCCTCAACTTCCCAAATAACTGGCACTACCGGTGTGTGCAAGCATATCCAGCTTTTTAGGGTGGGCTGGGAATCGAACCCGGGCATCCTGTGTGGCCTCAGCTTGCTAGGCAGCAGTGTCTGACACGTGCTACCATGGCTGGGTCTTGTGTTCAATAGTCTCTGTGTGCCTGCATGTGTGTGTATGTTTATTTGCTTTGTTCTATAAGAGTGTAATTTCAAGGATGTTATATATATATTTTTTTCTTTTTTTGGAGAGGTTTTTGCTATAGGGCGCGTGCGCTCACTAGACAGACAGAGAGAGACAGAGAGATAGAAAGCGAGAAATCAACCCCCAGGGGGGATGGCTACGCCGCAATCCCTTCTCCTCCATTCTCCTCTCGGGATCTTGGGCACGCACGCACACGTGCCCAGCATGAGTTTTAAGTCACCGGGTCCGGGATACAAACCGCGGTCGACCACGTGGGAGTCCAGCGACATAGCCATTACGCTAACTGCTCGTTCCCAAGGATGTTATATTCTAGTTAGACAAATAAACCAAGGGGAAAATTTGCAATTGTACCTGAAACTGTTCAACTGTCAGATGATATGTTTAAGCACTGTGGTAGATTAATTATTTCTAATGTGACAAAATTACACTTGTCTGTCCCATTGAAATCTAGTCGTTGTATATGCTTTGGCCTTGTAGTGGGGCAGAGTACTTACTGAATCTAGATTTGGGGTCAGGCTACATGGTGTGGCTTGACTGAGGCATCGTCAGGTTGCTTTAGCAGCAGAGAATAGACTGTGCCTGTGTGTTAGGGTTTGTCCTCCATATCTCTGCTGTCGTCACAAGAACAGCATCTTTGGCAGTTTTGTGCCCTGCACCTCATCAGCAGAATGAGTCCCTATTGGAGAAGAAGGAGCAAAAAAATCAGTCTAGAATGATTTGACAATTGAGATACGAGAGGTCTTCAAAAAGTTCAAGGAAATATGAATTATGAAAACTTTATGTGTGGATTTCAAAATATTGTTTTACCAAAATAAACTGTTTAATTCCATTTTTCCAAGAACTTTTTGGAGTCCCCTGATATAATGCTAATATCCTCTGTCCTAGTTCAGAGCTCACCAAACATTCTTATCTTCTTAAAAATGACATGGTTCCCCTGAGCATCTACCAAGAGGGAGAAATTGATATTCATGCCATCTTGAGTACTCAGGCCCAGGTGACAGTTCTAGTGTCAGTACATGTTAACATGCTGGTATTTGGGGTAATATGGCAGTCTGTGAACTTGGCCAGTATGAGTCTGATTTGAAAAACACATCTCTTCTCTGTGTGTTAACAAATTCAAATTTCAGAGACAGAAAATCCAGGGATCAGGCTAAGGTCAAGTCGAACTGAGTAAATACCTAGCCTTTCTTGGTGACAGTCTGATCCTACCAGTGTGGTTCTTTCTCATCCAAAATGCTAAAAGGAAAAAAAAATGTATCATTTAAACTTATTCTAATTTTAAATTTAATTAAGTTGGCTAATTAGTAAGGGCCAAACAAATTTATAAAATGGAAGATTATGATGTTCTGAGGATTCAGAGGAAGGCATTTCACAAGAGAGAAGTGTCTCTTGACAAGGAGTTTAAAACAAAAGGACAAGGTAGACAAACTTAATGTCATGGAGGAAAGCATGGACATGGAACCTGATTTCTTGGTTCCCACTTAATAGCAAATGAATCCTATTAAGTAAAAATGGTGGACAATGTCTATTAGAAGACACTTGAGGAATTTAGGAAATCTTGTAGGGATTGGTAGTGAAATGCAAAGCTATAAGGTAAAGCTATCAAGTGGTTGAAGAGTGTATTATATACACAAAACTTAGAGCCCAGGTAAGAATGGTGAATAGATATTTAAGGAGAAACAAGAGTTCAAAGGGCATGTAAATGTAGTTGAGGAGAGGTAGATGCTTACAGAACATTTCTTGGAATTACAGGTTTAAATATGTGACCATATGTGAGCGGAAGAAGATCACAGGGTTGGTCTAGATTGGTGAATAAATAGATGAATATATATGCAACTCTGGGGACTCAAGTCTCAGTATTAGACACAGAAGACTTTACTGTGCAGGGGAACATGTAACCCTACAACCTTTCCTGAGAACCTATGGAATGATTTTACATTTACTACTTTATTTTTCTTTCACAGATAAAGAAAGAAAGGAAAGGAAGGAAGGAAGGAGGGAGGAAGGAAAGAAGGGAGGGAGACAGGATGGGAGAGCAGGAAGGAAGGAAGAGAAAGAAAAGAAAAGAAAGAAAGAGAAGCACAGATACAGTTCACTCCATTTTAGAGATGCAAAACCTAAATATCAAAGAAGTATGACTTACTCAGGATTTCTTGGCTAACTAGTGAAAGGTAAAGCTAACTAGTAAGTGATGTGCCAGGGCAAGCTTCTGAGAGTTGGCTGTGCTTTTTGCAGCTCTGCAGTCAGTGAGAACACATTGGTGGCTCAAGATGGTCCTCTATGGGAGAATTTATACATGGGAATTGGCAAGTAAGTCAAGGAATTTAATCCCTCTACCCTAAAAACTGGTTGCTAAACCTTTACAAGCACATCACTGACTAGCACACAGATCTTATAAACAGGTGTTCCAATCCACTGAACCACTCTGCCCAAGTTCAACTCACCAAATATTTTTCCGGTGTTGTTTACTCTCTTAATCACATGTGCAGTGACAAAAATAACGCACAAATTCAAAAGTAGACATAGCTAGATTTATCCCTAACTCTTCTTTTTTTTCCTTGAAATTTCAAGATATTGAATTTTAATGTTCAAAATATTTCTTAAAATTTTGTATAATTTTGTTTGTGACTCTATAACAACAGAAACAGTATGGTTTTAAATATTTTTGAGAAAATATTTACATGTCAACTACTCAAATTGTTGAAAAGCGAATGCCCAGCACACTAGTCACACATAAACCTTCTCAATTCAGCCCTGCCCAAGTATTCTGTGATATACCATCTGCTAGCAAAGATCAGTCTCTTTTTCTTCCTTCAAAGTCTTTCTCAAAATAATCCTCTGGTGTGGTTGCTCTTTTGCAATCCCTAACTCTTCTTAATGTTAACCCTTTCTGCTAATGATATGAAGACAATCTTTTGGGGCAGGGGAAATATAGACTGTAATAATTGAATGAAAATAAAATAATTCATGTAACTGTAACTTTAAATCTTCTGTTGACCTATATATTATAATGAACCTTAACACATTTGGATCTTGAAGTTGATTACCAAATAGTCAGACTAGGTAAACAGACAAGCAAGTCATTCTTGTGTATTCATTAACCATTATTTTATTCACTTTTCATGGTAGAATTTATAGGAAAGTCTTCGTATTGAAAATACTAATCAGTTAACTATAAACTAGTGTTTCTAAAATACTTTTAAGTATTTAACTTTTTTGTGTGTTTTTGTTAAGACTTGTAGAATGAATATGATGTTTCAAAGTACTTATCACAAATGCCACAAAGCTTAGTGAGAGTTCAAAGAGAAATCTGTAATTTCAGATCATTATATTCATCTGCTCTCCTCTTATCCAGCCCTTCATTGACCATGTCTCTTCCTTCTAGTAAGAACTTATGTAGCCCAGAAGAGTCAATGAAAACACCAGCAGTATCAAAACGTATGAAAGGAAGCCAGTAAGAAAAGCAGATTGCAGTAGAAATAGAAAGATCTGGAAGTCACAATAATTACATTTTCACATTAAGCTAGTTGATGTGGAAGAAAACAACTTTGCCTGGCCTGGCTACAAAGCTCACTGTATTTAACACTGAAGTTAGAAGGCGGGTTTCCTTTTAAACATTCATCCAAGGATCGTGCCATCATAACAAGGCTGATTTACTCCTTAGAGTTTACAAAAAGACACTCATCAGTTGTGTGTCCCTAAGCTTGTTATAACTGAAAGGGAAGTGGGTAAATGCATATGCAGTTGTGAAAGTTTCCTCAAGGCCTCCCTAGCACTTCTCACCATCCCATCCTAGTCTTTCTCACCTTTGGGTGTGACCTCTAAAGTTGTCAAGGTACCTGTGAGCATGCCTTCCATTCTAGAGTGCTGTACTTTAAACAATGAAACCTGTATCAAGTGCACCTATGTACACATGAAGGTAGAAGAAGGAAGGGGCTGCTCTGCCATACGGAGGGCCTGTTAAGGTGGGCTAAGGGAATTGTTTTCAAGCATCTTAGATGAAACAGAATTGAACCTATTTTGAATAGCAGTAGTTTAGACAATTATTCACTGGGGCCATTGCATTCCTTCATGGAATGACAATTGGGACTCAATATCTTCTTAGATATTTTGATCTCTAAATTATCTCATTCTTTGAGTAGCTTGTCATTGGATAGTCAAGAGTCCTACTAGAATCATATCCTTTTCCTGAGGATTGGTAGAAAAAAGAGAGGGAAGATGGGGTGGGCAGGATAGAATGAAATAAAGGATGACAGGTGAAGAAGGTGTATTATGCTTCCTAGCATGTCAGATGACCAACCTGCATTTTCCTTAACAAGGGAGGAGTCAGCTCAAATGAGGGAGTTCTTTTCATTTTATATACAGTATTTGGTATCTTTACCATGTCTATCAATACTCCCCTATCCAATTATTGACATCATACAGCAAATAACTTTTACTTATCAGTATCATTGCATTAAGGGACTAAAAGGTTGAGTGAGAGGTGGGTCCCAGCAGAACGATCATTTACATTCTGTGCAGTAGGTGACCTTAATAGGTAATCTAGCTAAGGACAAGTAGAAACTGAAAAACATTCTTGCTCAAGCCAGAATACTCTTCAACTGAGAAGAAATAAGAGAGTTGTCTTCAGTATTTGACACTAGCTTAGAGTTCCACATAGGAGACCAAAAAAGAAAAATTTACTTGAGCCCCAGTGGAAAATTTAGCCCAGGGAATATAAACAAAAGCAAGAGAGGGGGAGAGAGAGAGAGAGAGAGAGAGAGAAAGAAAGGGAGAGAGAGAGAATCTCTTTTTGATGTAATAATTTTAGTTAATTTTACTATGGTAAATGATCTGTTTTCATATAAATTAGCTTGTTCTTTTAGCTGAAGCTCACTAAAAAAAAAATGCAAGTTAATAAAATGCACAACATTTATTGTGCATGCAGCATATCCAGGATTCATGACTTGGAACTCCAAATCAGAACGAGGAATTTGGAACACAAAATATAGAACAAGAATGTACAGAAACCAAGTACAGTTGGCACTTTATAATTACAAGTGGCACAAGATTTCGGCAGAGATCCAGTTTTTTTCTTTAATGCATAAGACTCAATATGGAATGTTTTTGTGCACGATGTGTAACTACTGCCGTTGACAACTGTCCAGGTGCTGTAATGTGTACTGAACTAACACAGAGTGGTGATGAGTTATTCTGAGTACTACACGGACATGCCTAACATGTCCAAGAAAGGTCAAATACTGTGATTAGCATTTGTATTTGTATACAAATATACATACATGCACACACATATATACAATTTCATTGACAGGTGTGTGTGTGTGTGTGTGTGTATGTGTGCATGTATGACATATGTATATAACACACAACATATATCAATCCTAACAAATGCAGTTTATATATTATATATAACATAAAATATATTATCAATATTAGGTATATATAATCATCACATTTGTTGGGATTAATATTTCATACAGCAAACAGGGCTTAATTGAAATGTATTTAGAGAACTATAAGGAATTAGATAGTCAAAGAAATAACAGTTATCTTCTGACTTCTTTTGTCTCATTTGTTCACCTTGGCTCCAGGTTCTTGTGTGAAATTATCTATTGTTATTAATTCATTCTGGAGACATTGTTTCCTAGAATTTACCAGAGTACCATTGTTATTCTGCTCAGCTGGGATCAATTTTCAGCCAAAGACAAACACAGCTGTGTGCAAACTTGCTATTATTTAGTTATTTACTATATTTACCATATTGGACATTAGATCCCCAGAACTTAGTTTAGAACTAAAAGTTTGTACCCTTTGACCATTTTCCCATTTCTCCTTCCCTCATACCCTTGGCAATCTCCATACATTCTATTTTTTCTGGGTTCAACCTCTTTAGATTCCATATGTATGTGAGGTCACATAGTATTTGTTCTTATCTGGCTTTTTTCACTTAGTGTAATGCCATCAGTCTGAATCTACATTGTGGAAAAGGGCAAGATTTCCTCCTTTTTATGACTGACTAATAATCCTAATCTCCATACCACAATTCCTTCATTCATCGATCAACGATGAGTTGTTTTTGTTTTGGTTATTGTGAATGATGCTGAATGAACATGGGAATGCAGACATCTTTTCAACTTCATTTTATTGGATAGATACTCAGAAGTAGAATTACTGGGTCATGGGATAATTCTATTTTTAATATTTATGAGAAACTACCTTACTGTTTTCCATCATGACTGTACTAATATATTTTCCCAACAGGGTACAAGGGTTTCCTTTTTCCCACACCCTTGCCAACACTATAGTCTCTTGTCTTCTTTTAATAATAGCCATTCTAACAAATGTGAGGTAGTATTTCTCCATGGTTTTAATTTGAATTTCTCTGATGATTTCCCTGATGATTAAGTGTAGTTGAGCTCCTTTGCATATGCCTGTTGCCATTTGTATGTTTCCTTTGGAGAAATATCTATTCAGATTTGTTGTCTATTTTATCAGGTTGTTGGGAAACTCATGATGTATTTTTCTATGTTTTTCTATGCAAAAATGTGTCATGACTATTTTAATGACCCAGTAAATAGGATTACTTGTGATTTTTGTTTGTTTGTTTTGTTTTTGCTATTGAATTTGTTGAGTTTTTTAATACATTTCAAATATTAACTTCTTATCAGATATCTCATTTGCAAATATTTTCTCCCATTTTACAGTTGCCTTTACATTTTGTTGGTTGTTTCCTTTGCTGTGCAAAAGCTTTTTAATTTGAAATAGTCAACTTTTTTTATTTTTGCTTTTGTTACTTGTGTTTTGGGCATCATATAAAAATTTTTTTAAAAAGCCTTTGTCAAGATAAATGTCAAGGAGCTTTATTTCTATGTGTTCTAGTAGTTTTAAAGTTTTGGATTTTACATTTAGATTTATAATTCAAATTAACTTTTGTGAGTGGTATCAGATTGGAGTCCAGTTTTATTGTTTTGCATGTAGATATAGTTTTTCCAGTACCATGTGTAGAATAGATTATCCTTTCCACCTTGTATTTTCTTAATCTTCTTGTCAAATAATGGTGATCATGTATGTGTGGGTTTGTGTCTGGGATCTTGAGTCTGTTTCATTGATCTATATGTCTGACTTTATGTCTTACCAGACATATTATGACTTTGTAACACAGTTTGAAATCAAAAAGTGTGATGCTTCCAGGTTTGTTATATGCTCTCAGTATTGCTTTGGCTCTTCAGGGTCTTTTGTAGTTCTATATAAATTTTACACTTATTTTTTCCTTTCTTTGAAAAATGTCATTGTGATTTTTATAGGCATTACATTGAATTTATACATAGCTTTGAGTAATATGGTTATCCTAAACAATATTAATTCTCCCTATCTATGAATATGAGATGTCTTTCTGTTTATCTGTTTCTTCACTTTTTTTAATCAATGTGTTATAATTTTCAGTGTATGAGTCTTTTAACTCCTTAGTTGAATTTATTCCTAAATATTTTATTGTTTTTGATATTATTGTAAATGGTGTAAACATTTTAGAAGTTTATTGACATTTCATTGGAAGTGTCAGCTCTGACCTTAATAGTCTACTTTGATTTTGACTTTTAAAATTATATATATATATATACACACACACACACACACACACACACACATACTCACACAAATTCATGCTGCATACATATTTTGACCTATGTGCATGTATTTCTAAATACATACACACACACACATGCATTAAACAATGTTTGACTTTTATCTAATGAGACTATTTGGAATCATGTCAAATCTCCTTATTTTACAGATAACTAAACTGGGTCCCTGGAATTTGTGGAAATTCAGCTGAATTGGCACAATATGCATATGTAGATTTATAATGTATGTATGTATGTATCAATATCTACCTATATGAGTGTTACCTATCTACTAATTGATAATAGATTTCTCTCTCTCTCTCTCTCTCTCTCTCTCTACACACACACACACACACACTATAAACAATAAAATCCCTAAACTAAAATTATATAAATGTAAAATTAAAATAATTGCCCTATGCAGGTTTAACTACTGTTAATTATACCAACATAAGATTATATTTAAAATGTAATAGAACACTAATGGATACTGACTATAGCTATTATATTTTAAAAATTAATACTTTGATAGACAAAATATTTTTAAGACTAATTCTTTGTGCATTATCGAGCTTACAAGATTTTAAAAACACTTTTTACTAATATAGTCTAAATAACTGTTTCGATAGTTTGTTACTAGGAGTTTTTCTAAATGTATAGGGCACAGAAAACCATGAGGAGAAGGTACAGCCTCTCCTCCTAATCATGAAGCTGGCTCTTGGTGTGGCTATACTGCATCTATCACTTGCATTGGTGTTTTTTTTGGTTTGTTTGTTTGTTGTCTGTTTGTTTTGTTTCGAGAGAGATTTTAGCTATAGGGTGTGTGTGCTCGCTGGAGAGATAGAGAGACAGAACGTGAGAAATCACTCCCCAGGGGAATGACTACATTACAATCCCTTCTCCTCCACTCTCCTCACAGGACTTTGAGCATACATGCAAACATGCCCAGCATAAGTTTCAAGCCGCTTAAATTACAGATGGTCACGTGCCCTAACCACCATGCCATGTGCAGGCCCCTATGATGGTTTTTCTTGTCCTTTTAGAGAAATGAAGGAGGAGAACTCTAGATGGGGGAGGAGGGAAGCATTGTTCTATCTCTTATTTATGGCCTTTGTCCCCTTTTCTATCTGAGTTATAAGTTCTTTTTTCATAACTTTTTGTGTTAAGGATAGGCACAAAATCATTAATTATTTTGGTGAAATGTGTAACTCTTTTTAAAAGTATTTATTTTTATTCATTATTATTATTATTATTCCTTTTCATGCTCATCAGAGAGAGAAGGAAAGTGAGAAAGCAAGCCACCAGGTCTGGCACTCAAACCATGGTTGGCCATGTGGGAGTCCAATGCCTTAACCACCATGCCACATGCTGGCCCTGAAATGTGAAACTTTTAAAAAATATATTTTGTCTATCACTTTTTACTTTAGAAATCTCCTGCTTATTCTGCAGTCATTCAAATAGTTTCTTCAAAATTTACAATATAATGTTTACATTTTTAAATATTCTCTAGAAATATATTTTGGTATATGATGTTGTATGTCATCCAGCTCTAGTTTTTTGTTACTTTTACTCAACACCATTTGTAATCTAATTCATTATTATCTTCCCATTAAATTTTGGGATGTTCTTCAGTACATTTTAAACTTTCAATTCTTCTGAGAGTTTATTAGTGAGTTCTGAATCCTATTTTATTCATTTATCATTCTCTCTTTCCCATTAAACCTTTTGATAATTAGGCCTGTGCAATAGATGTTAATATTTGCAAACACAAATTCCATTTCTCTATTTTAAATTTAAAATTTTTATTTTTTCCCCAGATGAATTTGAGAAGGATTGTCAAGTAAGAGTAGTAGAACTCTGATTGGGCTTGAGTAAAACCTACAAATTAGATTTAGAAACAATGTTTTTAGGATATTTAAGTTTTTATAAAGGAAATATCTTTTCCTTTTCTTTTGCTAAATGACTAAATGGCCTGAATTCAAAACAATGTCAAAAAACAAAGATAGCAGATATCTTTATCTCCCTTCTTACTGAAGGGAAATATATTTCACTGAAAATATGAGGTTGATTATTTAATATAGTTGTTATCTATCATATTAAGAAAGTATCTTTCTAGTCTTAGTTGCTGAAGTTTTCTTTTTTTTTTTTCTTTTGGCTGTTTCTTTACCTTTTTTTTTTAAATCTGCAATGAATATTCAATTTTATTTAATGCTTTTCAAGCATCTACTGATATTATAAATGTTTTTTGTTCAATTGGGCCTTTTGATGTTCCATATTATAAGAAGAGATGTCTTAATATCCAGCTTTTATTTATTCCTGGCCTTTCTTTTACTATATCTAGTGAAATTCAGTTTGAAAATATTTTATTGGTCTATAATTTTCTTGTGCTATTTCTGCTAGATTTTGTTTTTATTTTGCTTTATAAAGTAATTCAGATAGCTTTCAGATTTTATATCCTGGAGCATAAACCTCCTCCTTGAAAGCTTAAGCAACAAGTTTTGTAATCCTTTGTAGAAATTATTCTGTGATAACTTTTTTTTATGAATAGTCTATATATTATGGTGTTCTAATTATTTATTAGAGTCACTTTTTCTTACTTATGCTATTTAAAGTAAATTTTCCTTTCTACTGAACTTTCCAAATTTGTTAACATCGAGTCAGATAAGAACATACCATTCTCTGTACGTTTTCTTTCTTTCAATTTGCTGTAGAGCATGTGCACTAGACAGAGAGAGAGGGAAAGTGAGAAGGTGCCCTTTGGGGTATGGTCACACCACAATCCCTTCTACTCCATTTTCCTTTGGGGATTTAGGGCATGTACACACATGCATCCAGTATGTTTCTCAAGCCACCAGATCTGAGACTTGAACCATGCAGCTGGCCATGTGGGATTCAGCTGCCTCAACCACCAAGTCACCAGATGGTTCCAATTGCTATTTTTAAAAAATATCACCTGTCTTTGCCTATACATCTTGTATCAATTACAGTTTTTTTCATCCTATGTTCTCTCTCTGTTTTTAAAATTAGTTACTAGAGTCTTGTCATTTTTCCCTTTGTCCTACAGATGTATAATTTTTTTTTGCTTTTATCATTATTTTCCCTTAATTTGTTTATTTTAATTTCTTGTCATTTCTCTGGCTTCTGCGATTGAATGCTTGATCACTTATTTTCATTCTTTCATGTTTAAGTAAGCATAGCTGAGGTTATAAATTTGAGTCCACTATATTGCTTGATGGCTTTTATTTTCATTGTGTTTCTAAATATTCATAATTAATTAATTAAAAAACTATTAACTACTATTTATCACTTTACAAGTACCTAGTGTTTTCTTCTAAAGAAGACAAAACTAAGATTATAATTACAATTTTTGTTTTTCCTTGGAACAATAGATTTTAAGAAATTTTCCTCTTTTTTAAGTGGCTAGATTTTTGTTGAATTTTATGTTTAAACCTGTGTTTTTTAATGTTATGGTCAGAGAATCTGTCTACAAATATTCTATTGGAAACTTTGACTTTTTTCTTTTTGGTGGTCCAACCTAGGAGGAACTTTTGTAGATATTTAACAGGTGACCAAAAAGTAGAGAAAGTGTCTTTGATGTTTATTCACATTTATTAATGTGATTCAAAGGCTGAGAGATCACTGTTAGAGCATAATTAACCATTATAAATCTAATAAGTAGGTTATTTAAATATTTATTGATAAATTATAATGCCTACATATTCATGACTAGTATGTTGTAATTCTAAATTATACTCAGCACAATAGAAAAACAGTCTTCATTTCATATGCTTTGATATAAAGCAATCTTTCCAAAAATCAATGCTTACTTTTTTGGTATGTTTTCTGGAATAAAACTATTACATTATGTTTTACATATGAATAAATAATAGTGGAGAAATGAAATGTTTAAAGACAGACACTCTATAAGGAGCTTCCTGGATATCTTATTCCTGGCTCTTCATGAACCTGGGTCTCTATGTTAGTGAGTAATAGATAAAATTTCTGGCTTATATCATTCTGGAAGCTGAAGCTATTCTCTTCCATTATACAAAAACATAGGTAATTCACCAATTCTTTTTTCCCCTCAACTGAGTTCCTTTGACTTTACTGATAGAGAAAATTCTCGTAGAATCTGGCACTAAGTTGTTTGCCGATCTAAGCTTTCAGTCTGGTGATTTTTCGGTATCCTCAGTACTACTGCAGTGGCATATTGGCAGTTTATCACACATTGCTAGTTTGATGCTATTTTAAAGCTCAGTAAGAATTAGGCACAAATTGCATAAGTTGTATGCAAAATAAATATAACATCATCTGGTTATATTTTGATAATGTGATTTTCCATGACCTTGAAACAATCTGAGTTCCATTTTAAAAGGTGATGAACTTATTAGAAAGTGTTACCTGAAAAATTCCTCCATGGTATATGTTCTTTCCAGTTCTAAGAAACTTATTAAGCAAAACAAACATAGGAAGTTTTTTGTAGATTCCTGAGAGAGAAAAATAGTTCATCAAGTCAAAATTTCAAAACATATAGAAGGTAAGTAGGAAGAGATTTCAAGAATACCAGTTTGTAGCATATGTAACAAAACCAGAAGTCTGAGTCATGGTGTAGAGTGATATTGGTATTGGGGCCATTTGTTCCTTATCTATGATCTCTAACTGCTACGTGGAGCCACCTTTGGGCATGGTGAGATGAAACTTAATTGCAATACCTTGGAGTGAATTTTCATCTATATTTTAAATAGTCCTGAGTGGATCCTTTATTTCACTTCTACAAGGATGTTAAGAAGGCTTTCAGAAATGTTAGAGTAACCCTTAGCAAAGGTAGCCCATATTAGGACAATGGGCTCTCTTTTTTCCATATGGTTATAGGGGACTTCCAAAATTCTTTACAAATAACCTATAAAAACAAAATCCAGACCTTGCCTGAAGCCACATGCAGTAATGCAGAATTGCTTAGTTCTCTCTATTTTCCAAGACGTTTGAATTACTTTAAAAATTAGGTAATTTGTATGTAAGCAAAATCACAAGCCAGTAAACTCTTGGCTGGGCTTTCGTTATGTCTTTCTGCAGCAGGAAGGCAGAGAGTGTGTGCAGATACCAGGCCCTTCTCTTGCACCGCCTTAATTCTGCACATGGTGATCAGGAGGAGGGGACAAGCAGCAGAAGCAAGAGTGGTACTTGGAAGGGGAAATCAGGGGCAAGAATTTGAGTGTTTGGTGATGTGGAGAATAGTAGGCCTGTGGTAAATACATAGGTGTGCTTGTGTGTGTGTGTGTTGGAGAGACAAGCTAGGGTGTCTACATCTGGTTTCCTCCACTTCAGAATATCCATACCTGCCCATAAGTCAACCCAAAAAGTAATAACATGCCCAATTTCACCCGTGTATGGTCAGCAATGTATGACACCCCCAAGAACATCTTTAAGGAGGGGTCTCTAGCTAGAATCCAGGGACACTGATCCTGGATGCAGAGGACAGCTGAAATGTAGGCTGGGCATCCATCACTCAGCCATGGAGTGGCATCATAGTCCAGGGAGACTTCCTCATGCAGAACCTGAACCAGATAACCCTGGGGTCTTCCTGATCAATATCTGAATCAATGTTCTCTCTGGTCTCTTTTGAGATAAGCAGACCAACTTAAAAGAAGTTTGTGAAATTCAAGAAACTTCCAAAATCCCTTACTAATAAAGTGTGTGTGTGTGTGTGTGTGTGTGTGTGTGTATCAATCTATCTCTATATCTATCATCTATCTATCTAGCATCTATGAGTAAATCCCTTCCTTCCAAGTACCTAAACTTAGAATCATAAGTAACTATATGTTGACATTAAAGCAAATTTTCTCACTATTTTACCATTTAAAAAGATAAAACATGACATTTTTTTTAAATTAAAAAATAAAGAAAGAAAAAAATAAAATCCCAAGACTAAGTCAGCTACTGTCAACGATTTGATGGACACCCTTCCAAAGCTTTCTCTATAAAATATGGATATATATGTATGACCATATATGTATATAATTTGCACATAAATGGGATCAAAATATACATGCTGTTTTACAAGCTGTTTTTTTCAACAATATGCCAAAAAGATTTTTTAAGACAGTGTACAGACAGATACACACACACACACAATCTTATCATAATCTTATTTAAGAATCATGTAGTAATTTATCGTGTAGTATTTTTAACTAGTGTTCTATTGATAGAGAACTAGATTTCTTCTACTTTTCACTACTGTAAATATTACTGCCTTTGTCTTTGATGACATGTCTTTGTACATACACCTTTACATACCGGTTTGAGTTCTTTGAAAAGATTTCTAGACATGGGATTGCTAAGTAGAAGGGTAGTGCATGTAAATTTTGATGTAGTCAGATTTCCCTCCAGAAAGGCACAGTTTATAGCTCCATGAGTGCTAGTTGTATGCTTTTAAAGGAGATGGGATTACATGGTTGGAACCAAAATGCTTGAACCCTCCATGGCAGTTAATGATACAAAAGAAAAAGTTAATGATGATCTAAAATGATTCCATAGAGCCAATCAGTGGTGTGGTGGTTAAACAGCTGGATCCCATATGATATGACCGACTTCCGAGTTCTAGTCCTGAACCCAGCAGCTTGGAAAACTTTCCAGGTGTGTGAGTGAGCGTGCCCAAATCTCAAACAAGAAATGGAAGAGAAGGTATTATGGCATGGCTATTCACCCTAGAGTGATTTTTCCCCTTTTCTTCTCTCTTTCTGTCTCTTTGTAGCAAACACATGCACCTTATAAAAACTTTAAAATAAAAACTTTAAAAGATACCATAATTACTGTAACTATCTAGAAGAAAAATTGCTGTGAGGAATTTGAACTTCTGCACTGGCAGTGAGGTAACAACATGAGAAAAGAGACCAGACTATTTCAAATATTAGCTTCTGATAGTATCATCTCCTTTGGTTCAAATAAGTTATAAGGTTCCGCTTATTGGCAAGTTTAAGAATAAAAATTAATGAACATGTAGATAGCAGCCTTGTGCATGTCACCATAAGTCAAACTGTCAAGGATGCACTGCAATTTTCATATATCAGCACCCACTCTGTTTAAAGACTAAGTGTTGAGGATACTGAAAAAACACCACCAAGACCTGAGTTATCTGGAAAAGTCAAGTCTCAAAATTCTACATGTAACTCTTTCTATTTATCTACCTATTATCTGTTATTTATCTATCGCACACAAATCTATATTGCATACCAGTCATCCATTAATTCCACAGACATTGACAAGTATCATCCCCTGGTGGTGTTTAGTAAAAAGGATGCAGAATCTAAGAAGATACTTAGCATATGGAAAATGACATTGCACAAAGCCTGTAACTCTTCAGAGGCGCACTTAAAGCTCACCTTCATACACTTTACAACTCAAATAAAGACCTACATTATCCAATAATAGATTGTCTAAGCTAACAAAGAAAGCATAAGTGGAAAACTACTCATGCAAATGCTTGTCTTAGGCTAGCTTCTGGAGAAGTAGAGCCTAACATGATGATTTTGAGTACGTGTTTTATTCAGAAGAAAGCTATGAGGAAGTGAGAGAGGCAGGAAATGAAGAAAGCAGAGATGTGGTTTAAGTTGAAGGTGAACAGTAGCATGGTCTACCAGGAGGCTCAGAAGATTGAGCAGTACCACAAAACATTATCTTGAAGGAAGGGACATGGACTTTCGCATCCCAGTACCAGTCATTCATTGTATGCGAAGTATTCTAGGAGCATCTGCCCCGTATTTCTAGATAAGGTGCTCACATTGGGTGGAGACAGTCCTTAGAGAAACATGCCACAGCGAGCTATAGCCAGGCAGCACTCACAGCAGCTGGAGATAATTTGCTGGCTGCTAAGGAGGCATCAAAGCTACCTGTTACAGCCCATCCCTAGGACTGCTCAGATCCACTTCCTTTCTTATTAACGTCATTTTATTCACCCATTCCTTCTCCATGATTCTGACTCATCATAATTTCTGGGTACACTTAGGAAAAAAGGGTCAGTCAGGCAAACCGTGGCCTGACTATGGGCCCAGTGTGTCAACAGCGATAGCTAATTTTGTATTCATCATCTCTCTCCATTATTAGCCAGTTGACCAGTGCGCCTCCAGCTCACCAGCACTTCCGCTTGTACAAGTGGCTTGCCTAGTGTGAGAGTTATTTCCTTAACCTCTAGCTACTGTTCCTTTCTGAGACCTTGAATGCAGAATCTGAAATGCAGCAGGAGAGCATAAGATATGCTTCAGAGGCTCTCCTGAATGAATGCCAGACTCATTTCTTCCAGCCGTCCGCACCCCACCATTTGTAGCAGCCATCTTCTATGCCCATAGCTATTAAGGTGATCACCCCTGCTGGTAGAGCAAATCCTCCCCTTGACTATATGTCTATAGACGATAGCTTTAAGTCCAGTGGGACACTCACTCGGTCCCCTAGTCTTCTCTAGGTGGTAGCAACTACCTCAGAAGAATGAAACCACTAGACTCACAGAGTGTGAAGGTGCAGGCAGGAGAAGCACAGATTGCTATCACTGGGAGTGGCGTGGAGAGGGGCACCACTCCAGCTTCCGCCCTTTGATTACCAGGCCAATGTATACAACCCCATGGGGAACAGAACCCTATAAATACCTCATTGTCTGGATCCTAAAGTCCCCGATAGAATGGTTCCTGAAAGATACATAGGAGAAATAATCCTGGTAGCTGGGGAATGGAAACACCATTCTGGTAAAAGGATTCTGCAGCAGGCATCAACAGCTCTCAGACATTGTTCAAGATTTTAGATAGCATCTTCAAGATTTTATATAGCATCTTAGTATTAATGACCAATTTAGTTCCATTCTTAAAAGTGACAATTCAAAACTAACTTCAGCATTTAATTTTTATTAATTCACTCAGTATTTTTTTTTTATTTAAAAAAATTTTTTGAGAGATTTTTGCGATAGGGTGCATGTGCTCACCAGAGAGATAGAGACAGAAAGCAAGAAATCACCACCTCCAGAGGGGATGGCCATGCCACAGTATCTTCCCCTTCATTCTCATCTCAGGATCCGAGGCATAGACACACACACATACACCCAGCATGAGATTTAAGCTGCCAGGTCCTCCGAAACTCAAATCGTGGCCGACTACATGAGAGTACTGCGACGTAACCATTATGCCATCTGCTGGTCCCCAATATTTCTTTTTAAAAAAAGAATTATTTTATTTATTTATTTATTTCAATTTGACCAGAGAAAGACAGAATGTGTGTGTGTGTGTGTGTGAAAGAAAGAGAGAGAGAGAGAGAGAGAGAGAGAGAGAGAGAGAGAGAGAAAGCAAGATACTAGGTCCAGAACTAGAACTGCGGTCAGCCATGTGAGAGTCCAGCACCCTCAACCACCATGCCACCTGCCAGCCCCACTAATATTTCTTAAATATCTATTATTGACCAAGCATCTATTCTAAGCACTAGGAATCCAGTAATGAAAAAAGAATAGCCTCTTGACAAAGAGTTGATATAAAAAGAAAGAGATTATTAACATGCAATGTGATAGTAGCCACAACAGTAGCGTGAAGTAACATTTGAACTCGAATTTGATAGTTAAATAGATATTTTTCAGGTGGGAAAGGAGGATTATGAACAGCAGGAAATGCCAAGTAGTAAATGTTATGTCCTTTGCTAAAGAAAAACATTTTAATGATGGGGCAGGAGTAGAGGCTGCCTATATATTCACATTTCCCCAAATGTGTACCATGGTACAGAACCCCTGGGAGATGCTCTTGGGAGGAAAGCTACTATAGTCAAATACGTTAGAGAAATTCAACATATTACTGGTTCATAACTGCTTATACACAACTCCCAAATCCAAATAACCCTGAAAACCAAACAAGTTTGTAATTCATCAGGCTTGAACAAAACTTTACCTGAACCAATGTGAGGCTATTTATAGTCTTTATTAATATCACTGAATGTGGATGGTCATATAGTTTGGCACAGAAATAATAGTGTGTTTGATTGCTGAGAAGTGTTGTGTAATCACTAGCATATGGACCTGATTACCTTTCTAAGCATCAGAAAGATTCTGAATTCTGAATGAATTTAGTCACAAAGATTTTTGTATAAAGTTACCTACACATTCTTTTTGTAGAGAGTAACAATGTATATTAACCAGTTTCTAAGAAGTTCTTTAGTAAAGAAGTTAGAGGTTTTGTTCTTAGTATTTCCACATAGATTTAACTTTTCAACATTTAATCTTTCTTCTGTTCACAAAACATCCCAAGAAAAATGAAATTACTATTCCAAGGAATGCATTTTAGGAAATAATATTTAGTAAAGCATTATTCACTGAGTAGTCAGTTGAAGTCTGAGTAAAGGAAAACGATTGTATTGTTTTTCAGGATAAATCTGTTTTCAATGAGAATAGCAAACTGGTATACATACATTTCTGTTGTAGCGAATTTTGCTGTCATGTAAGCAAGAAAGAATATAAGCTTGAACTAAGGCCTTACAAATTGCATAAATCGAAGTGGAGAGATCCAAATGTGAGGTCCACTGCAAGAAGAATTGATAGCTTTCAGATTTGTCGAGATACGGGGAGAAAAGAAAAAGGGAGAATTTATTATGATTCTACATCTTCTAAATGGAGAGAATGGATGAATGGTAATTTTACCAACTGGAAAAGGAATATGGGAGAATCAACCAGTGCATAGGGAAAGACGACTAACAAGATATAAAATTCCAAGTCCTGGTAAAGTATAGATGCAGATAAATATTGGTCTACAGATAAGGATTTAGGATCTATCTACAACTAGCACGAGAGACCATAAGAGCTGAAAAAGTCACCCCCAGAAGATATGTAGAGGTATAAGATCAAGAGTAGTATCTTAGTAAAACATTAGCATTTAAGAAAGCAGACCAGAGAAGGAAAATTCAAATAAGGCGAAAGAGGCAAAAGCATACTGAGAAAGGAGTTAGGAGAAGCAGAGAGAGCTTCAGGGTTTGGCCATGGTCTCCACTACTTAAGACAAGAGACAAGAGACCTGAGAATAGGCCAGGGCCTAGACAATGATCAGGTTATAGGTCACTGATGACATGGCCAAGAGCTGACCCTTTGTTGTGGTTGACATGAAAACTATACTCCAGTAGGTAGTGTGTTAGTGTTAGACTTTCATAATACATACCTCAGACTGGATGGCTTAAATAATAGAAATGTATTTTTTCATAGTTCAGGAGCCGGGAAGTACTCGATCAAAGTCTGACAAGGTTCTTTATAATGAGGGTTCTCTACCTGGCTTTCAGAAGGCCACCTTCTTGCTGTGTCCTCACAAGGCCTTCTTCTGAGTGTACATGAGGAAGTGATGCTCCCTTTCCCTTTTATTATAAGGCCACCCATCCTACGGGGTTAGGACCACCTTTTGACCTCATTGGATATTAATTACCACCTAAAAACTCTGTCTCTGAATGTAACCACATTGAAGGTTAGAGCTTCACCATATGGATTTGGGGAAGGACACAGATGAGTCAACAGCCAGGAGTGAGGAAGTTGCTGACAATGCTAAAACGGTCAGGAGTGGGGGAGGAAAGGAAAGATATTCTCTACTGTGAATATTTAAATTTAACTCTTTAAGACAATGTGGACCTTGTCATTCTCGAAGGCGAAGGAAAGATAGCATGGAGAGAGGTTGAAGATGCAGAGGAGAATTGATGAAAAGCCCCACAGGGGTGCCAAGTGGGAAGTGGGATGCAACGTGAGATGGGAATAATTAGCTGTGGAAGACAAAAGTGAGAACAATTTCTGAGAGAGGAAGGAAGACATAAATGTGCGTCTTGTTCTAGTTTGGTTTGGAAGTGAGGTAGACAGATCAAATTGGTTCATGTCCAACAACATTAGTTTCCTTGAAATTGATATAAAACCAGACCTAAAATGTACTCAAACAAGCCAGTAGGTCATATTTATGTTTTTCTTTTGTGTTTTGAATGGCCTACTACTTCATTTCAAAACAATGAAGAGAGTGTGTTCCTAGGATGTGGCAGCAATTCGACTGGGTTACGCATCCACAGGTATCTGTCACTTAAACATTAAAATTGAATTCTCATCAACCTATAAGAGAGATAGAGAATTATGACAATTAAAAAGTTACCCCCATTACCCAGTGTGCATTCAGGCCAACCCAGGGATCTGAATCAATGGTTGGCCTTATGGCTTCCAGCACTGCATTTTAGTTTGCTACTTACCATGACACTAGGTTGGTCCCATTGCTACCACCTTTGAGAAGAGAGAGTAGAAAACAAAATTTCCTGTCCTCAAATCCACCAAGTATCCTAAACTTACTTCATATCTCAATGATTGATCACATCTGAATGGGCAGTACACCATCTGCCCCATGCTCATCCTCAGAGGGTGGCGAGCTTGCCAGATAGCCAGTCCATCAGCAAGAACAAGCCTTAGCACAATACTGCACATGAGGATGGAAAAACACCCGAGCAGCTATACATGGTGTCATAAAAGGAGGGACCTTTAAGCAGAAAAATGACAGGATGGTTGAAAGTGTTTAAAGGATTCTGTGGAGCATTCCTTTTAGTCATGTGTCTCCCTATACAGCCGGGAAACAAAGACCCAGCTCTTTCCTTTTTCATTCGGCTCATCACCCAGCCAACATTTACTGCACAACCACCATTTGCCAGGCACAGTGTGAGGCCCTGGAAAATACAACAGCAATGAGGTGGGCGATATTGCCAACCTTTCAGCTCTCATAGCAGGCACCGCTGTTGTTAAATGAGCAATTCTAACTGTGGTGTCAGGCTGTTGGCATGGTGGTTAAGGCTCTAGAGTACTACATGGCTGACTATGGTTCAAGTCCTGGACCTGGTAGTTTACTTTCTCATTCTCTCTTTCTCTCTTTCTTTCTTTCTGTCTTTCTCTGGTCAAATTGAAGAATAATGATAATAAATTAAATTAAATAATTTTTAAAAATAAGCAATTCCAACCAAGTGAGGTGTGCTCAGGACGAGTGTTATGAAAGTATAGAACAGAGGGATTTAAATAGGATGTGGCACTTAGAATCCACAAAATAAACAATAGTTAATATAACAAAGACAAGGTGGAAGACATTCCAGGAAATAGGAGAGCAAGAAGAAATAGTGGCCCAGAGTTGTGAACAAGAACAGAAAGAGTTCAGTACACTTGAGAAGGAAATCCAAACCAAAACAAGTAACAAAAACATCTGGGCCTGATTGATAGAGAAAACAAGCAAAGCCAAGATAGGAAAAGTTAGCAATGACCAAGTCAAAGACGACCCTCCTACTCCAATTGAGGTCTTTGAACCACATTGCATGGACAGGATGGAGTCAGATGTGTAGGATAAGAGTAAAATTGAGGAAAATCATCGAGATTCAGCAAGTAAGATAGATTTGAATGAGTCTGTACAGATGACAGTACAGAGGTAGGATGGGTATGGGATTGTGATGCAGAGCACGTAAGAACAAGCAGGTGTGGCCCATTTAACGTGTACAGATCAAGGTTCGACATCACCAATGAAGCTTCCTCTCGACCTCTGGCCATTCTCATGGAATCTGACAGGTCTGTACTGAGAGGGGTACTATTAACCACCTGCTGCTACAATATCTGCCTTCACCCTTTCATTGTGTGGTTTTGGTGGCCAGCTGCTACTAGGGTTTTATTTTTCTCGTGTGCATGTTAAAATCTGTTTTGTACTACTGAGGAATTTGGTTTGGCTCATAGAGACTGACTCTAAAGCAGAGGTTTGGGAGCAACCAAGCTTAACTCACCCAGGGCCATCACACAGAGTGATCAATTACCCAGCCAGCCAATAGGAATAAATGTGATTAGGAGGAAGCACACGACCGGGAGCCTGGTTCTGAACTTGAGCCTTGGTGAGGCAAAAGTGACAGATGCCACTGCTTTCTGCCAAAGACCTACTCCAACCCCATTAGTGCATTGTGTAAGGATGAGCATGCAAGAATCACAATAAAAACAAAGGCAGCCTGTGGGGCCAGGCCTGGTGACTCAGGCAACAGGGTCACCCGTGGACTAGTGCACCGCTTTGCTCACGGGGGGATTGGCAAGCATCTGGCCTAGTCGGACCTCACTGCCTCCAGTCCCTCTGTACCCGAGTATGTCAGTGACCAAGGACCTGCTATTGGTATCGAAGGATAAGAAAAGGCAGGGATCAGCCGTAGCAACAGAGGCCTTGCAGACAAGTGAATCCCAGGAATGGAACTACCAGAGTTGATTCTGTTACTCATCTGAGGCTGGAAGAGGCAAGCCCATCTAAATCTGCAAATGTTTAAACAGAGATTTTGAGCGCATTGGTTTGCCATGAATAAGATGGATATGAAAAGCAACTTCATGTTTGGCCACTTTGAAATTTCCTACCACGTATCACTGAGGCCGACTGGATAGTGGGCAGTACCTTACCATGTAGCTTCTTCCCAGAAAACCTGGGCCTGGGAGTTTCTAAAGTCTGAGTGGAATGCTTTCATCCTCCATAACTGTTATTAACATGTGGTTAGCACTTTGTAGTCCACTTGCATGGGTATTTTGGCCACAAAAGAGGACAGATGGCACGACACTGCTGAAATGTTCTCCAGGTTTCACCTACCTCGGCTTCATGCTTATGAGCTCCGGACCAGGGGTGTGCAGAGGAGTTTGCTGTGCTTCTGTGACATTCTGGGAGGTGTTGGGAAGCAGTTCTGGGATCCCAGCACGGGCACCTGTGGAGGGGCTGGGGTCTAGACCCACATAGGATCTTTGGAAGGCACTGCTACGCCAGACCTGCCTGCCACAGCAACTGGAAGCACCTGGTTCCTGGGTCCAGTCAAAGGGAGTGCTCTCCGGCACTGGACACCTGCATGGACACCTGCGCCCAGCCATCGGGGAGCAGGGGGTTCCTCTGGCTGGAGCTGAGCCTGCTGGGAAGGAGCCTGTGAGCCAAAGGCTGCTTGGCTAGTTGCCCATGCTGCCGGCATTCCTCCCTCAAGCTAAGCTCATTCTCTCTTTCCTATCAGCACTGCCATGCAGCAAGAGATACCAGAGAGAGAACAATCAATCCACTGATAGGAGAGCAAGGACATTAGAGTCACCAGGAATTACGCAGAGGTGTGATTGCATGACCCAGTAAGGAGGCTGAAGGCAGAACAGATAACAGCTGAGTGAACGCGCCATGCCAGGGACCCCAGGGAATGCCCACCACGTGGTTCCAGGAGAGGCCCACTCTGACCTAAAGAGGAGGCCAGCAGGGATGTGGGGTTTCCTGCAGAGGGCAAGGGCTTGTAACAATGCTGATAAGGAGGCCTATGACTGAAGGGCAGGGAGGGTCATTTAGTCTAGGCCTCAAATTTAGACTTTTGATATTATCTCCAAATGAGCTTATTTATTTAGTCACTGAGCTAGAGTGACCGGATTGAAAGAAAATGTCAATATTTTCACAGTGAGAAGTCCTAGCTATCCTGTGGGTAGCATATTTTATTTCTTGAAATTATTAATTTGCTAAATGTAAACATTTGAAATGAACCACAGTGCTTACCACATTCTTTTGCTGTATCTCATGTTTTAATAAACTTGAGGTTTTAAGTAACCAACTGAAGTCTCTTTTGAGTTCTGAGAGATATTGATTCTTGCTCTCTCCCACTCCTCAGACAAAACTTAGTCCCTCATCATTGTATTCACTATCAAGACAACATGAAGGCACTTCAAAAAGTTTGTGGAAAAACAGACTCAAAGTACAAGTTTACTTGGTGCAAAAAAAAAAAAAAAATTAAAATCCATGCACAGTTTTTTAAAAATAATATGCATTTCCTAGGAACTTTTTGAAAATCCTGCTTATGTATCAATAATTTAGAATGAGGTAATTAATGCTTAGTTGTAGAATCTACAAACATCAACCTGTGACCAGCTTAGTGCAAAGCTGAACGTACCCTTATATGGCACAGTGGGAAGATCAGTGGAAAGAAAACAAACACATCTGGGCTGGCCCTGGCTTTGCCAGCTCACCAGATGTTTGTCTGGATGGGGGCTTTATGCTCCCCTGCCTTCAGTCTTGTCCCCTACGAGACATCACAGCACAGGATCACAGTGACTGTGGAAGCTCGGCGTGCGGTCGTTCGCACCCTTCTTCCATGTCTGGGACTCACTTTTCGGTTAGGAGCAGATCCCTTTTAGCTTAGATCTCCTTCTGTTTTCATAGATCATATGTTTTGTCTATTCTCATGAACACTAGAAATACTAAAAGAAAATCTACATATTGCCCTGATGGCAGTGATGTTTTTTCTCAGTGTCATTCTTTCTTTGTTCCCTAAAGGCAGATCCTGATCTATGGAATTAAAACCGTGGCCCAGAGGGCAAACACAGAAACAGCCCTCTGCTGCTGGGCAATTACAGGGAAGCCAGAAACTGTTTCTGCTGTAAAACATGTCCTTGTCCTTGCCACCTGACCTTACCCAGAAAAATTCTGGCAGTCCTCAAGGCCCAACCCAGACGTCCCCTTCTGTTGTTCGGCCTTTAGGGGCCTCCC
The DNA here is from genome assembly GCA_026018925.1 of Tupaia tana. Lineage (NCBI taxonomy): Eukaryota > Metazoa > Chordata > Mammalia > Scandentia > Tupaiidae > Tupaia > Tupaia tana. Next base: position 116,177,932 of record JAKSZU010000003.1, read on the forward strand.
TGTCCAGTATGACTGGCCTCCTCTGCACATGGAGCTCTCCATCAGGCATCCGTGGTTGATGGCCACTGACACGCGTGTGCTCACTGTGCTGTAGACGTGTACCTTGGAGAAGGGACCAAGACTCCTCTTGGTTTCCGAGACACCACCTTCTCCTTCTTCCCTCCTCTCAGACTGCTCTCCTACTGCATTTCCCCTCTAAGTGCGGATGTCTAGAGTAGCACAGACCAAGAAAGACAGAATGCAAACCACAGGTGAGAGCCATACATGTCGTTTTAAATTCACTAAGTGTTCCTGCTTCATTAGGATAGAAAGTTAGCCAGGGTGCTGGGACAGGCCAGCAGCCTGGCGGTTATGGCAGCCAAAGCTCATTTGTCCAACAGTGTGGTTTGAGTCCCAAACCTGGTGGCTAGGAAAACATACATGCCAGGTGCATGTCTTGAGTGCCCCAAATCTCCAAAAGAAAGAAAAATGTAGGAATGCAGAAAAGATTTGTGGTGTGTCCCTCTGCCACCAGAGGTGCTTTCTCCCTTTCCTTCTCTCTCTTTCTCTGGTCATCACATACAGGATGTAACAAACTTTCATACAACAATAAACAAATAACTTATTGTTAGCAGATAAAAGAGAAAGAACACTTTATGTTTGTAGGTTCAACACTGAAAAGTCAAGCTAGGTTGTAAATTATACACACACACACACACACACACACACACACACACATATATATATATATATATATATATATATATTCTTTTTTTTTTTTAAGAATATAGGTGTTGGAGCCAGCAGGTGATATGTTGGTTAAGGGGATTGGACTCCCACATGGCTGACCGCAGTTCGCAGTTCGAGTCTCAGACCTGGCAGCTTGCTTTCTCACTTTCCTTCTCTCTCTCTCTGTCTCTCTCTGGTCAAGTTCAAAAAATAAAAAATAAAATAATGACAATGAATAAAATTAAACAAATAATAATTCTTAAAAAAATAATACAGGTGTTAATGAAAAATGCTATGTGTAAGTGGTTAGAATAAAGGAGACATTTCAGATGTGGAAAATATATGAGTGAGGAGAGACAACTGATTGCAACAGAGGGACATATATAATTTACTGACATAAAAGACACTCACTGAATAAAGCCAGACCTTTCCACTCTTGTGTTTATAAAAGAGGGTAGAAGCCAGAAATGGACATATGGTGTCCCTGGGGAGGAAAGAAGACAGATGCAAAAGAGGTTATGTTCTTGCCACAACAGGTGATCAAGAAATTTATAATTTTTGAATTAATAGCTAAGACAACTCCAAGGCCAGAGAGAAAACTATTGCAGCATTTTGAAGGCAGTGACAAAAGAAAAAAAGAGTATCAATGTGTATGTGAAAAAGTTGAAGCTTAACACCTGGAAATATCCTCGTTCCCTTAAACCTGTAGACTCAACTGACTTTGTAGAAGGTGTCTCTAGGGGTTGTAGGGCCTCACAGGCCTTCGGTTTCTCCAGTCAGGACAGCCGAGGCAACTCCTAAAGGTCTTGAAGACCAGCCAAACGCTCATTTGGCTACAATTAGGGAGAGCGAGGGAAGGTTAGAGTGAGACTGTCCTGGGGTTTAGGAAGGATTGAAAAGACAAACAAGAGAGAAGGGGCTGGAGAAAGGAGACCCGCCCACCCCAGGAAGAAGGTGACCAATGGTGAAAGTGGAACACTTAGCTCCTCGTGGTTCCCAGGCACGAAAAGAACAAAATAAAATAAACATGCCTGCATTGTACATTATTTGTAAGAATAACAATATATGAGGTTTATGGCAATCAATTAACCAAAATGTTTACTACAGCCCTTCTAGAAACATTCTGTAGTTTTAAAAATACAGTTGTCCCTTGGTATATGTGAGAGATTGGTTCCAGGACCCCCGTGGATACCAAAATCTGCAGATGTTCAAACCTCTTACATAAAATGGGTTAGTATCAGCATGTGACCTAGTATTTCTTCCCATATACTTTTAATCTTCTCTAGATTATTTATAAATAATCTTAGCATCAGACTTCCTTAGCATCTCCATTTTAGAGAGCCAGCTCTTGCCCTGTCTTATCTCAACTGGTGTGGCTAGACTGTATACACGATCGATAGAATCCACAGGTGCTGAAACCCCAGATATGAGGGCCGACTCTTCCTAAGGCTGCCTGAGACGTTGCAGATCCTTAGCCAAGGTGAGGGTTTGATTCCTTCAATCTTCAGACTAACTCTATGAGCACAGCCTTCCATTTATTCCAGATGCAAAATAAATTTCATTCTTGCCTAAGAACAATTTAAAAGAAATAATTCGGAGACTGCCCCTCTCTGTAGTGCTCACAGAGATGGGTTATCCCGGACTCAGCCCACCTTCAGAATTGTGGATCTGGTGGGTTGTGCCTTCTGACCACACACATCATGATGATGCACAGGGTAAGGAGAGCTACACCCGCTGGAGTAGTTTCAGGTAAACAAGCACGGATTTAGGTAGAGGGAGGGAAAGACGATTTAGAGGGAGGGAAAGATGCTTCAATTGATCTTTCCTTTGACCCAACTCAAACAGGTACTGCCTGAGAGAATAGCAATGCTATACACTTCCTACTTCTACAGTAGCTCTTCATCCTTTAATTGTTTGAACTGGCAGAGGAACTTTTAAAGTCCAGTTCCTCAGTCCTCATCCAGAATCTCAGAAGGCCTAGGGCTAGGGTCTGTATTCTCACAGACTACCCTGACGTGATTCTGACACTAGGCCACGTTTGTGAACAGAAATGAAGTCATGGGAACAAACCGAGAATAATGTTAACTTCATTGAAATTAGAAAAAAAAGTTTTCTTCAGTTTTGCATGTATCACAGTTAGCAAAGAGGAAGGTAACAACTGATACCTCTCAGCTGCTTAGTTTGCTGGAGGCACTGAGCTAAGCACTTTATGTAGATTACCTCTTTAATCATGATGATAAACGAGTGAGGGACCAGCTATTATCTCTCTTTTACCAGTGACGAAACTAAAGCTCAGAGAAGTTGAATAATTTGGCCAAGGCTAGCCATTAGTTATATCTGAAATATCCTAGGGAACATAAATAAAATCTACAAGGAGCCTAGAAAAGTACTTAGGAAATTGAGACTCACTCTCCTGCCCGTTTCTTAGTTTTTGAGGCAATTCCTAAACTGCAGTTATTTAACCTAAGCTAAGTTTGGAGTTCTCCATTTGTAATGTGGGTGTGGACTGACCTCATTCTCCGGTAAAGGCTTGCTTACTTGACAGTTCAGAGGTGGGGAGGGTGTCCTTTACAGTGTTTAGAAAATGCTTACGTAAAAATCTGGTGTGAAGTCAAGTAAATTGAATCTGAGAACAAACTCAGTTTAACTTAAACTAAAAGAAACAAACCATTGACACTATTTGGAAACCAGTCACACTTTGGAAATATTCTGATGACTTTCAAAAAAAGGACAGCAGAACCAATCCTGAGTTGACCAAGTGCATGTTTGTCCTGTTAGATGTAAGTGGGTTCTAAAGGCTTGAAAACAAATATTTCTTAGCTGAGAACTGTCCTTGGGGAGTTGTCTTGGCAATGGGATGATTTCCTAATGTAGCCCCAAATCTGAAAGCTATAAATAAATCTTGTCTTAATACCACCAAGCATTCGTTTGTAAAGGTTCAATAGGTGCTATTTACTGAGGGCCAAGTCCCCAAGCGCTCACAAATGTAGCATTGACCTCTCGATGGCAACTCCTCTAGTTCACCAGATCCCACGTCACGATGCTGGAAAGCCATCTTTGCAGCTTGAGCATAGTCATTGAATGCTTGTGATAGTCCACTTCAGAGAAAAGTCAGACACTAAAATTACTAGGAAGCTTCTTATGGATAGCTGAATTCTTTTTTTTTTTTTTTTGGAGAGGTTTTTGCTATAGGGCGCGTGCGCTCGCCAGACAGACAGAGAGAGACAGAGAGATAGAAAGCAGGAAATCACCCCCCAGGGGGGATGGCCACGCCGCAATCCCTTCTCCTCCATTCTCCTCTCGGGATCTTGGGCACGCACGCACACGCGCCCGGCGTGAGTTTAAGCCGCCGGGTCCGGAACTCGAACCACGGTTGACTACGTGGGAGTCCAGCGACATAGCCATTACGCTAACTGCTGGTCCCAAGGATAGCTGAATTCTTTAGGTAGACAAAAGTAGTCCAATAAACACCAGACTAATAAAGAATGATACTTTGGCTAAACTAAAGTTGGCCAGAAGTCTTTCTGGAGTATCTCTCAGTCTTCAAATGTTGAAATCTGAGTATCCATCTTCAGGAAGTAGACCAAGGGTGACTCTCCTAACTATGATGAGTATTCCTATGTAAATAAAATAAATACATGTTCACTCAGTCCCAAGTGACCAATGTAAATGCCAGGGACATTTAATATTATGAATGGTATAATTTTTGTAACATGTAGAGAAATATAAAGTCTTGGAATTGAGCAAATATGATGTGTTTTAATTCTGAATTCTCTCTCTTAAGATGTCTATGTTTATGGCAAGTTATTGCTCTAATGACCAGTTATTTTATGTGTGAAAATGGAGACACTAATGTAGGATATTGAAAGGTTCCATGTCTGGTGAGTAGTACAGGCTCAATTAACATCAATTACCTTCTGTGGTTTCTTGAAATGTGCATTTTCCTTTTTAACAACACCACTGTCTGTCACCAAAGCCTGATACCACCACTGAGGTATTTAGCAAAAAGAATTCCATGTGTTTCTGAGATTTGGGGGTTTTGGAAATAGTAATAGAACTAAAGGAGGTGATGAATTTGAATGGTCCTGAGCAAAAAATATTCTTTACAAAAGCTTCCCTCTTCATTTTCTCCCCTCTCAAATTATTCAGAAGATTTGGTTTTGGTTAAAAGATAACACTTGGAATTTTTCTTTAACATTTAATGTTTAGTTGATGTTGATCCATTTTTAAAGTTATTTCTGGGATAAATATATCTATATTTTCTCAAGTGTTTTTAAATAAGTGTGATTTATTTTGCTTCCTCACAACAACTTTTAACATATGTTATTCAACTTTGCTTTCACAGTTCATCTTCTTCTGAGAAAGAAAGAAATAAAAGTTATCTTACGACTAAGACAAGACAGGGAAAACTTCCACTCTAGGAAAATAATATTAGATTTGACATAAATTAGACACTTGCCAGTAACTCAACCACACCTGTCAAATAAGACGTTAAAATATGAAATAGAATATTAACAAAAGTCGACTTTGCTAGGGACTGTGCTTGAGATTTAACTATGTTGTAACCAAAAGGAAAGGGAGTTAGAAGGCAGATGCATTTTAGCTGGAGAAGCAAATATTCATGCCATGAGAGATTAACCACCAGAATTTTCACTGTACCTTCTCCCCTAAGTAACCTTAGAAAATATAAAAAGAAAATGTTAGTCTTTTCTCTGAAAAAAAAAAAAAAGTTTTGTTTATAGTATTCTTATTTAGCGACACCCTTTAAAAGTTATAGAATGCAAAAAAAAGGAGAAATTCAAGTAAAAATACAAAAGGAAAACAATCACAACACAACATACCTCTGTGATTATATCTGCACTGTGGGCTTAGCTAAGAGGGGCATGAAACCCGGGCAAACCCAGAGCTTTTCAGGTCATCGTATTCCAAACATACATTATATTGCTTCTCAATTGTGCTTGGCTCCCTGGGACACACATACCATGTTTCTCAAAGCTTCATGTGCATAGGAATCACCTGGGGATTGTGTTAATATGCAGATTCTGATTCCGTATGCCCAGGGTGGGACCCAAGCTCTTGCATCTCTAATCAGCTCCCAGGTGATGCAGAGGCTGGTGGTTGCTGGACCACACTCCCAGCAACAAGAGTAGAAACGGCACTACTGGCTTGTGCCTGTTATTACAACCTCTTCTAGAATTTCTCTGCAAAGCTCCAAATAACAAACAAAGCATTCTCAAACACAGATAGGCCTGTGTTTATAAATAAGGCTTAATACTAACATAGGGAGAAAAATGAATTATTCATTTATTTTTCTCTTTGTATCTACAAATATATGACCCTCAGATATAGGAGGATGGTTGCTAAAGTAGGTTAAATACTTTGTACTGGGATGTCTAAGACCTTTGAGTTTTTATATCAGCCATGTGTACAATGACTGGTGTTTTTTCTTTTTTGAAATTTTTGATTTTTTGCCATAAGGCATGTACTTGTCAGAGACAGACAGAGAAAGATAGTGAAAGGGAAAGTGAGACATCACATCCCACCCCAGGAGGGTGACACGACCACAATTCCTTATCTTCCATTTTCCTCCTGGGATTTTGGGCATGCATGCACCCAGCATTACTTTCAAGCATTTAGGTCTAGGACTTGAACCATGGTCAGCCACGTGTGAGTCCAATGCCTTAACCACCACACCACCTGCTGGTCCCTAAGTCTGCCATTTTTTTTTTTTTCTTGCCAGATTTCCCTCCTTGTTTTGAATGACAAACCAGATTTGCTTTAAAAATATAAGGTAAAAGCTACAGTAATGTTGACTTTAAAGAAACATTGGAATTTACTGATATAAAGCCTTTGTCCCTCTTTGGAAGGAGATACATAAACAGATAACAACACTTTTGAAAAACAACCTGGTAATATTTCTTAGATGCATAATAGGTTTTACCCTTGAGACTGGCAGATGGCATAATGTTTACATTGCTGGACTCCCATGTAGTTGACCGTGGTTCAAGTCCTGGACCCAGTGGCTTAAAGCTCATGCTGGGTGTTTGTGTGTAAGTGCTCAAAATTCTGAGAGGAGAATGGAGGAGAAGGGATTGCAGCATGGCCATCTCCCCACCCCTCCCACCGGGGGTGATTTCTTGCTTTCCGTCTCTCTTTTTCCCTCTGTCTCTTTGGTATGCAAATGAGCCCTATGGCAAAAATCTCTCTCATAAAAATGGTTTTTAGCCTTTAACTATAACAACGTATATTAAAAAAAAATCCAAAGTAACCAAAGCATAGGGGAACATTTTCTATATAAAAATGTTCTTCACAATAATGCTACTCGTGGCAGAAGTTTGGAAATGGACTAATGTTCTAAAAGCTATGTAATATTTTATTTAAAAAAATCAAATAACCACTTAAAAGAATATTATTTGTTCCTTGAAAAATGTCTTTAAAGTAGTTCTTAAAACATGTATATAACTCACACTATCATGTTGCATAAATTCAGTAAAAGGCAGTATTATGTGGTACATTTTTACAGTTGTTAACAAGAAAAAATACACATGTATACAGACATATGTGATATATACATAACCCACCTGGTAGCAGTATTCATGGACAGTGTTTTCTGGGGTCTCACAGAATGCATTTTGCAAAGCCAAATACGGCAGCCTGGTGTATAACCTATAGACAAAGGGTCAGTAAAGAATGTAGTCAGCGGTCTTTGGAGAATGGTAGTATGTTTTTATTTTTCTTAGAATTTTCCAAACTTTTGCCTAATGTGCATGCTTGCTTCCGTATGTAGAACTAATACAAACAATCATATTAAAAATTACAGAAACAAGCAGATCCAGTAGTTTGTTCTCACATTTTTCTTTGTTGGATCTCCACCTCAAAGTATAAAACTATAAAAATATAAAACATTCTATAAGTCTTGCAATATATTTTTTTTCTTTAAGCAAATTGCAGGAGGTTTTCTTCTTTATAGGTTCCTTTTTTTCCTAAGACACAGGGTAAAAGATTTCCTTTGGGTCATAGTCAAGCAAATCCTTACTGAGAGCCAGGCACACAGCTAAATGAGTGTGCATGGCTGGCCTCAGGTGTGGATAGTGCTACCACTGGACAGTCTAGGAAGAAAGAAGCAATACTCACTGTTTGGAACACTCCCTCTTGGCTTTTCCATTTTACTTCCTTCTTGATTGTGGTGAGTGAGAGGACATGAAAAAAGGATGAGACTCAGGGCAAAAGTGGGCTAAGGAACCTTGTTTGCTATAAGTAAATAAAACACTCTATATGAGAACAGAATTGTTTCTAGCCAAAAGGACAAAATAATTGTTGATAAGGAATTTTAGTTGGAGATGCCTGGTAGTGATATTGTTGCGAGTGTTGGGCTAAAAAACAGATGATATCAAATCTTACTTTACTTCTTACTAGCTGTGAGATCCTAGGTAAGTCCCTGATTCTGAATCTCGATGCCTTTATAAGTTATACAGAATCTCAAAGGAGGGAACATAACACCTCTCTGAGATCATTGTGAGTGTAACGAGAAGCAGTGGTGATCCCCCCTCTACATGTCTTGGGGAGGCAGCAAACATCCTACTTATCCTGCCAGCAGTCTATAATGTAGGACTCAGTGGCAATTAGAAGTGAAAGTGAGTGTGTATGGTTAACAGCCTTTAAGGAAAAAGTCACAGTGAAAACAGAGAGTGAGTAAGTTTTCTGAGGAAAAATAAAGCAGCGGGAGGGCTGAGACCAAGAACTATGTGTTTCCTGGAGGGGATCTTGGGGGAGAAACTGTGGACTAAAAAATATATAATGGATCGTCGTGAAAGGCATGACGTGCTATTGCATAGAAAAGCACATCATGACTTTTCTGATGACCCAATACATTGTTTTTTCACATTTTCAGGAAATCTATTCAAGGAAGAGCCGTGACAGAGGACTAAATTTAAATCCAAGAGAGAGGAAGGCCTAGAATTGAGAAATGTGGAAACTGGTTCCACTCCGCCCACTACAGCACTGCTAATTCAGGGCTAATTTATTTGTTGATCTGAACTCTAGTTTTCTTTCCCATAGAATAGACTGAATCATCTATTAATTCTATTTTAGTTTTACAATTATGTCATGTGTGCCTTTCTGGAACCTGATTTCTAATCATGTTGTTAAGAGAATCATTAAACATATTTAGGATCTTGCGACCAGCAGGTGGCATGGTGGTTAAGGCGCTGGACATTCCCACATGGCCGATCATGGATTGAGTCTCGGACCTGGTGGTTTGCTTTCTCACTTTCTCACTCTCTGCTCAAATTAAAATAAATGAATGAATAAATAAAATTGATAAATAATTCTTAAAAAAATATCTGGGGCCTACCTAGTTAAGTCAGCGAACAATATCTCCCATAGTTAGGCCAGCTAATGTTCTGACTGTAACAGCTTTTCAACCCTGGTGATGTTTCTATCATTAATTCATTTAATGGGAAAAGTTACAAACTCATTTGAATCATGTAGGACTTTTTTTTTAAAGAATGAATTCTTTTTTAATTTTTAATTTATTATTATTTTTAAAAATTTTGCTACAGTCCACGTGCACTCACCAGAGAGAGAGAGAGAGAGAGAGAGAGAGAGAGAGAGAGAGAGGAAAAGTAAGAAAGCAATTTGCCAGGTCTCGGACCTGAATCATGGTCAACCATGTGGGATTCCAGCGCTTTAACCACCACCACATAGGCTGGTTCTAATTGTAGAACATTTTGAGGATACAGTCAAAGACAGCAGAGAGCAGACCTACTAACTTTAAGCTGAAAGTAGTTTGTGTTTTTGAGGAAGGAGGCCATCAGTCATCGAAAGGATTAATGCAGCAGAATAGGCAAAACAGACATTTTGGATTCTTAAATGGAGCAATCCCTTAAGGGACAATGAGGAGAGAAAATATTTGTCCATCCAGGCCGACACAAACTACTAAGATGTTGTACTCTGCAGGCTGGGGCCATGTGGGAGGCCAGGTTAAATTTTCAGTACAATGTAAGAGCCAGGCAAGATGATGTGCACCTGCCATCCCAGAAACTCAAGAAAATGAGTCAGGAGAATGGCAAGCTCAAGGTTGGCCTGGCAACAAAGCAAGACCTGTGAACAAAGAGTCTGGCGTGGGGGACCAGCAGTTAGCGTAATGGCTATGTCGCTGGACTCCCACGTAGTCGACCGCGGTTTGAGCCCCAGACCCGGCGGCTTAAACTGACGCCGGGCGCGTGTGCGTGTGTGCCCAAGATCCCGAGAGGAGAATGGAGGAGAAGGGATTGTGGCGTGGCCATCCCCCTGGGGGGTGATTTCCTGCTTTCTATCTCTCTGTCTCTCTCTGTCTGTCTGGCGAGCGCACGCGCCCTATAGCAAAAACTTCTCCAAAAAAAGAAAAAAAAAAAAAAAAAAAAAAAGAGTCTGGCGTGGTAGCCAGCACCTGTTATTCCAAGTGGGAGGCTGAGGTAGGAAGATCACTGTGTGGCAAGACCTTATATTCAGATACAAAGAAAAAAATTAATGAAAGAAGAAAGAGGTAGAGAGAGAGAGAAATAAAGAAACGAAGGAAAGAAGGTAAGTTTTACCTTGATCAGAGGAGAAGGTCAGGATCAAGGAAGGATTGTGTACAGCCAAGTAGTCCTACACATAGGAAAGAAGCAAGGGAAGTGCTTTAAGAAAGGAAGAGGTGGGAACAGCAGTTGGCGTAATGGCTATGTCGCTGGATTCCCATGTAGTCGACTGGGGTTCGAGGCCCGGACGCGGTGGCTTAAACTCACTCTGGGCATGTATGCATGCATGCCCAAAATCCTGAGAGGAGAATGGAGGACAAGGTATTGTGGCGTGGCCATCCCCCCTGGAGGGTGATTTTTCACTTTCTATCTCTCTGTCTCTCTCTGTCTTTGTGGCAAGTGCATGTACCCTATGGCAAACATCTCTCAAAAAAAAAAAAAAAAAAAATCACACTCTGGGAAATGGCCACAAAGTAATCTCTTAAATAAATAAATAAATAAAATTTAAAAAAGAAAGGGGTAGGGGCCAGCAGATGGCATAGTGGTTACGCCACTGGACTCCCACATGATCTACTGCCACTCAAGTCCTGGACCCAGTGGCTTCATAATCATGCCGGGTGCATGTGCATACGTGCTCAGATCCTGGGAGGAGAATGGAGAAGAAGAGATTGCGGTGTGCTGTGCCCAGCCTCCCTAGGGGATGATTTCTCACTTTCCCTTTCACTGTGTCTGTCTCACTCTCTCCCTGGCAAGTACATACACCCTTAGGCAAAAACCTAAAAGAAAGAAAGAAAGGAAGAAAGGAAGGAAGGGGTGGAAGATTGTGAGTTCGCTGAGGGCAAGGATGCTTTTCTAATACTGTCATGGTCTGGGTTAGGAGTCTACACCACCATGGACATGGTATATAATAACATGAATACTTGTTTAGAGAAAGAAGATGGTCCAGAGTGTACTTTTAGGCCTAAAATGTAAGCATAGTTCCTTAAAGAGAATGGATAGAATTGTGTCTTAAAACTGATAGACATAGACACAAGAAGAGAAAGACTGGGAGAAGTAATGAGGGAAATAATGAGGACGTCTTAAATGATCAGACTAGGTAACCAAGATGAGGCCCCTGAGAGCAGAAGGAAACAAGACTGTAATCACAGATGCACCCCGGGATTTTGTTACACTGGCCATTGTTTGGCCATCTATCTCTGCACTGTTTGGAGGAGACAGACATCTTTGGCAAAAGAAAGGATAATCAAACTCCCAAGAGTCAATTATGCTCCAGGTTGTCTCCATCGGAACAGATCTGAGCTTCCACTGCCTATTTCTTGCTGGTCTCTGTGGATCAGCCTGAGCACTGGGATCAGAGGGCTTTAGGGGGTCAGCAGATGGTGTGGGAGTAAGTCATTAGACTCCCAGAGAGAGGGCTGCAGTTTGAGTTCTGGACCTGGCGGCTCACTTTCTCACCCCCCCACCACCTCCTTCCTGTCCCTCTCCAGTGAGCACACATGCCCCTTAGCAAATTAAAAAAGTATAAAAGCAATAAATAAAATTAAATAAATAATTTTAAAAATTGTTTTTAAAATGTAAAGCACTAGAGCAGAAAGTAAGCAGAGACTATATCCAAGAAGACTTGTTTGCTGCATAGAAACTTTCAAGTGAGTCTACTCTCCATCTCAAAGATCAAGTTATAAACGCCTCAGGCAGCTGTCTCCTGGGTCATCTCACCTGTACCAGGCTACAGCTGGCCAGCAAGAGGAATCTCTTACAATTTAAAAGCTTTATTTTTAACTCACTTTTATATTTAGAATATTGTCATAAAATTTGGCTTAACTCCCCATGTGGCTGACCATGGTTCAAGTCCCAGACCTGGCGGCTTGCTTTCTTATTTTCCTTCTCTCTCTCTTGCTCTGTCCCTCTCTGGTTAAATTAAAAATAAATACATACATAAATAAATAAATAAAGTTAAATAAAATGATTCTTTAAAAAAAGAACATTGTCATAAAATTAATCATTCTTTGGTACTTGAAAATTTAAACAAAATATTAGTTTTATAAACATTTAATTTAAAATATCTTTTGATAATTGTTATTTCATCATACTAACTAAAAAGACTTAAATTATATACATATATATCTCTCTCTATATATGTATATATACACACATTTAACTTAAGGCTTGTAAACTTGATTCAAACTCAAATTCAAATTCAAAACTTGGCATATCCTTACTTTTTAGCAGCACTTAGATGATAGGTGAAATTCAAAATTTAGTTTTATCTTCTTTTTATGTGGGTCTCAAAAAAAAAAAAAAAAAAAAAAAAAAAACAGAAAATTTACTCAATTAAGTCCATAGCTCTGCCCTCCTGATTTCTAAATTTAGCTGCTAGTTTAAGAATAATTTGCATACTCTTGAATAAATGCCACTGAAAGGGGAAAGTGGTTTAGTAAAACTACTTATATGCAGATCCCTTCCTAAAGTGCCCTGTGAATAGCTTTTATTAAGCAAGATTAAAATTGCTCATTATCCCAAAATAACTTCAGTGCATGTGATGTTATAAAAAAAGCATACACCGTAATCAGTTTGACATTTTTGGAATTTCGAAAGGTAATTAGGCTCTCCTTCTTGAAAAAAAAAAAAAAAAAAAGTGCTATTGTGAGCATTCCCAGTGAAGCATAGTTCTCCTTTTCATAGATCTTTAGCTTGCATTAGCTTATCTCTACAGTGACTAATGCTAGTACAAGACCAAATGCAGGGGAATTTGCCTTTAAAGGGCAAATTGATGACACAAGCCAGAAAAATATTTGAGAATAGACACTTGGGACATTTTGTATAGGTGCCATTCACTGGTATGTTCCAACATGGTGTGGTTAAATGCTAGACTTTGGAGTCCAAGATCTCTGGAATCAAATCTAGTCCATGTGCTAGGATATGGCCCTAGAAATCCTTCTTTGCTTCTCATGTCTGTTTTCTCCTCTATAAAAGAAAGATGTGAAATAAAGGGACCATATGTCCCAATTTGCCCTTGAGAACCTCTGTTTAAGCTTGTTGTCAGGTCTAATTATTAATAGTGAGTCTTTTCAGTTCTCAAATGTCCCAGTGTGCATGATAAATTACAAGCTAAGTTTAATGCAAACTCTAGTAGGGTTAGAAGGTTTTATGAGCACAGTTCTTGGTTTAATTAGCATCAGACAGATCCACAGGGCCTTCTCATGCTTGCCTCCCAAAGCTGTGGAAAGAACTACTTGGATATTTTGTACAAAGGGCCTGGCACATGGCACCTAGTAAGTGCTCAGTAAATAGTAGCGACTATTCCTCATTTTGTGCTATTTTACTCACCCTGATAGTATTTTTGATATGTAGTTAAGATGTATTTAGAACATTGGAATTAGTCAAATAGACTAAGAGACAGAACTTTAGGTAATTTTTTTAGTTGACTTATCAAAAATTCATAGATCTAACTGGTCAATGACAGATATATGCTTTTTTAGCTGGAGAGCGTCTATATCTATATCCTGCACCAAATCTTCAAAAGTACATTAGATCTTAAGAAGTAAAGAAACAGACATTTGGGATATATTGAGTGAGGATGTACTCTACAGCAAAAATTGAAAAGTTTGAAGACACAGAAATAGAGAGGACAACTATACATAGCAGAGATAGCACAGGGGGTAAGAAGTGGGGGGCATAGGAAGATAAAAGTGTTCAATAGGCACAGGAATGCAGATAGCTGGGCAAGGGGCTGTGGAAAGGCATACCACAACTGAGGGAAAAAATAAAACCAGCAGACATTGCCAATTTTTATATATATATGTGTGTATATAAAATACACACACGCATACACACATATACACACACACATACACATATATAATATATATATAAAATATATATTATATATACATATATCTAAAATAATATGTATTTATATTATATATATATACAAATATATTAAAAAGAAAAGAAGGAAAAAGAAGAAAAATGGTAGAACAAAGTATCATGGTATGGTATTCTTTGTTGAAAACAATAAATATGGTAAAAATCCTTGACTTGATTATTGCACCTTGCATGTAAGTATTGAAAATTCATATTATACCCCACAAAGATGTACCACAATTAAATGTAAGATATTACAAAATAAAATAAAATAGTAAAAAAGGGAAAGAAACATTGATCTTTAAAAGACCTGAGAGGTGAAGTGTCTTCATCTAAGTGTTCTACTTACCATCCATCATCATGAAAGAGGATTTTATGTAAAATGATTCTTTTTAATTGTAGCTTTAAAATACTAGATTCAGATTTACTGTTCCCAGCCTGTAAGTATTTGTGAGTTTTACCTTCCGGAGCTTGACCATGGCTATGAAAAGCATTTCTGAAATTGAAAATACCACAATAGGAAATTCCAAAACTAAATAGGAAAGAGGAAATAAAGAACTATGAGGAGAAAAAAGAAGAAAATTATTCTATAGTAGAAATAAAGACTGCTTTTGATGGACTCATTAGTAGACCAGACATGCTAAGAGAAGAATCTCAGAGACAGGCTATGTCAATGGCCTTCAAAAGAAGAGAAAGACTTTCTCAGACAAACAAAAATTGGGGAATTTTTGTCATTAGACCTGACTTGCAAAAAATGTTAAAATAAGTTTTTCAGAGGAGAAAAAATGTATATGGATCAGAAACTTGGTTCTACATAAAAAAAAAGAACATTGGAGAAGAAATAAGTTAATGCAAAATAAAAACTTTTTTTTATCCTTAGTTGATCTAACAACAGCTTATCCAAAATGAAAATAGTAACAATTAAAAATTATGATATATAATATAGTGCATATCTTGACATATATATAAAATACACACACATATATATGCTTATGTAAAGTGAAATGAATAATAGCAATGATATAAGAAACAAAAAAGAGGAATTAAAAATATTTTGTGCTAAAAAAATATGTGCGTATAAGGTACTTGTACTACCAATGAAGTGATAGATTGTTTTCTGAAATTGTACTTGGATTAGTTGTAAGAGTATATTGTAAATTCTAGGTCAACTTCTAAAAAAAGTAACAGAAAAAAATGTATAGTTGATGTGCTAAGAGAAAATGGAATCACAAAATGCTTAATTAAAACCACAAAAGTCAGAAAAAGAATGGAAAACAAAAATAGGAACAATTAACAAAGACAATGAATAGAAAAAAGTAACAAATATACTAGATATTAACCAATCATATCTATAATCACTTTACATGTTAATTACTAATTAAACGACAGAAATCGACAGAGGGAATCAAAAATCAAAACCTCATCCAACCCTGTAACCTAGTGGTTAAGGAAGCCAGCCTATGTGCCCCAAATCCTAACAGAATGAAGAAATGTAGGAAATGGGATGAACATGTCCTGCAGGGAATGTATCCTCCTTCTCTGTATCTCTCTTTCTGTCTCCTGTGACTGCATGCACCCTCTGATAGTTAAAAAGAAAAATATAAAGACCCGATTGCATGCTTCCTACAAGCTTTTGAACAAGGAAGTCAGCCATGTAGGATCCAGCTGCCTTCACAACAATACTGGCTGGCTCCAAAATTAAATTTCTAGGTATAAATCTAATAGAAGATGAACTAGCTCTACATGAGGAAAACCATAAAATTCAGATGAAAGGTCAAGGAAGAATTAAACAAGTGGAGGGCGATTATTCCATAGATCATAATTAATAGGTAGAATCGCTGTTGCCAAGATGTTCATTCCTCCCAAATTGATCTGTAGAGTTAATACAGTATTAATCAAATCCAGCAATTCATTTTGTGGATATTGACCAACTGATGGTAATCTTTTATGGAAAAGTAAAAGATCCAGATAAGTAACACATTACTATAAAACAACAAAGTCAGAGGAATGACACTACCTGAATTTTTTTTTTTTTTTTAAGAATTTATCTGTTGTTTTACTTTGGACTTTCCAGCTACCAGAATTGTGAATTTTATAAATAAATTTCTATTGAATTTATAAAATCATTCAGACTCAGGTGTTTCTGTTAGCAATACAAAAACAGAATAATACATTAAAGGCACAACCCAAGAAAGAAACAATTTATAAACTGGGCTTAATTACAATTAAAAACTTCTGCTCTGCAAAATACACTATCAAGATAACAAGAAGATTATTTTCACACAGAGTGGGAAAAAATATTTACAAAAGACATATCTGATTAAGGACTATAATCTAGAATTTACAAAGAGCTCATAAACTAAATAGTAAGAAAATGAACAATCTGATTAAAAATAGTCAAAAGTTCTGAACATATACTTCACCAAAGAAGATTACAAATGACAACTAGCATATAAAAACATGCTCAATATAATTTGTTTTTGTGGAATTTCATATTAAAACAATGATATACCACTAAACTCCTATTAAATTGCCAAAATCTAAAGCACTGACAACTCTAAATGCTGGCATGATGTCGAGCAACAGGAATACTCATTCATTGCTAGTGGGAGTGAAAAATGTCTTCCACTTTGGAGGACAGTTTGATAGTTTCTTACCAAATTAGAATTACTCTAAGTGATCCAGCAATTGTTCTTGCTGATATTTATCCAAATGAATTTAAAAATTATGTCCACATGAACACCCGCACACAGATGTGTATAGCAACTTTATTCATAATTGCCGAAACTTCTGAGCAACTGAGTTGTCTTTCAGTGAGTAAATGATAGGCAAATTCTGACACATAGAATATTATTCTATAGTAAAAATAAGTAAACTATCAAGCCATGAAAAGACATCAAGGAAACTTAAATGCATCTTACTAAGTGAAAGAAGCCAATATGGAAAATCTACATGACAACTATATGAC
The DNA here is from genome assembly GCA_026018925.1 of Tupaia tana. Taxonomy (NCBI): domain Eukaryota; kingdom Metazoa; phylum Chordata; class Mammalia; order Scandentia; family Tupaiidae; genus Tupaia; species Tupaia tana. Next base: position 116,194,972 of record JAKSZU010000003.1, read on the forward strand.
ATTCTGGAGAAGACAAAATTAAGGAGATAGTAGAAGAATCAGTAGTTTCCAGGAGAAAGTAGGGAGGGAGAATAAATAGGCAAAGCATAGGATATATTTAAGGCAGTAAAACTTCTTGGTAGGACCTATAATGGGAGATAAATGCTGACATGCATTTATGAAAACCCATAACATATACAACACTAAGAGTGAATCGAAACATAAACTGTGGACTTTGTGTGATGTGCCAATGTAGGTCCACATATTGTGTCAGATGTATCACTCTGGGTTGGGATTTTGATAGTGGGAATATTGTATTTGTATCAGGACATGGGATATATGGGAAATCTCTTTATGTTCTGCTCAGTTTTGTTGTAAACCCAAAACTATTCTAAAAAGAATAAAATCTGCTTAAAAAATCACTACCTTCTGTTTAGAATATTTATCTTCTACCAAAATTATTTGGCAGCATGGTTCAGGTGTGAAGGATGTTCCAGACATGGATGTTGAGTGTCAGTTGACTTCTGTGGATTTACAAAACTCTTCCAGAATTTGACAATAAAGGAGCTTTTTCTTTTCCTTTTCAGTGCTTTGTAAAAAAAAGAAAAAAGGAGGGGAATTTTCTGAGTATCCAAGGGTATATTAATGTTGCCTAATGAGAGCCATTTAATCTAGATTTTTTTTGGGGGGGGGAGAAGTTTTTGCTATAGGGCATGTGCACTTGCCAGACAGACAGAGACAGAGAGAAAGAAAGTGAGAAATCACCCCCCGAGGGGATGGCCATGCCGCAATCCCTTTTCCTCCATTCTTCTCTCGGGATCTTGGGCACGCATGCACACGCGCCCGGCGTGAGTTTAAGCCACCAGGTCTGGGATTCGAACCACAGTCGACTACATGGGAGTCCAGCAACATAGCCATTACGCTAACTGCTGGTCCCAATCTAGATTTTTTTTGAGAGAGTTTTGCTATAGGGCTCATGTACTCACCAGAGAGAAAGAGAGACAGAAAGTGAGAAATCTCCCCCCATCCAGGTGGGGGAGATCATGCTACAACCCTTTCTCCTTCATTCTCTTCTCAGGATTTCGGGCATGCACATATACACAACCATTGTGAGTTTCAAGCCGACCAGTCCAGGACTCAAACCATGTTCAACCATGTGAGAGTCCAGCATTTTAATCACTATGTCACTCACTGATCCAAATCCAGAAATTTTATGTAATGGTTTGATGTATTATATCATTAACTCTGTGATGAAGGTGAGGTAATTTCCATGTTATGAAATACTTTTTTTTTTTTTTTTTAACATTATCACCTCTGTCAATCTGTGTTCTGACAGGAAATAGATGAAAAACTGAATGGGGTATTGAGAAAGAGTTCCCTGAGTGTCAACTACAACTGTCTACAGAGTTGGTGGCAGACCTTTGGGAATCGCATGGGGTAGTGTGATGCCTGGGGACTAGTTATGATGCCTCGTCTAAGAGTAATTCCAAGAACTGACTATGAGGGGTTCTTGGAGAGAGCAGCCTGACAGGGGCTATAACACCCAGTGGAGGAATGTGTCCATCCATCCACACTCTGACCAAGAGGCAGCTCCAAGGATCAACACACTGACTCGACTGCTCTTCAGTTCTTCCTGTTGGCTAAACCCAACCAGCAACTTGAGGGCCAGGGTCAGTGTTTAGACACACAACAGGGTGAAGCAGGGTGCATCTGAGAAGAAAAGCGAAACATACCCAGTAATTCAACCAATTTGTTTTATCTGCTCTTCTCTCAACTCTTTTATTTTTTCCTTTCAACAAAGTAATGAAGGGTCTGTTTCCTTAAAGGACAGTAGTAGCATCATAACCCAGAAAACAAAATGTCATACTTTCTCCTTTGGTTTTTCACCTGTTAATATCCACAGATAAAAGAATGCTAATCAGGCCAGCCAGTTGCATGGTTCTTAAGGTAGCTGAATTTCACATGGTTGACTGGATAATTCCAGTCCCAGACTAAGTAGCTTGAGAAACATACTGGGTGTGAGTGCAGAAGTGCACAAAATCTTGAAAGGAGAATGGAAGAGAAGTGATTTTAGTGTGGTTATTCCCCACGGAGGTTGCTTTTTCACTCTCTCTCTCTCTTTCTCTGCTGAGCATGCACACCCTCCATTAAATTGAAAACAAAAACCACTAATGAGTTGAAGTCAGTTAAAAATCTCTAGGACTGGGCTGGGGAGAGAAGATATGGAATTCTCATATTAAATTTGGAGTTTCAATTGTAGAAAAATATTACATACCCTCTTTCCCTAGAAGGTAAAATCCAGGGTTCTCTGTACTCTGTGTAGTGAGCACAATGCTTGAATGGGAGGACACCTCTTTTATCTTCCAAGTCTGCCACACAGCACCTTGAGATTTCTTTCTAGAAGATTGTCATCATGACATATCCTTTTCTTCTCACTCTGACTTTCCTGCCTTCCTCTAATACAGTCCCTTGTGATTGCAAGGAGTTTACCCAGATAAACCTGGATACTATCCTCTTTTCAATATCCTTGACTTGTTCACATCTGCAGCAATACTTTTGCCATATAAGGTAATGTTCAAAGGGTTAAGGAATTAGACTCATATCTTTAGGATCATTATTCAGCTTACCATTTGGCTGACTACAATATCAAGAATTGTATGAGGTATAGGGGCTTGAATATTTGTGTGAAATGGAACTACAATATCAAGAATTGTATGAGGTATAGGGGCTTGAATATTTGTGTGAAATGGAACTGAAGTTTAAATTTATTTTGGTGTCAAATTTTTTGAAATCCATGGATAGCTTTTCATAATACTCACTTCTCTACAAACTTTTTGAAGTTCCCTGGTAGATACCTAGGTGTATATCTTGGGTTAACCAGTAAATCTGGGAAGGTTAACTTCTCTGAGACTCATCTGATATGTTGGATAGATTAAGAAAAATTCTGAAATGATATTCTTATTCAGCTTGGCAGTTTGCATAAATTAGTCCCTAAATCATACATACTTTTTGAGGATCATAGCCAAAAAAAAAAATCACCAAAATGTGAATGAGGTTCAAAACAGTGATGTGGAGTTTGTCCTGGCTTCTGAACTCTAGCAATCTTGTTGGCCTAAAGTACGTAAGAGACTCTTCTTCACTCTGTGGTCCATAAAGACCCATGTTTGACTGTTCCAAATAGAAAATTATTAATCCTTCCGACATTTGGAAGCTTTAATCCTTCTTCCCGAAGAAAATGATGGGAAGTAGGATAACTGTATACAAATAAATATAAATAATGTAAAGGGCATAAAATTTGCTGGAGAAAAACAAGAACAGTGTCTTAAGAAGACTATTCTCATAGCAACCCAAAGGAGATGGAGAGTGGTGTTGAAGTTAAAGAGAATGGATGAAGTCAACTGATCGACTAATGGAATCAATCAAAGCTTTCTAGAGAAAAGATACATGAACACGTGCACACACACACATGCATGCATACACATATAAAAATTATACATATGTAAAGAAATTTATTTCAATGAGTTGTGTTACATAATTACAGGGTATTGCATGTCTGAAATTTGTAGGGCAAGCTAGTGGGCTAAAAATTACTTTGGGGAAAAAAAAATTACTTTGGGGCAACAGTTGAAGCTACAGTCCTGAGGCAGAATTTCTTCTTTCTCAAGTTGGAAGAAGTTTTATCCTTAAGCACTTCCATTTGATAGTTGGATGGTGGTGGATATTTATGTAGGTGGATAAGGATTACCTAGATAACTCCTTAATAAGCTCCTCTACTTAAAGTCAAATGATGTTGATCGTATCTACAAAATATCTTTGGAGTAGCACCTAGATTAGTGTTTAAATGAATAAGTGGGCACAATAGCCTGTCAAGTTGACATATATATTAACCATTATACTAGTGTAATTTTGCTCAGGGGAGTAGTAATAAAGATTAAAACAGAGAATGTGAACTATAATGGAAGTGAAAGGATAGTACATGAAAGAAAACTTGCAGTTTGACCAGAGGGCTTGCAGCTAGATGTGAAGAACTAGTCAAACTTTGAGATTATGGGGCACTGGTTCTTTTGGCAACACACACAAACAGGACATAACAGAGTATAAATGGTTTGGAAGTCCACGAGTTGGATTTGTGAAAACTTAACGGAGACCTCAGCAGGGTCCCAGATGTAGCCGTTAACAAAGTGAGAACAGTACTGGGGACTCCAAGTTTGGAATCCTTCACCTGAAGGTGTTGGCTGAAGCTCCAGGAAATCAATAAGGGAGCTTTGGGAACTCTCACTTTGATGAGGAGGATCATGACAGATAGTAAAAGTGTACAATTAAGAATACAAAGGTCCATCTCCTTCAGGCTGCTAAAAGGTTAGTCTTAAGAAAATTCTGTGTATTCTACATAATTTTATTTGCATGCAGTTTTTTACTTCCCATCATCTATCTTTTCCAGGAAGGAGGATTAAAGTATTCTTGCATTCTAAATGTAGGAATCAGTTCCCAGTTTTCTGTTTGGAGTTAATAAACCCTGGGTCTGTATGAATCAGAGAGTAAAGAAGGAGAGTCTCGTATCTGCTTTAGGCCAATAGTCTCTCCCATTTATCTTTATACACAAACACTTGCATATTTTTCATAACTGACTTTTGCTGAAATGTGTGAACATATACACTCACGTTAATACAGCCCTCACCAATGGTTCTGTGTAATTCTCTTTAAATTTCAAAGTAATCCTAAACTTAACCTTAAAAGAAATTTAGACCAGACTAAAATAATATGAATTCCTAGGACTATGAAATTAAAATTTGTGAATCTCTTTTTAAAGAAAAAAAAAAACCAAAACCCAGATGGTTAAATCTCATGTATTGGGTTTTAAAGTTGTACAGTTAAAACTGAGACTAAACCCAAATTTCCTTACCTTCAATCCAGACATCTTTCCTCTGCACTAAAAATTGCTTTCACAGTGCACCACACATTGCCTGTTAGAAACACAGCTGGAAACCTCAGCACATTGTATTATCATTCAGAAAATTAGATGCTAATGTTCTCATGAATCCCATTCAACAAGCAACCTATTTTATTTTTCCAAAGTAACAGTTGATGTGACGTATTGTAATTAGCTAATGAATCTGAACCTGTAATTCTCTTGTCAGGCCCTCAGGATGAATTGTTTGTGTTTTCAAGTCTTACCACACAGACTTGTTCTCCAGGAATTGGATGTTTTACTGTGGGAATGAGTTTTCATCTTGATGTAGGGAAAGTGGGCTGATTTTCTCCCTCAGCAACCCAGCAATAGATGCATGCTGCCAGGTGTGGCAGAGAGAGCACATGGGACAGAGACTGCTGGAGCACAGGCCTTCGGAGGCAAGGCTAAAGGAGACAGAGATTTCATGTAGTCTTCTAAGCAGGAAATCTGTATTGTACATTTTTGCATGGTTTTTATTGTTCCTTCCTCTTTCCTCCCTTTCTCTTTCTTTTTCTCTTTGTCTCTTATTCCTTCCTTCCTTCCTTACCCCTTCCTCTCTTCTTTCCTTCCTTCTTTTCTTTTGCTTTCATTTTTTTCTTTTTCTTTCTCTCTTTTTTCAACAAAAAATTATTCACTATCGTTATTATTATTATTTGTTACAGAGCATGCACACTCACCAGAGAGGCAAAGTGAGAAAGCAAGCTACCAGATCCAGGACTCAAACCATGGCTGGCCATGTGCAAGTCCAATGCCTTTAACCACCATGCTTCTCTTTTCTTCCTTTCTTTCTCTTTCTTCCTCTTTCTTTCTTCCTTCCTTCCTTCCTTCCTTCCTTCCTTCCTTCCTTCCTTCCTTCTTCTTTCTTTCTTTCTTTCTTTCTTTCTTTCTTTCTTTCTTTCTTTCTTTCTTTCTTTCTTTCTTTTTCTTTCTTTCTTTCTTTTTCTTCTTTCTTCTTCCTTCCTCCTTTCTTTCTTTCTTTCTTTCTTTCTTTCTTTCTTTCTTTCTTTCTTTCTTTCTTTCTTTCTTCTTTCTTTGTTTCTTTCTTCTTTCTTTGTTTCTTCTTTCTTTTCTTCTTTCTTTCTCTTGTTTCCTTTCTCTCTCTTTCTTTCTTTCTCTCTCTTTTTAATTCCTTTCTCTCTCTTGCTGTTTTTCTTTCTTTCTTCTCATATCTCTTTCTTTTACCAGAAGGTGTGTGTGCTCAGTAGAGGACACCATGGAGAAAGTACTTCCCCTCCTCCGAATGGAGCATGATCACGCTGCAATATTGTCTCCTCCATTTCTCTATCCTGCCAAAATTTGGGGCATATATACATTTCTGGCATGTTTTTTTTAAGTCATAAGAACATTAAACTCTCTCTGGTGATTCATAAAACCAAATTTTTTCATGTTCCGTATTGGTTTTGAATAGATACTCAATGATATAACTAAGTTCTTTGGACAGCAAAGCAAACTTTCTTTCACTGAAGGATTGAATGGAAAAGATCAACTCTGTGGGATGCCAACAATGTGGTAATTTCTCTCTATAGGTCACTTCTTTTCTATGGTCTGAAAGTTCACATCTCCCAAAATTCACATGTTGAGACCTAATTTGGAGGTTTTGGGATGTGGGGTCTTTTGGCAGTGATTATTCACGAGCATAGAGTTCTTGCAAATGGAATTAATGCCCTTATTAAGGCCCCAGAATGATCCCTCAACTCTTGTAGCAGATGAGGACACAGTTAGACTAAGGCAGCCTCTATCAGTCTAAGGAAGCAAACCCTTACCAGACACTGAATCAGCTGTTTCTTTGATCTTGGACTTCTCAGTCTCCAGAACTATGAGAAATAAATTTCTGTTGTTCATAAGTTACACGATTTATAGAATTTTGTTACAGCAGCCTGAAGGCCCAAGTCATTTTTTTTATGGACCCAGCCACACTGGATTTCTTCTAGTTACTCATATATACAAAGGTACTTCTGTCATCCTCTGCTTTCTATCTCCACTGCTTCCACCTATGCCCGAGCAACATCACTTGTCTTTGCATTATCCTCCTATTCTCCTAAAAGACCATCTTTGTGCCTTTCCAGCTCCTCACACATTCCTCAAAATAATACTTTAAAAGTGCATCACTCTCCTGTTTATGAGATCTGATTACCTCAGTCTGCCCTCAACAAAACCCCAATCCCATAACCTGGTCAAATGCCATTGTTCTGCTGCCCTCACTCTCCACTGTGAGTCACTATGCTCTGGGTTCTCTGCCTGGACTCTCCTCTCCCTCATGTCTGTTCATAGCTGGCTCCTCCTCATGACTGAAATCTTAGATCAGTATCACCTTATCTGACACTTCTCTGATCACCTTAATGAGTCACCTAGCAACTCTGCTGTTTGTCTTCATGGTATTAAATTTATCATTAGGCATTAAATTTCTTTTTTTATTTCTTTCTTCTTTCTAGACATTCACATGTGAGTTCCATGTGTACTTTACCTACTAAATCCATCTCTTTCTCTATTTTTTTTCTGTTGAAACACTTTTTATTAGGTACAATTTTATTTCAAATGGACATAGATCTTCCACATTTTTCTTTCCCTTTTTCCCCCCTGTGTTAAAGGGTACATGCACTTACCAGAGAGCAAAAGAGAGGAGAAAGTGTACCCTGGGGAACTGTCCAATTGCAATCCTTTCTCCTTTATTTTTCCCTCCTTTCAGGATTTTGAGCATCATGCACACATGTGACTGGTTTTTTTTTTTGGTTTTTTTTTGTTGTTGTTTTTTTTTTTTTTTTTGGAGAGGTTTTGGCTATAGGGCACATGCGTTCACCAGAAAGACAGAGAGAGACAGAGAGATAGAAAGCAGGAAATCACCCCCCAGGGGGCATGGTCACGCCGCAATCCCTTCTCCTTCATTCTCCTCTCGGGATCTTGGGCACACATGCACAAACGCCCAGCATGAGTTTAAGCCACCGGGTTCGGGACTTGAACTGCGCAGTTGGCTACATGGGAGTTCAGCAACATAGCCATTACGCTAACTGCTGGTGCCCCTGGTGTGTTTTTCATGCCACCAGGTCTGGAACTTAAACTGCGCAGTCGGCCATGTGGGATCTGTCTGCCTTAAGTAGGGTTGGAAATAGGGAAGGGTGAGAGGGACGGAATCAGGGGAAGAAGAAGGAAGCAAAACATTTAAGGGGCCCAAGGTGGAAAGAAATTTGTTGATTATAATGTGTATGATGGTGTCTTTGGCTGAACCAATAAACAGTATATTCATGATAGGAAAATTCATTTGTTATACTGTTTCTATACTTGTAACAGGCAGAACAGTCCCTGGCTTCGAATATGAATTCCACAGATATTTGTTGCACAAATGAGTAAATGAAGAGCCAGACACTGAACATGCTGTACATAGATTAACTCATCACCGTCTTCATAGTAACCCAGTGAGATAGTTGTTTCAGTTCCTCATTTTTGAGAGAGTAAGTAGATGGCTCATGTCATCATGAGGGTTAGGTTGGGTTCAGAGAGGTAATTGAGCTGCAGAGTCAGACTGATAACCTGTGTGTATATTACACTGTTCCCTGTCACAATGTGGTATCTTAGAAAATGTTTTAAATGACAATGATTTAATATGGTCTACTAGTGTGAGTAACCCCACCAAGGCTGCAATTAGATACCAGTGCTAGTGTCTACTCGAACAACTTTGCACATGATCAAGCGTTGCCAACTGCATACTAACTGTCTCCTTTTTCAAGGGGCCAGGTAGCTTCTTTTTAAGTTGATTTATTTTATTCATGATAGAGAGCATGTGTCCATGTACCAGAGAGAGAGAGAGACAGAAGAGAAGCACCCTTGACTGGGCCTAGTCATGCTATGTTCCCATTATTCAGGATCTTGGGCACAAACACATGCACCTGACACACTTTCAAGCCAACCTGGGGATCCAAAGTCACAGATGACCATGTGACCACCAGCACTACTGCTCAGTTTACCACTGACTGCACCACTGGACGGAACCCAGACAGAATCTTTTGGCTATCTTTGTGAAGGACACTCCGTGCTTAGAAAAATTTTACAAAATTTTTAGAAAGCAAAATGAAATAAAAAAAAAATACAGTATGGAAATATAGGCCTCAGCAATGCTTTGTAAAATACAAAGTGCAAGAAAATATAAAGGATCCAAAATATTACTAAAAATAACAATTCAAGTAGGTTATCCCATGCATTATTTTTGTTATATGATATTACATTACAATTGACTAAGTATTTTGAGTTTATTGAAAAGGTAAGATGTGAGGCAGCAGATTTGCCTGGATATGACACTTCCTGTCTGAACGTCTGGCGTCTAAAGGGCATCTCAAAAGCATATAACTTTTCTACAAAGTCATAGCTCTTCACTTACATTCTGAAGAGGCACGAGCTGATTTTTCCTCATTTGCCTATCTCCCAACACTTCAACTCTACCAGTAACTAATTACAACACCCTTCAGTTTTTCAAACTTATTTTGAACTATATATATTGCCAAGCATCCACAGATGACATAAAGATTTCAAGAATTAAAGTAAAGTTATATGGGGTGGAGGGAGGTATCATCCTCCTTAAAAGTGTAGTATAAAAAAAAAAAGAAAAAAGTGTAAGTTTTTGGAAATGGCCCCAAATATATATTTTTTAAATTAATTAATTAATTTATTTATTATTATCATAATCTTGTTTATATTACATTGAATCACATATAGCTTTACAGTGTATTACATTTTTTTTCCAGAAGGAATACTATGCATATCGGTCTATACAGAGACATTAAAATCCCCATTTCATTATCCAATAGTTTTTTATTATTTTTCCCGATCATCATTGCTATTATTATTCCAATTATTTTTTTCAACAGTCAATCACTATTTCTCATTTTGCTTGTAAAAAACTCTACCCATAGTCTCTCATAAGAAAGAATCTTAATTATCTTCATCTTTGATCTTTAAGGAATACTTTTTCCCACTGTTTCCCCACATACACCTGTTGCCCAGTGAAAATTGCTCAGAATGAATATGAAGCAACTCTCAGAAGACATCAGAATCCCTAAATGCAGTTCCTGTGAAATTATTGCCCCTTATCCACACAGAAACAGAAGGTGCTATTTGAACACCTCATTTGTGGAAGAACCATCACAGTGATGCAGGGTTCATTTCCCCGTCTTTGTTTCTCTCTGTCTTAAGATTACATAGAGATGTTGGCCTGTGGGGTCATGGGTTTAGAACTTAAATCTTAATACAAATGGTAAAGAGAGAAATTACGGATAGCTTATTTTCTCAGACCACTGCAATGCTTCAGCTTTCTGGTTTAAGTTCATTTCCTGGGTTGTATAAGAAGAAAAAGACTATGAGCATGCTCAGATTCAAAGAACAGGTCCCTTGGCCACAACAGGCAACTTTGATTTCATTCTGATGGGTATTCCCCCTTCCCAAGACACTTATCTTATTTTCTCTTCCCAGTGCTGTTGACTTTTCTGGAAAGCAAATAATCAACTCCTTCCATAAGAATATAAGATTTTTATCTTTTTAATTTTAATGTTTCCTATGACATTTCCTATGACATGCTTCCCAACAATTGCCTGTGACTTTGAAAGCTCACCTAAATGTAGGGTGTTAACGCTTAGACTTTTCCTACCAGGCATAGAAAGGGAGCTAAAATATGTAGCAGAAAATATTTAGGAAGATTCTAACCTCCACTATATACAAATCTGAAAGGAAAATGTTTGCCAGTTCCTTGAGTAAACAATTTCTTTTCCCTTTATCATCTTGGGATTATTAGAATTTGCCTACTGTATGCTTATCTTCTTCACTTCAGCAAGCCAATGTGAGGTGAGGTGTACACAAGGTTTTCATTGTCTGAAAGAGTATGTTTTAGACAAACATAATAAAACAGTGTGCTGTGTCTAGAATGAGTAATTCATATCCTTAAACAAAACAAAAACACACACATTTGTCAACACTAGGTAGGAGACACCGAAGTGAACACAAAACAAACCAGTTTCTGTTAAGAACACAGGTCAATGTTTGTAAAGACTGAGGGATTTGGAAGGAAGAAAAGGTAGCTGATTGTTGTTACACCTTCTGGCAAAAATTTCAAAGCTACCAAGACAGAACCATAATCCTACGGTAATTAATGCATCCAAGAGCTTATGTCAGAGAGTTTGTTGATACAATGAGACCCATTGCACCAAAACACCGTCACTTGGAATATTCCACGGTGAGGGGCTGAGGCCACCTTCAGGTATTTCAGCAAAGAATGCAGAACCCTATGATTAAAGGCTCTGTCTACAAATGACTTTTTCGCTCTCAAGAACCATTTAAAAAGTAGATTTGTAAATGATTTTCTACAAAACTGTGGGCCAACTAAAATTTTAAAAATATACAGCTCACATTGTCAAGAGTTACATAGAAAAACTAAAGAGTACAATGGGCAAATCTAGTTATCTTGAAATCAACTTGTTTAAAAAGTGTTACACACCATTTTTTGGGAAGAAATAACATCCTCCATGGCTATCCCACTAAGCTGTGTAAATTGTGAGGGGAGAGATGAAGTTTTCTTTTGTTTACAGCTTCTCATTGTAGTTGATCTTCTCTAACTAAAAATGGTGCTTTTCAAACAACCATTCTTTCATTGCATTCTTGCAGGTATTTGTTATCTTTATAAGAGGGGAAAGTGAATGTTAAACAAAGTCTTTCATTTGCTCCACATTGCATTGTTAATAAAACCCTTTGGTTTTGCAGTTACATCACATGTATATTTACTTAGATTCTGCCAAGATCACCTGCTGATAATACTTGCCATGTGCATTTAATACATTCAATCACTGGATAGCATTGCAGCTTATAAAATGAATTTTCCCAGCATGAATACACTGCATACTAGTCCAATTGAAGATATTATCATACGTGCACTTTTAAAAAACTTTACTTCAACCAAAGTATAAACATTGTTAGGTTTTTTGTGTCAGACTCCATAGTATGGATAGCTGTGATTGGTGAGCCAGCCATCTGTGGCTACCAGATACATGAAGATGATGACAGCATATTTCATTTCTTTGTAAATAAAAATCTTAATATTAAAAAAAGTTTCTTTGTTCACTTGTTCCATGAGAGCGAGGGGTAAAGAGAGACAGAGAGAGATAGCCACCCCCATATGGGACTTCACACCACTATCCATCCCCAGCTTAGTCATCCTGGATCATGAGCCAGTGTATGGGCATCCAGACTGCATGGAGAAACCTCAGGAAATGAACTTGGGACCTTCTCACATGGGTTCAACATTGTAGAGTGTTACATTACTGCCGTACCACTGTTGAGCTCAATTTGGCATGCACTTGTTTTCATACTCTACTCTATTCCACAAAAAAGGAAGATAACTAAAAATCTTTTAGGGGGACCAGCAGTTAGCATAATGGCTATGTCGCTGGACTCCCACGGAGTCAACTGCGGTTCGAGTCTTGGACCCAGTGGCTTAAACTCGCGCCGGGCGCGTGTGCATGTGTGCTCAAGATCCTGAGAGGAGAATGGAGGAGAAGGGATTGTGGCGTGGCCATCCCCCCTGGGGGGTGATTTCTCGCTTTCTGTCTCTCTGTCTCTTTCTCTGTCTGTCTGGCGAGCGTACACGCCCTATAGCAAAAACCTCTCAAAAAAAAAAAAAAAAAAAAAAAAAAGAAATATGGAATTTGGCATACAGAGCTTCAGTGATTCCATTTTATTTTTGTCTTTCTCTACTCCCAAAAAAGAAATCTTAACAAAGAGCAACTATTGAAAGGTGACAAAAGAGCAGAGCTTGCCAAGTTAATTTCTTAATTCTACAAAAAGATGCAGTGGAATAAGGTCAGATACTAATACCATCTATCTTCCAGAGACTTTTATCAAAGAATGCATCTATCCTTGCCACCCACTACCTCCAGCAGCCTTTCTCATCCGTTCTCTGACCATTGCTGTAAGATATGCAATTATCTGGCCAGTAGATGGCATGGATGTTAAGGCAACCAGGTCCCACATGGCTGCTGCGTGGTTCTAGCCCCAGACCCAGTGGCTCGAAAAGCACACTAGGTATGTGTGCATGTGTGCCCAAAATTCTGAGAGAAGAAAGAAGAAGAGACTGCAGTGTGTCCCCCTGGGGGGATTCTTGCTCACTCTCTCTCTCTTTTTGCCTGTCTTCAGTGAGCACACAAGTTCTATAGCAAATAAAGAAGAAAGGAAGAAGGAAAGAAAGAAAGAAAAAGCAAAAGAAAGAAAGAGAGAGAAAGAAAAAAAGAAAGAAAGAGAGAGAGTAAGAAAGAAAGAAGAGGGAAAAAGAAAGAAAGAAGGAAAGAAGAGAAATAAAGAAAAAATTAAAATGCAATTATTCTAGAGATTTTGAGGTTTGACCGAGACAGAGTTGTCTTTGTATCTGCAGAGAGTCTTGTATTCACTTAAGAACAAGAGAATGACTAATTCCACCACTGCAAAGACTGCTGAAGTTATTCCATGTTGACCTGGCCAAGAAGGAAAATGGCAAGGCTGTTGCGGCCTAGTGTAGTGATTTCTGTACTGAGCTACAGGGTGTGTGTGTGTGTGTGTGTGTGTGTGTGTATTTTGGTGCAATTTTAGGCTTCTGTTTTTTTCTATCTCTGCTACTATATTATCTGCTTATTTATTTGTTTTCAGTTCTTCACTGAACTATTAATTAACATTAGAAGATAGAAATTACTTTGTTTATCACTACATTATCAAGGATAACACGAGAGCAGCCTCAATAAATGTTCTTCAGAAGGAAAAAGAGAGCTGGGAAGAAGGGAAAGAAAAAAATTGTTAGGAAATACAAATTAATGACAGAATGTGGCAAAGTCTATAGTAAAGATCTATTCTAAAATAACAACATAGGAATCTAAGAAGTTACTTGTTGATTCATGGTATAATTCTTCATTACCATGTGCTGAGGTAGTTTTGGGTTTGAGATAGAAGTTGTTGGTTTATTCATTCATGATAAACATGTCTGCACTGTTCTAGGTAGGGTTGCAAGCACTAGGATCTAGGTCCCTGCTCTGACTGGATCTTCTAATTGATCAAAATAATCTATAATGAAACATAATTACTATTAGGGTAAGTGTCCTAAAGGCAATAAAATGGTAATGAGATAAAAAGGTTGGCCATGGTTACTGGTGGACTATTGGAAGGTGAAGGATCATGGATGATTCTAGAAAGAACTAGAAGAACCTCAGGAATTAGTGACTTCAGGGCAGAGACTCTAAGCAGAGAAGGAGCCATCATGGAGCTCTCCAAGGAAGGCTTTTTAGGCAAAAAGTAAAGGCTCTAAGGACCAGATATGGAGAAGTGAAAATAGGGCAAAGTAATTGAAACACTATAGATGAAGGGGAAGAATGACTACAGACAAGGTCAGATCACAGAGGGTCACGAAGGCTGAAGTAAGAAGTGTGAAGATTTATCTTCACATTGATATTCTTTGTCATCTAATTATTATTTACTGGAACGTGTAAGATATTTTCTTCCATATTCATGCCATTCCTTCACCTGCTTCTTTTATTCAAATTCCTGGACACATCTCTGGAACAATCCTTTAACTAAGATGCTTGACAGACACACAAGATATTCCAGTAAGTATATTGCTCCTGCCCACCCCCTGCCAATTGGACTACGCCATCTTTGAGTACCGCCCAATAACACTTATTATTTTAACATATCTGGAGATATACATGGCACTATCTTTCTTATAGGATAAATTCTGTACTTCCCTAGATAGTGTGTCATGGCAGTGTTTATTGAAATAAATACTAAATGCATAAAAGAGATGATGGAAATTACTGTAAAGCAAGTTCCAAACTAGCATATTAGCCATAGGGAAAAGTTATATATGTAAATTGAGACATCTCAACTTATCTGGAGTAGGATTTTTCTATGGGATGTTGAAATAGTAACCTTCAGCAGCAATGGAACCACTCAGAGAAACTGCAATGAGAATGACATACTTTAAGAATAAATTTTATTTGGTAAAATACATTTTGAAATGTTGAAAACTCTTGAGACAACAAAAATATGCAGGAATGCTTTTAGCCATTGCCTGGTTAGCCAGACTCCTTTAAGTCATTTTCTCCAGGAAAAAGAACTACCTGCTTCTCACATGGACACCACTTGGAAGCCTGGCCGTGACAGTCATCATGGATAATAATGGCGAAGCCTACAATAGCCAGTCGGGAAGTCAGGAAGGAGAGGCCGGGGGTGGAAATCGAAAATGGAAAGGTAAAAATGGCCAGATTTTTCCAACTTTGAACCCCAGTAGGCAGCATAACAGATGTGTGAAGGATGTGTAAAAAAAAACGAGAACAGTTGAGCTCGAGAGAGCTATCTTTTTAAAAAATACATTTCTCAATTTTTTCACTTATTATATAGTTAATACACATGCATGCTTTATGGAAACTTTTCTTTAATTTTTTACTGTTGTTGCCGCTATTTTACAGATTTAAGATCACTCTACATAGAATTCTGTGGCTATTTTGTCACTTAGTACAATATGATCATTTCCTCCATGTAATTAAATATTTATTTATGTCATCCTGATGGTTTTATGAAATCCTACTTCAACACATTTATTTATCCAGCTTCTTATAACTAAATATTTAGAGCATTTGGATTTTTTTTGGTAAATATTATAGTTATACATTACAATGTGTTGAGCATCTTTGAACACATGTCTAATGATTTCACTAACCCAATTTCTAGTAGTTGAATTTCTGGTCTGGGTACAGTATAGGCTCATTTTGAGTTTTCCTTCTAAATGCATAAGTCATTGGCATATAAATACATTCTAAATACATAAGTCTAAATATGTAAATTTTTTTAGTTTAAATATATCATTTTTAAGAGGTTTTTGCCTTAGGACACATGCACTCGCTGGAGAGAGAGAGACAGGGACAATGAGAGGGAAAGTGAGAAATCACCCCACCCAGGAAGATGACAACACCTCAATCCCTTCTCCACCATTCTCTCAGGATTTTGGACATGACACACACACACCCGGGGTCGTTTTGAGTTTTAAGCTGCTGTGTCTGAGACTCAAACTGCAGTCGAGTATGTGGGAGTTCAGCGATATAACCATTATGCCATCTGCTGCTCTCTAGTCCCAGGTCTTAATATATGATTCTAAATCAATACAGAAATTCTAAATACAGAAATCAAGTGGATCTCAGCTGGTAGAAGAATAGCCATATAAATCTCTGAAGCAACATAGAAGAGTAGGTGACCAAGAAAGTTCAAACCCCTACTTCTGTGGGGCTGATGTTTAAAGAGTTTATGTAGGTAATCAGCAAAGAAACATACTAATAAAGGTATCAGATGGTTACAAGTATCCCATAAGTAATAAAAAGATCAATAGTGTCTAAAAAGTCACATTTTTGGAGTATTTACTCGCACAACGATGCATAATATAAATCTCCTTTATCTAGATAATAATGATACATTCATTCACTATTTTACAGTTAAAAAATTGCCCCTTCAAGACATTAAATTGTTCAAGATATCACAATCATTGAGAGAGGGTCTTGAGATTCAAGCTAAAACCTATGTGACTTCAACTTTCATGCACCCTCAGGGCCCTGTACAAGGGATGCGAGAGAGGAACTGCATCCCTGGGTGATCATTCATGAAGGACTATGGAGACTGAGCCTTTGGCCAGACCAAGTGCATTGAACAGAAAGAAGGCACATAGCCAGACCGTGCCTCTGAATGCCCCTTACCCCTGCCATGCCAGTGCCTTGCCACCGTTACATTACACAAAGACAAGAGGTGTTGTCATCTACGCAAGTAAGAGGTCATTTTCAGTGGTGCACCTTCACCTTGTCCCCTTTCCACGTGTGCATTTTTCCATAAAGCTGCTGTGGTCTTAAAAACACCCTCCCACTATACTCAGATTTCCCTCAATATTTAGGCTCTACCTCTGGAATTATTCCATTTCAGTTGCCATGAGAAGGCTGGCAGGAAAATGCATAGTTTCTTTGATATCATTAAATTTTAATATTATTTCTTATCTATAAAGTAAGAATATGAATAATTGTATCCACCTTGTGAGGATAAAAAGAATCATAATGTAAAATACTTGAAACGCACTTAATGTCAAGGCTTTGATTTATGTTAATGATTATTATCACCATTATTCTTTTTTTGAGGGATTTTTTTGCTATAGAGTGCGTATGCTCACCAGAGAGACAAAGAGACAGAATTGCCACGCAGGGGGAAGGCCATGTCACCATCCCTTCTCCTCCATTCTCCTCTGTGGATTTTAGGCATACATACACATGTGCCTGGCATGAGTTTCAAGCTGTTGGGTCCAGGACTCAAACTACGGCCAACCTCGTGGGAGTGCGGCACCCTAACCACTATGCCACCTGCTGGCCCACATCAATATTCTTATTCATTGTTACCATGAACTATAATAGCAAGGCCTGGAAGGAATGAACACTGAATAGCTAATGTTATTTAGAAGAAAGCATTAATTAATGGAAGTCTAAAAATAACATGGGGTTGTAAGGCTTTAAAAAAATAACCACATTACAGGTAGAGGGTTTTAGAATAGATACCAGGAGATGAAGTAAAGAACTCTGGCCATCCGAAGCTAGAAGAAACCTCAATTTGATTTTCTGCAGGCCTAGTATCTTCCAAAGTAGGTAACATTGTCATTACCTCCAAAAAGACCTAGCATTGAGCCCAGAAAATAGCATAGTGTTATGCTGCTGGACTGCCACATGGGCAATCACAGTTTGAATCCCAGACCCAGTGGCTTCAAAATCACACCAGGTGAGTATGTATGCATGCCCAGAATCCTGGGAGGAGAATGGAGGAGAAGAAATTGCAGCATGGCCACCCCCCTGGGGGATGATTTCTCACTTTCTGTCTCTCTCTCTATCTCTCCAGCAAGTGCACGCACCCTATAGCAAAATCTCTTTTAAGGAAAAAAAAAAAAAAAAAAAAAAAAAGGAAAGAAAAGAAACTTAGCACCTCCCTCTAGGAACTGGCATCACCACTGTCTGTCTTGGGACCTCAGCTAAAAGAAGGCAATAAAACAGCAGATGCAAAGGTCTAAGGAGTGCTGGGGAAGAAGAGTAGTACTTTGTGTGGAGAACTCACAAGAGGCATCTTGACACACTCATTTGTGCTTCTACCAGTGAACTTCTATTAGAGACTGGTGCAAGCCACGGTTATGTGGATGAAAAATGGCAGAAGACTCTGTCTACAGGGCAACCTAGTGGGAAAGACTGACATAACTAGATGCAAAATGTACCGTGACATGGCCAGTTAGAGTGATAAGGGACTTATACAAGGAGCACCCATTCAGCACTGAAGGACCACAGAAAGTGTCAAATGCTGACTCTGAGATGACATAACAGACACCAGGAGTCAGAGGCCAAAAGTGGCCTTCTATGCAGGGAAGCAATGGTGTGCAAGGGTTTGGGTGAACAAAGACATTGGGTGAACAAGGCCATTGGAAGAAATTTAAATGAGATACAGATTTGGGTCAGCCAATGAGGTGGTGGTTCAAGTGTCTGGGTCCCACATGGCTGGCTGAGCAGTTCAAGTACCAGACCTGGTAGTTTAAACAGCATGCCATGTGCATGTACATGTGTGCTCAAAATCCCAAAAGGAGATTGGAAGAGAAGGGATTGCAGTGTGGCCATCCCCCATGGGGATTGGTTCCTCATTCCCTATCCCCCATTCCCCTAATCTATCTCTGGTCAGCACAAATGCCTTATCATAAATTAGAGAGAGAGAGAGAGAGAGAGAGAGAGAGAGAAGGGCCAGGGAGCAGCTCGTGAGGCCTGCTGTGGACCAGGCTAAGAGGTTTGATCTGGTCACAGAGATCAAGTGCAGTTATTCCTGGCAAACTGTCCCTGCTGAAAGTAGACAGAACCAGTAGCCTTTCTTTATTGTTTAAGAATTCAAGTTTTCAGATGAGTAATTTAGTTTCCGACACTATATATCTGTCCAAAGTTTTGTATTAACATGTTCCAAGGAATAGACAGAAGGATTGAACTAGACCCAAACCTGGAAGTGAGCTCAAATCCTGACCTAGGTGCCATTACATAAATAATATTCACTGGTATTTTGAGGGTCTATATTAGGACCTGCCAAAATGAGTTCTGATGATGTTTTAATAAAGAACTTCAAAACTCTGCCCCTGAAATGAGGAAATGCCAGAGATAAAACCCAGCTCGTATTTGGCCAAGTAATGCATGACCCTAAGGCTTGTGAGCAGTGATCTCACTATGAAATACAACAATAATTCATCTCAGGGAATTACCTCTCAGCAGGAAGTCCAAACTGCATATGTTTTCAGTAAGCACTTTATGAAGCATGACAGGGAAAAAAAGAAACAAACTAGAGGAAAGAAAGAAAAGAAGTTAGAAAAGAAAAAAGAGAAAAAGAAGGGAAGGAGTTGAAAAATGTAAAGCCAAACGAAGAGAGCCTGCCTGATATGTGTATTAAATCTTGGCCAGTTTGGATCAGCAGAGCATACTATTTTGTCCTATTCTATAATCCTCATAGAGCAGGGAGACGATAGAGCATGTCTTCCCATACCCCAGAGTGTAAGTGTACCAGAGTCTTATCCCAAAAGGCTTAATGGTGGTCTACCCATTGAAGAAGATAATATTCAGTGGGATTCTTCTGTTGATGCAGTGTAGTTCTTGGGGCAAGTTCTCATTCTAGGACTTACTATTTTCTACCAGAATTACTTTGAGTCAAAGAGGAAATGACACATTAACAGGAAAATGACTTCTTGTAAATCTCTTTAAGCATACACACGCTTCTCAAAAGGCGAATTACTCATGATCATCTCAACATATGGGTTATTAACTATTTCAAAATACACTTAATAAAAAAATACTTACTATTGTCCTAAGTCATCTTCTGAGAGAAACACTGATAGAAATGACGCTAGTTTGGGAATTTTTAGACTTTAAGGAAAAGACTCAGTAAAATGGCCTCAGATACGGGGTTTCTCATATGGCTGTGCTAGAACATAGGATATCAGGAATCTCACCCATGTCGAACCCAGATTAGTAAGGCCAAGCATCTAAGATTTATGGAAGAAAATGAAATTATAGAGGTTTGGGCCAGATAGTCTGAGGACCAGGTTGGCTTCTCTGTTCAGTGGCAGGTAATTTTTCTACAACTCTGCTATGAAGCTTCCCCTGCAGGTCCCCTTTGCTTTTCCTTTTTTCTTCCTTCCTTCCTTCCTTCCTTCCTTTCTTTTTCTTTTTCTTCTCCCTTTCTTTCTTTTTCTCCTTTCTTTTTCTTTTTTCCTTTTTCTCTCTTTCTTTCCTTCTTTCTTTCTTCCATTCTTTCTTCTTCTTTTTTTTTTGTTTAGAGTTTTTTGTCTTAGGGCATGTGTGCTCACCAGAGAGACAGAGACAGTGAGAGGGAAAGTGAGAAATCACTCCCCAGGGTGGATGGCCACACCACAATCCCTTCTCTTCCCTTCTCCTCCCAGGATCTTGGGCACACATGCACATGCACCCGGCATGAGTTTTAAGCCATCAAGTCTGGGACTAGAGCCACCATCGGTCATATGGGAGTCCAGCAACATAACCACTATGCCATCTACTGGCCCCCCTTTAGTTTTTCTTACCCCCATTTCACCTATTTCTTCTCTTGGTACTGGTTCAGTGATTTTCATCATAGCACCATAGAGAGAATTCTGATTTGCCGTTCTTATTTCACAAGAATAATGTATTTTTTAAAGTCCCTGTTAGTTCAGACAGTGGCATAGTGGTAATGCAACTGGACCCACATAGGAAGGTTCCAGGTTCATATCCTGGAACCTACATGTATCCACCAGGCGTGTGTGTGTGTGTCTGTGCTTCAGCCTTGCCGAGTCTGAGAGTCTATCATAGTGTGAAGACTGTTGGAATTGCCTCTCTCTCTCTCTCTCTCTCTCTCTCTCTCTCTCTCTCTTGGAAGAGAATAAAATAAATTGACTTTTAAAAAGGAAAAAAAATCTCTGATTATAAGAAAATGATATAGTTAAACACACACAATTGATAAGTGAAATATCCACTGTATTTAATAATTAGAGTGGAGCCTTCAGATTGAATCCTCTTTAAACAAATGTAAATAGCTTGCCTCGTAAAATCCTATAGATAATACATAATCTTTAGAATCTTAGTGATTCTGTAACTATAGAACTAAAATTATTAACATTGTTTAAAAGGAACAATTCATTCAATCACTGCATAGTAATCAACAGAAAGGGATGGCCAAGCTGGCGGCTGTCTGAAGAGCTGCCCAGTCTGTTCTCTCTCTCACTAGTGTGTGGAAAGGCTCACCTGGTCCTCCACATTAGCCAAGCCAATCCCAGCCTTAGCAAACTTCACATTCCTGATGGACAAGGAAGACTTAATGGTCACTCGCTTAAATTTTAGAATGCTGAACGTTTGGATCCTAAGGGTCTTACATTCCTAATAAAATCAGCACCATATTGTAGAGACTGGTAAGTAACTGGTCCAAAATTATTGTATTCAGACCTGACTTGTACTGCATAGATTATGCCCCAAATTGGAGAGGTGCGGGTTTATGGTCTCTGGGAAATCAGTTAAAGAAGCCTTAAGGAAGTCGACAAGGGAGAATGAGATTGGGATTGGCCAAGAGATAGAGGTGCCTATGAAAAAGGCATAAATATAAAAATAGGTCTTATAAAAATGTTGAGTGGGAGGAAATTGACCTTTATAGAAAAAATCTGAATTAAAAGTCTCTTATGTGTTATTTGCAATTGCTAAAACATGGACCCAACCTAAATGTCCAAAAACTGATGACTGGGTTGAAAACCTGTGGCACATATATACTACAGAATATTACACAGCTATGAGACACAGTGCAATCCTATAGCCTGAGTCAAAAAGAATGAATATAAAGTGTTAATATTGAGAGAAATGAGCCAGATTTTGAAAAAACGCACTGTATATCTACACTCTATTTGCACTGACTGTCTACATTCTTTGGTAGAGGTCGAGAGGTCTGAAGATGTGATAGTGGAGAGGACAGGTGTGGATGCTAGAGACTGCAAGGGAGGAGAGTGAATGGTGAAGAGTGGGTACTGGAGGGTGCATGTGAGGCAGGGGGAAAGGGAAACGTTTGACAGACAGGAAAATATAAAGAAAAAAATAAAGACCAATAGTGAACTGTGGGCTACTTTTCTATGGCCAATAAGTAATAAGTGAAAACTTATAAATAAAAGAAAAAGAAAAATATAACATCAAAAAACAACTTATGTTGAAAGAGAAAAATGTCTTATGAAATCATATTGGATTCTGGAGGACTAGAAATAACGAAGACTATTATGAACCAAACTGACAGATTTAGTCTTACTGTGGTAAATTATGAGAGATCTGTATTGATTCCTAGACAGCAAATAACTAAGGAAACCATAAATAATCTCATTCCCCTATGATAAGTTGGTTGGTTTTATGGTTCAATTTCTAAAGCTGGCCTAAGGGTAATTTGCCTCTTTTTCTCCCAAATGAAGACTCTCTTACCTACAATATTAAATGTCTTTTGTATAATTTTCTGGGAGGCTAAAAATTATGAAAATAAATCAACTTTTCTAAGAGCTGTTTAATTGCATTTACAGTATATTGAGCCATCCCTAGCACAGAGTCTTATGCAGAGAATACATTTGATGCATTTATTTTTTTATTCTGATAGAGTATTAGGATTGCAGGAATATTTATACTTGTCATTTCTTTGGTGTCTAAAATATTTTGTGGTGTTACCTTTTTTAACAATGATGTTGCGTGCAGTATGCTATGTTTTTAGGTGAAATTTTACTTCAATTCTCTTGGTGAAAGATAGACTAATGTGAAGAATTTGCCATTGTTAGGAAGAATATAAGGCTATGAAAGTGAGAGATTTGAAAAGGCCCAGGACTTCCTGATTTGGGGAAGAATAGGATTTTGAATCTCTTCCTTTCTGATTCTAAGCAATTAGATATTATCAGGAAGAAAAATAAAAACCTAAAATATAATCATAAAAAAGATAGGAACCTAGACACAATTCAGGCTCTGCCCAAGTCTTAGGACCATCAGGCAGAGGAATTCCACATTTGGAGCATGGGTCTGGGAATAGATCCTGACCGTTGACTTCCAGGGACTGGCTTGTTCCTAAAGAAGAGGTGGTAGGAGAGAACTCAGAGAGCTCTCCCGAGGGGGCCTAGGCCAGTGCACTATCGAATACTCTGACTGAGCAGAGCTCTGAGAGGAAGGTTGTTCAACCTCACACCTGAAAGAGCTGCTATGGCCTTAAGAGGGAGCAACTCTGTGTCTGCCACACCATGGACTACATGAGCTCAGCTCCAAACATACACCCTCAGCAGTGGTGATACATTCCATCCAACAGTGATGGTTGTAATAGTGATTGAGTTTTTCTTCAAGTGAGACCAAGTGTGAATGATATACAGACTCATCCAAGCAGCAAGAAACAACAGGATTAGTCTTTTGTATATACCAAGGGCATTATTTAATTTATTTACTTTTAGCTTTTAGTTTTGTTACAGGGTGGAGAGAGTAAGAAATAACTTCGCTTGGGGGATGGCCATACCACAGTCTCTTCCCTTCCATTCTCCTTTGGGGATTTGGGCACACACACACACACACCTGGCGCGTTTTTCAAGCTGCCAGGTCCAGGACTTGAACTGAGCAGTTGGCCATGTGGTCAACTTAATAACCATGCCACTGGCTGGCACCACCAAGGGTATTATTTTTAATAATTATAAGTTAGAAGGAAGAATAAGAGAGAAAAAGAGCAAATGAGCTTGCTTTCTTGCAAATATGGTTGAAGGGAACTCAGCGGGTTTCTCAAGTCGCTATGGAGAGGCCATATTTTGTGAGCCACAATGCAATAATGTGAGGCAACCAAGTTATTATTAAGCAGGATCTAAACATGAATGGGTGCTATGTGCCCATCTTCCTGTGTCTCAGAGTCCTGGGAATCCAGAAAGATAAACTCACCAGAAGAATAAATAAACAGAAGAGATGATGATAATGTCAATAGAAGTTAATTGAATAGACAATGTGATGGGAAAATAAGAAATGTAAATCAAGATTTGCTGAAGGTATGTGAAAGTTCACTGCATTAGGGCACTGAGGTTATTTATCAAGCAACCCTCATTATTACGAATGCATATAATGCTAGAATTTTTTCAGGAGTCATAGACACTGATTCTTACTGATATTTAATGAGTTTAAACCATCACAAATCAGTACAAATCCAAGTCTTTCATTTGTAGTAAGTTTGAGCATTTTAGGAGCCTGTCCAGAAATCTTTATGTAACTAATTATGAAATATTTGAGATTGACTATTTTGTGGATAGATCTCTTCTTCTTTCCCTTCTTATATCTCCATTGTTTACAGATTGGTCAAAAAATGAGTAATGGGGTGTAGAGTCCATGAGGCAACAACTCTTGAACAGCAGTTTTCTAAAACTCACCTGATGGCACAGCAGTGAAAGGAGATGCTCTGCAAGAGACCTGCATAGTAAGGGTCTGGATTTGCAACTAGAGACGTCCCTGAGCATGCAGCATGAATGCGCCCATGAGCTAAGGCTGGCTGAGGCTAAGGGAAGATCATGGATCGGGACGCTGTTGTGAGCGCTGTCTCTCTGTGTCTCTCTCTACCACTCTCTTTCTGTCCCTCTTGCTCATGGAAGAAATTATTAAATTTATGAAAAAATGTTTTAAAGTCACCTAGAGGGGCCAGCAGTTGGCATAGTGGTTAAAGCACTGGACTCCAATAGCTTGGAACTCACGCCTGGCACTTGTGTGTGTGTGCCCAAGGTCCCAAGAAAATGGAGGAGAAGGTATTGAAGCTCTCCCTTCTGGGGGAGGGGGACTGATTTCTTGCTGTCTCTCTGTATTTCTCTATTTCTCCAGCAAGCACACACATCCTATAGCAAAAATCTTAGGAAAAAAAAAAAAAGAAGTCACCTAAGACGTTGTTAACAATACAGATTCACATATTCCCTGCTCTTGATAGCCCTACTGCCTACAGAGATAAAAAACTGTGGTCCTAGAAACAGGGTCAGGATTTCAGGTGGATTCTGAAACAGGTGCTCTTGAGAGTACACTTGGAAAAGTGTAGTAAGAACTTTGATTAAATATCTTTACAGTTATGCTATAGTATTTAGTGAGAAAATAGGATTTCTAAAGAATTGCTTATCCTTATATTTTCATATAAGGATATACTTTTTTTATTTCTTTTTTTTTTTTGGAGAGGTTTTTGCTATAGGGCGCGTGCGCTCGCCAGACAGACAGAGAGAGACAGAGAGATAGAAAGCAGGAAATCACCCCCCAGGGGGGATGGCCACGCTGCAATCCCTTCTCCTCCATTCTCCTCTCGGGATCTTGGGCACGCACGCACACGCGCCCGGTGTGAGTTTAAGCTGCCGGGTCCGGGACTCGAACCGTGGTCGACTACGTGGGAGTCCAGTGACATAGCCATTACGCTAACTGCTGGTCCCAAGGATATACTTTTTTTAATCTCTGAAAAACAAATAGAAAAACTGAGGTATGAAAACTTAACTGGCTATGAAAATGACAAAAAGATGTCCTTATGGACAGAAGACTAGAACTGCAGCCTACCTTCTGGGGTCTGCTGATTATACAAACACATGATGGGATGGCAACTGAGGGTAGGTCATCCTGTTTTGGTTGGCCACAGTAGAGCTCTTCAAGTCCTGCCCAAACAGAATGTGTACTACATTCTCCAAAGCAGCAGCCACATAGTGCCTATCTGCCTTTATGCCCATAACCTCTTGTTCCAAGGCGTTAACATAAAACTTTTTCTTATAGTCTCCTGGATGGCAATTGAGCAGGTTTGTTTAAGAAAGAATGACACTGTTTAATCAGACTCCCATTCTACCCTCTACCTGGAGGACTAGATCTCATTGTTTTCAAGATTTGATCCATAGTTCTGCAGTTTTGATCTTTACCTAGAGACCAGTGATTAGAAGAAATATGGCGACAGAAGAGTCTTTGAATTTCTGCTTTTGCACCCAGGGCCTTAGTACCTTAGTAGTCTCCGGTAGTGACAGCATTTTCTTAACTCTTGTTGTGTGTACACTTTCTTTCCTTTTTTTAAGTTTATTTTCTCCTCATGAGTGAGAAAAGATAGACAGAGATAGAGAGAGTGAGGGTGAGGGACCCCTAACAGTATCCCCATGCCACAATATAGCCCCAGTCTCAGCCAGTCGGGGTTACAGGCACAGATTATCATCAACCATGTACAGGGAGGCCCTGGACATGAACTCTGAACCCTCCCATGTGGATCCGGCTGCATTACCACAGTGCTGCTCTCTGGACCCAGATTTTTTTTTTTTTTTTGGCTTATCCTACTTAAATAATAGAATAGTATAATTATTTAAATGTAAGTAATAGTATTAATACTTAAATAATAATAGTCATAGTACTGGATGTATTAAACACATGTAATGCACATTTAACGCTATAGGCAACCAGGCAGGGCCCTATGTGTTTAGGCAAGGATCGCACAGGTAAATGTTTCCATCACTTCTCAAAGCTCAGATAACTTTTGGAGAGTAGCAATGAACTGTGGCAATGAGGAGCAGACTTCCTCTTTAAAAATAAATACTACATATATTTTGTCTGTATTCATTAATTTGCAAATCAAGATACACTTTTTTTTTTTTTTAACTAGTTTAAACTTCTGGATATTTTATCTACTTTTCATTCACCTGAAAACCTAGATTTCTTTTTTTTTTCTTTTACTTTTTTTTGGAGAGGTTTTTCACTATAGGGCGCGTGCGCTCGCCAGACAGAGAGAGACATAGAGACAGAAAGCAAGAAATCACCCCCCAGAGGGGATGGTCACGCCGCAATCCCCTCTCCACCATTCTCCTCGCAGGATCCTGGGCACGCACGCACACGTGCCAGGCGTGAGTTCTAAGCCACCAGGTCTGGGACGCAAACCGCAGTCAACTACGTGGGAGTCCAGCGACATAGCCATTACGCTAACTGCTGGTTCCCGAAAACCTAGATTTCTGATTCTGCAAACAAGTTATGCCAACTTTTAAGCTTACATTTAGATACTAGATATTGAGAAATTTTTTACCGGTTGCCAAAACTTCTTTTGTCTGATGTTTTGTGTTGTTTAACGATTAAGATTTTAGTTTAAATTTTAAAATCAATTAACATGGCCTGAATTTAAATGATATGTCACATTGTCTGTTACTTAAGTGAAGTTCAAGAAAATTAAGTTAGTGAATAGAAGAACTATTAGAATGAATTGAATTTGTAATGTTAAACACACTGGTATATGGTGTACTGCTTCTACAGAAATAATGTCATTCTCTAGGACATAAATACAATATTTTTCCAGAGTCCTCTGTGTGAAAAAGCAAAACAATATTAGAGTGCAGAAACAGCAAACTTACGCGCTTGCTCTTATATCCAGAACAGATAACTTACTTGCAAGAAAAGCAGGAGAGGGTGACCACTGGGAATAAGTAGAGCTTCTCAACGACATCTTAGGATAATTAACTCTGCTTCACTTTCTATGGAGATTACAGATTTGACAAAGAAAGGAAGTTTAGTGGTGCATATCTTAATTTTTGGTATGACAATTAAGAAAGTCATGACACATTTGTCAATAAGATGGTGGTTTGTAGGCTGGTTGACAGCAGCATTAGTGGGGGTTGTTAGAAGAGCAGAGAGAGACTTGATAAATTTACTGATGGGATGAGTTGCAGAGTTCATATTAGGTCATACATTGCTCAAAATTCATCAGTACATAGATATTGGACTAACAACCAGAAAAAATGTTCTCATATCAGGTCATCAGAAAAGTTATGACATATGTTTTCTATGTGAAAATGCATCATGACTTTTCTGATGACTCAATATTTGTAAATATGAAAAAATAACATATAAAGTCACCATAATAATTCAGTGGTATATGGCATGGTTAAAACGATAGATTTAAACTGACAAAAATGTGACACTGCTTCCTTTGTTAGTTTATTCAATAGTAAAAGATGTCAGTTAAATGTTTTAAATTCAGGCGTTTTAGACGGCTGTGACTGTCATGAAGTCGATGGGGGCCATGGCTGCTGGAAATCAGTGCAGTTTAGGTCATGCAACATACTCACAGCATGTTCTGGCCCAAATGGAGCGGCGATTTGGGTCCTTCTACATCAGCACGCCTCTATTCTCCCCACTAGCCTTTACGGGTTGCAGCAGTTATTCTACACCACCCTACTTTTATGAGGTCATTTTTCCTAATTTTCGTAGAAGAGGGAGGTCATGTGATAATTTTCTTTCTGTACCTGCCTTATTTCACGTAACATAATGTCCTTCAGACTCATTCATTTAATAGGAACAATGTCTCATGATATAAAATACAATGAGGAGAATGTGATTAACTTACTACATATAATGTTACAAAAGGTTGAGATGATGGGGATATTCATGACCCAGATTTAATCACTACTCCTATTCATGTACCGAGAAATCATATGGTAACAATTGTTATACTAAGAAAACTTGTTAATGGGCCGGCAGGTGGCATGAAGTTTAAGGTGACTGGATCCCACATGGTCAGCCGGGAAGTTCAAGTCCCAGACTTGTGGCTTGAAAATCATGCTGGGTGCACATACATGACACTCAAAATCTCAAGAGGAGAATGTGGAGAAGGGATTGGGGTGTGGCCATCTTCCCTACGGGGTGATTTTTCACTTTCTCTCTTTCTTTCTCTGGTCAGCACATGCACCCTATAGTAAAAGCAAACAAACAAACAAAACTTGTTAATAAAAATATACAACAAACCTTAAAAATAAAAACACTCTTCCCCATCTTCACCTCCACCACCACTACACAAGGCTATATATACGTTTCCCATATTTCCAAAGTATGAGTAAGAGGAAATGTCCCAGATAACAAAGGTTCTGGAAGTGATAGTATTGTATAGTACATAAGGAATCCTCTCATTTTTCATGTTTTCGTTTTCTTTCTAGTATATATCAAAGCTGGGCTAGGATACAGATTTAGTGGTCAGCTTCGTCATTAAGTGACTTTCAGGAATGGGATTTGAGGAGAATAGCTCCCACACATAAATCCAGGTGATATAGATTTATCTCCCCCAAAAAATATTCTGCAAAAATTACAGCACATAGAGTTTGAAATGTGTTTCTGGGTTCACTGGAAAGAAAGTAAATCTACTATAGCCAAAAACACAAACAGAAAAGAGCGAAAGGCTAAAGCCAGGGCAGATATCTTATGCAGGGAATGGCGGACAGAGAGACGTGAGCCACAGGGAAGGATGAGATGGTATTGAAGGCACCGTCCTTTCTGAGGTAGGATTCCAAGACCAAGCCTTCTGCAGGCCTGGAAGCCGAGGAGCTAAGCCTGAGAACTTCCTACTAGACAGAGGCCCTCTACGGGAGCAAAAACTGTCCCAGGATAATAACTTCGCAGGCTTCCTGGCAGAAGCAAAGGCAGATCAGATCTGGAGAAAAGCATTCATAATTTAGGTTTCAAGATTCCCACAGATTAAATTATATTCAAACACACACTGAAACAAGACACTGTGATTGAAGCCAGAAATCACAAGCAATAGAGGCAAATCTGCAAAACACTTCTGAGTTACCAGAGGCAAAGTATGAGATTATGATAACACACCATACTAAAATTATAAAATAATGTATCACATTATAAAATGATTAGAAAGTGTTTAATGATCTGAAGTTTTGAATTTTACAAATAACCAAGGAGCAAGAGACTATTTAAAAATGTCCAGGGATGGTTGTGTGGCCTGGAGGTTAATGCACCTGGATCTCACGTGGCCAACCACATGATTTGAGTCCTGGGCCTGAAGGCTTGAGATACACGCTGGAGTTATGTGCATCCACCCAAATCCCAAAAGGAAGGCAAGAGTGAGGATTACAGTGTTACCATTCCCCTTGGGGAGGTGATTTCTCCTCTCCCTCTCTCTTGGTCTCTCAGTCTCTATCTGGTAGGTGCTCTCCAGAAATAAATAAATAAACAAACAAACAAATAAATACAAACAGGTTTGGAAAAGAAACAGAAAGAAGGACTAAAATTAATATATGAATTGAAATCAGAAGCCCAACCCATAGGTTAAACATCAAAGTGCACATAGCTGAAGAATTGGGGAACTGTAAGATAACATTTAATAGATTATCTACAATGCAGCAGAATGGAGAATATTAACAGGCATTAAGAGAGAATGATAAGGTTTCAATCGCTTTTTGATTGGTGTCCCAAAAAGAAGAGATTGAAGGAGACTCAATACTTGAAGGTAAAATAGTTGAGATTTGTTTTCAAAGCTTAGAAAAAGTGGGAATCAGCAGTTAGCGTAATGGCTATGTCGCTGGACTCCCACGTAGTCGACAGTGGTTTGCGTCCCGGACCCGGTGGATTGGAGCTCACGCCGGGCGCGTGTGCGTGCGTGCCCAAGATCCCGAGAGGAGAATGGAGGAGAAGGGATTGCGGTGTGACCATCCCCCCTGGGGGGTGATTTCTCGCTTTCTGTCTCTCTGTCTCTCTCTCTCTGTCTGTCTGGTGAGCGCACACGCCCTTATAGCAAAAATCTCTCCAAAAAAAAAAAGCTTAGAAAAAGTAAATTTCTGGGGAACCAGCAGTTAGCGTAATGGCTATGTCGCTGGACTCCCACGTAGTCGACCGCGGTTCGCGTCTCGGACCTGGTGGCTTACAACTCACGCCGGGCGCGTGTGCATGCGTGCCCAAGATCCCGAGAGGAGAATGGAGGAGAAGGGATTGCAGCGTGACCATCCCCCCTGGGGGGTGATTTCTCGCTTTCTGTCTCTATGTCTCTCTCTGTCTGTCTGGCGAGCGCACGCGCCCTATAGCGAAAAACCTCTCCAAAAAAAAAAAAAAAAGTAAGAAAAAGTAAATTTCTGTCTAGAGCAAGCCTAAGGTAAAAATAAAAATGAATTTATCCATACTACACATATTGTTGTAAAACTAAAGAATGATAATACCAAGAAAATATGTAAAAGCTACCTATGGGGAAAATGTCAATAATAAACGGCATTTAGATAGACAAATATTGTGGAAACAGTGGAACAGTATCTTCCATTGCCCAATATGTTGAGAGAAAATACTTGCCAACCAAGAACTGTATATGCAGAAAAAGTGTATTGTCAAGAATGATTGAAATAAAGACATTTGAGATACAGGTCTCGGTATGAACCCTCTTCCATAATCTCACTCTTTCCACTATGCCCTGTGTCTTCCCTAATCCATTTGTTTATCTGCCATTGGAATTGCTGTAGACAGTTAACTTCTACCTGGTGACTTCTGTATTGCATATTCAGAGTTCTTCCCCCATGTTAAGGGATTTGACGTCTCCTGGGGATAGCACGTCCAGTCCCACAAACATGGATCTCTCAATGAGAGGATGATACTGACCAGCTCTCCATTCCTATCTACTGCTACTGTGTATCTCTCCCACATCAGCTCAGTCCTATTCGCTTGTGCCCTTCCATGCGCAGACTTCCAAGAGTGGGTCCTCTTCCACTGTAGACTTCAAGGCCATGTCTCAGCCTTCCTCTTTCTCTTCCTCATTCCTGCATCAACTCAGGTAACCATAGGGTCCTCAAGATCAGTACACTCAATTGCTTCACTTCAAACATGTTTAGCTTTAATCCACATTAGCCTTCCCTTGACTGAGTTAGAACCTGGTTCATCACTAAAACCCATTTCTCTGACTATGATCATCTGTTTTTGCAGCTAGTTTCTTCCTTTATTTTTGCTACATTGATGCTAGTCTCTTGCATGACCTTGAGGCTGAGCCTCTTGGCATTTGTGCGAAAGGCACTTGCCTCCCCTTTCCTAGTCCCGGCCACAACTTTGCTTCATCTGGACTGTCAGTCTACTATCCTTCTATCTCATTCTGGGCAAAAGCCATCATGCAGAATCAATCCAACTGCCCACCTAGCTGCTTCTCTGTCTCCTGCTGGAGAGAATTTATACAACTGCACACAATGATTCACTAAGGATTTGAGACTTCCCACTTCTGGTATGATGACAAGTTCATAAGACCATTCCCCTCAGTGGCTTTTCTGCCCACTCGTCATGCCTTTGGACCCTCACTTTGGCAGATGTCTTGTCCCTAATTTGCTGAAAAGTGGATACTTACTGTTGGGAGTTTCATTAGCTACCTTCCCTCCCTACCTGCACACCTGCTTGTGGAAGGATGTGCACCCGTCTTTATGTTCACATGGTCTTCGGCCCACAGCACTTAACAGAGATGCCCTCCCCTTCAGGGGATCCTCCTGGAATAGGTGCTCTTCCTGCCATTCCCATGTCTCACCAGTTCGCCGTCCTTTCCAGCTCTTCCTGCAGCTGTGATTTCAGAGGTTTCAGGGGCAGTTTTTCTTTCCACTCAACACACTTGGGCTGGGTAATTTAATCACTTCACAATTCTAATGACCAATTTTACATTGATGGTTCCAAAATTAAAATTCAGGCCTGAATCTCTCCATCTCAATCACCCCATGCCACTGTTTGGTCCAGTCGTAGTAGCCAGGAATAGCACTGGAGCAAACAACAATGGGGCTCTCCCCCCTTATTCTCCTCCCTGCATCGGCATAGCCGTAACTCCTATTGCTGATCATCTCTGAGTCATGGGTCCTTCTGTGAGTGTCTTTACGGTACTGGGTCTCAGCCTGTGAGAGCTCTCACTCCGCACTGTGTGCTGCAGACCTGTGTTCCTCACCTGTGTTCCTCACCAGGTGCTAAGCACTTTGGGGACAGGTGTATGTTCAGTACCTAAAGCAATGTTGCCTTTATAGTAATCATTCCATGACCATTTTGAAGGCAATGAATAAATGAGTGGGTTAATGAACTTATTAGTTGTAATGACTTTCACATCAGACCTATGAACTCAAACCACAGTTTGCTGACATACAAAGCAAGAAAAATAGTCCTTTTGACATTGAAAGGGTTCTTTGGATAATTAAATGAGTTAAACCATATAAAAAGGTTTCGTGAGTAGCATAACTGCCTTATAGCTATGAAGCAAAGGTGACATTGCTGTTTGCCCTGTGGGTCATGCGATTTTTTTTTTAATGTCTTACAGTTTCTAATGAAACCATCATTTTCAAAGGTCTAAACTTTTTAGAATTTTACTTTTATTACTTTCTTTCATGAATAAGGGGAACAAAGAGAGGAAAAGAGGCATCTCCACAGAGTGTTTATGTCGTGCTCCTACTCCTAGTCTCAGCCAACCTTGTTCATGGACACGCATCACTGACTGACATTCACAGGGAGACCTCAAGGCACAAACCTGGGGCTTCCCAGGTGATCTCAGCATTGCAGAGCTTTGCATGGCCACTGAACCATCGCAGCTGGCCCCAGAGACCCCAGTCTGAGGCCAGGTCGACAAGTAGATGCAAAATTGGACCGCAGGTTTATTCAAGAACAAGCTTTCTGATTTATGGGGTTTTAAAATGTTAATTGATTTATTAATCTGGAAAATTCTGCATTACAAATCATAGTAGAAACAAGCCTCCCTTGTGAATCATTAAATGGTTACTTGTCTCTAATAAATGATTGTTAAAGAAATTTTAGATTTTTTAAGACATAAATAAGTTTTCCTCAGTTTTAAGGAAAAAGACCTAACTCTATTAGAATTCCAACTCTGAAGAAATGAAATTTATGTTTACCAAACTATATGTGTGTTGTGATGTGGTGCAGAGAATCATTGAGACACTGTTCTACTTCTTTGATTTTAAATTTATTGGGACTAGACTCTTAGCTCAGAAATTTTACAACTGATTCCCTTCGACTTTTCTAAGTGTCAGTTGTTTTCTCATATCATTAATAGTTGTTTCATAGGATGTTTTTCCAGTAAAATATCCTATGAAAAGTGAATATTTAAAATTAAAGTAATATGTGAAAGGAATTGAATAAGTAAATGTCTGTTATCTGATATAATAATAACAAAATTAATGATAATGTTTTAATTGAATTTTTTTTAATTGAACACTTAAGATTGTTGAGAGAGATATAGATCCTTCCTTGCTTGACGTGGTGAGGATAATTAACTGTGGAGCTTTCATGGAGTTCATAATTTATCACGAGAAACAAATATATTTTTAACTAACTATAAGTCAGATTGTACTGAGTACAAAGTACAAATAAAGTGCTTTAGAGAGAAGGAAAAGTAATAGTTCTGCCTGGGGATGTTGGAGAAGTCCTTACAAGCAGCTGCTTTTAAAATGATCTTTCATGAGGCTGGCAGGTGGCATGGTGGTCAAGGGCGCTGGACTCCCACATGGCCAACCACGGTTCGAGTCCCAGACCTGGTGGCTTGCTTTCTCACCCCCTCCACTCTCTCACTCTGTCCCTCTCTAGGCTAATTCAAATAAATAAATGAATAAATAGGGACCAGCAGTTAGCTTAATGGCTATGTCGCTGAACTCCCATGTAGCCAACAGTGGTTTGAGTCCTGGACCCGGTGGCTTAAACTCACACCGGGAATGTGTGTGTGCGTGCCCAAGATCCCGAGAAGAGAATAGAGGAGAAGGGATTGCAGCATGGCCATCCTCCCTGGGGGGGGGGGGGGGGGTGATTTCTCACTTTCTGTCTCTCTGTTTCTCTCTGTCTTTCTGGAAAGTGCAGTGTTTGCCCTATAGCAAAGACCTCCCCCCCCCAAAAAAAAAAAAGAATAAATAAAGTTAAATTTTAAAAATTTTAAAAAATAATTTTTTTTTTTCAAGGAAGAACAGGCATTTCAGAAACAGTTAAGAAGAGGAAAGGCATTCAAAGTAAAAAATTTCTAGAACTCAGTACAAGGGTGTGAAAGGATGTGATACATGTGTAAGAATGACAAATGAACTACTGCTCTGGAGCAGTCATGCTCAAGCTTTATGTGCTTCAGGCCCATGGGGCAGGCTTGTGAATCAGATACCTGATTCAGTGGCTGTAGGGTGGAACCTGAGGACATGCATTTTGAAAGGTGCCCAGGTGACACAGTCCTGGCTGTTCTGGGCAGACAACCACTAGACTCAAAAACGTTTGATATTGTTTCAAGAATTTTAGAAGACCAAGTAAGAAAAAAAAAATACAGCCAAATTATAAAGATACTGGGTATCCTTGCTCAGGCATTTTCAGGTTGTTTTGGCCAATAGGGAAAGCAGGGTTGACTCTACACAGTGGGCTGCATTGGAAAGAGCAGGGTGCCATCGAAATGAAGGTTCTTTCGTGACATAAAGGAATTAGATGAGACGCCATCCAGCACACACAATGGGCTGAGCCTCAGGACTCTGGAAAATGGAGGAGACTAGTTTTTGCATCTTAGTATTAGTGAGTTTCCTGGTGGGCAGGGCAGGAGTAGCCATCCACTGAATTAGGAACCCCAAGAGCAGGTGCACCTCTGGACTAAATAGGGTGCATGGGAAAGGGAAGGGACTGTGGACGGAACAAGACTGGCTCTAATGTGCTGCAGCATACTCGAGACTGAGGCCGAGGAGTTTAGAAATTTGTGTGGAAGGAGGGTGGGAGAGAGAAAGAAAATAGGAAAGAAAATTGGGAAAAATAGAGGCAAGACATTTGGGGTACACAGTGATGGTTTATTACCTGTTGATGACATCACGTACAGTATTCTCAACTGAACTGGTCTGAGGTGTATTTCCTGTTGGGTAAATTCTCTTTGCAAGTCAAATGATGTATAGTGATCAAATGTATAAAATAATAATAATAATGAATAAAAGTGAAAAAAAAGAAATATGTGTCTGGATGTCCAAAGAGTTGGAAGGGGAGGTTCGAGGTATTGTATGTCAGAAATAATGAAAGTCAAGAGGGAAGATGAAATTCCTGAGGAAATTCTTGTGAGCAAATAAAGGGAACAGCTGAGAAAGGAAAGCTGAGAATTACCTAAAAATTACAGAGAAGAATCCAAGGTGGGTTGCAGAAACTTGGTTTCCAAACATTGATAAAAATATGTCTGTACTTAACTTTTTTTTTTTTTTTTTTTTTTTTTTTTTTTTTTTTTTTTTTTGCCATGGGGTATGTGCACTTGCCAAGGGGAGGAAA
Organism: Tupaia tana; assembly: GCA_026018925.1. Lineage (NCBI taxonomy): Eukaryota > Metazoa > Chordata > Mammalia > Scandentia > Tupaiidae > Tupaia > Tupaia tana. Next base: position 116,230,981 of record JAKSZU010000003.1, read on the forward strand.
AAAGACACAGAGAGAGATAGGGAAAGTGAGAAATCACTCTCCTGGGAGGATGACCATGCCCCAATACCTTCACCTCTATTCACATCTTGGAATTTGGGGCATACACATACATGTGTCTGGCATGATTTTCAAGCCTGCCAGTCGAGACTGGTACTGTGCAGTGGGTCACGGGGGATACCTCCACCTTAAGCTCCAACCCACCTGCCATCCTAGCACTGAGCATTTTAAACAACACAAGTCTTCCCATGCTTGCTAGTCATAATATTTGGGAAATTTTCCTGAAATCTGAAAAATTATTTTATTTTTCTGAAATTGAGAGAGATTCTTGCTCTTTGCTTTTTTGAATAGTAGCATGTTATTCTAAAGGTCTGTGAACTTACTATAATGAATTTTATATGCAACACAGGTAAATTTAAATGTAAGCTGAAGTGTGCATTTTGATATTCACCTATTTCAATGAAAAGTAAAACTTTAAAAAAAATTACCCTCATTTACTTACGTTACTTTTCAATAATTGTGGGGAGTTAGGGGTTTTGATTTGGAGGCTCTTAGAACTAGTCTACATATGTATAATATAAGAAATTTAATAAAATGTTAAGACTAAAGCCAAAATCAAACTCCAGGATTTGTTAAGTTTTTCTTGATGCTTTGAAAATGTCTAAATGAATGAGCATCTGATCCCTTCAGGAAGCCTGGTGATAACAAGGGAGAATTATTCAATCGGAACGAAAGCTCCAGAATGCGTTTGGAGCAGTTGGAGGCAGATACAATTACATCAGGTGAAGTTCTCTTATGACTGCTGGAGTTGCTTCGAGGTGAAAGAGAAAATGCAGAAACTTGGGGCTCCAGATGGCAGGAGATCTATTTTTAGGCCAATAGAAACTTGTATTTGGTTGGGGCACTTAATAGAATGAGTAGCAGAAGTGTGTTGAAAAAGTAATTTATACCTGCACTTGAAACAGTTCAGCACGAGCAGATGGGAGCAGGTGCCATGGAAACAGCCTAGGTCAGCCACTAAGTAGAAAAGAGAAAGGAAAAGAGCAAATATTTTAGTAATAAATTACTTGGAAATTCTGGGCTTCCATAATCCATGCTGAGATTATTCTAAGTAAGAAGTGGAAATAGCCAATATACAGGAAGTATCATCTGTCGTGGAGAAAATAAATGCTTATATAAGTCAATTATTTAGAATTTAAAAGTCATCTTCTGAGAAGTGTTTTTTTTTTTTTTGTATATATTTTTTTAAGTTATAGTGTTCATTAGATTCCCAGGCTAGTTAACAAAGAGTTTCTTTAACCAAAACTGATCTTTTTTGATGAAAACTGAAGTTAGGTTCCTGAGATCAAGAAGTCCTGGGGAAGAAGAGAAGGATGAAGAAAATAAAAATAAAGAAAACGTCCTTTTGCTTTCCCAAGTAAAATTTCTTGAAATAGAAAAAACAAAAATTAGAACCATTTCAGCTCCCAAGGTCATTCTCCATAGTCCGTAGGAACAGCCTCTACCAGGACCAGCGAGGTAGCCTCTAGTCAAGTCTGCCCTTCTCACTGTCACAGCAGATTGAGGCAACCTCTCTCTCCACTCCTGTTCACAACCTTCTCTTGCCCACAAGACACAGAAGCAAAGTCCATGGAGGTATACTGTAGTAGAGCTGAGAGCACACCGGATTGGTGGCCAGAGATCTGGTTTCAATCACTGGATGTACTATACAGTAAATGTAAAAATTCATTGCCAGAGCCAATGAGTTGGACTGACATGGGATGGCTCAGGTTTCTGTAGCAGGGCTACCTTGTGCAGGCCAGATGTGCCTGGTGCCTGGAATCCAAGATGGCTGAGACTGGGAGCAGATCATACAGTAAAGACCCTGATGGGAGTGCCTATTTCTCTCTCTTTCTTTCAGAAGAAATAAACAAAGATTTCCAGTCCATATCAAGCTTTGTGATTCTGTTTATTCACTGACAACAATGTTCTGAGTAGTCTTAGCATTACAGGATCAGGGTAAAAATGTTGTAGAAGTTAATTGTGGGGCCGGCAGGTGACATGATGGTTAAAGACATTGGACTCCCACATGGTTGACCATGGTTCAAGTCCCAGACCTGGTGACTTGCTTTCTCACTTTCTCTCTCTCTGTCTTTCTCTGGTCAAAGTAAAACAAATAAATAAATGAATGAATAAATAAAAGTTAAATTAAAAAAGGAAGTTTATTGCAAGCTGAAAATGGCAGTGGTGTGACATTTAATTCATTTTGTTAGCATCACTATCTAATTTCATATTAAGATAAAAGGAGTTCATTAAACTAAATGATTTAAATGCATGAATTCATAAAGAGCCTCCTCTAAGGCTTTAAGATATAGATTTGTTTGATTTTAAAGTTTTTTTAACCAGAATAAACATATAATTAATGGAATTTTAGAAATAAAATATTGGGTTGCCAGAAAAGTCATGACATATTTTTCTATATTTTTTATGCAAAAACGTATCAAGACTTCTCTGATGACCCAATACATGGAAGAGAAAAACAAAGAAAAGTTAAAGGAGAAAATATTTTGAATCATTGGGACTCTGCCAGGAAGTATACCACTGTGGTCAAGAGTTTTCCCAGCAACAATTGGCCAACTGTACCCCTTTTACCTGCCAAATATTATAAGTTTGTCAGTGTGAATGAAATAAGGTGGATCCCTTCAGAGTAACTGTGCTAAGTCCTCACTATACTCATGTTCATTTAACTGCAATTTAAAATCAGATGTCCGAAAAGTCAAATGAAATATAATGTAACTTTTTTCTTCTAACATTAACATTTATATTTTTAGTTTTACAGTAAACATTATTACAAAGTGTTTCTGATGGTTTCATGCTTACTCATGTGATTTAGTACTTTAACAAGAGATAGGGTTGTCGTCAAGTTGCCTAAGTCCAAAGAACGCTTCTGTTATGGAGAAGGCTCAGAGTCCTGTTCCCTGGAACTATGGGCGTTTTCTTTTCACTCTTGCTATACTTCTTTCCTCATCTTAACAAGGGAAGTAGAAAAATGATGGTGTACTTTAGCAAAATCCGATCTCTTGCGGGAAAATAGAAAATCTAAACTGGCTTACAAGGTAATACAACTGAAAACTGAAGGGAGAAGAGGGAGTGATTTGCCAAGATCGCTAGAAATCTGTTTTAAAGCTAAGTTGCAACAGGAAGGAAGCTGTGATTTCAAACAGAGCTTTAAAGTTAAGGATTCAATCCAAACTCTATTAGGGAGCAGATCCTATTGTGATGGTAATGACATGTTGCGTGGGAAGTCGTGGTTTTACTTGGAATGGAGAAAGAAAGAAATTTGCCATGATTGATGTACCATATGAGGGTCAAACCACAAAATCACTAACTTGCTGACTGTCCAACTAAAAACTGGGTTGCTCATTTTCCTAATTCAGTTTTGTATATGTATGTGTTTATGGGACAACTTCATACATTGATCACATTTTCTTTAGGGGAGGAGGTGTTATGGTTAACATTAGAGTCACTTTCTGTGGGTTTATGATGGGTCGCTAATCTGAATTAGAACCACCCACTTCACAGTGCAATGGTAGACCACCCACGTGGTCTTGCATTGTGTGCACTAAATTTCCTACATTTTAGTAACAAGCTGTTGAAGGTAGCTAATGGGAGATTACGTGTCAGGTGACACATAATCCAGGCATTTTACAATGTGGCTTTAGGTCCAAAAGAAATAAATTTGAGGCCCTTTATTTTCAGAGAGCTTATAAGACATTACTAGAATCATCAAGAGGATTAAATAGTTTTTTAATATTTCATATTCATTTTAACCTTTCTAAGTAAATTAAAATGCATGGACACATTTGAGGGTGAGCCATAGCAGTAGCTCATACTTCGAAAGGATATTCTCCCTGGACATCTTTTCTGATGAAACAAAGAGAGAGCCAGTGGTTTATAAAGTACCACAGTTTTCTAAAGTATCAGCAACAGCCTTACCACTCTTGAAGAGTTAAGAGAAAAATGTAAACTCAGATTTTTCCGATCCAAGAGCATCGAATTATATCAAGTATTCTAAAGATCTAGTAAAATGAAAGAGCCTTTAAAGAAAAAAAAATCAAATTTACATTGTACTATGTAGGGAGAAGGGCTATGGCTTTAGTTGAAAAAGAAAAGTTAGTAAATATAAGATACCTTGTGTTCCCCCAAAAAATAAACCTTAAAATCAGACCTAAAAACTCTTTCATTTTTTTTCCTCAGAATTCTTAGGAATCTACTTTTTCTTCAACTCCAAAAGAATAGCCCTTTTGTAATATACTGGTTTGGACCTTTCTGAAGCACTACAGCAATTTGTTTCAAAATCATTTAAAACACTTTGGCATCGATATAAGGAATTACAATGAATAAAAAGGCAAGAAATTTGAAAACCTAATTGATTTCTTTAATTGATTTTAATTTCTTTAGAGGAACAACAACAGCAGCAATGACAACAAACCCAGTTAATAGAGAGCTTGTTATTTAATATTTAATGAAACAAAGCAATCATCTTGAACTTTTGAATTTCCTGTTAATACACTCTGAATTTGAAAAGCTTAAAAAATGGTTGGTAGCTTAGGTCATTTTTCTCAACCAGAGTTCCTCCTCTGGACCACAGAATACAGAAACGTGGCTAAGTGACAATTTTCTCAAATTCTTCCTATTGCAGAGGAGAAGTTAATTCATTATATATAATTCAAGACTTATGTCTTTAGCATTTCCTTTCCTCCTGTTGTTTTATTTCATCTGGCTTTCCCATTTGGGTCTCTCATGGCATTACTCTAAATATAACATGGCACCATGATTCCCTGAGGACCCATTACTGTTTAAGACATACTTCTCACTTCGTTTTTGTAGTAAAACATTCAGGGTCCACATCTAAACCAACTTCAAAACAAAAGAGCATGGGTCTGTCCAATGCATGGTGGCTAAGACAGCTGGATCCCATGGTCAACTGCACAATTTGAGTACTGGACCTGGGTTCTTGACAAACATGCCAGGCATATGCGTGAGTGTCCAAAATCCCAAAAAGAGAGAGAAACAGTGGAGAAGGGATTTCAGCATCACTGTGTCCCATGGTGAGTCCTTTCTCATTTTCTTTCTCTTGCTTTCTGTGGTGAGCAGACATGCCCTCTGGCAAATTTAAAACAACAACAACAAAAAACAACACAGGAAGGAATGACATGTAGGCAAGACTTGTGTTACCGAAACTCTCCCCTCCTCCCTTTCCAGTGATTTCCATTAACTCTCTTTCCTCTTCTCTGAAAAATTTAAAAACTTTAAGATTCTTTCACATGAAGAATTTTTTTGTGTCAATCTCATGTAAAATTCCTACTGTGAATATGTTTGTCTACAGTGGTTTATAGATCAACGCCAAGGACCACGTAAGTCAAACTCAAGCTGTAGGCTTTGACAGATAGCAAGAAACTGAATTCCTGTCTCTCCTGCACTCAACAAATGGTGGATATGAGTGTTTCATAAGTCATTGGTCATTTGTTTCCTGACACTGTAGAACTCAGTTTGTCCAGGCACAAATAATGTATTGGTATCTACACTCCTAAAATGTTAATTTTTATGTCATCACAAGAGAAAACTTCCGTACTATTGACAGGTTGTATTCCTATAAAATCTGACTTTGTCAATGAATGTGAGTCTGGAGCAATAGAATTCTTTTTGAAAGAAAAAGTGAAAGAAACTTTCACTTACCATACATATAATAAAAAGGCTATTGAGGGACCAGCAGATGGCGGAGTGGTTATGTTGCTGGACTCCCATGTAGTCCACTGCAAATTTGACCCCAGACCCAGTTGCTTAAAACTCACTCCAGGTGAGTGTACATGCATTCCCGAAATCCTGAGAGGAGAATGGAGGAAAAGAGACTGTGGCATGGCCATCCCACCTGGGGTGTAATTTCTTGCTTTCTGGCTCTCTGTCTCTCTAGCAAATACATGCACCCTATAGCAAAAGCCTCTCTGTGAAAATAAATAAATAAATAAATAAATAAATAAATAAATACATAAATAAATAAAAATGAAAGCTATATATCCTTCAACTGTGGGCTCAATAAAACATATTTGCTCAAGAACCAAAAGGTGAAGAGGAAATAATTTGAAGAGAGAGAAATAAAGACTGAAGAAAACATTGCTTAAATTACTGGAATATTTTTATTTAGGATCCTATTGTGAATATGTTTGTCTACAGACAAATGGAAATGTTCTGCATGCAATTGATTAGAGAATATGTATTATAATAAAATAAATGATTTTAAGGAAACATCTAACTTGGCATCAATCGCTTAGAACCATGGGTTATAGACAAGATGGAGCAAAGAGAGAGAAAAAGAGAGAGATGGAAAATATGTCCTTATGTTGTTTAAAGGCTATAAATCACACCTTTAAAGCATCTAGGAAATTATTCCAAGAAACTGTGGGATACTTCCTGGAAAATGGACCCCCAGAATCCATTTGAAAAAGCCCGGCCAGAAAATCTACAGGTTGGGATAAAATTCCATCCCACTCCCATGCTTACTATGTTGGAAAAACATTACAGATTTTTCATTACCACAGATTTCACACCATTTACTTTAGTCATAAAAAGTGAAAAACAAACAACTTGGAGGTTGATGTACCTGAATTTATTGGAAGATTGTATCCTGTATAAAATTGCCAAACCTTCTCTTCCCATCAGGTAAATCATGGAAAAAGGGATAAAGAATATGTTTTTTTTCTAAGCAAAATTCTCTAGTAACAGGCTGAAATTTTTAATATAGCATCAAAAGAGTTAGATAAGGGAAAATTTTTTTAGCTCTTCGTGACTCCCAAGTGTCTGAGCACCAGGACCTTATTATGAATTATTGCTGCCTTATAAATCTAGTTCTTTTTGTTTTGTTCTATTTTCTTATTTTTAAATTGTTCGCATTTAATCACCGTACATCTTGACAGCATACCAGATAAATTTTTCCACCATGAACACATTGCATATCAGTTCAGTCAAAGATATTCCCAAACACATTATCATCATCAGCTGATGTTTTTCCCATTTTTGTGGCTGTTTAAATGTTTTGTTTTGTTTTCCTCAATTCCCTCCCAACCACCACTCCCCCCACTGCCCACCATCCTCCCACACTACCTCTAGTAAATGTATTTATTTTATGAAGGAATGAGGTACCTGATAAATTTAACTCAGAGATTCAAGAAATGTTTGTATTATTGAACTTTCTACTCTACGAAAAACTATAGAAGCATGAAGGCCGTCGATAAACATCAAAGCCTGGATCACTTTCTAAGACCCAATGTCAGTAGTTCACTCTTTATTGAGCACTAACCAGGCTAAAAAGGAAAAGCTATGAATGGCTTATGTCACTTGGGAGGTCAAAAGAGAAATGTGTAAAGATGTCAGTAAAAGGAGAGAGGTTACTCAAGGAGCAAAGGAACAATAGGATCACCACATAACGGCTAATCAACTGCACTCTCATTTTACATGGAACGTATATTTTATATCTAAGCTTTTTTTATATCTCATTTCATTTAAAAGCATTTCGGGAAATATAATCTCATTGGATAAGAGAGCTATATGTGACTTTACTCTAAGGTCCTCACTATGTACAATTCACAGGTACTTGGCAATGTGCTAATAACTTTAGGAAACGTTTAACAGAATAAATATTTATATGTCAAATTGATGCTATGAGAGCCAGGTGTCATGTAGTCCCAGCTAGTTGGGAGAATGAGGCAGAATATCGCGACATCGTGAGACAAGGTCTACGCAAACAAACAAAAAATCATCACACCTCCCGCCCACGCACACACAGATTAGTGCTATGAGAAACTGAAGCAAATATTTTGAATTAAGAATTGGTGCTATGAGAAACAGATGGCATGATTCCACCTAAAAAATATAACACTCTAATTTCTGTAGTTCATCATGTATATTCATATTTAGGCCTTAACTAAAGTGGATTTATATCAGACACTGAGTTTTAGACTCAGTCATAAAGTTCAAAGGGATTTTTATAAAGTTTATTTATATTCCATGAAGGAAGGCAAGAGAGAGAGACAGAGAGACAGAGAGATACAGAGAGAGGCACTCTCAACAGGGTCCCAACACCATGAACCACCCACATAGTCTTGGCTGGTGTGGACCACAGGCACACGGGCATAGTCAGGGGTGCTCAAAAAGGTCCTGAGGTGCAAACACAGGGCGTTCCCACACAGATCAAGTCATGTTACCATCATATTATTACCTAGCCCCTGAATGTGATGTTGAAGATTATGAAATAACAACTATGGTCTTAGAAAGAACAACATTTGGGGGCCAGCAGATGGCATAATGGCTATGTTGCTGGACTTGCATGTAGCCAACCGTGGTTTGAGTCCCAAACCTGGTGGCTTAAACTCACGCCAAGCACATGTGCGTGCGTGCCCAAGATCCCAAGAGGAGACTGGAGGAGAAGGGGTTGTAGTGTGACCATCTTTCCGGTGGTGATTTCTCTCTTTCTTTCTCTCTGTCTCTCTCTGTCTTTCTGGCAAGTGCACGTGCCCTATCGCAAAAATCTCCCAAACAAACAAACAAAAAAACCCTTACCTTGAGGGCCTAATTCTAACACAGAAACCACTGGAGGACAAACATTTAACCTATCCACAGCACCCGTATTTCAGAAGGTAAAAAATCACCCCCAAGAGGAGACAGTCACGCTGCAATCCCTTCTCCTCCATTCTCCTCTCAGGATCTTGAGCACACATGCATATGTGCCCATTGTGTTTTAAGCCAGTGGAGCCAGAACTTGAACCATGGTTGACTACATAGGAGTCCAGCAACATAGCCATTATTGTCAACCCAAGGTAAGGGTTTTGGAAAGTGGTGAGACCTTCAAGAGATGATGTATACTGGATGGTGTTTGAATCATAGAGGCATCACACTCATGAATGAATTAACACTGACTTGCAAGAAGGAGTGAGGTTTTGCTCTCATGGTAAGGGATTAGTTTCCATGAGAGTAGGTTACAAAAGGAAGAAGTCCATTCTGAACTGCAGTGCTAGAAGCCACATGGTTGACTGCAGATTTGAATCTCCAGCCCGAGTGACATGCTAGACTCATGCAAGTGTGCCCAAGATTCTGATTCTCCAGAGACCCGGGAGAAGGGAAACAGAGTTTGACAAGATGTTGTTGATGGTGCCTGTCTTTTGCTCTCTCTTTTTCTGCCACTTTCAGTAGTGGTTGACTATAGCAAGGGAGGAACAGGGACTGATTGTGAAAACAGCAAGGGGTACTATGGAGCTATCTTTAAATTACATAGATATATTGAATTACCACTACCCAATCAATTTGCATACACTATTTGTGCATTTCATTGGAATGTGACTTTGACACCAAAATAAAGGTAAGTCATAAACAAGTAATAGCCTTATTTAATGATAAACATGTTGAAATATTTAGGAGAAGGTGTTCTTATGTGTGCAACTTACTGGAATGTAGCAAAGGAAAACCGCATAAACTAGAGGATAGATGAACATGTAGGTGGAGACACATAGCTCGGATAAAGCAAGTGTCGATGTGGTACAGCTTTGCTATGTGAAACTCTTTGAACTTTGTGAGAAGCTCAAAACTTTTTAATAAAACATTGGAAAAAAAGAAGGCAAACTAAAATTATTTCCAGATACACACAGGCATAAAAATTTTCACATTTAGAAGAAAAATAGAGAGGCAAAGCATTAATGGGACACAGAAATGTGGTATTATCTGTTGAAGATATTTTATAGTTTTATCAATTGGACTAGGGAGAAATGTTCACCTGCTGAAATATTTACTTTGTAAGCTAAATAATGTGATTGAATGTATAAAATAAAACAAAATCTTAAAAAATCTAAATTAAAAAAATTTCACTGGTCAACCTCACTAAATGAGATAATATAGGGAATTGTTGTAAGAGAAGGAAAATGAGCCAAATTGGAAGAACAGAAATTCAGAAAGGTCAATATTTGGTAAATCTAAATTATTACTGATTGAGAAAACATGAAACAGCAGCGTGAAAGTAGACTGGAGTGAGTGCAGTTCAAATGTGCTCAGTCCTTACATATACTTCATAACAACAAGGAGTTCTATTAGACTAGGTCAAAGTGACATTCCATAACATTTAAGGTACACACTGTTACTAGCTTCCTAGACCTGCCACAACAAATTACCACAAGCTGGAGTGGCTTACCACAAAGGAAATTCATTCTGTCACAGTCTGGGGACTAGAACCACAGTCAAGGTGTCAGCAGGGCAGTCTCCCTTTGAAGATCATTCCCCCTCTGACTGCCCCCAGTCAAGAATCCTAGATGCCAGTTTTATGGTAGCTGTATCACTGCAGTCCCCACTCCGATCACCATATTGCCTTCTTCCCATGGTCTGTGTCTCTTCTTTTATGAGGCTGTCAATCATTGGACTTAGGGTCTAGACAGATTCAGTAATAACTTCGTCTTAACTAATTACAACTGCTAAGACCCTATTTCTAAATAAGGCCACCTTCTGAGGCTCTGAATGGATATGAATTGGGGACAGGGGGCAATCCACTTCAATTATTAAAATAAAAAGAATGCAAAATAAATAAGCAGGTAAAGAGGGGAATATAAAATACTTGTCAACCTAGAATAAGTAAAGATAGGAGATTAAAATAAGCATTGATGAGGCCAGATGATTGTGTGGCAGTAAACTGCAAAATTCTGAGATGCAATCCCACATGGATGGGCTCCCAGTTCAAGTCTAGAGACCTCCCTGAGTTTGCTGGGCACACACATGCCTATGTTCTGGGATGGGCTGGCAACTGGGATTGGATCATGGCACTGAGACCCTATAGGGATTGGGACCAGCAGTTGGCATAATGGCTATGTCGCTGGACTCCAATGTAGTCGACCACTGTTCAAGTCCCGGACCCGGTGGCTTAAACTCATGTTGGGCGCGTGTGCATGAGTGCCCAAGATCCCAAGAAGAGAATGGAGGAGAAGAGATTGAGGCGTGGCCATCCCCCCCGGGGGGGGGGGGTGATTTCTTGCTTTCTGTCTCTCTATCTGTCTCTGACTTTCTGGTGAGTGCACATGCCCTACAGCAATAAGCTCTCAAGAAAAAAAAAAAAAGAGAGAGAGAGAGAGAGAGAGCCCCTATAGGGGCTGCTGTCTGCTTACTCTCTCTCTGCCTTGTGTGCATGGAAGAAATGAATAAGCTTTAAAAAAAAGACATTAAGCAAAAACGTAAAATAGACAAGTAGTAGGAAAGGAAATGTAGACCTAAATGTATCAGTAATTTCATTAAATTTAGCACTCTTACTAAAATACAAATATTTTTCACAACAGGGGTAAAAGTTGCTTGTCACTTGTTAGATACAAACATAAAATATAGGAATACAGAACTTTTGAAGGTAAAATTACATAAGCACTAATGAGAAGAGAGCTGACAGTACTATACTAGGCTAGTATCAGAGAAAACAGCCTTTAAGGCAAAAACGGAGATAAAGAGATATATCTCATATGGGTATAAGGACCAACTCACTGGGGAGATGGAACAATAGTACATTTGTAGGCACATTATCCCATAACTTTCACATTATGTAATTTAAGATTTGAAGAACTATAGAGATTTATAGTTAAATTCATTCTCTACATGTTCATCTCAGTAACTGACAGACAATACAAGACCAAAAATATCAGTAAAATCATACACAATGTGTGGAACACAACGAAAACTTGAGCACATTGACGTGCACTAAGCAGTGCAACCAATGCTTACGTTGTGATTATTCTTTTCAAATAAACTAGGACAGTCACCCAAATTAACTAATTGCAGGGCCATAGAGGTGGTCACAATTTTCAAAATATTTAACTCATTTATAATATGGTCACTGAATACGGTAAGATTAAATGAGACGTCAATAATAAAATGGAACTAGAAAATTTGCACATTTGGAAATTAAACAATAGGTTTATAAATAATCTGTGATTCAAAAAAGAAATCCAGGAAGAAGTTAAGTGATATTTTGAAAGGAGCTGTAATGCAAACATAGCATTATGCTTGTGTGATACTGCCGAAGTTGCACTTAGAGGAAACTGAAGAGCTTTACTACTAGCATATATTAAAGAATCAAGAAAATGAAAATCAGTGGAAAAGAAAGGAGAAAAAGGAGAAGGAAAAGGATATAAAGAAGAAATAAACAGAAGTTAATAAACTAAAAACAAACATTAAATAGAGAGGAGCACTAAAACGCCAGTAAATTAATAAAATGTATAAAGCTTTGGCAAGATTGATAAATAAATAAAATTACCAATGACAGAGATAAAAATTATATTACTAGATCCTACAGACCTTAAAGAAAGGTATTAGAATGTTTTGCCAATTAATTTGAAAAGTTAAAAAATGGACAAATTCCTAGAAAAACACAACTCTGTGAAATTGTCACAAAGAGAAATAGAAAATTTGTATAATTCTGTATCTATTAAAGAAATTAAATCTGTAATTTAAAACTTTCCTACAAGGCCCAGATGGTATCACCAGTGAATTTATCCAAATTCTACAAAAATCAGAAAATAGAAAAAGAGAACACTTTCCAATTCATTTTTATAAGGCCAACATAACCTTGATTAAAAAACCTAAAAGGACATGAACTAAAAAGGAATTTAGAGGGCTATGCCTTTCATGGATATAGTTTCAAAATCCTACTGAAACTATTAGCAAAGTAGAGCTTGCTGTATATAAAGAGCAATCTACATCTTCACTTAGAAGTTTTATTCCGGCAATACATGGTTCATTTTACATATTAAAAAATAACTTTATGTAGTTATCACATTAAGAATATAAAAAAGAAAAATCATGCAACCAGCTTTGTAAGTGAATCACATTTAATATCCATTTATGATTTAAGTGAGAAAATATTCTTAGCAAACTAGAAACAGAAAAGAATTTCTATAACTGATTTTTTTTAAAGCTACAAAAATCCCACAGCAAATATGAAACGTCATGTGGAATATCCAAAGCTCCTCCCCTGGAATCAAGACTAAAGCAAAGATACTCTCATCAGCATTTCTATTCAGTGCTTCTCTAATATCCTAGTTAATGTAAGAAGGCAAGACAAAGAATAAAAGGGATATGAATTGGAAAGAAAGAAATGATTACTTGTAGATGATTGGATAATGCAAGTGAAAAATTCTTCAATTTATCATAGTAAGTTAATTCTGTAAATACATTGGATACAATACACACAAAAATGAATATTATTTTAATAAACCACTCCCAAATAAACAGTTAGAAAATACAATTTGAAGACAAGCTAGCCCAGCCATGGAGGCACAGACAGAAGGGCACTGTCATGCAAATATGGAAGACCAGATTCCTGACTGTCTTCAACCTGCTCGGCTCTCTGGCATGTGCCGAGACTCTGCCTGACTGGGAGGCTAAGGAAAGGATCGTAGCACGGTGAGACCCTGTTGAGGACAACCTCCCTACCTTAAGAAATAAATAATATAAACTTTAAAGACAAATTTGGTTTTACATGGTATCACAACATCAAATATTAGAAATACATTTAACCTTATATGAAAACTTCTCAATAGTAAATCACAAAACATGATGGAGAGCTAGAAAAAACACCTAAGTACATGGAATAAATACACTCATCATCAGTTGGAACATTAAATTTTTTTGTAGTTTGTTTTCTGTTTTCAAGGGTTTCTTCTGTATTTATTTATTTCAATTAGACCAGAGAGAGACAGAGAAAGAAAGTGAGAAAGCAAGCCACCGGGTCCAGGACTTGAACTGCAATTGGCCATGTGGGAGTCCAGCACTCTTAACCACCACACCACCTGCCAGGCCCTTTTTAAAAACTATTTATTGGTTTTTGCCGTAATGTATGTGTGCTTACCAGAGAGAGAGAGAGAGAGTGAGAGGGAAAGTGGGAAATCAACTGCCCAGGTTGGATTGCCACATTGCACTCGCTTTTTCTCTGTTCTACTCTTGGGAGTTTGGGCATGCAGACACACGTGCCTGTCATGATTTTCAAGCTGCCGGATCTGGGACTCAAACCACGGTGAACCATATGGGAGCCCTGAGCCTTCACCACAATGCCACCTGGTGACCCCAAAGATTTGAATAACTTTTAAATTTAATTAAATAATTAAATAGGGAGCAGCAGGTGGCATAATGATTATGTCACTGGACTCTCATGTAGTCGACCATGGTCCAAGTCCTGGACCTGGTGGCTTAAAACTCACACTGGGTACATGTGCACATGTGCCCAAAATCCTAAGAGGAGAATGGAGGAGAGGGGACTGCGGCATGGTCATCCTTCCCGGGGGGTGACTTCTCATTTCTTGTCTCTCTCTGTCTCCAGCAAGAGCATGTGCCCTATAGCAAAAGTCTCTCTCTAGAAAATAATAATAATTAAATGAATGACTTAAAGTTATTTTAAAGATGCCAGCTGCACTCAAACTGATCTATAGATTCCATGCAATTCCAATAAAAATTTTGGCAGCTTTTTTTAACTTCAACGAAAATTGACAAAATAGTTATATTTATGTGGAGCTACAGTATAGCAGCAAATCATGGGCTAAGATTAGCTGTGACATTATAGAAGAAAAATAAGTAATTTAAAGTAAAATACATTAAAAAGTAATATAAATTAACAGTAATTAAGAAAGTAAGGTGGGTCCAGCTAGGTGGTGTGGTGGTTAAGGTTCTGAGCTCCTTCATGGCTGGCCACAGTTAGAGTTCTGAATCTGATGGCTTACTTTCTCACTTTCTCTCTCTCTCTCTTTCTCATACTGTATCTCTCTGGTGAGCACATGTGTCCTACAGCAAATTTAATAATAATAATAATAATGGTGATGATGAATAATATTAAATTAAAAAAGAAAGTATCGTATTGTTGGTTTAAGTTCAGAAAAATAGACTAATGGAAATGAATAGAGAATTTGGAAGATCTACCCACATACAGAGACTAAATTTCTCAAAATGGTGGTACCTCACTATGGAAGTCTTTTCAATAAATGGTACTTGGTCAACTGGATTTCCAAATCTATAAAAATTCATTGTGACATCTATCTTACTCCACAGCAAGGAAAAAAAAAATCAATTCCAAATATATTACCTATCTAAATGTGAAAACTAAGAAAAATACAGCTTCTAGAAAATAACATAAGAGATTATTGTATAATCTCAGAGAAACAAAGATTTTGTAAACAGAACATAAAAAGCAAGAAAAAGGAAAACATGGAAAGTTTATCTATACTAAAAAAAAAACCTTCTGTTTATTAAGAGATACAGTTAGAAGAGTGAAAAGACAAGTCACAAATGAAGAGAAAATATCAGTATGTATATTCACTAACAAACACATATCAGAATATACATGGGAAACTATAAATCAATGATGAATACAATATGATTTTTTAAACAACAATAATAAATGAATAGCACTATTTTTTTTAACCATAAGGTGTATACACTAGTTAAAGAGAGGCAGAGTGAGAGAGGGAAAGTAAGAAGTCACCCTCCCCCGGGGGAATGGCTGTACCATTATCCCTTCCTCCATATTCTCCTCTCAGGATTGTGGGCATGCACACACTTGTGTCTGGCATGTTTTTCAAGTCACCAGATCTGGGACTTGAACCACAGAATTGATCATGTGGGATCCAGCACCTTAACCTCCACACCACCTGCTGGTCCCAAAATTGCACTAATTTTTTCATGACAGGGAGGGAGGGAGAGAAATGCCCTCAACAGGGTCTTATGTGGTGACCCACAGCATTTCCCACCTGCCAGGAAAGTGCGCACACGCGTGCCCGGCATGTACAGGCTGATGCAGGATACCAATTCCAGTCCTTGATGTGGCTTCCAGCATTGCAGAGGGATACACCACCTCTGTGTCACTGTGACTAGGTCAAAAAGTACTCATTAAAAAAAAAAAAAAAAACATTTAGAAGGAGCAAGGATATCTTCTTTGCCAATAAATATCTGAAAAGGTGCTCCACCTCAACATAAGCTAAAGATAACAGAAGACAAAGCCAGGAGCAGATACCACTACATTCCTATTAGAATGACTAAGATTAAAACGGCTGAAAATCTAAACTATTGGGTAGGATGGAGCAGCTAGACATTTCATATGCTGCTGTTTGGGATGTAAATTGTTGCAACCACTCGGACATTAAAAGGATCTATTAATGATAACTAGACACATGACCCAGCAATTATACATCCTTAGGAATATACCCAACAAAAATACCTCAAACTCGTACTCCCCATAAAGATGTAGAAGAGCATTTTTGACAGAACTGTCTGTAACAGAGACAAACTTTACCATTCACTGACGAGTAGAATGGATCAATAAATTGTGAAAGACTCATACAAGAAAATACTTGGGAGCAATGAAAACTGGTGAATTAGCACTACACCTGACAACGTGGACTTTGCAAACATAATACCGAGCAGATAAAAAAGCATATCACTCTGTATTCTTTCATGAGATCAAGCAAGTGCGGCCATAAGAGGTGACACGGGAAAGGTGCAGACATCCTGGAGCGGGTTCACTGCTCGCCACTACAAAACCACCCAGGGTAAGGGGCCCAACAAAGCAGGTGGGATCCAAAGGCTCAAGGACTCCGGGGCAAGTGACTTTCTCGGGGACCAGGGTGGAGGACACAGTGTAAACACAAGAGGATACCACTGGCACAACTGAACATCACCAGGTCCTAATCAGGGGAGGGTGGCCGGGGTATTTGTGCCAGAGGCCAGCTTGACCACAGAGGTGCTCCTGGTTACCCAGGCATGCTCACAGCCTGTTTGTGGAGATGCTGAGGCCGTAGGAAAATGTGAAGTTTTAAAATATGCAATAGAAATACATAATGAATTAATTCACATTTACATAATTCTGAGAGAGGAAGAACTGAAGTATGGTGTTAGAAGTAAAAACAACACTGATTGGGTGGGGGAGAGGGTGTGGCGCTTGGGAGGCGTTCATGGCCCTGTTCCCTCTCTTACTCTGGGTGGTGCTTTCTCAGCTAGGATCACTTTGTGAAAATTCACAAGCTGTGTAAGCTGAACTGTATACTTTTTTGAATGTATTTCATATGTCAATAAAAAGTTCACTTAAAAAAATAAAATCTAGATCCATAAATAATACATTAATTTTATGTGTTTTATCATTTTCCCAAAGTCATTTAACTGGTTGGAGGCATGTAAACTTGGCTTTACTGTGTTTTTCTTCTTTTATTCATTATTTTAAAAGCTGTGTTAGGTCTTAAATATCTTTTCCTTGATCTTTGAAAAGGAAAGTTAACATCGTTTGCACAGTTGTTGAGGAATCACTTAATCCAATTAAAAATGAAAATAGGGCTTTCCATTTGGTTTCATTTTCCCATCTTGAATTAATATAATCGCCATGGTTTATTCTTTGTTCGCTGTATGCCATTCTCCCATTTCCCTGTTGGTGCAGAACGGTTGAACATTTCGTTTTACTTACAGATTAGACCCTAAGCCATCTTATGTGGATTAACCCTACTGAATTTGTCAGAAATCTTTGAGAAAAGAGACTGGGAAGTACCTCTTGTCCCAGCTTCATTTCTATTTTTTTCTTAGGTGCCTGGCAGTCAGTCTTGCTGGAGAGACAGGATGGTTGATGTTTAAAGAACTTTCAGGGCCAGGCTAGTCTACTATGAAGAAAATAAATATATCTAATCAATGCATATTGCATCCTAATACAACTGTGTCTCTGCTCTGGAGCACCTACGTGACAGGCTCTCCCCTTGCTACAATCTCTTCTCTCCTATTCGCAGTACAAAGAACCTTAATGAGTGTGACTGCAAGATCCAACACTCTCATGGGAGTCCTATAGACTCCTTGAGCAAATGCACAAAAATTTGAGAGAATTTGGGTGGAAGCTCTAAGTTTTCAGGCCTGCCAGAAAGGGGGTTATTGTAAGCTCCCAAATCGCTTATTGTCCTTTAAACTCTAAATAGAAGCTACACACCTGGCTGACCCCACCCACTTTGCTGACCTATTTTCTTCTCCAAACAAAGGCGTTAAAATTTGCAGTTTCTACCCATGCCTAAAATCTTAGTTTCTCAGGTTTTTTGTTTGTTTGTTTTTTTAATAATGCAGGGCACTTATTTTTTCTCTTTTAGATTACAATCTTCTTAGTATTCAGATGGGCCTTTTAAAAAAATAATTCCACAGTAGTCTAAATGCACATGGAGCCCATAGATTATAAATGCTCTCATCCAGCTAGCCCTCATAAGGAATAAATTCTGGAACATACAGTGTAGATTTTCTCAAGAAGTCAACCCAAAGGTCAACAGATGAATAAATGCCATTTATATTCTTGGTCACCCACTTGAATCATATAGAACTTTTTAAAACATCCTACACTCAGCATTGATCCATGCAGATCCTTCCGTGGGATGGAGGAGAAAGCCCCTGAGAGGTTCTGACTCACTTTCTCACTATAGCAGTAAGCTGGTGTAACCCAGCAAGGTGGGAATGGAAGGGCTTTATGCCAGGGCACCTGGGCTCCTGGGCACCTGCTTCACCCCTTGAGTAAACACGAGGGCCTACTGGCTGGTTGTCTTCAAGGCTCTGCCTCTCTTTGCCCTAATTGGTGAGCATGAAACTTGGGGCTGACCTGTACAAAAGAGTACAAAACTTTAGATTCCACATTGTTCTACCAGTTGCCCCTAAGTCAAAAGAGACAGCCAAGACTGGTGGGTAAGAACACAGGATTCGGAGTGTGGTCAGCTGCATTCCCAGTTCTATCATTTATAAGCTATGAGACTTCTTTTGTGCTTCAGTTTTTTCATATCTTCTTTTCATTTTCTGCATTATTTTAAGGTCTTTGTCATAGGGTATGTGCACTCACTAAAGAGACAGAGAGAGAGAGAGACTGTGAGAAAGTGAGAAATCACCCCCGGAGAGGATGGCCATACCACAATCCTTTCTTCTTCATTTTCTCCTGGGATTCTGGGCAAGCATGCACACACATCCAATAGTTTTCAAGCCACCAGGGCCAGGGATCAAACTTCAATTGGCCATGTGGGAGTCCAGTGCCTTTACTACATACCACTTACTGGTCCCCAGTTTCTCTCTCTTTAAAATGAAGCAGTGGTGGTACTGCCCTCACAAGATTGCTATGAGGATTAAAAATATAAATAATGTTGTGCTTGCAACATGGTAAACATTTAGTACAAACTTCAACTATAGCATAATCTTTGCTTTTATTATATTCAGGGTTTTCAAAAAGTTCATGGAAAATGCTGCCTTATTAAAAAATTACGTATGTATTTCAATTTTTGTACCAAAATAAGCTTGTACTTTAATTCCAGTTTTTATTAACTTTTTGAAGTCTTCTAGTACATTTTTATAACAAATAAATACACGAAAGAAAGAGAGAGAGGAGAAGGGAGGAAAAGAGAAAGGAATAAAAGAAAATTCTACATGGAATTGTTCATGGCAAAATTTTCACATGCTGCTTACTTAAGGTCATCTGCTCCTCTAGCTTCCTTATTTTTTCTTGTTATTTTTAGAGAGACAGAGAGAGAGAAAGTGCAAAATCACCCCCCAAGGGGAGATGGCCATACCACAATCCCTTCTCTTCCATTCCCCTCTCAGGACTTGGGCACACACACTCCTGGCGCAAGTTTCAAGCTGGCAGGTCTAGAACTTGAACTGTGGTCAACCACGTGGGAGTCCAGCACCTTAACCACTACACCACCTACCGGAACCGAGCTTTCTTATTTTAACTCTTGGTCTTTCGACCACTTCTAGAAGGAAGGGGGCAGGGTCCTTTGCATCCTAGAGCTCTGTACCCCAGGATATTGCTCCTGTCTCTGGCTGCAGAGTTCTGTCATTACCTGCCTCTACAGAGACCACACCCCATGTCTGTCCAATCACTCCTCTATCTTTAGTCACCCAGGTCTTCTCAGCACAGAACCAGGCAGTTGCCCATCAGAGCTGACCCACGTGTGAGGTGAGCCAACCCATCTCACACACGGGCAAACGCAACATCCCTGGCTCTCGGTCTTGACCAAGGTGCCACTCTCCCAGCAATCCTTCCCCTTCCTTGGGCTTCCCGTCACTTGAACATGGTGTATACTCTGGGGAGGGGCTTTACGATTCTCCCTGTACATCTGACTAAAGCGGAGAATTTTCTGTAGTAAAGA
Source organism: Tupaia tana (assembly GCA_026018925.1). Lineage (NCBI taxonomy): Eukaryota > Metazoa > Chordata > Mammalia > Scandentia > Tupaiidae > Tupaia > Tupaia tana. The sequence continues at coordinate 116,251,161 of JAKSZU010000003.1, forward strand.
ACGCACATTACCTGGAAGTAGCTCCTCAGATACAATTAGTAGTCAAGGTTAATTACATTTTTAAATAAATTATGTATGTAATGTCTGACTTCTTTCCACAAAGGATTCAAGTCTCTGGTTAATTATTACTAATAAGGCTTTGCAAACTAGCATAACATTTCCTCAAATTGGATATGAGTATAATTCATTCTCATTTGAAAAAGTATCTTGGAATGAAGAGAGTAAAACTAACTAATAAAAATAACGTGACTGATACACTGATGTGGATCAGACTGAGCACTCCCTGTGGATTTGGAGCCAGGGGTGAAATTAGCTATGTGTCAGCAACCAGTCAACAGCAGTGTGGTTTGTGGGCAATGCTGCAGTGGGCACAAGGTGATGTGGGCATATGGGCCCCAGCCAGTGCTGTGGAGATGACCCAGGGCTCCTGAGCTGGCTTTCTGGTTGTGTATCTTTTAGCAAGTCATTAATTTTTGTGCATTGGTATTCAATTTTCTGTAAAATGAGAGAGACATTAGAAGAAATCACTAAGAAACCTTCTTTTCTGTGATTTGACCCTTATAAACTCCACATCACAATTTAGTCATATGGCTGTGAAATTGATTGACACTCTTTAAAGAGATACTTCAAACTTTTTCTGAGCACCTCTTCCCTCCTTCCCTTAATTTCCAACTCTGCAACAGCTTTCACTCTAAGAATAGAACATGGCATTGAAATGAGCTATATACTTCTGCATTTACACGGAAAAATTCTTATAGTGGCTTTATTTGCCTGTGTGGCTAGATATTTAGTTCTTCAGTTTCAATGCAACAATTCATCCATTTTATTCAACCATGAGACAGTGTATATCTGATTTTTTTAATTACAGTCACCATTACAAGGGAGCTCCACTTTCTACCAGGAGGCCATGTTCACTTTTCTTGCAAGATTATACACGAACAATGATTACTGAAATAAGTGAAATCACAGAGTCCCTAAAATAGATACAGGTATATTTCTTTCTACTGGCATTTAATTTACACAGTAGCAGTTCTTCTAGCCATTGATGCTGTATGTTATTCTATCCTTTGGAGAGGTTCTTGAGTTGGTTCTCCTTTCAATTATCCTCAGGAAGAAAAAAAAAAAGCAGGGATACCTGAAGATTGCAGAATTAACTCAAGCATAGTATGTCTCTTTCTCTTCTTGTAACTGCCATTTGCTAACTTCCCAATTAATTCTTCGCACCCGCCCTCCACCCACCTACACACCCTTGCATACGATCTGTCTTAGTCATTTGACAAGATCTACTAGAATCAGTATAGTAGCACCTTGATTAGTATTCACAGTAATTGCTATTTCACAGATCCTCAGTGGAACGTACTTATTTTCTTCCAGCAAATTTTCAGGTTGCTTAAGGTCAAGCCCACCTCATCCATGAGGAGCTGTTCAATAAACACCTATCCTGAAACACTGAAATAATCCTTTGCTTTGTCAAGTGTTGATTTAATTCATCAAATGGAATTCAATGTGTAACGACAATATGAAAGGGGTCATTGTTTAAATGGTGCAAGGTCAATTGCTACAAAACCTAGGAGGGAATTTGTAATCTCCCAGCCAGCAGCAAAGAAGTCCTGAAATGTAGGAGTGTGGCCCCACAGGGAAGGTCTGATTCCCAAGTAGCAAAGGATGAAAGAGATTCGGGAAAAGCTGATTTTACTAGGGTTCCTGTGCTTCAACATGTTTTATATCACAAAAACACACAAATACACACATAAGTACCTATACGATTGTGGTACAGCAGCAACCCAGGACTACAGTACTTATGCCCATGGAAGAGCTTCGTGTTTCGAGCTAGGTGGCAAAACTTAAAGACAGGAAATGTGCCTTATTCGATTTTCTACCCCAGGCTCTAACTCAGAGCCTAGAAATGCTCTGTGAACATGCGTTACTAGCCAAGTAAATAATAACAGGAACTAATCATTTTACTCATCTGCCATTGTTTTATTTAGTATCATACTCACTAAAGTACTTTTAGTATCCTTACTTTATAGAGAAGGAAACTGAGATTTAAAGTAATAATTTTCTCTTCCAAGGTCTGTCCGCAGGGCCCATGATCACAAGATTGGTAAGATACTCTTTAAAGTACTTTCATGGAAACTCAGAAAAACAAAATGTATTTCACATTTCCCAAACTATTTCTTATGATCACTTGAAATTGATGGTTTGTGCCGTTCTTATTTTAAAGATCTGGTAGTAGAAGCAAAAGAATAACTTGATAAGCTCTATACACATCCATCAAAGCATAGACGGAAAATAATATTTTTTAAAGTTTTGTCTCCACATTTGCCCTGCAAGATTTGAATGGAAATAGTTTTTTTCAGCCATATACTGACTTTTTATTAATAATTGCTGTGTCAACAAGATTGTTGGCCTTGTTAGATTTTTCCGGGAGCACATCTTGTCTTCACTTGCCCTCATTTAGAGGCTGACCTTTTGCTTAATGTGATTTCAATTGATCAGGCAGGCTTGGTTGTCCTACGTGAAGGTCACACAGCACGCAGAACAAGGGCAGCCCTTCTGAGAGTAGGGCCTAGAGCCTTCTTCTTTTCTTCTAGTATTTGCCTTCTTGTAATGCGTCTTGTGATGTTAGTTGAAACCCAAAAGGGTTGATCTTTACAAACCTAATTTACAGTTCATTCACCTCAGCAGTTTATAAAATTAGCTCTTCTTAAACAATCCATTAGAAAACCTGAGCAAAACTTGGGGAAAAGACTACCAACGGGAAGGTAAGCAGCCTGGCTTAGTTCCACATTATTTAAAAAAAATAAACCAAATGACCTTTTAAATTTTATTGTAAAAGTCATTTCTGGTCATTACAGAAAGCAAGGGCTGTGTGAAATATGCTACTGTGGGTTCTGTGGAGAGATGTCACTTAAACATGATATTCTGTCTTAGTTGCCTAAATTTACAACAATTATTCTTTACATTTCTGGTCAGAAATTTATATGTGTTGATGAATCACCTATTAAATTTTCTTTAATTGATGTTTGAGTTATATATGATTATATGCTCATTCTGGAAAGTTTGGAAAGTATGAAAAAGGATAAAAATATTGGGAACAAACCTGATCATGATCTTTTAATTTGTTGGATTATTGACAATTAAATCTGATGGCTTCAGCTGAAAAGGAGGAATTCTGGAAATAAGGATAAGGATATATATATTTTTTTCTTTTCTTGAAGGGGAAGGGGAACCAAGTAGGTAAACAGAATTCTAAGAAGTATATAGTGTGCATGAAAATCAAGGGTTGGAAAATGATGGAAATAAAATGTTATTTCACACAATAAAGTTATTTGGGATTTTGTAAAATCCTCCCCCACCCTCACTCTTAGCAACCCACAGTGGAAAGAGAACTGGTCACACCTAACACTGTTGGAAAAGCCGGTCCTGGTCTAGCACTTCAAAACCCACAGTCACTTATCTTATTCCATCCTCACACAATGTTGTGAAGTGGAATTTGTCATCCCTCTCCTAGAGATAAGGACACTGAGTCTCAGAGAGCTTAAATGACTTTACCAAATCCATACTAGCAATAAATGATGAAATCTGATAAAATCGGGACTAAAAGGTAGGTCTTCTGACCCCTAAATGTGCTTATTCTGTTGGATGTGACTATCCCCATGTGATGATTATGTTAATGATGATGACATCATGATAAAGCTAATGTTTATTGAGTGCTTATTATGTGCACAGCATTGCTCTGAATGGTTTGCCTGCTTTAATTCCTTTAACAACATGATGCAAGAATTTCAACAAACTTCACTGTATAAAATTCATTTTGCATTTACAAATATGTAATTCCCTTTGGCATTGTGCAAAGTTATCACCTTCACGGTTCTGGAATCCAGAGAATTGATGCTAGATTGTGTGAAATGTTAGACAGAAGCATGGGAGAAGCAGATGGCCACCCTCAGGCCTACCAAGAGGAAAATGGACCCTGACTAGGGAGAAAAATCAGTACTATTTCATATAATAAAAAAAGGCAGAGATTGTTTCCTTACTGAAACACATTCCAAACAAAGTAAATTTAGGACTTCTCTCATCTTTTTCCAATTTAATGCTATCAGCAAATGCAGTCTTTCAACTTGATTATAGATAGGCTTTGAGCAGAGGATTACTGATATTTTCTACTTTTGAAGTGCAGTCTTAATTGTTTCTATGCAAAACATCTACTGAGTATTAATATGTCTTTTATTTTAAAAAGATAGCAAAATTAATTATGCTAATAGTTGTAATGTTTATTTATATAGGAAACCAAAGCCTACACTATAAAATATCAGCAAAAACAATTTTCCATTTTTCCTTCCTTTGTCTCTGGCTCAGAGATTCTTACATAGCTTTTAAAAGTGAGGTCCCCATCTGTACTGGCCACCTGTTGTGTTCAGCTCCACATTCTTTCAGCCCACCTTTTTGTAACTGGTATTATGACCACCAGTTTTGAACAGGTGTCAGTTGACAGTACCCGGTCTACACTGCACCACAAATCTCTTACTTTTCACCTAGCACTGTTTTCTGTGGTATGTGTGCATATGTGGGTGATGTTTTGCATAGTGTCTCACTGTATCTCGATCTTCCCATCTCAGCCTCCTGAGTAACTGGGACCGCAGGTGTCTGCCATAGTACTCATCTTCTCCTGGGAATTGTTTTCTGATTTAGTTTTTTCTATGAGAGTGAGAGAGGCAGGAACCCCAACAGGGTCTTTGCTCTGCTATCTATCTCCATTCTTCCCGATCCAGATCATGAGCACACAGGTGCGCACATCCTGTTTGCTCAGGGAGGTCTCAGGTCGTGAACCTGGAATCTTTCACATGTGGTCCAGTTACATTATCATTGTGCCACTGCATGGCCCTCTTGGAACTTTCCGTTACTGTGTTATATACTTGTGGGAACCTGCCCAGCATTCACGGACTGCGCATGCAAGAGAGTTGTTGACAGGAGGGTGAAATGTGGGTAAATGGTGTGCTCGTCTAATGTTCAGGTGGGCCAATCTGAGGCAAGTTCTACAAGGTTTCTCTGAGCATCCTGCTGGAAGGGAACCCAGGTGCCCTCAGCGTAACCAAACGTTTGCACTGAATCTCTTCTCTGTTTCACTCTCGCCAGCCCCATTTTCTGTTTCCCAGAATCGCTGTCTTTAATGAAGTATCTACACACATCTCCTGGCTTTAGCTCTGCTCTGTGAAGGAACCCAGACTAGGTTGATCAGTTTTGCAAATGACTCTACAAAGCAACCCCTGAGAATGGGATTCTGGTTTGGGATCTTCTCAGTTGAATGGTGATAGGGTTGCAATGCTGCAGTTGATCTGTACAGTTCTGAGACTCTCAGAGGGCAGTTGAGAAGGGACAGTAAAAGAGTAAGGCATTGGCTTATGGCATCACATGGCTCTGGAACAGAGAGAATTGTAAAGATTGTGGAGTTGGCTGGCTTCTGTACATTGCTTTGAAAACCTTAAAAATATTATACGAAAATAGAATTGCTCAAGGTAGTTGATAATCAACTCAAAACATGGTGTCAAATTGGACATGCCTCCAAGTATCTTGCTATTGTTGCTGTTTGTTTGTGATAAGGTGCATGTGGTCATTAAAGAGAGAGAGGTAGAGACAGAAAGTGAAAAGCAGCCCACCCCCCAGGGGAGTGGTCATTCTTCAGTCCCTTCCCCATACCCTTTCCAGGATTTGGGCCCTCGTGCCCATGTGCTCTTGGCCAGGGAATGTGTTTTTCAAGCAGCTGAGTTGGGACTTGAATAGCGCTGTGGGCCATGCCGAATCCAATCACCTTAATCGCCACTCAACCCATGGCTCCCTCAGATAGCATTTTTTTTTTTGGGGGGGGGGAGAGGTTTTTCTCTATAGGGCGCGTGCGCTCGCCAGACAGACAGAGAGAGACATAGAGACAGAAAGTGAGAAATCACCCCCCAGGGGGGATGGTCACGCCGCAATCCCTTCTCTTCCATTCTCCTCTCGGGATCTTGGGCACGCACGCACATGCGCCCGGCATGAGTTTTAAGCCACCGGGTCCGGGACGCGAACCGCGGTCGACTACGTGGAAGTCCAGCGACATAGCCATTACACTAACTGCTGGTTCCCCCTCAGATAGCATTTTAAGAGATACTAATTTTTGCTGTTTCAAGAAAAACTGCAGAAAATCCAGCTGAATTTGATAGAAGAGTAGCAGCACGAAAAAGGCACTGAATATAGCTTCACAATAGCTCACCTACACTAAAGGAGGACCAGAAGTCCTGAGAGGAAGTAAATGGATCCCTAAGACCCCTGATGGGGACATGTGGGTGGATGAGCCTAGAAAAATTGAGCTGCCAGATTTGCCTGTAGCCTGTAGGTCAATAGAAGCAGCCTCTTCCTTGTATTAGAGAACAGCAGCCTTCTCTTGCCCAGAGACCCTGCAAAGACCTCAGCTGAGACAGGTGCTCATCCTTCTGGAAATTCTCTCCTGATACCACTCATTGGTTCTCACAGGTTACATAGCTCTACCTGAGACATAAGATCCTCCCTCTGGGAGGAACTTGTACAAATACCCAGAGAACTCCAAGACCCAGTTGATAGTAGGTAGAATTAGGTGCTGTCAGGGTATACCTGTTTGCAATGTTTGTGCTTATGATATTGTCATTTTTTTTCCCTTTGACCTTATTTTTTTCCATTGGTTTTTACTCCCTATGAGTTTCCTATGATGTGAGGTAGGAGATTCTCACTCAGGGACACTGGGATTCTTCTGTGAATCACAGAGGTCTTTGGTAGAACAGATGAGGTTCACTGAAGGAAAGAAATCTGTGATAAGTTTAAATCCATTTTTAACCTTAAACAAGTGATAAGAACTACCACTAGACAATTTGTGAGAAGATTGTAATAATCTAAACCATTGTTTTGGAAAGATACTGGAAATGAGAAACATCACTGTAGTCCACTTTGTAAAAAAGGACGTTTCAAAAAAGTATGGATAAATATATGTGTGTGTGTGTGTGTGTGTGTGTGTGTGTATATATACATATATATATATATATATATATATATATATATATGTAATGATACATATGAGGCAACTTCAAAAAGTTTGTGGGAAAATGGAATTAAGTTATGAGTAGTGCAAGAAAGTTTGAAATCCATGCATAGTTTGTTTTTTTATATTGTATGGTTTCTGTGAGCATTTTGAATATTCCTTAGGTATACACATATTACATACATATATAACTTATACACACACACACCCCTTTAGGAAAACAACTTTTAGAATTCGCAAAGACATGCTAATAGGGTCAAGGTCTACTTCCTATTCTAGCGTTATCAGAACTTCTTTGTCTGCTTCTATTGGTTAAGCAGGGTGGGTAGGATGATTGTAGTCTCAGTTTTTCCAGAGCAAAGATCCTAATTTATTATTGTTATCTTGGTATGATTTTCATAGTACTTCATTCTAGTTCTAAACGAGTGCCAATTTGGACAATAAGTTATTGATTACCCATTACAACAGAATCTGAATACGAACAACTAGAATTGAAATTCCACTTTATCCATATGTCAAATAGGCCAAGTAAACTCTCAACTTCATTTCCCCATCTGTAAAACAGAAATAATCATCATAATAATACCTATATCCCAGGGGTGTTTTAAGGTTTACAGGAGTTGATAAGAGTTAGTAAGAAAATTGGGGCCAGAAGGTGGCATGATGGTTAAGGCACTAGACTCCCACATAACTAACTGTAGTTTGAGTCCCAGACCCAGCAGCTTGAAACTCATCAGGCATGTGTGTGTGCGTGCCCAGAATCTCAAGAGGAGAATGGAGGATGCTGGATTACGGCCTGGCCATGCCCCCGGAAGGGCGATTTCTCACTTTTTCTCTCTCTGTCTCTCTCCAGTGAGCACACTCTCCCTATGGCAAAAACCAAATTCAAAATGAAACAGACAAAGCCAATTAGTAAGGCATAATAAAACACTTAGCAGACTGCTTGGTTTACAGCTATTGCCCCATTAATATCAGCCTTCATTTTTGCTACCATAGTGAGATCGTTTCTTGATTGAAAACAGGTGATACAGGAGCCCACCTCTGCTCACAGGTGCATCCTGGGACTGGCCCTCTGCTCATACCCTGCATGGTCCCATTCTCTCACCAAGGATTTAGAACCAAATCACTCTCCTTGTCAGAGGGGCAGCTACTTGGCTTCTATTCTAGTTCCAGTGCTAAGCATTTCCCTTTTGAAACAAACTCCATTCTCGCCCACTAATTCAAAGCTGAGTTTAGAAATAGCGTATCGCTTGCTTTCACAGGAAGTCACAGCCATCACTCTCAGATTGCCAAAAGGGAGGTGCCGGATCTATTCCCAATCTGTTTAGTGCTCTTCCTTGAGTGCGTTCATTCTTGTATACCTCATGTCTTGGCCAGAAAAATGTCCCTGTCCTGGGAAGGTGAGGCGGGAAAGGAGGGAGACGGTAGCTGGGAGCAGACGCAGAGTGTGGTGGCATGGTGGCCTGCAATATCGGAGTTCCCGTGGAGAGTGAGACGGCGGTGGAAACGGCGCTCTGCTTGTCCTGACACCGCAGCTCGGTTCATGAAGAACAGAAAACTATTATTCAAACAGATGGCAAGCTTGCCCATCCATAACCAGGCATTTAATGAGAGAAAACAGGGCAGTCAGGGCTGTGGCTATGTGAGTCCAGACCATTTTGGAAGACCTCAATTTAATTGCTCTTCTGTTTTTGTGAAAGCTGTTCCCAAATGCCTACCTGGTCCTCTTGTCTACCTTCCTGTTTCTCTATATGTTTGTCTTTCTTGCCTTTCTGATGTTTGGTCACAATCCAGTGGCTGGTTTTCTTCCTCAACTCCTGTGCCACAGTTGTCAAATTATAAATGTAACTGGGGCAGCCTGGCGAAGCTGAGCGTATGAGGACTCGGATGCTGCTGAGACCTGGGTGTGGGTCTCTGCTCAGCTAATTAGTGGACACTTTCTCTTCCCTAAAATGGTGATAGTAATCGCTATCTCATAGTACTTTTGTAAAGGCTAAGACATGTCACATATTTAAAAATTTTCAGTGGAAAACAGAGTTGCCCTTATTACGACACGCAGCTGTTCTTACAATGGTGTGCAACATAGAATCTCCTGAGCTTCTGTTCTCAAGACTTCCTGGGCCTCTGGTATAATACTCAAGGCAGCATGACTTCTTCATTACTTCTTTAGTATTTATTTTTATTTTGTATTCATTCATTTTTATCCGTGATAGAATGCCTGTGCATCCATGTGAGAATGAGAAAGGGAAGGCCAGCTTCCACAGGGCCTGCTCACACCACCACCCCCTTCCTCCGGTTCTCCAGCCCGTTGATCTTGAGCACCCATGGGTCTGTCTGGCATGTTTCAGCTGACCAGGCTGGAGATTCAAACCATGGTCATCTGTGGGATCCAGCTTCTCTTGACAGTACATTACCATGCACCACAGAGACGGCCCCTATCTTTACTCGTTTTATTATTGCTCCATCTAAATGTCCCCTGCAAGAAAGTTTGAAATCCATGCATAGTTTGGTTTTTTTATATTGTACAGTTTCTGTGAGCATTTTGAATATTCCTTAGGTATACACATATTACATACATATATAACTTATACACACACACCCCTTTGGGAAAACAACTTTTAGAATTCGCAAAGACATGCTAATAGGGTCAAGGTCTACTTCCTATTCTAGCATTATCAGAACTTCTTTGTCTGCTTCTATTGGTTAAGCAGGGTGGGTAGGATGATTGTAGTCTCAGTTTTTCCAGAGCAAAGATCCTAATTTATTATTGTTATCTTGGTGTGATTTTCATAATACTTCATTCTAGTTCTAAACGAGTGCCAATTTGGACAATAAGTTATTGATTACCCATTACAACAGAATCTGAATCTAAAACTCATGGTTACTCTATAATTCATTTACTAAGAGTTCCTTTATCATGCACAGTTACAGCTCTATAAAAGGTATAAAATAAAACAGAAGTTCAGAAGGAAAAGCACAATGGGATTGTCACAGCCTCCCCTTGTAAGTTTACACTTACAGCACACAAGCCTGCTGTCAGCTTTCTCTTTGCAGAAACTCTCCTACTTTCACACATGTTGTTCCTTCTGCCTGGAAGGCTGTTCCCTAATCACCACCATCCTTCCATGATACCCTAATGTCATCGTTCATTCCTTTAGAACCTTGTTTCTTGTCTTGATTGCAGTGTATATAGTTTTATTTCATATTTGTTTTTGTGTTCATTTGATTAATATCTCTCTCCCACAAAGGCAGGAGCCAAATATGTTCATGTTTTAGTAATAAAACACTGTAGACTAGGTGGCTTGGAAAACACCTATTTATTTCTCACAGTTCTAAGGGCTAGAAATTTTGAGATCAGGTAAAACACGGTTAGGTTTGGGGGAAGGGTCTCTCCCGGCCTTGCTTCCTATATGTCCTTATGGCAGAGACAAAGAGAGAGAGAGAGAGAGAGAGAGAGAGAGAGAGAGAGAACAATAACTTAATCGCCACCCAAAGGTCCCATCTCCAAATACTCTCATGTTAGGGGTTAGGGTTTCAACATATGAATTTGGGACAAAATTAACTTAGCTCACAACAGTTGGCATAGGGCAGTACTTGGCATATCCTAAGCTCTCAGTGTATAAATAAAAAAAGACAAGATGTCAAGAGACCTCTCTGTCCTTTTGAAGTTGCTAAGACAACACCTGGACCCAGGGCTAGAGGGGAAAATCAGCATCAAAGTTAGTATGACATTTCCAAGCTAAGAGACAAAAGCTCAGGAGCCGCAGAGAAATCAAGGCTGCAATTGAAGTGGACAGGAAAGAGTTGTCACATAAAAACTCTGAGGAGAGGGATCAGCAGATATTATAATGGTTATATCACTTGACTCCAACGTGGTTGACCGCAGTTCAAGTACCGGACCTGGCGGCTTAAAACTCATGCCAGGCACGTGCTGGCATGAGTCCCAGACCCAGTGGCCTGAAAATAACGTGTGTGTGTGCCCAAGATCCCCAGAAGAGAATCGAGGAGAAAAGATTGCAGCATGGCCATCCCCCCGGGCGGGGGGCAGAGGGGTGTGATTTCTCACTTTATGTCTCTCTGGTGAGCACTGTATAGCAAAATCTCCCCCTAAAAAAACAAAACAAAACAAAAACTTAACAAACAAAAAACAAAACTCTGAGGTGATGCAGAAGCTAGAAGCAGCAGGACCAGCAGGTGGAGTGGTGGTTAAGACGCTGGACACTCCCATGTGGCTGACCACTGTTCAAGTTCTGGACCTGGTGGCTTGCTTTCTCACTTTCTCTCTCTCTCTCTCTCTCTCTCTCTCTCTCTCTCTCTCTCTCTCTCTCTCGTCAAATTAAAAATAAATGAGTGAATAAATAAAATTAATTTTTTTTAAAAAAGAAGCTAGAAGAAGATAGAGAGTTACAACTCACCATGGTGGAGCCTTCCACAGCAGAGGCCTGACTTTCCTTTCCTCTGTCCTTTCAAGCAGGGTCACCTACATTGATCTGTGAGGCTTAGTGAAAAATGAGAATGGAGGACTTTTTATTCAAAAAACAGGAAAATGGAGGCCAGAAGTTGGTATGGAGATTAAGATACTGGACTCCTCAACGGTTGACTATGGTTTGAGTCCCGGACCCATTGGCCTGAAAATCACACAGGTCGTGTGTGCATGCATGCCCAAAGTCCCTAGAGGAGAAGGGATTATGGTGTGGACATCTCTCCAAGTGTGGTGATTTCTCATTTTTCCCCTTTCTCTGTTTCTCTCTGTCTCTCTCTGGTAAGCACATGTACCCCATGTCATAAACCTAAAAAAGAACAGCCACCAAAAAGAAAAAAAAGAAAAAGAAAAAAAAAAAAAAGAAGCACCTGAAAAGGTACTAAATAAAAAGCATTTTCCTTTTATCCAAGGTCTTTCTCTGGTTGTTATGTTATTATTTGGTATTTAATGCTGTTCTAAAGAAAAATAATTTTTATTATTGGCATGAATCTTAGCATTGTGCAATACAAGTTTTAGATGCAACTATAAGAGCATTTAATTCCTCTCTGGAATCACTAAGATTATACAATTCATATTCTGTACCTTGCATATGCATATGCATCGCATTCTTTCCAAAACAGTGGAAACACAGCACAAAACTAACTCAACTATTTTTATTTTATTTCCTGATATGTGCACATTTTACCAACACTACATTTGGCTTATTGATGAGTAAGAAAGGATAGAGAGAAAAAAAAGATCCATAGGCTGCTCTATTTTTCTCTTTCCTTCTGTGTCAACATTTTTAGTGCAATGGTTGGTTACTACAGGGAACTAATATGGGAAGAGTCCCTGGTTGTTTGTATCTCTTTGAATGCTCTTGCCTTCCTTCACTTTGAACAAAAAGCACAGCTTCTTGGGCTGCCACGCCTCCACTTGGTCAAGAGCACAGCCCCTTACCTAGTACTCCCTGTGAGTCCCACTGAGCTACCACATACTTTAGAGTCATGGGAAAACCAAATGTTCTAGAAAAAAGGGGTGGTGGAGACTCACCCACCTGCCTCATGGTGTGTGGCACCTTGGACTTCACTTAACAAAATAGGAACTCAAACTTAGCAATGTCAAGAATGAGGAGAGCAAGGGAAAGATGGCAGCAGGGGTGGGTGGGGAAGGAAGACCCAAGACTAAGCCCAGTGACTGGAATTCTCTATACCCTTTTTTCTTGGTCTCCATTTTTTTTTCCTATTTTAATTTTTAGTTGTTTCTGTCATCGTTATCCTGTTGTTTTTTAGTTTTTAGTGAAAAGTAAAAATTACAGAGCGAGCAGGTGGTGTAGTGGTTGAGGTGCTGGACTCCCACATGGCTGACCATGGTTTGAGTCCCAGAAAATGGCTTGCCGTCTTACTTTCCCTCTCTCTCTCTCTCCATCTTTCTCTGGTGAATGCATGTGCATTACAGCAAATTAAAAAGTAATTATTGATAGATGATGGATAGATAATTTTTTAAAAGAATTTTTATAAAAGATAAAAATAACTCAGTTTCTCCTGTGTCTCCCTTAACAGTAGTGCTTAATAAGGACCCTGCCATGGCTAGGAAAGGCTGCTACCTTTGGCCCAGTTTTCAAACTCAGATCAATACAGCACCAGTCGTGGGACCGGTAGAGACTGGTCACTGAGGGTGGTGGCTGCTCTCCAGGGTCTTACACACAAGACTTTTGCCCTCTGTAGGGCCACATGTTGTCATTTAATGATTTTTTAAGTGGTCACATGAATTTAGGTATTAAACAGATTGTTCGATCAGCAAACACCACAACCTTTCTGTGTGTGTGTGTGTGTGTGCTGACAACAACTGAAAAGGCTTATGTAGTTAACACCATAAATACAGAAATATTTCAAACGGTAGATATGTGGTTTCAAAAAAACCCTGCTGTGTGAATAATTATCGCCGATAATTGTTCCTCACCAGAAACCAAAGAAATAATGTGTTTTCTCGGTATAAACATTGACAGTTAGTCTATTTGCACAAATACCATTTACAAACAGAAATATTTTCATTATTTAAAGATCATATTAAAAAGACTTTTTTTCTAAAAACAAAGAAGGATTTCACTATACATCACATAAAAATGTAAGGTAGCATGTGTGAACTGTTTAAAGAGCTTGTTGAAGAGTCTTATAATAAGAAAGACTGGGAAAAGTAGAGTCATATCTTATCAAAACAATCTAAGAAATCTTAAGAATGCTGCTTTTCTAGTAATACATAAATATACACGAACATGAGCACGAATCCAAGTAAAGAAACAGTTCTTATTCATAGGATTGACAGTTTTATTATTACTCCAGCCTGAAATAACATATAATGGTGTGTGAGTGTGTGCTGGAGTTTCTAAAAGCAGCTTGTAAGATAGGCTTAATGTGAGAAGGGTTCAACTTTCTGCTTTGAATTCTGGAGGATGGGGTCTCCTGGGGATAAAGGCGAAAAGGGGAGATAAACTTGTACTGCACTCTCTACCCTTGCCTTGATTTATTTTATTTATTTGTTCCTCAGTATTTATTGTGCAGTTTCCATATGCCAGGCATTGAAGGTACAATGGAGGCTGTGACAATTACTCTCTCTGCCTTTAGGAAGCTCAGAACCCAAGCATAAAACAGTGCTACTACAGAGGATATTACAAGGGAACATAAGCTTTGTATCAATGTGTAGTGGGGGAACTTCTAAGACTAAGAGTGGAGACTGGGAAAAATCTTTCAGGAGGAAGGAGCCTCAGAACTAAGAGTCCACAGGTAAGTAGAGCAGAGTCAGGAGGAGGGAAGAATACTGAATCAGAAGGGTGCTGAGGAATCACTTCTGAACTTGGCTTCCCCAACTCTTAACCATGTGCCGAGACTCCTTTAGAATGATCCCCAGATGACTGGCTGCCTTAGTAGACATTTATAGAACTTTCTTAAAATGCTCTGATATTATATGCGTTAGCTTGAATTTTGGATGTGTGTGATTAACGGATGAGGTTGATATAGGGAAGACGGTAGGGTACATTGAGTGGGGACCAACAGGAACAATAGTTACCCTCAGGGAGCCACGAGAAAATAGAAAAAGTGCCTTTCCTGTGGGCCATACCTTCTGATTCCAGGGAACCCCACGCTGCTGGGTGAGAAATATGGCAATAAAATAAGCTTATGGGTCGAGCCTAAATGAATGTTTCTTGTCATTATACACAACTAACGCGACCAAAATCACATCTGTATGAGATCTGTGACTGAGTATCCACCCTTGGCACTCACAGCAGTGAGTTCCAAGCAGAGAAAATAGCACATGGAACGGTCCGTAGGCTGAGAGCAGTTGGCATCTTCCCGGAACCGGAAATACTTAATAAGAGTGAGTCAGAAGGGGAAGCCAGCAAGATATCAAATGGGTTGAGATTTTTGAATGCAGAAAGTGAAAAGTCAGTTAATATTTTAGACAAGGAAATAATATGATCAGACTCACATGTCAACAGGACACTCTGGCTGCAGTATGGAGGATGGCCGTGTGAGAACAAGCCTGGAAGGATGAAGATGCAAATGCCCTGAACTTGCAGATAGCAGTGGGCATACAGAGATCCTAGCCTGAGGGACCTGGATATGTGTGTGCTAACAAAACGGTGAGAGGGCGACTTCGATGTTTCTACTGTAATGAGTGGAAAAATGGCCGCTTCAGTGACAAAAGGAAGGAAGAGAGAAAGAGGAGTTAATGAGTGTAGGGTTAGTTACAGAGAGTACTGCAACATGCCATGCTTATTTATGTATTAAATGGAACTGAGTGTTGCTAGCATAGCAAAAATTGCCAGTTGGGAGGAGTGAAAAGGAAAACATTTGTAAGGAAAAAGAAATAGATTCTGTAGCAAGAAGTGACATTGACCCTGACTTCAGTCATTCCTGTGTTAATAATCGCCCCCAATCCTACCTACCATAATCTTTTTTAAAATTTATTAATTAATTTCTTCAAAAAAGAGAAATTGAGAGAGATGGGCACCACCCACATGGTATTCAGACGACGATTCACTGCCAGCCTCAGCCTGGAAGGCACAGGGAGGCCCTAAGATGTAAGCTGGAGACGTTCCAATGTGGGTTCCCCACCAAGGAATTCTGTTACCACCGAGTCACCAGCTGGGTCCCTATCTACTGGGTCTTGCTCTTTTTTGAGTTTTGTATGTGAATCAAACCACATGAACATGGCAGCAACTCAAAAGGAGATGACCACTTCTTTCTCTACTGTAAAACAAAGTGGACCCTCCAAGGACAAGCAGCCTGCTCAAAAAGATCAAAGACAAAGAGTAAGACTCAATCAAAAGTCATTGTTAGTCACCATAGTTATGTTCTAACAATACCAAACTTATACCTAATGTTCTAAGGGCAGATTCATACATATACTCAGAAAATACTTTTCTAATCTGCTAGCAAGTAAGTGTCATAACAATGCCACTGATAATAACAATGAAGTGATCTGCCTTTGTTGTTTCTTATGTGCAAATTTCTTTATAAACAATTATCTCTGGCCTCACATCAACCCTGCAGGTTCAGCCTCTCTATATGCTAAATAAGCTAGCATAATCAAAAAGGGACCACAAAACTTCACTTCGGCCTTCTCCATGTAGTACAACTAATTTGGCCTGTACCAATAAGATATAAGAGTGCTGGGACCAGCAGTTGGCGTAATGGCTATGTCACTGGACTACCATGTAGTCGACTGCAGTTCGTCTTGGAGTCAGTGGCTTAAACTCACGCCGGGCATGGTTCGAATCCCTGTGGCTTGAGAAATATATGTGTATGCATGCCCAAGATCCTGAGAGGAGAATAGAGGAAAAGGGATTGCAGTGGGCCATTCACCTGGGGGGGTGATTTCTCATTTTCTGTCTCTTTGTCTCTCTCTGTCTTTCTGGTGAGCGCATGTGCCCTATAGAAAACACCTCTTAAAAATAAAAAGAGTGCCAGCAGTTGGCATAATGGTGATGTCACTGGACTCCCATGTAGTCAACTGTGGTTTGAGTCCTGCACCTAGTAGCTTAAACCTCACACCAGGTAAGTGTGCATGAGTACCCAAAATCCTGAGAGAAAAATGGAGGTAAAGGGATTACAGCTTGGTTGTCCCCCTGCCCCCGCCCCATCTCTCTGTGTCTCTTTGGCAAGTGCATGCACCCTATAGCAAAAAATCTTTCTCTAAAAAAAACAAAAGATATGAGTGTGTTCTGCAAAGAAAAAAGTCATTTGAAGTTAATATAATAAATGTGGACAGTGTTTTTGGTTCTCTTTTCATCTTTCCTTCAAGTCAGTGAGTTCCTACATAAAAGACACAATCATTTAGCTATGGATATGCAATAATTTGTTTCTTCATTTACCCATAGATGGACATTTCGAATCACCTATGAATCAAACAGAGAGCCTGGTGATGCAGCAACAGTAGCACAACTGGATCCCAGTGAGAAAGGTCCAGGGACTACACCTGGGAGACTCCCTGAGCATTCTGGGTGTGTTTGCTATGGTTTGGGCCATGCCACAATCCCTTCTCCTCCAGTCTCCACTCTGGATTTTGGAAACACACACGCATCCAGCATGAGTTTCAAGTCGCCAGGTCCAGGACTCGAACTGTAGTCAACCATGTGAAAGTCCTGCGCCTTAACCACACCACCACCTGCTGGCCCCATGTATTCACATTTTCTAATGTGGCCCTCAGTTCTATTCCCAGTGCTGGAAATTTGTTAAGTATTAAATATATTTGTTTAGTGGATGCTATTGCCATATTTTGCATACCTCTCATTAAATATATTCATAGATACATATTTCATTTTATACTTTTGTTGTATGATAGGAGTAGCTTTTTCTATTGCAGTTTTACATTGTTTATTGCTGGTATTTTAGAAATTTAATTGTTTAGAAACCAGCAATAAACAACATAAAACCAGTTGATGTAATGGTTATGTCACTGTACTCCTATGTGGTCGACTGTGGTTCGAGTCCCAGATACAGTGGCTTAAACTCACACCTGGTGCATGTGTGTGTGCCCAAGATCCTGAGAGGAGAGTGAAGGAGAAGGGATTGCGGTGTGACCATCCCCCAGGGGTATGATTTCTTACTTTCTGTCTCTCTGTCTCTCTCTGTCTTTCTGATGAGCACATGTGCCCTATAGGGAAAACCTCTCAAAAAACAAACAAACAAATTGTTTAAATGAGAACATTTGACTTATTATCATTTAGTGGAAATGTATTGTGGTCACACGGTGCTTAATACCGTTTTGGTCAACAGTAGACCATATATATGATGGTGGGGCAGTAGGTTGTACTGGATAGCCCAGACATGTAGCAGGCTACACCATCAAAGTCTGTATAAGTGCATACCATGATGCTTGCACAATGACGGAGTCACTCAACAACGCATTTCTAAGAATACATACTCATTATTCAGCAATGCTTAACTATGTGTTATAAAAACCTGCCTGAGACTGTATTTCTGTTGATTTCATACATGAATAATAATTTCAATGACTATCAAATTGTAGGTTCAAAATAGTTCCTTTACTCAGAAAACAATATGCATTGTTCCTACTGTCAAATGGCTTTTATTATTACTGAAATGTGTGATACTAGCTTAATTTTCCCCCATTTGCTTAGTAACTTGCTTTCTTATCAAATACTTACAACTGTTTTACATTATTAAAAATTAAAGTATTTCATGGAAATATGTTTATATCCAATATCCAATCCTTATCACTTTTATCCCCCTCTATTATAGCCTAAAAAAAATTGAATTTTCAACTTGGAATTTTTGTCAACGTTTTAATCATTTTGGCCCTTTTAACAATATAAATTGGTATTATAAATATTTTTCTCCTACTTACTTTTTCTTGTCACTTATCTTTGCTCCATCATAATTATCTCACATTCTTTCTATAAGTTACAGAAAAATTTTGAGTGCTGGACTTCTGTTTCACTAGCTTATATTCCTGAAGTATCAAATGTACTCTTCTGTCCTGACCTGGGGGACAGTGGAACAGGTTCCCTGGGAGAGGGAGTGAGAGATGGGACAAACACACGCACACACAATACGAGGTACTGATCAAGTCTTCTTCTTCCATTTATTGAGGAAAAATGGCTAGTTATATACAGCTGGTGGGCACCAATTGGTTGCCCGAAATGCAAATGATATAGAACAACATGAACCAATCATTGGTGTGGGTGGATCTCTCCCATTGCCTAGAAACCCAACCGCTTCCGGAGAGAACAGTTGGTCACATGATTTCTGAAATGGTTGCTCAGTGAGGAAGTGAAGCCTAATGGTTTCCAAGATGGTGGATAGCTCAAGATGGCAGATAGCTCAAGATGGCTTCCGTATGCAGTACCTTCCCCATGTCCCCCTTTTTTATTTTTTCAAAGAGAGGAGAAAAACCTGGGGGAATCGTGCCTGTCTTAGGTTGGAGTCATTTTTTAGAGCCATATGTCCATCCTTACCCGTCATTGGAGAATCCCATTGCGATGATGGGTTTCCTGTCTTAGGTGGGAGGACTGTACAGCTGTTACAGGCTCAGACTCTCTTACCCGTCTTTGGCTAACCGATTCAGTGCCTCAGGCAGGAGCAATGTCTAAGCGCCACGATATTCCATCTCCAGGTTATGGTAGTGGACTTGGATAGGCTGCATTTTTATGGAATTAATCCGTTGTTTAAGGAAAGCCATGAGCTTATTAAAGAGAACAGGCCCCAAAGAGCAAACAATCAGTAAACCCAGAATTGGACCAAGTATGGGGAGGAAAAAGGGGAAGAGTCTATTCCATGCAGACCATAAGGGATTGTCATGAACGATGCCAGACTTGTTGGCGTAAAAGCAGCAGCGTTCCTGTAAAGCAAGACAGAGACTCCCCTGTTCTGCCAGGAGGAGTGGCACCAGGATCAAAACCAGCAGCAGTAGTGTCAAAGAAGCAAAACAGGATCAGGTATTTAAGAAGGATCGTCATTTTGTTGATCTGTGGAAGGAGAGAGAGATATCTCAGGGCTTTAATCGTCCCTGGATGGCTTGTTAGAATCAATCTGTTTGATTAATCTTTCTGGTAGCCAACGAGCAGCATCCATTTTTTGAGAATAAATGCAGACAGACCCTCTGCCCCAAATGAGGACAGGGTCTGGACCATTCCATGTATTGTCCAGAGGATCTTTCCACAAAACTGAGGCAAATTTTGTTTTGGTAGTTGAATGCCAGAAGCGCTCAGCAGCTGAGTCTCCATCTTTATCAAGAGACAGGAAATTTAGGACAAAAAGAGCATGTGCCAGAAGGTTTTTTGGCGAGCCCTTAGTCTGTAAAAGCTCTCCCTTTTTTAGCTCTTGGAGAGTATTTTTCAAGGAAAGATGAGCACTTTCCACAATGCTTTGTCCCTGGGGATTGTACGGAATCCCTGTGACATGTTTGATGTGGAGTTGTTTACAAAAAGAGGCAAAATGGTTTCCTGTGTCTTTCCAGGAGATTTTATCAGCATGGGGTACAGGAATATCAATGGCCGTTAGGATAAAATTCCCAGTCCTGTCCTATTAAATTTAGGTTTTGGTATCAAGGGATGGATGATACCTGATTCATTTTTCCCTAATCCTTTTCCTGGTGTATAACCCTGTGCTAACATTTGTGCAGTAACTGTATTGGAAGGGCTGAGCATGATGAGGCTCATTTGTGATAACAAATCTCTACCCCAAAGGTTTATGGGGAGACCTTCTATAATAAAGGGTTGGATAGTTCCTTGGTTTCCCTCCCTGTCTGTCCACTGTAATACTTTAGCGCTCCTTTCTGGATTTTGGCTTTGACCAATGACTTTTAGGTGAGTAAGGGTTGGTGTTAGGGGCCAAGTTTGGGGCCAGTTGTCTTTTCTGAGAATGGTAACATCGGCTCCGGTGTCAACAAGTCCAGAAAACTGTTTACCATCTAACCATAAAGTAAGCATTGGTTTCTCTGGAGAAATTTGTTGGACCCAATAGGCATCTGAGAAACCAAACCCTTTTTCACCTCATGAAGAGGTTTGGATGTTATTTTGAGTGGAAATCAGTGGAAGGAGTACGAGTTGAGCTATGCACTTTCCAGCTGTAACAGTTGTGATTAAATTTGGAGAGGAAGCCATAATTTTTATTTCTCCCTCATAGTCATTATCTATTACTCCTGGAAAGATTTGAAGTCCTTCCATAGTGGCACTACTACGACCTATGAGTATTGCAAAGGTGTTTGGAGGTAAAGGGCCAAAGATTCCAGTAGGCAAGGCTTGTACCCCCATCTCTGGAGTTAATACTGTGTGGGTGGTGGAACAGAGGTCCAGCCTTGTACTTTCTGGAGTCGCTCTGGAGTGGTCCAAAATGGATTGTTTGTTGGAACAGTTAGCATTGCCCCAAAAACTTGTTTGGGTCTGGGGGCCTGGGACTGGTCCCTGTTGCCGTTTCCCTGAAAGTAAATAAGTGGTCTACCATGGATATCTGTTTTGGACCTGCAATCGTTGTCAGGATGACGTCCCCTCTGGCACTTACTGCATGACTCAAGGGGTTGATTCTGTCTCTGATCTTTAAAATTTTTTGTTTTACATTGTTTTGCCATGTGTCCTGGGTGACTGCATTTAAAATAATTACCTCGATTACTGCAGTCAAAGAATTGGCGGACAGTGTACCCTTGAAGGGCAGCAGCCATGGCCAATCCCTGTTGATATGCTGATCCGATCTCTGAACACAGACGTATGTACCCTGTCAGGTCTGTCTTTTTTCTATGTGGTCTAATGGCTGCCTGACAAGGAGCGTTAGCATTTTCATATGCCAATTGTTTTACAAAGTCTGTACTTGCATCAGCGTTACCGAATATTTTTTCTGACGTGGTAATTAATTGATGTACAAAGTCAGAAAAAGGTTCATCAGGCCCTTGTCTAATGTTAGTAAGGGAGGTGCTCAAATCTCCTTTGGCAGGGAGTTTTTCCAGGCCTTTATGCCTGCCGTATGAATTTGCGCAAAGAGCCCTGGGTCATACTGCATTTGATTTTCATTGTGCGCATAGTTTCCTTCTCCTATTAACATTTTGGCCGTCCAGCCGTTATTGGCTTGGACATTGCGGCAGGTAGTTTCCCTACAAGCCTCTACATATTCTGATTTCCAAAGTAAGTAATCTCCTCCTGAAAGTGTGATTCGGGCTAATGTTTGCCAATCAGACAGTGTGAGCCAGCCCTCGGTGATAGCTTCAACTATAGCTAAGGTATACGGAGCAGTGGCTCAGTATTGGCCGACCGCTCCCTTAATTTCTCTTACCATTTTAAAGTCAAACCCGCTGTGACAGCACCAAACCTGTCCTTGGCGATCTGTAGTTTCCGTAACAGGGAATGTCTCAAAGTCTGTCGTATGTGATCCCTGAACTGGTTTTGTTTCTTTGTCTGTATTGGTTTTTAGTTTCTCTAATTGTGATATTAGTTCCCAGTGTTCTTTTTCTAATTGAATCTGTTCTTTTAATTGTTTTATTTTATTCAAAATCTCTTCCCTAAGGTCAATAACCGGCATCAAAGGTGGTGCAGATGTGACCGGGTTGTAAGATGGCAGTCATTTTTTGAAAGGCGGCCATTTTGAATTATTGTATTTGGCTGTCTTTGTTTCTAAAGTTTTTTCTTCAGATGGCCATTTTGGGTTATTGCATGTGGCAGTCTTTTTTTCTAAAGTTTCTTTCTTAGGCGGCCATTTGAATTATTATATTTGTCAGCCTCGGCCTCTAGGATTTCCTCCTCTGAACTAGTTGATGACTCGTTTTTCTTTGGCTTTTGTAGAGCCTTAAGGTTGTTTTTCTTTTTTAGTTTTTTAGATTTTTTGGTTTTGTCTCGCTTTCGGGGCTTTTAACTTCTTCCTCACTATCTAGGGAAATAAGATCTTCTCCCTGTTCTTTTTCAATTTTAGAATCCTTGGTTAGATCTGAGGTGGCTGTAGCCTCCTCCTGGGGTTGATCATTTTGCATGATCTGCTCTCCCTTAGCAAACATAATGACAAGGGCTTCTATTAAGCTCTGAACGGATATTTCGTGCTGACTAAGCTTTTTTCCCATTATTACCCATACTTAAAATAAAACGTAAGTAAATACTTACCAGGACGTCTTCTCTTCGTCCTTCTATGTTTTCCGCTGGCCTTTCTCGGAACGAGTCTATGCCGTCCCCTTCTGGACGAGTCTATGCCGTCCCCTTCTGTTTTC
Source organism: Tupaia tana (assembly GCA_026018925.1). Lineage (NCBI taxonomy): Eukaryota > Metazoa > Chordata > Mammalia > Scandentia > Tupaiidae > Tupaia > Tupaia tana. Next base: position 116,273,879 of record JAKSZU010000003.1, read on the forward strand.
CGCAGGCTTTCCTTGCTTGCTCTGTACTGGAGCCTTCCTTGGGAGCTCTTCACTGGATCCCTCTTACCCAAGTCCCTGTTCGGGAGCCACGTATCCCGACCCGGGGGACAGTCGAACAGGTTCCCTGGGGGAGGGAGTGAGAGATGGGACAAACACACGCACACACAATACGAGGTGCTGATCAAGTCTTCTTCTTCTGTTTATTGAGGAAAAATGGCGAGTTACATACAGCTGGTGGGCACCAATTGGTTGCCTGAAATGCAAATGAGATAGAACAGCATGAACCAATCACTGGTGTGGGTGGATCTCTCCCATTGCCTAGAAACTCAACCACTTCTGGGGAGAACAGTTGGTCACATGATTTCTGAGAAATGGTTTGCTCAGTGAGGAAGTGAAGCCTAATGGTTTCCAAGATGGTGGATAGCTCAAGATGGCGGATAGCTCAAGATGGCTTCCGTGTGCAGTGCCCTCCACACTCCTCAATGTTTTTATTGCATTCTAATTTGGAAAATTGAAAAAAAAAAAGCTTAAGGCAAGTTTTATTTTATTTAATTTATGTAGTTAACATCAATTAAAATAATAAAGCAATTATAGGTGCCAGACAATGACACAGTAGTACAACATTATGCTCTACTAAGCCATTCCATATGGGAGGGTTTCCAGTTCAGGTCTGGAGCCCTCCCTGCGTGTACCAAGTGAGTACCTACCACCAGGCATAGCTGGCTGAGATTAGGAGATCACAGGATCAGGACCTTGGTAGGATTGCTGTCTCTTTGTCTCTCTATCTGTATATCTCATTCATGGAAGAAATAGATAAATTTTTAAAATGTGTATGTATATTTTCTATTTTCGTTAATTTCATTTATTTGTTCCATGATCCTGGAATCCTCCCACGTGAGACTGTCTTGCAGACTATCCCATTTTATCTCTATGTCACTATCTGGCCCCAATAAAATAATTTTTTTTAAAAAGATTTTTCTGTTAACCTTTTAGTAGTTTTATTTCTGGGGAGTATATTTAATGTAAATTCCTTAGAATGGTACCTAAGTGTAGGACTAATAAATGTTTTTGTAATCAAGATTTTTTTGTTCTCAAAGTCTACTCATCCTTAACATGGCAATCTATACTTGTTTCATATTTTTAGTTAAAATTAGTTGTATTAGAATTGTCCCATATATCAGTACAATGTATAATCTTACTATAAAGCAGAGGTTTACTTTTTTTTTTTTTAATTTTTCCAGAGGGCATGTCCCCTTATAAGAGGCAGAGAGAGAAAGGTAGAAGGCACTTCTCAATGGGACGTGGTCATACCTGAATCCCTTCTCCTCTATTTTTCTTTTCTGTTAGGATTTTGGGCATGCATACACATATATTTCTCAAGCCACAGGGATTCGAACTATGCAGTCAGCCATTTGGAATCTGGCTCCCTTAACCATTAGGACACAGAGCTGTCCCAGGAAATTTACTTTGAAAAGCTTTAATTTTATTCTCCATTTGCAGTTCATTTTCCAATTGTGATTAGTATTGAAGGCACCATAAGCAGATGGACCTACTTCCATGCCCTATTTGTGTTGGGAGCCTAATGGTAGGGGGCCACCACCCACTTCTCCAATCAGTGTGACAGCCTTAGTGAGCAGTCCCTGCTGCAACCCCCTGCTTCTCTCAACAGACCTTCCTTACCAGTGGAAGGCAGAGCTGCCACTCCCCAAAGTTCTGGGAAGTGAGAGGTTCCCCTTGTGGCCTTTCCTAGCCTCCTGTTACCTCTAGCTCCTGTCTCTTATCCTGAGCGTGCCTGTAGATTTTTGTCTTCTAAGGTCCCATATGGACTTATCTTTCTCACGTGCTAAAAGTCAGGCTGGTAGTTTTTTACTTAGTTCTCTCCTGAGTTCTACCTTTCTAAAATTTCTCCACATTTTTCTTTGGGAATAGTGGTGCTCTCTCTTTTTCTTTTCTTTTATATGTATGATGAGATCTTTCTCTATTTTCTTAGGTAATTTAGACGGATTTAGGGAAGAGGATGTTGAGTATGTGAATATTATCTTGAATCAAAAGTCTCTATTTCTGGGACCAGCAGTTAGCGTAATGGCTATGTCGCTGGATTCCCACGTAGTCGACTGCGGTTCGAGTCCCAGACCCGGTGGCTTAAACTCACACCGGGCACGTGTGCGTGCTTGCCCAAGATCCTGAGAGGAGAATGGAGGAGAAGGGATTGTGGCGTGGCCATCCCCCCTAGGGGGTGTTTTCTCGCTTTCTGTCTCTCTGTCTCTTTCTGTCTGTCTGGCAAGTGCACACGCCCTATAGTAAAAACCTCTCCAAAAAAAAAAATCTACATTTCTGTATTAGTTTTCTAATTTTGTTATCTTTAAGTAGAAGGATTTTATACCATGAATCTAAAGAAGAAAATAAAGTAAGAAAGAAGGGATGGTGAGAGGGAAAAGAATGAGAGCAAAATTCCAAAGTGACTGGCAAATTTACAGTAATTAACTTTTTGTGAGAGTAGTTCCATAGCCAATAAAACAGTGATGGCACCTCATATTTAATATTAGAAAATTTTAAAGGAAAAATTATATCGGATCAGACAGTGGTCCAGTGGTAATGCAGCTAGACTCACTGGGTTCAGGTCCTAAGACTGTCCTGTAAATTCTGAGCGTGCATGTGCCCGTGAGCCAGCTGGTTGAGCATGGGGATGGATTGTGGACGAAGGACTCTGTTGTGGATTCTTATTGCTCTCTGTCTCAAAATTAATTTTTTTTAGAAAGAAAAAGTTAAAAAACAAACTGAAAACTATTATTGTATGACTAATTTTTTTTCTTTTTTTTTTTTTTGAGAACATTTTTGCTATAGGGCTCATGCACTCTCCAGAGAGACAGAGAGACAGAAGGTGAGAAATCACCCCCCAAGGGGGGATGGCCACACCACAATCCCTTCTCCTTCTTTCTCCTCTCAGGATCTTGGGCATGCATGCACATGCACCCAGCATGAGTTTAAGCCACCAAGTCTGGTTGAACTGCAGTCGACTAAGTGTGAGTCCAGCAATGTAGCCATTACGCCAACTGTTGATCCCTATATGACTAATTTCACATTATCCAAGATGATAACTGTATGTTGCAGACTTTGTGAAAAGACTTTGTGTAAAACACTGGGGTAAGTGTCCTTTAAGTTTCCCTTTCCACAATATGACAACTTGTTCAAGTCAGTCCTTCTAAATTTATAATGCAATCTTTTAGATTACAAAACTGCATTTAAAAAATGGATGCAGGGACCAGCAGTTAGCGTAATGGCTATGTCACTGGACTCCGACGTAGTCGACCGTGGTTCACGTCCCGGACCCGGTGGCTTAAAACTCACGCCGGGCACGTGTGCGTGCATGCCCAAGATCCCGAGAGGAGAATGGAGGAGAAGGGATTGTGGCGTGGCCATCCCCCCTGGGGGGTGATTTCTTGCTTTCTATCTCTCTGTCTCTCTGTCTGTCTGGTGAGCGCACGCGCCCTAAAGCAAAAACCTCTCAAAAAAAAAAAAAAAAAAAAAAAAAGATGCCGAGTGCTCTTACTCAGCTGTGGCCTGTGGGCACAGAACCCTTGGAAGACAGGCTGGAGCCCCGCAACAGTCCACCGTGCTGGACTGGCTCAGAGGCCCCCCCTGCACTTGCTCTGCTGGCCTGGCTTCACACATGGCCACCTGGCCACGCCCCCAGAGCACATACTGCTTCCTTAGTTACCTGGGATAGCCTTTCTTCATTTGCTCCCAAGTAATTTTTATTTTAAACAGAAAAAGGAAAAAACCCTCCCAAAGTTAACTTGGAAGCAGACAATACCAACTATTTAAAAAATCGTTTCAAATAATTTACTAAATTATGGCATACTGTGATGTAGCCATTAAAAATCTTTATAAAGACACTGTTAATGTAAAACTTTAATAATATAGAAAAATCTAAAAGCAAAAAAAAGATATACCAAGAAATATATAATATTGCATCAATTATACAGAAGAAAAATATATTTAAAAACCTAAACAGAATATATTAAAATGCTAACAGTTGCTTCAGGATGGTATTATATAAGGGGGCTTCAGAAAGTTCATATAAAAAGTCCCATGCGTAGACAGAGAAGAAACAAAAAATTTCAGTGCTCCTAATACTACAGTTAAGTTTAGAGAGAAATCATGAGAAATTAAAGATTTATTTTTCGTGGCATTTTCTTTCTTTTCTTTTTTCCTTTTTTTTTGTTTTTTATTTTTTGAGAGGTTTTTGCTATAGGGCATGTACACTTGCCAGAAAGGCAGAGAGAGGCAGAAAGTTAGAAATCACTCCCTAGGGGGGATGGCCATGCCACAATCCCTTCTCCTTCATTCTCCTCTCAGGATCTTGGGCATGCACGCACATGTGCCCAGCATGAGTTTAAGCCACTGGGTCCAGGACTTGAACCACAGTCAACTACACGGGAGTCCAGTGACATAGCCATTCTGCCAACTGCTGGTCTCACATATTCTTTTTAAAACAAAATGAATACACTTAGACATGGGAAAATATAGCATATCTCAATTATTCTTTTCTGCTTTCATATATAGAACATTATAATTTTCTTTTTAATTTCAAAGAAATGTCACCACCCAGAAGATAAACAGAAATATATTTAAATACAATAGAAGCAAACAATGAAACTAAGAAGGCAAATACTTGCTGATAAGAACATCTTGCACACCTGAAATCCTATACCACTTGAAGGAATTGCCATCTATATCATATATTATAAATCAGAAAACTTAGTATGACATTTTTGGTAAATTTAATAACTATCTGGAGGGGGTATTGTAAAATATTATAAGTAGAGTGAAGCATTTGATTTTTTTATTACTAAAATAGTCTATTCATTTATTCCCAAATTGCCAGTCTTCAGTTGGAGACCTCTAGGAAGCAAGAGGGTGCTTATTCTGTATTACTTTCAATCAAAATTAGAAAGAAAAAATGAAATCCCTCATTCTTTAGAGCTTAAATTTCAGCCCACTGAATAAAATAAATTTAAAATTTATTTTTCTGTGTGTCTCCTCTGAGCTAATTAAATGAAGAGCTTGACATTCTCAGCTGGTTTGGGAAAAAAAGAGAGAGCATGACCAGTTGGGGTTTGGCCCAACTCCGAATAACTATGGAAGACATAGTCATCCTGACAGCTTCCCTGATGACTTTATGATCAATCACTACACTTTTTACATAGCTCAAATGTATTACTAGGGAAGGAGAAAAAGAAAACCATGTAATTATCTCCTTTGGCATTTCGGTTACAGGAATGAATTATATTTATTTCAGGCAAAAATTCAAAATAATTAATTTCTAAATTAATCTGTTTCCAAAGAAATATCTTCATTATACTGTCTATTTTCAAATAGAATTCTGCTGTTTTATACTTTCTCCTTACACATTTAGTTTTCTACTTTATTCCTTTCCCTCAAACAAGTCAGAAATGTTTTCAAATAAATAATTTAGGAAGTTTTCACCTCCTCATAGTCTTTATTTACTCAAGTACTTAATTTTCTCAATTTCAGTTTTCTAAGTGACCCTGAGAAACTGTCAAAGGTATGGTCTTTGTAATACCTTAAAGGAGTTTGTGCTTAACTTAGGTAAATTTCACAATATTCGCGAATGATTTCATCCATTGAAGTTACAATTTTTTCTGACTCCATTTTAGCTCTGTAATTTATTTTTTAGTATTTTTAAATAAAATGTTAATTTTTATTAAAAGGACTATAGGCTTATTATTTAAGCATTCAATTAATCTAGAAGGTCTTTTTTTAATTCTTATTTTTTAGTGCTCTATCCTCAACTATAAGAGTTTGGTGTGTGTCTTTCCACATCTCTTTTTGTAATACAGAAATGTATCTAAGGACACACATACACTCACAGAAATGTGAGTATGCATTATACAGAGATAATGCTCTAAATGTGATTTCATACTTGATTTTATCATTCTTTTATCATGGATGTATTTTTGTGTTAGATCAACTCTATTCTTCCCAATGTAGGTAAAATATTCTTTTTATGGTTGTCCATAACTTATTTAACCAAATTCCAAATGATGAGTGTCAATCGTAAGCTTAAAGGAATACACACGTTTTTAAACATTCAAACCATATGAAATGATTTGAAACAAAAGTTAAGACCTCCTGTTCTGCTCTAAAAGAGAATCAGTTTTAACTTCTCTGTAGTTTTTTTAAAATAATAGTTGTCATTATGTCTTTCTAGTAGTAAACTTAAACGTGTTTTTGATGTGTTATTTGACAGTTTCTCTATTAAAATGAACTTAGCATATTTATAACTATCTCCTATATTGCTTTCTCTTCCCTTTTTTTCTGCTTTATTTCGAATCTTCTTGTATAGCTTTTATAATTTCTTTGTTTGATAAACATGGTTAAGCCTTCCTCGACTAACATATAAATCGAGTCTAGCACTCCAAACCCAGTAAGATAGCATGTGTGCTGGTATGACTGTGTGTTCATTACTTACTGCAGGACTATTCCATGTAATTGATCTATGAGAAGATAATGCAATCCTCAGGTCCATGCACACAATTTTCCCAAACACTGAGGGCCAAATGACTCCTCTCTGATACGGTTTTATCTTTCTTAGTTGAATTTGAGTTAAATGGAAAACTGCAGCTCAGAAGTTGTGTGGCCCAGAACTGGGTCCTATTGTCTGAGCCTAACTCCTTACTTTTGCAGACTGGCAGATAACTTGTATGTGCCTACTAGCTTCAGCATTTTAATATTCCGAGTTAGTCAGTGTTACATAGATGTGCATTGTAGGTACAATGAAACTGCAGCCTTGTAAGCAGTGTTCTCATTGTAAGGAATGGGCTGACCATGTGAGAAAATAGAAATGTAGAGTCTTTATTGGAAATGCTCCCAGGCAAGTTTCGCTGGTCTGACAGACAGAGAGAGAGAGAGAAAGACGGGGCCAGAGTAGTCACGCCCTAAGTGACCCTGAGTGGCTGCCAGAGACATGTTCTTCGAAATGCCTTCATTTTTTGTTGGTGCTTGAAGATATATGGGAAACGTGAAGCAACCATGTTCTTTTTATTTGCTTCAATGAAGAATATTCTGGGAACCAGCAGTTAGCGTAATGGCTATGTCGCTGGACTCCCATGTAGTCAACTACGGTTCGCATCCCAGACCTAGTGGCTTAAAACTCACGCCGGGTGCATGTGCGTGTGTGCCCAAGATCCCGAGAGGAGAATGGAGGAGAAGGGATTGCGGTGTGACCATCCCCCCTGGGGGGTGATTTCTCACTTTCTGTCTCTATGTCTCTCTCTGTCTGTTTGGCAAGTGCACGCACCCTATAGCGAAAATATCTCTCCCCCCCCAAAAAAAAAGAATATTCTTAGTTAATTCCTAACATGTGCATTTTAAGACACAAAATTATCATTTCCCCCTTTCTATAATAATTGGAGCTAACAATTTGGATAAAACTAAGATATAATAACACGTTGTACTAAAGAGCACAGCATTTTCTTTTATGCTTTTGTACATACAACTTGGAATCATTTTCATCTTTTTATCTCTTTTACTGGTTGTGGGATTGGGATTGGGGATAGAATTATTGATTCCAAAGCCTGGATTTGAATGTTAGAAGCAGAAAGTCACATAAGGGCCCACGAGCAGAGGCTGCAGCAATTCCATCAGGTTAGGAATCATTCCAGATATTCTATTAATATTCCTGATATTGATCTTTCTGCTTCCCCCTCTTTTCCTTTATGAGAGGGGCCAACCCAACTCTTTGGCCTTATCGGCCCCCACAGATGCTGCTCAGTGTCTCATCCTGCCAGTTTTGTCTCAGTGTGGTGTCTCCTGGGCCTACTGACTGTCGGTTGCCATGACGACATTCAGCATCTGAGGGAGGCCTGGCGGAGCAGTGGTTGGACCAGGTGGAGAGGAGGAGGTAGAACAGATACTGAGCCACACGGAGTCCCAGCAGGGATGATCTGGAGGCAGGTGACCATAGGAAATGAGGATGCTGCTGAAGGGGAAGACAAGGACGTGGAAGTTCAAGCCCAGAACCAGGTACTGCAAATCACAGTCTAGACTTAGATGATGAAGTCTGGATGATTAAGTACAAGAGAGAGAGGAAAAGCTGGTAAGGAAAAGGGAAAGGAGAAAATAAAATAGTTAAAAAACATTATAGAGTAGCATAAGAAAAATAGAAATCAAGGAAAGATAATTCTACAACTGGAAAAATGTTGACCTCAGATATAATAAACATAGTAAAATCCTTCTCTGTTGCTCATTTGTTCTTGGACTAACATTGTTTTAATGACATTAGAACAAAGCTGGAGACCAACTGCAAGACAGGTTGATCTTAACAGTCTTGGTTATAATAGATAACTGGCTTAGGTCGTACTGAAATTTGTTAACTGTGGTTGAAAAACACCTAATTTGCCTTCCTTCTTGAATTGTCATGAAGACCTCAATGAGTTGTTTAATATTCAAATGTGGGGTAAACTCTAAACCATCCTACAAATGTAAGAATTCATAGTCACTTGATTTTATCATTGTCAATATTTAACAGGCTTTTTGTTGACTCTTCCAAGTTCCTTCTGACCATCTTTGGTGGATTCATTTTCTTCTCTTTCTTTCACATTAATTGTAGAGTATTTTAATGTGTTTTTGTTGTAAGAGCAAATGAGATTTATCCATTAAATCTATAATTAAACAAGGGAAGATAACTTTCATCTACTATAGGTACTATCATTAGAAATGAAATAAAGTTGTAATCTAATTTAATAAAAAATCTGCCACATAAATGTGTATATAGTAACAATACTGTCACTAAAAGTGACTTTAGGGACCATCTAGTATAACACAATGCTTTTTAAATTTTAATTTGCAATCAGTCATCTAATGAGATTGTTAAAATCCAGATTCTGATTTGGAAGGTTTAGTGGGGCAAGATTCTGTCATTCTCACTAGTTCTCAGGCAATGCTGAGTCCATAGGTCCAATAGATATAAGATCTGTTATGGTGGTAGATTTTGAGTTGCAGAGCATTTTCTTTAACTAACTGCCCACAACAGTTTCCTGGGGGTTTTGAGTCATTTTCTAGTCACTTCCATGGAAAATCTTGGAATCTGTAGAACATGATCTGGAATGCTCAGATTTATATATACATTTCTTTTAATACTCAAGACACAGGAACTTGAGAGAGTTTAAATTTCAACAAATTCATTCAAAATATTAATGTCCATATCCATATATCCTAAATCCATATATTTAAAACATTCTCATGAAAATGTCTATATATCCATTGTAAAAAATGGTTGCACTTTTCAGCATTCAGACTGTGTTTGAGAGGAAGCCAACCATGAGGTTAAAACTGACAAGCAGTCCTACTCTGTTTGCCTTGGGAGAAAAGCTGAGAGTGAGTAACCTAGGATCCCCATTCAAAAGCTTATTCCAGGAGCTTCAGACTTACGTGGAATGAAGCAAAAATTCAAAACTAATTAGATATTGCTTATGGTGATGACGTTGGAGGCAAAAACTCAAGAATGGTGGTTTAAGTTATTATTAAATGTCAGTCATGAGTGAGCCAGTTTGTGGAGTAGTGGTTAAGGTGCTGGACTCCCACATGGCTGACCACAGTTTGAATCCCAGACATGGTGGCTTAAAAATCATGAAGGGTTCTTGTGCATGGATGCCCCAAATCCCAGGAGGAGAATGGAGAAGAAAGGATTGTGGCATGATCATCCCCCCAGGAAGGAATTTTCATTTTTCCTTTCACTGTCTCTCTCCGTTTCTCTCCGTTGAGCAAACACACCCTATGGCAAAAGCCTTAAAACAATTAATTTTCTTTTTTAAAAAGGTCAGTCATGGGAAATGTCTTTAAGAAAGTAGCAATTAATATAAATTGTAATTAAAATAAAAAACAGAGTGCTCACCATGACGGAAGCTTAGAGATATACCAAGTGGAACAAATAGAATATACAACAGAGGAAGGGCAGAATTTAGATGGTTGGAGAAAAGGTTTCATATTGGTAAATATGCAGACAGAAGGCACACGTCTAAGGTACATGGGCTAGCATGGATACTGCAGGGACTTAAAAGATAAGTTGACGCATTGTTTTTTTTTTGTTTTGTTTGCTTGTTTGTTTGTTTGTTTGTTTGTTTTGAGAGGTTTTCGCTATAGGGCGCGTGCGCTCGCCAGACAGACAGAGAGAGACATAGAGACAGAAAGCGAGAAATCACCCCCCAGGGGGGATGGTCACGCCGCAATCCCTCCTCCTCCATTCTCCTCTCAGGATCTTGGGCACGCACGCACACGCGCCCGGTGTGAGTTTTAAGCCACCGGGTCCGGGACATGAACCGCGGTCGACTACGTGGGAGTCCAGCGACATAGCCATTATGCTAACTGCTGGTTCCTAGTTGACACATTGTTTTAAATAGTCTCTCAATGTCTAGAGGGCTCGATTTTGTCCCTGATCCCAGAATAATGTAAGCCTTTATTTACCAAATGAATGAATGATGTATCTAAACAAACATGACATCAACAGCCCTTGTTTTGTGCCCTTTAGAAACATGTAGGGCAATTAGAAGTTTATAGGGTATGATTGGGGCACTAAAAGATCATCAATAACGCCAAGTAAACAAACAAACAAACAAACAAACATGAGACACATGAATGAGGAGCTCTCTGTTGATAATGTGCATGGTAATATTTTTTACTTGATTGATATGCACTGTATTTATGCTAAAAGAAAACACTGTACACTGAAAAGATGTACACAATTCAATGTAAATTTAAAAAGTGCAAAAAGAAAAAAAGAAATGAAAATCAAAAAAATCTTTCCTAAAATATCTACTATGACTTTTTGACTGCTTCTAGTAATATTGAGAATACATGAAACTAGGATAATGGAGAACTCTGAGTTGGGAGTGTTTTTCTGTTTCCTTAAAGAAGTTTCCCAAATTAAAGAGAATATAAAATGTATCCAATTCTAAATAAAGACAAATGATTATAAAGAAATAAAATAAAATTGTTTTTAGATTTTGGTAAGGAGGGCAATGAGTAAAAAAAATTCATTAAATCTTATCCATGCTTATTTTCCTTTTACTTTCAATTTCATTTTAATTATTTCATTAAATACTTTTTGTTTACTTGCTAGTTTACTTTTATCTTTTTACATGTCTTTCCTATGTATCCAAGATTTTTTTCTTTCACTTTCTTTTTCTTTTTCTATTTTCTTTTTTTTTTGGTCATAAAGCAGGTGCGCTTGCTAGAGAGGAGAGAGAGCGAGCGAGGGAAGCTGAGAAATCATCTCCCAGGAGGGATGGCCATACTGCTATCCCTTCTTCTCTATTCTCCCTTTGAGATCTGGGGCATGCACACACACACATGTGCCTGGCTTGATTTTTCAGGCCACTGTGTCCTGGACTCGAGCCACAGTCAGCCATGTGGGAATCCAGAACCTGAACCATCGTGCCACCTGCTGACCCCTCATTTACTTCTTATAATTTGGAAGTGATACATCCTATTTTTTTCCAACTAATGGTTAATTTGCATTTTAAATACCTTTATATTTATGTAATTGCATGTGTTTATTACTTCAAAATTAGAATAGGTAAATTTGATCAGGAAAAATTTTGCAAGTAGTTACACACTTCTACTCTAAGATTTTGCTGCTGTAATTTGGGACTGCATATTCAGGATATTGTCACTTTTTTTTGGAGAGGCTTTTGCTATAGGGCACATGTACTCGCCAGAAAGACAGAGAGAGAAAGAGAGACAGAAAGTGAGAAATCGCCCCCAGGGAGGATGGCCACGCAACAATCCCTTCTCCTCCATTCTCCTCTCGGGATCTTGGGCACACACGCACACGCGCCCGGCGTGAGTTTAAGCCACTGGGTCCAGATCTCAAATTGTAGTCGACTACATGGGAGTCCAGAGACATAGCCATTACACCAACTGCTGGTCCCGATATTGTCATTTTTAAAAACATTTTAAATTTTGTTCAGTAAAGATTACTTTAAAATTTTTTTGCCACATTAAAAACAATGGCTTAAATACTGAGTTTTCAATTGGTTTTCATTATTCACCACCCTTTCTTTTACAACAACCTAATCTAACCCCAATTGGTTTTAATTACTCACCATACTTTCTTTTATTACACATAATCGTCATTACTTAGTTTTTCAGTTTGATTCATTCTTCAGTCAGCTGGAGTACTTTTTCAAGTTTTATTTATTTTTATTTCTTATTAATCTTTTTTTCCAGAAAAAAATATGTTAATAAAAAACATTAAGAATCCTTTCATGTCTATTAATATCTATTACTCTCAAACATGAATGATAGCCTGTCTGGCTATTACATTCTTGGGTTTCAATATATTTCTCTCAAGAGTCCTGTATTCATTCCTCTTCAGTATTTTTCAAATTACGGAGAGTCTGATGTCAATTTGAATTTTTTCCTTTTATAAACAAACTTTTCCTCTGTCAATTTTCTGTTACAATTTTTTTTTAAAATTAGGACTTTTTTGTTTAAGTTTTTGCAATGGGGCACATGTCCTTGCTGGAGAAGAAGGAGACAGAGAGAAGAAAAGTGAAAAATCACTCCGTATGGGGGGTGGCAACACCATAGTCTCTTCTCCTTCATTTTGGGCATGTGCACACATGTGCCCAATATGATTTTCAAGCCACCAGGTTCTGAACTTGAACTGCAATAGATCACACAGGACTCCAGTGCCTTAACCATCATGCCATCTGCTGGCTCCTATCATCATATTTTTAAACAGGCTGTTTTGCCTAGATTTGAAGTCCTTATACACTCCTTTCCCCAAAGAAAATATTCTTTAATTCTTTCAGTAACTGCTTTTCTTAACTGTTTCTTAACTGCTAACTGTTTTATTCTGCATTTGCCTTTAAATTCTTGATTTTGTTATCAATGCCACCTATATTCTTTACTTTTGTCTGTTTGTTTGGGTTTTTACCTCAGGGATGTGCACTTGCCAGAGACAGACAGACAGAAAGTGAGAAATCACTCTTCAGGGGGATGGTCACACTGCAAACTCTTCTCCTCCACTCCCCTCTCAGGATTTGGGGCATGCGCACACAAGTTCTCGGTGTGATTTTCAAGTCATCAGGTCTGGGTCTCGAACCACACAGTCAGCCATGTAGGAGTCCAATGCCTTAACTATTGCGCCACCTGCTGGTCTCTCCATTTATATTCTTGATTCACACATCTTTCTTTCTCTTTCTTTCTTTCTTTCTTTCTTTCTTTCTTTCTTTCTTTCTTTCTTTCCTTCCTTCCTTCCTTCCTTCCTTCCTTCCTTCCTTCCTTCCTTCCTTCCTTCCTTTCTTTCTTTCTTTCTTTCTTTCTTTCTTTCTTTTTTTCTTTCTTTCTTTTCCGTCCTCCCTCTCTCCCTCCCTCCCTCCTTGCTTTCTTTTTTCTTTCTCTCTCTCTCTTCTTTTTTTTATGGCAATGGTCATATGTATACATGCATGCATCTATTTATCTCTAGAGGGAAAGAGTGAGAGAGAGAGAAAACACCCCCCAACAAAGCCTGCTCATACTTCAATTCTTTTTCCTCCAATTGGCCATCATTTCAGGATCTTGGACATACAGGCTTACCCAGCATGCTTTGGAAGCTGCTACGGCCAGGACTTGAAGCTTGGTCAGTCCTGTGGGATCCAGCTTCCCTGCTTCGTTTTTTTGTTTGTTTGTTTGTTTTTGTTTTTGTTTTTGTTTTGTTTTGTTTTGTTTTTGTTTTGTTTTGTTTTAATTGTAAATTCTGGTACAATTTCTCAACCAGAAATCATAATTTATTGATGCTGTTTTCTGTACTATTCAATATGTTTTCTACTGTTGTGCCATTACAACTTTGTTAATCCTTTTTATCTAAATGGTACCCTTTCAGATAAGTGCCTTGTTGGGGGACACAACAGCGTCCCCAAATCAGAGAAATGTCTGAAGATTTCCTCTAATTTCTTGCAGTGACTTTGTGCAGGAGCATTTACTCCTCCACGAGTTCTTTCATTTGAACTGCTGGCTGTTTCACAAATCTGGTCACATGTCTGCTCATCTTGACAGGGGCCGTTGACATATTTCTACTTTGTTTGCTTTTTAGTATTAAGGGAATAAGATGGTAACTGTAAAATACATCGTGCTCCCTGTCAGTTACACCGAATTAGAAGGAAAGAACAGTTGAGGGTTGTACTGGATTGATTTTGTCACCTCAGGCTTTGTTTGGACTGTGGCAGAGGAGGGTTCCCTTAGGGAATCCTGCCAGGCTAGCAGTGCCATCAACACCACTCGAAGGTCTACTCACTGTGATTGGCTGGTTCCTTTTCTCCCTCGAGTGTGACGATGTCCGCTGGCCCCGGAGGACGCAGCATGCGTTACCAGCCAGGATGATGATGTGCACATTTCCTGGGAAGGATTTCGACCTCACACGTGTGTGGACCAGCATCATAGATTTCTCAGGGGTGTCAGCACCGCCCGTTGACTTCTCTGTGGCTCACCTTGGCCTCCAGCATCTGCTGTAAACTTCCCGAAGCCCTAGGGTTTTCCCACCGTCTCAAATACTTTCTCCCCAGGCACACATACATGTTAGTCTGCTGACTCACAGATTGGTCAGCTCTAGCTCAGTCCTGCCTCTACTGTGCCATGAATAATAAAAGTCCCTCCAAAATCTCACATAAAGTTGTGATCCTCCTCTTACTCTTAGTACTTAATGGGATTTTTCTAAAGGTATATATCCTTTTAATCATTTTAGTAATAAATACAAGGTATCCTTAAGACAGTCATGAAAAATGTGTATTATGAAAAAACTATGCAGGGGTTTCGAAATTTTTTGAATCCCAAAAAAACTAATTTCATTTTTCTATGACAACTCATACCTGGGTTCTACATGCTAAGGTAGGTTCTGAGACTCGAACTCAGGACCTTCTCATTTAGGTCCAGCGTTGTCACTACTGCACCACCTGGCTCCACGTTGTTTTTCCTTCTTTCTCCCTTCCTCCTTGCCTTCCTTTTTTTTCACATGTACATTTCTTTTTTTGTCTAAAAATTATTTTATTTAACTTTATTTATTTACTTACTTATCTTAATTTGACCAGAGAGGGAAAGAGAAAGTGAGAAAGCAAGCTGTCAGGTCTAGGACTCGAACCATGGTTGGCCATGTGAGAGTCCAGTGCCCTTAACCAACACTCCACCTGCCAGCCCCTCCACTTGTACATTTCTGACAGTATAAAAATGAAGTAATGTTGTTTTTCTAAAGCTTACTAGTAAACTTCTGAGATTAACTGAATTGTGAAATCTCTTACTCTGTCCAATAAAACTTTCTGCACTCAGGAAATTATTCTGAGATGTTCAGTTTGGAAGCCGCCTAGCTATTGAGCACTGGAAATGTGGCTGGTGCAACTGAGGACCTGGATTTTTCATAAGTTTCTTCCTAAAATTTTCCCTGAGATTCAGAGAGAGAGACAGAGAGAGAGAGAGAGAAGGAGGAAACCCCCAACAGGGTTTTGATGCCACAATCCACTCCTGCCTCAGCCAGCCTGGAATCTGGGGCATGCAGGCACCCACTCCACTCAGAGAGGTCTCTGAGCAGGCACCAGAGCCTTGCCATGCAGACCAGCCTTGCAGAGCATCAAATGTGACTGCTGCAGCACTGTCTGGCCCCTGAATTTTCAGTTCAATATACTTTTACTTTTAATTAATTTAAAGTTAAAAAGCCACACGTGTCCAGTGTTCAGTGCGTGGACAGCACAGTCCTAGAGAGCCTCATGAAGTTTCAACATTTTAGAAGATAGTGTCTAGGATTTGCCCTAAACTTATTTAAGATCGTAATCCTGGATACACATTAGAGGGGAGTGGGCTTACATTTTTAAAAAGTTCTTCATGAATTTTAATGTGCACTAAGATGGTCTTAGATTGTTGATATGGTACCAGGGATAATGGGAAAGAGGCATGGTAAGATAATGACCTTGTGTTCTATGAACTTTTTCTTTTTTTCTTTTTTCTTTTTTTTTTTTTTTTTGAGAGGTTTTTGCTATAGGGCACGTGCGCTCGCCAAAAAGACAGAGAGAGACAGAGAAACAGAAAGCGAGAAATTATCCCCTAGGGGGAATGGCCACGCCGCAATCCCTTCTCCTCCATTCTCCTCTCAGGATCTTGGGCACACACGCACACGTGCCTGGCCTGAGTTTAAGCCACCGGGTCCGGGACTCAAAATGTGGTCGACTACATGGGAGTCCAGCGACATAGCCATTACACTAACTGCTGGTCCCGAACATTTTATTTTTTATGAGAGATTTTTGCTATAGGATGTGTGTGCTTACCTAAGAGACAGAAAGAGACAGAAAGTGAGAAATCACCACCTGGGAGGATGGCCACACCATAATCCCTTCTCCTCCAGTCTCCTCTCTGGATTTTGGACATGCACACACATGCCCAGTGTGAGTTTCAAACCACTGGGCCCAGGACTTGAACCGCGATCCACTACATGTGAGTCCAGCGATGTAACCATTATGCCACCTGCTGGTCCATGTTCTATGAACTTTAATGGACACCTAGAAATAGTTTTGATTGCATACATTAGAAAAGCTTTGGTTGGAAGATACTGAGCCTCCCCCATTTTCCTCTGCCTTTGACAGAAGCAGACATTGGCTGTCCATCACTGTACAGTTCTGTCCCACCCTCCAGCAGACTCCTTCTTAGCTAGGTTCCTGGCAGCCCCCAAGTAGGAATCAATTCCAAAGAAGAGACTTATTTGCTGTCTAGATCAGGTGCTAACAAGCTTCTTTTGTAAAGGGCTGGGGAGTAAACTTTTTAGGTGCTGTGGGTCATAGCTTTCTGTCACCATGACTCATTCTGCCTCTGAAGCATGAAAGTTGCCAAGGCAACCCATCCACAAACGTGAATAGCTATGTTCTAATCAAACTTTATTTATGGACACTAAAATTTGAATTTCACATAATTTTACCATACATTCAAATATTGCTCTCTTGTTTTTTTCTCAGTCATCTAAACATGCAAAAATTATTCTTGGCTCTTAGATCATACATGAGCAGGTATCTGGCTGGCTTTGACCCCAGGGGATAATTTGTCAATCCTCATCTAGATCATTATAAGGTCTCCTCCACTTATTTTACAAAACAAAAAGGTTTTGTTAAATGTTTTTTAGAGTAAGACATTTGTGTAATATGTTTTGGTTCTTTATGTCTGCTTATGTCATACTATCAGGATCTGTGCAATTCCGAATAGAAAACACAGCTATAATAATGATCATGTCTTGCAGTAAAATCTCTACAATATTTGTAATTAATGTATATTTAGGTATGAAGGCAAACACAGTGATCTTTTAGTTTTCGGCTGTCTGAGTCCATTCTGACTGCTGTAATAGGATCCCAACATACTGGATGGTTTATTAACAACAGAAATTTGTTCCCACATTTGTGGAGGCCAGGAAGTCCAAGATGAAGACCCAAGCTGATGCAGTGTCCGGGAAAGGCCTTTTTTTCCTGGTTCAGAGGTTGCTATGCCCTTGCTGGGTGCTCTCACGGAGGAAGGGACAAGGGAGCTCTCCGAGGGCTCTTTTATGGGCAATAATCCCATGACCTAATCACCTCCCAAAGCGCAGCTTCCAAATATCATCATACTGGGAATTCAATTTCAGCATATGAATTTTGAGGGGACACAAGTATTCAGTCTGTAGTATTGCCCTTGGCTCTACACAAAACACTTTAAAAGACTTTCCAGTACATTTCTACTAAATTTTATTTCAATAGAACAGACCAACAGAACTTTTAACTTGAAAATATTCCATTCGTGCTTTTCTTTCCTTGTATTAAAGAACCAGGATTCTACTTATAGCTCCATTACAATTATGTTCTAAGTTAGAACAATATTTGTTTCTACAGCTCTACTAATTTTAGCTAACCTTTAATGTCTTCCTATGCATATTAAACTGGATAAAGAAGCAACAAAAGCAAAAGTGCCTTATAAACACACTAACTGATTATTGTGAGTGATAGTCAATAACCCCTTCTCGCCCCCACCTTATCTTCCTGCATCACTCTCGTTTCTGGGTAAGACACCTTATTATAAGAGCCCAGTCTGAGCAGGAGTTCACTTTCCCAAATGCCTACACATCTTAGGCTTCAGTTATTTGTCATCATTGTCATCATTGTCTTCACCCACAGTGTGTACTTCTCTTCACATTTCATTTATGACACAAAGTAAGAAATACAGTAAATATATATCAATATATGCTTTTACTCAGTCAAAGTATAATCAAGAATGCAATGAAACATACATGACAGATCAACAATTAGCTTGAAATTATTGGGATGAATAGAAATGTCATCATGCATACTTAAAATATAATAAACATATATAATTAAACCGATTCGTAAAATAACCTGCTACACAACAGAATTTGGTTAATTTTATAATGAACATGCTCTATTTATCTCTCTCTCTCTCTCTCTTTTTTTTTTTTTACATTTTTCTGTCTGTCAAATGTATCCCCCCTTGTACCTCACACCCATCCTCCACCACCCACTCTCTACCATCCATATATATTCGTACACACTCAAATTTTAAAAATAAGAACATTTGGTTCTTTTTCAACTATTATCCAGGATTGTTACATTTTGTTTTGTTTTCATTTGTTTTTCTAACCAATGACTTAAAACACATTCACACATATTTCAGGAGGTCAACAATAAGTGCAGTGTGTATCTAAATTGCAATTATGTCCTAAGTTAGAACAACGTTATCTCTACAACTCTACTGCTTATTATAGTTAGCATTTAACTTCTTTCTATGTATATTAAAGTGGATGAATAAGCAACAAAAGCAAAAGCTTTTATAGTCTTTTCTCTAAAAATTGTTTTCTTCAGAAAACTATTTTCTTAACTTCTTCACTTGAATTTTAAATGTATTTTGCTCATTTCCTATTTTTATATATTACTATGTTGAAAGCAAATTTTAAAAGTCTTCCTAGCTAATACTCATGATTCCAAAGTATATAATTTCCCAAATAAATGGGAAATTGTTAGGAACCTCTGACTGGGCTGTTAATTACTGTCCTGGGGCCAGATTAATGTAGCATTGTCAATGACACTGACACAAAAAAACAAAACCACATAAACTTACCTACAGAATTTTAAATATTTGTACCAAAATTAAAATAAATAAAACATCCCACTTACACTTATTATTTAGCAGCTTTAAAAATGAAATTTTGTAAAGGACTGAGAAGCAAAAGCAGGGGGAAATCCTTCAGTGAAAGAAAAATACAGAGGCCGTATTTATTCCCTGCATGACTTCCAAACATGAAAAAAGTTACTTAAGTGTTAAATAAAAAACAAGAGGAACAAATAACCATTATATTTTAAATAAAAATGTTTATGTTTTACTCTGTCTTGAATAATCTACAAGTTGATAATGTATAGGTCAAATCTAAGAATTTTATAGGGAGAAAAATTTTACATCCACTTGTATAGATGAGAGACAAAATCTGAAAAATCTGGGTGATTTATGTTCATTGGTAGGATCACTACTGAAACCCTTACAGGATAGTTAAGTTTCTTTGTAATGATTAAGGAGTTACGTTAAAATGATTAGATTTCAGATCGTCTCATTAGGGGGCAGGGTCAATAAGAAAATGGTTGATAAAAAAAAACGCTGAAATTTATGGTACATCTGCTGCTTATATTACTTGTGGGCTCAGACAACCAATACATTAATATTTCACCCTAAATCCCAGAGTGGCTGTAGCACTGCTCTTATGAAATTATTCCACTATTTGACCTACCCAGTGGTGGTTGAGAAATATGAGCAGATGACAGCTACTCATCATCATCATCATCTTCAAAAAAGTTTTAAAGATTCTTTTCCATAGAGAACCACACACAGGCCAGCAGGTGGTGAAGTGGTTAAGAAGCTGGACTCCCACATGGCTGACCACTGTTTGAGTTCCGGACATGGTGGCTTGAAAAGCACACTGGGTGAATGTGCCTGTGCCCCAAATCCCAGGAGGACCATGGAGGAGAAGGGATTGCTGCTGATTGGTGATCCCCCCTGGGAGGGGGGGAGATTTCTCACTTTCCCTCTCACTGTCTCTCTCTGGTGAGTGCATGTGCCCTATAGCAAAAACAAACCACACACACTCTCAAAGACAGAGAGAGAGAGAGGCACCCCCAACAGGGTCTTCATGCCATAATCTTCATACCACTCGACTTCAGCCAGCCCAGGCCATGGACATGTGTGCGAATGCCCAGTGTAGCAGGCCAGGAGATGAGAACCAGGGACCTTCCTATGTGTGTTTAGTTGTGTGCCACTGTCTGGGCCCTATTTCTTTTTATCAGAAAGAGAGCTAGAAAGAGAGAGATGGAGCAATAGGTACCCTGGACGGGGTCTCACCATGGTGTGATCCTCCCACCCAGATAGGACCCCAGATATGAGCCACCATGCCCCACATGTCCAGGTCAACCTGAGATCTGAATCCAGGCTTCTTATGTAGCCCCATCAGACAGGAGTGTCTCACCACCTGCACCACTATGATGGGGGCCACAGGTTTCAAAAAAACAAAAGCAGGGACCAGCAGATGGCATAATGGTTACATTGCTGGACTCCAACATAGTCAACCACGATTTGAGTTGTAGGCCCTGACAGCTCAAACTCACACCAGGCGCACGCATGTGTGCCCAAGATCCCAAGAGGAGAATGGAGGAGAAGGGATTGTGGCATGGCTATTCCCCCTGGTGGGTGATTTGTCGCTTTCTGTCTCCCTGCTCTCTCTCTGTCTTTCCGGTGAGCTCATGTGCCTTGTAGCAAAAAACTCTCTTCAAAAAGAAAGAAAGAAAGAAAAAAAACAGAAAATATATTTTGTTATAACCCAGGATGCCTAATACACATGTGACCAAGATCATGCAAATATTTTCACTTAGGTGAAAGATATGACAAGTTAACATTGAATAAAAAGCACAGACTTCAGAGTGTGTAATTGTAATACTTTTGCCTAAATGAATGCTTCCCAACACAGCCTGTGGGGTAATGAACCTATTTTCTCATGTGTGTCAAATTAATTTATAATAAAAGATAGCATAGTAACACTCTGTGGATGAGTGGAACTGGATGCAAAGTACATGGATAGAGTATTTGAAGTAATTTCCACCCAAGGAAAATATTCTTTCTCTTGCTTGTTACTCCCTGTTGGAGGTCCTGTAGTAATTTGCTAGCTATTACCATTTGGGTCTGACAGAATTATTACAATTTTGCATACCTAACTGCTACAGTTACTTAAACAAGGATGATATATAATTGCTGAATTATAAAACCATTAGCTCAAGAGATTAAAAACGATCACAAGGAAGTCAAACTTTTACTCATCTCTCAAGACCACTGAGCCAGAAGTGAAGTGATTGATTCCCCTTCTGGATCTTATGAGAAGCACAGAAATAGAAGTTTGGAAGAATCAGACTTGAGACTTCTGGCAAAATGAAACTAGTAGGCTACTTTTTTTTTTTTTTTAGAAAGAGAGGTTGGGGACTTGTGTTCTGACAGCTCATTCAATGACTCTCCAAAAAACGGTGGGAAAGAATTTGAAAATCTAAACTTCAAAGGGAAATAATATGAACATATCTCCATGTAATAAATGAGTAGCCCTGCTTTACACACCAACCTTGACAGCTATTATTAGACTCTACTGGTTAATTAGACAAAAACATATTTGGCTAATTTCCCTTCAAATTCACCATCAATGTCAACACATTTGGATAATCCTAAAAGGCTGGGAATTTACAAGTCATAAACATTTAACAAAATAGCTAAGCTTCTTAAAATACTTTCCCCATCTGTGTTAAACCACAGAAAATCTAACCGGAACAGCATTACATCCCAAGCCTACTCGAGTTTTTATTAGAGATAGTAAGTCACTGAGAGCTCTGTGCTTTAAGTGTGGCAGGGAAGCACAACAGGGCAAAGCAAAGAGACCCGGATCTCAGTTAACAACCCAAGGCTAGTCAGAAAAAAAGAGGCATAGCTTGTAGTTAAGCAGCTGCTTTTCACTGGGCCAATTGCTATAAATATACTAAACCTTTCACATCTTGGTTTTTGAGAAATGACCCAACTGGGAGACGCAGGTCAACAAGACTGTGCACACTCTGGCTCTATCTCTCCTTCCTCCTCTGGGATGAAGCTAGTCTTGCCTCCAATGTATTCCATAAATTCACCAGCTTTTTCCCTGCTGGAACATTCCACCTTATTGCATGTTTCTTCTTTGTTGGGTTCAGTTCTTCGCCTTGATGCCACTTTTCAAAGAGGCCTTCTCTGATTACTCTTGCACAGAACTTCTTTTCTCCAATAATTCTTCATCACAACACGGCCTTTAGTTCTTTGATTGTGCTTTCCATGATTTATAATTATGTGTGCATATGTGTGTGTGTGCGTGAAATTTTTCTTTTATTGTGGTAAGAACACTTAACAAGAGTTCTACCCTCACAAAATATTTTGTTCTATTATTAAACATCTGTGCCTGGCCAAATGAAAGTTTGTCTCTATATTTTTTTAAATTATTTTGATTGCCAGAAGGTGTATATATGCATAGGGACTGTGAGAGAGAGAGCAAGAAAGAAAATCACCCGGATGGAACAAGGTGATTTGTCACAACACAATTCTTTCTCCATCCATCAAGAGTTGGGAAATACACAAAGGTGAACGTGGAGAGTTTTCAAGGTACCAGGGCCATGATTTGAACCATGGTTGGCCATATGGGTGGGATCTGCTTTCTATTCATAGCACTTAAACATTGAGCTATGGCTCACCAATGTTCTCTCGAACCCTGACACGGTGCCTGGTACACAACAGAAATGCAGTAGATATCTGTTTAAGGAATCAATCCACAAAAAAATAATGAATTAAAGAATGGAGGAATGACTCCCTGTTGTGTTACATACATACATATGGTTTCTTATTTAAGCTAATCATTGTACACACTTATTGTGTGCAATGGTTTTCCAAAACATTTAGTGAGTGATAACCAAACCAAATATATAATCAAACCAAACATATAATCACATAGACAATTTTCAAAAGAGAACATTCTGTGAAGTTCCCCTCATCCCCTACTCTCCACCCTTATCTTATTCAGTACACTTGCTCTCCCTACTATTTTATCTTTACTTTCAATTTCTGCTACAGAGTGCAGACATTTGGTATATATTGAGTAGGAATATACACTGTTTGTCTTTCATAGTCTGGCTTACTTTGTTTAGCATTAAATCTTCTATATTCATCTACTTTGTGTCAAATAACAGCATCTCATTGTTATTTATAGCTGAGCAGTATTCCATAGTGTACATGTGTCACATTTTTTCAATTCAGTCATCAGTTCTTAAGCACTTAGGTAGATTTCATGTCTTAGCAATTGTGAATAATACTGCAATAAACATGAATGTGCAAGTGTCTTTCCAACTAAGAACTTCCCTGTTCTTTGGGTATATACCAAAAAGTAGGATTACTGGATCTTATGTCAGCTCTTTTTGTAGGTTTTGAGAAACCTCCATTTTGTTTTCTACAGTGGCTATACTAACTCACATTTCCACCAATAGCAAAGGATTGTTTGCTGTACATCATAGCCTTATCAGCACTTGTCCTTCTCTAGTTTTTTGATCATCACCATTCTGACTGGAGTTAAGTAGTATCTCATTGTGGTTTTGATTTGAATTTCCCTTATGATAAGAGATGTTGAACATTTCAGAAAAATTTTATGTTTTTTCCTATGTCTGTCAAGAATGTCACCAGAAATTAGATCAGAATTGTATTAAGTTTGTAAAATAATTTGGGTAGAATTGATATTTTGATCCTTCCAATCCAAGATATGTCTTTCCATTTTTTCATATCATATTCAATTTCTTTTTTCAGTTTTTTTATAGTTTTTCTTGTAGAGGTCTTTCATCTCTGGTTAGTTTTATTCCTAGGCATTTAGTTATTTTGTGGCTATTCCAAATGAGATTTTTTTTTTTTAAATTCTGTTTCAAACACCTCATTGTTGATGTATAGAAGCACTATAGATAATAGATTTTTATGTATTGATTTTGTATCCTGCCCCTTTACTGAATTTATCACTTCTAGAAACTTCTCTATTGATTATTCTGGATTTTCTGTGTATATAATTATGCCATTGGTGTATAGGACCAATTTATCAATTTTATTTTTTCCTTTCCTAATTGAATATCTTTTACTTTACTCTATTGACTGATTGCACTGGTTATGATTTCCAGTACTATGGTGAAAAGGAGTGGAGAAAGCGGGCAGGCCTTCTCTTCCAGTTTTTAGTGGGAAAGCTTTCAGTTTTTCCCCATTCAATATGATGTTAGCTATAGGTTGGTCATACGTAGATTTCAATGTGTTGAGAAATATATCTTCTGGGACCAGCAGTTAGCGTAATGGCTATGTCACTGGACTCCCACGTAGTCAATCGCGGTTCGAGTCCTGGACCCAGTGGCTTAAACTCACGCCAGGCGCATGTACGTGTGTGCCCAAGATCCCGAGAGGAGAATGGAGAAGAGACTGCATCATGGCCATCCCCCGTGGGGGGTGATTTTTTCTTTCTGTCTCTCTCTCGCTCTCTCTGTCTTTCTGGCGAGCACACACACCCTATAGCAAATAAATAAATAAATAAATAAATAAACCTCTCCAAAAAAAAAAAAAAAAAAAAAGAGAAATGTATCTCCTACATCTATTTTCTGATAGTATTAATAATGAAGCACTCTTGTATTTTATCAAATGTGTTTTATCCCACATCAATTGATTTGGTCACATGGTTATTTTTGCTTCTGTTAAAGTGATGTATTACATTTATTGTTTTGCATATGTTGAATTATCCCTGCATCCCTGGGATAAAGTCTACCTTGTCATAGTGCATAATCTTTTAAATGTGTAATTGGATTCAATTTGATAGTAACTTATTGAGGATTTTTGCATTTACATTCTTCAGGGATATTGGTCTGTAAATTTCTTATTTGTTATGTGTCTGTTTTCTTTTGGTATCCAGATGACAGAGACTTCATAGAATGATTTTGGAAGGGTCTCTTCCTTTTGGATATTTAGAAGTAGTTTGAGAAGGATTGAGGTCAGCTCTTCTTCAAAACTTTTGTAGAATTCAGAAGTGAAGCCATCACAACCTGGCCTTTTTGTTTTGGGAGACTACTTATTATTAATTCAATTTTATTTTTATTATCACTCTATTCGGGTATTTTATTTCTTCCTGGTTTAATATAGGCAAATTGTATGTGTCCAAAATATTGTCCATCTCATCTAGGTTTTCTTGTTTGTTGGCATATAGTCATTTATAGTATTCTCTCATGATCTTTTGTATTTCCATTATACCTGTTTTAATATTGCCTGTTTTGTTACTAGTTTTATCTATCAGGTTCCTTTCTCTGTTTTTCTGATTAGTCTAGTTAATGGTTTGTCAATTGTTTATCCTCTCAAAAATCAACTTTTTGTATTGTTGATTTTTGTATAGTTCTTTTATTCTCTACTTCATTTATTTTTGCTTTAATCTTATTAGTTTTTGCTCTGATGTTTTTCCTTGTTGCTTTTCCAGTTCCTTAAGATGATTTATTAGGTTATTTATTTGTCACCTTTCTATTTTTGTTTTTGTGAGCACTAATTACTATAAACCTCCTTCTTAAAATTGCTTTTACTGTGTCCCAAAGATTATGAAGAGTTGTTTGAATTAATTCCAATTTCAATAAATCTTTTGATTTCAGTCTTGATTCAGTCAGTACTTTTGAAGCTGTTCAGAAGTAGATTGTTCAGCTTTCATGGTTTTGTTTATTTTTGAAGGCTCTTTATGCTGTTGCTTTTAAGTTTAATTGTATTGTGGTCAAATAAGATGCTCGATAGATTGTAGTTCTATACTTTTGAATTCATAAAGCCTAGATTTGTGCCTTATTATATGTAATCTTTGAGAATATTCTATGTGGGAATGAGAAAAATGTGTATTTTGTGGTCATTGGTCATTGGGTGAAATGTTCTATAAATGTCTGTCAAGTCTATTTGACTTATGGTATCATTGATGTCTTATGTCTCTTTTTTTATTTTTTGTCTTTATTTTTGGGGACAACAGGGTGTTGAAATTCCCACACTTAGTGTGTTGCAGTCTGTCTCTTCTTTTATGTCTAGCATATTTGAGTCTCCTACTGTCAGGTGTATAAATATTTATAATTGTTATCGGTTTTTGGCAAATTGACTCTTTAAGAACTGTACTGGGTTCTTCTTTGTCTCTTTTGATCATTTTTGTCTTCAAGTATTTTATCTGATATCATTACCACAATCCAGCCCTCTTGTTATTGTTGTTTCTATTTGCACAAAATTACTTTTCCATCCATTTACTTTCAGCCCATCAGTGAAATGTGTTTATTGTAAGTAGTATCTAGAAGGCTTTTGTACTTTTATTCACCCGGCCGATTTGTATCTTTTATTTGGGGACTTTAACTCATTAACATTCAATGTATTATCAATGTTTGTAGACTTATTCCTGCCATCTTGCTAGTTGTTTTATTGCTTTTTTTTGTCATCTCCTATGTTTGTTTATCTCTCGTTTGCTTTCCTGATATATATTTCCTTAAGTGTTTCTTGAAGACCTGGTCTAGTATTAGTAACATTATTTCATTTTTTGTTTATCTGGGACTTATTTCATTTCTCTTTCTCATTTGAATGATGACCTTGCCATGTATAGCATTCTTGGTTAAATTTATTTTCTTTTTCTTTCAGAGTTTTAAATATGTCTTCTCAGTCTTTCCTTTCCTGCATTACTTCAATTGAGAAGTCTGAGTTAATTGATTGGGATAACCTTTGTAGTAACTTGATGTCTCTCTCCTGCCATCTCTATAATATTGCCTTTCTCTCGAATTTTTACTAATTTGACTATGATGTGACTTGGACGGGATCCTCTTATGTCAGATCTATTTTGTGTCTTTTTGTTTTCTGGACCTGGATGTGTGTATGTCTCTTTAGATTTGGAAAGTTTTCAGACTGTATTTTACAAAAGAGATTTTTCTATGCCTTTACCCATCTCTTCACCTTCTGGAATATGCATTATGCAGATTTTTGACCATGTGATGGTGTCTAGAATCTCTTGTATGTTGTCCTCACTTTGTCTAATTATTTTTCATTCTTTTTAACTTCTTGGACTAAATCAGAGATGTTGTCTTCAAAGTTAGAGATGATTATGTATGGGCTAATCTGCCAGTCGTACCTTTAAGGGAGATTTTGATTTGTATTGTGTTCTTTGTTTCCAGAAGTTCTGTTTGATTTTCTTTTAGGATGTCTATCTCTATGGAATTCCTCCTTCATGTCATAGAATGGGTTTTCTCATCTCCTGGAATTGATTGTCCATTTTCTTTTGCATCTTTTTGAGTTTTATTATGTGAATATTCTTAATTCTTTTTCTGATATTTCTGTGACTTCTTGTGTTTTATCATTGTTGGTGAAAACTTATTTTCTTCTGTTAGGGTAGAGATATTTCTTTATTTTTTTTCTATATTTCTTGTGTCTCTGTCTTGGTTTTTATGCAACTGGTGAAGTATTCACTTTTTACTCAATTTTGGAGTAGGTTCTGTAGTGCTGGGGTGGGAAGAGAAAAGTTCTAGGTCCCAGGTTTGTCCCTGGTAAAGTGATTCTGGAGGGATTGGTGACCAGTCACATCTCAATTAGAGCAGGGTTTATGTAGCCTGTACAGGACAGACTTTGAAAAGGTTCAGAAGAGCTGCATTGTAGGTAACATCATTTGGAGCAGGTAACCATTCCCTTAGACTTGAGTATATTAGGAGGAAGAGTACAGGCCTACTCTACCTTCTAGAAAGGGGATAGTACCCAAACTCCCAGTCTTTGTTGGGGAGTCATTCTCTTTTGCATCCTCTTCCCACTCTCAGTTGTAAAGACCTGTTTATAAACAGACCTCCACCTGGTGGGTTTGCTAGAGAGTGTAGCTCTCTTGCCAGCTTGAAGTGTGGGTGGAATGGGACATCTAATATTTTATTTTCCTCTTATACCTGTCTGCTCTCACACTTCTCTATGATGTGTATTAGATATGTGCAACTTTCCTTGCTTTTCTGTAGGTGGGAGTTCTGGAATTCATGGTGGGAGTCTAGGGTTTGAAGTTTGAGAAGAGAGTTTCTCTCATTTTTCTGCCCTGGAGGGAATATTGGAAGGGAAACTCTCCAGAGCCTCACTGGCTTCAGGTGGTTAGCCCACCTACTTTTTCAAATAGAAATCATGTGAACTCCAATTTCCCGATTACTCCTTTCTGCCTGCCCCCCCCCCCCAATTCTCCTGCCTAATTCTTCTGTGCAAGTTACAGAGATGGCAGCAGTTAGCCCCTCCTCAGTCAGTGGCCGTGTTTCCTTGACTTATCCCAACTTCTATTTTTATGTGGCCAGGGGCTGAGTCAGGAAAATGGAGTGTGAGGTGGTAGCTGTGGCACCACAGGCAGCCCTGTGGCCGACAAACACATAGTGGGTGGTGTAGGTGAAAGTCAGAAAGTGCACTGGCAGGCAGCCATGGTTTTTGTCTTAAAAAAGTACAAATCACCAAGTGGCATCATCTTGTCAAACTTTGCCATAGAGATTATCTCTGTAAAATTCTTATTACTTATTTAGATTTTTGATAACTTTGCGACTTTAATTTAAATATTACTATTTAAATTAGTAAAGCTGAAATGTTTGCTGTATAAATAAGCATGCCACCATTACACAATAAAAAATAAAGAGTAGGTGATTATAAGATCCATGGCATTTAGAGCTGATTTATTTTTTAATCTCCCTTTGGTATATACGCATACCCTCTGCTTTCACAGTTTGGAAGAAGCCACACACCATTCCCTCTATTAGACTTTTCCAAGTGCTCAGTTCTTCTTTTTAAAAACTTTACTTCCTAAATCTAATTCTTGTGGCCACACTTAGGGTTCCTGCCAAACTATTCTTGTCCCAATCTATCTCAATCTCATGCAATAGTAGCTTCTATCTTTGTTCCTCTCCTTATGGCCCAACTTCTAGTACCTTTTAAGTTTCTTAGAAGTCTTGGTGATTTATGAACACACTTATTTTTATCTGTCAATGTTTTTCTCACAGCTTCTCTGCAAATCACCTGAGCTATGAAGCCTGACCTATTAATTTCTCCAGCTTCCTTATGGATACTTTTATTTCCTTACTCTTGATAATGCACTAAAAGTCTGAGCCTTGCTCCTCAGGACTGCTTTCTAATTACTTATCAATTCACATCATTTTACTTCTCTACACTAGAAAGCTTATGAAGTCTATCTCAATCAACCTCTTCACCATTTATCATCCTTCAGAACTCATTACCTTCCTCAACTATTTCTGTGCCTGACTCACCATTTTCCTTCCTTCCCCTTCTCTCTGTCATCATGAGTGACTTAAATATTACAGTCAATATTCTGACTCATTGCTGTTCACCCTTCTCCAGGTCTTAGTTCTTCAACTCCAGGAGCCATAAGATCCCCAAGAGTACAGTCATATCCTGGCTCTTGACCCAACACCTCCAAATCTTCGACAATCTTGTGTTTTTAAGCATGAGCTAACTATAGCTCACACAACACTTTATCTCTATGTCTTAAATTATGTTTCTGCTTTCACTAAACTCTCCCCTTACTCATTTTTCAATGACTCCTTCCAGCAGTGCCTCTTTTCCTGTTTAGGCTCTATAGCTGTTCACATTAGTGCTGCCCTCACTGACATGTTAGATACCATGTTTCTTTGTCTTCTCTCATGCCCACCTTGCTTTTGTTAAAGTAGTGCCACTCATGCTTTCTTCAGAATGAGTTTCTAGGGGATGACCTCCTGGTCCTCCCATGGTGGAAACTGTTCATGGAGCTCAGATCTCTGGAAAGGTAGGAAAATGTCAGCCCTTCTATTCCCTGGTCTGAATCATCCTTCTTTACTTTAAGCTCAAAGTTCCACATATTCTTCCATGAAAGAGCTCCCATTTCATTCATCTTCTATACCCTGTCCCTCATCTGTTACATTCATTTCTCCAGGAGATACCTCCCACCACATGCAAACAAGTAACATACATACAACTAAACTAATAGTCCCAAATCAATGAAAACAAAGCAACAGTCCTCCATCCCATATTTCCTCAACTGAACATTCACAAAACATCTACCACCACCCCTGAGTCCACACACAAATCTTGTTTTTGTTTTTTGTTTCTTTTTTTTTTTTTTCCATTGGTAGATACTGACATTGCATTTATGTTTTTCTGGGGAACTACCTCCCTTTGCCTACATGCAAGTGTGTGCATCACCAAAATGTATGTGTAAGTATTTATTGGTCTTCCCATTAAACTTAATGCTAGCCATGGAGTACAAACTAGTTGTTTTCTCTAGCACTATATAGTCTCTCCTGAGGGTATAAGAATTCCAAGAGTAAACATAGAATCTTGACTACCAATCGTAACAATACTGACAGTAAGTCTGTGATGGGGCCTTTATCCTGTATTTTAAAAAGCATCCTAGTGATTCCGCTCCATTTTTTTAGAGTATTGCTTATCATACCCTGACTGCTGCTTGAGGACCAACTTCAACAAAAGAGAAACCAGTGGGAACCATGATACTCTGGACATGTTTCTTGGGACACTTGCTTCATTGCAACCTCTCATCACATTTCCCATGATAGGAAAGCCTGCTAGAAGGAAGACTACCTTCCTGACATTTCTTTGAGCATTGCCGTACTGTCCCCAGACCATGCCTCTGCCATGCTACTATTCCTCCGCTCTCTGTCACAGAGGGCAGAACATGCCTACAGGCTGAGGCTGAGATCACCGTGAAGTTGCCTTTGTATGCCTTAGTGATGTAATAGTATATCATTCATTTCTTTCTGATGTTTATGCTTTTTATTCATAGTTCAAATATTGTTGCATTTATTGGAATATTCAAAATAATATTTGAAATATCAGTAGTGAGCAAACTTCATTTCTTCTTTTCAGTTACCTTTTTTTTTGAGAGATTTTTGCTATAGGATGCATACACTCATTGGAGAGACAGAGAGAGACAGAAAGTGACAAATCACCCCCAGGGGATATGACCATGTCACAATCCCTTCTCCTCCATTCTCCTTTTGGGATTTTTGGGTGTGCATACCCACATGCCCTGCCTGAGTTTAAATACCAGATCCGGGACTCGAATCATTGTCAATTACATAGGAGTCCAGCAACGTAACCTATGCCATCTGCTGGTCCCCAAACCTCATTTCTTATTAATATTATTATTCTTTAAAATGAGTTTACTTTGTGGGCCAGTCCCATTACCTGATGGTGGTTAAAAGAGCCAGGTTAAACATATCTGACCACGGTTCTAGTCTAGGCCCTATAGGCTTGAGAAACATTCTTGGTCCATGGGCAATTGTGCTTCAAATCTTACCAGGATGGAGAAATACAGAACAGGTTGTGGTGTGATCATGCCCCATTGGGGGCACTTCTCCCTCTCCCACTCTCTCAAACAGTTTACTTCTAGTGTATTAATGTGATACTTACCAGAGTATGACCTAAGAATCCCCTATATTAAAATGTCTTGGGAGTCTTGTCAAATATTCAGGTTCCTGGGTCTCATTCTAGTAACAGACTTTCTGGAAATCTACCTTATAACACACACTCTCTGGTAGTTCTGAAGCCCACACAAGGTTCAAGTAAACTTCTGTCAGGACCAGCCTTGGGAGACTAATCAAAAATACCTGAAGAACTTTTAAAAACTACTTAAGTTCATTACTGGACTTTGGAATCAAAATATGATTAACGTGGAAGGGAAGAAATGTTAGAAGAAGCTTCATTCAAATGCTTTTAAAAAAAATGAGAACCAGCAGATGGCATAATGGTTATATCTCTGAACTCCCACATAACCAACCAAGGTTTGAGTCCTGGACCTAGTGGCTTGAGACTCATGCCAGGTACGTGTGCATATGGGCCCAAGGTCCTGAGGGGAGAATTGAGGAGAAGGCTTGAGAATCACGCCAAGCACGTATGCATGCGTGCCCAAAGTCCTGAGAGGAGAATGGAGAAAGGATTGCAATGTGGCCTCTAGGGGATGATTTCTCACTTTTTGTCTCTTTCTTTCTCTCTCTCTCTCCAGTGAGTGTGCATGCCTTGTGGCAAACATCTCTCTTAAAAAAAAAAAAAAATGGTATTCTGGGGCCAGACAGTGGTACAACAGTTATGGAGCTGGACCTGCAAGGGAAGGTCCTAGATTCACATCTCAGGACTTCCTTGTGCATACCAGGTGTGTGTATGTATGCTCATAATCTGGGCTGGCTAAGGCTGGGAGCAGGGCACAGATAAAGACCCTGCTGAGTCTCTCTTTCTCACTTTCTCCCTGTCTTTCTCTGTGTTTCAGAAAGCATAAATAAATAACTTAAGACAACATGGTATTCAGGTGTAAAAAGTTAAATTAATCATGTCACATTAGTTCATGGTACATTATCTTTATTGAACTGCACAGAGACCCTTTGCTTTAATATGATTTATTTTTTTCCCTTTCTGATCACTAGCTCTATTCCTATTCTATGTCCTTTGATATGTATAGTTACTATAAAATATATAGAGTTGCTTTTTATATCTATGAGCTTTTATTTTAATAAACATACCATTTAATCAATTTACTTTTTCAGCTTTTTCAGTTCAACAATTTTAATAGCTATACATATTGTATAGTTTCTTATGATCATCTACCATTGAATAGCAGGCTTTAATGTATCTAAGACATTTCATTTATCCATTCCTCTGAGGGATTCTTCTAGGTCATGACCAGCACTTCATTATCATAAACAACTATAAACAAGTATTTCTCTGAATAACAGCTGAGGTAAGAGATTACTGGGTCACAGAAACTTCTCATACTTATTTTTCTTAGAATCATTAGATTGCCCCCTAGTCTGGCTTCACAAGCTCTTGTACCAACTAGCAAATGAAACCAAGTACTTTTTATTTTATTTTATTTTTTTGGAGAGGATTTTGCTATAGGGCGCATGCACTCGCTAGACAGACAGAGACAAAGAGACAGAAAGCAGGAAATCACCCCCCAGAGGGGATGGCCATGCCGCAATCCCTTCTCCTCCATTCTTCTCTCAGGATCTTGGGCACGCACACACACGTACCCGGCATGATTTTTAAGCCACCAGGTCCGGGATGTGAACCGCAGTCTACTACGTGGGTGTCCAGTGACATAGCCATTATGCTAACTGCTGGTCCAAACCAAGTACTTTTTCATGTACTTCTTAGTCATTCAAGACACCCCCTTTATGAATCACCTGTCATTTTAGATGGACCTTTATTCTGCTGGATTGTGTATTTTTCTCTTTTGCTTATCTAAATTTCTGTGTCCACATAAACTTGTTAGTTCTAGTTGTTTGAAAATTTCATTTCCAGTATGTAACTTCTGTTTACCTTTTCTATACTGAAAAAAAAGGAAAAATTTTAAAGGAAAATGCACTCTGATTTTTTTTATAGATTATATGATTATTTGATGAAGAAGCTTTCTCAAGAACAACAGAAAACCTATAGGAAAAGCAAAAAGATCAACAAAACTACGATTTATACAAGTTTAATTCAGAAATATTGTGTCCTAAGAATTAGAATTGAAAATACAAAACGATTTTGTAGTGTGTGGTTAAGGTAATTGGATCCCACATGACTGACTTCATGGTTTGGGTCCCACTCTGTGGTAGAGAC
This sequence comes from Tupaia tana, assembly GCA_026018925.1. Classification (NCBI taxonomy): domain Eukaryota; kingdom Metazoa; phylum Chordata; class Mammalia; order Scandentia; family Tupaiidae; genus Tupaia; species Tupaia tana. The sequence continues at coordinate 116,307,611 of JAKSZU010000003.1, forward strand.
TGAGAGACTGGAGGACATAAAAGAATTAAAAATTGTTATGGACACTGGGGAGAAAGTGGAAGGAGAGTGGTAGAGGGAAAGAGTGCAGGAAGGGAAATTCGGGAAAATATGGAGAAGTAAGATATTTGTGTTACACAGATATGGTTTGTTGCCTGTTGGTGATGTCGTGTATAGTAGTCTCAACTCCTCCGCTGTGTGACATATATCATGTTGGGTAAAATATCTTTACAAACTAAATGATGTATAATGACTGAATGTATAAATAATAATAAATAATATTAATAAAAATATTTTTAAAAAACATGGTGTTATTGCTCTATTGTAAAATTTTGCTTACTTTTTTGTATCTTTACTATTTACTTTTTAAAAAATATATTTAATTTTAATTTTATTTGTTATTATTTCTTAATTTGAAGAGAGAGAAAGAAGTCAAGCCATCAGGTCTGAGACTTGAACTGTGGTCAACCATGTGGGAGTCCAGCACCTTAATCACTATGCTAACTGCAGCTCCATCTTTAATATTCCTAAATTTTATTTTTATTAGATCTTAACAGTGCCTCTCCCCCTCGCCCTCCTAAATTAAGTAGTAGTCTTTTAGTCTGAGGTATACTATTTTCTTAAATCTCTATAATTAGTAGGGCAATTATTTTCTTCCTTCCACTTTTTTCTCTTGCCTTTCGAGACTCCTATTACATGAGTGTTATTTCTACCTTTATCCTTCTTAAATTTTACTTAACATTTTTCTTCTTATTTTGTTGGCTCCTAATTTATTCATCTGATCTGATAGCAACTTGTTCACTCTTTTTTTTCTATCCACTCCACCCATCAATACCTTTTACAGAGTTTTTAATGTGCTATGTAATTTTATGCTTTATTTTCCCAGCTGGTTCTTGATAATAATTTACTTCTGTTTCTTTTTATCAATATTGTCTTACCTCCTAGAGAAACTTATTGTGCTGACTTTAAAAATTACTCTCTAGACTATTCTATTTCAAGGGGAATAGGTTGTTGAGATACTCTGTCTCTCTCTTAAAGGACTTGTGAGAGGTTTTGTTATGATTCCTTAATTTTTTATGTTTCCTTGGCTGACAATATGCACCCACAGGAGGAACTGAAGTCCAGACCTGAACTTGTGCCTCTCCTGATAAGGTTACGGTACTCAATGAAATAAGCCTCTTTCATGACAAACTGGGTTCCCTCATTTCTTGTTGACTGACCTCTCTACAGATGGGCCTGCTCTACATAAAATCTCTCTGTACCTCCATGCAGGTACTGATTCTTTCCAAAATCTAAACTCCCTTCTTGTAATCAGTTAGACCTTGGGGTGGATGGGGAAGTAATGAAGGAGGGTCTACTGAGGACCATCTTTACCTGTTATCATTGACTCACTAACCCCAGTGTAGAGAACAATCCTTGGCATGTTCTCATCAGGTTTGGCTTGTTTTCTGTCTCAAAGTGGCATGAGAGAAGGCAATGGTTCATTCAGCATTGTGTGTAAGAGGAAGTCTGCAAAACACATACATGCGCCTCTTCACTGCCTTGTGTCCTGGACTTTCTTCTCTCTGGGCTGCTGAAGAACCCCTAACTCAAACTCACCTTCTCTTTCCAAAGATTTCCCACAATATGCCAAGATGACTCTTTTTATCAGTGTATATGTAGCATGAGCATATATGTAGCATCTACAAGGTTGTGTTGGGAAGGGTATCAGAGAATTCTGTTTGTTCACTATCATGCCAGAGACAAAACTATTCTCAGGTATTTCTAATAGATGCATTTCTCCCTATGTTGAAAAACATTAACATAGTATTTCTCTAGTGCAAATAATTTTGGCTATCACTGTTAAAATGATGCTATTTCTCTTTTTACAATCAAGTGGCAACATTCTTTACTAAATTTCTGAAATCAACATATTTTAGAAATGTATATGTAATTTTTCAAGGAATCTTTAGTAATTTTATGCTAATTATACTAAATAGTGATAAGGTATCATATTTAAGCATGTATTTTACTGACATACTTTACTTGGTATGGGGCATCAATTTTGTATATTATTTAATTCTCCTTTATACTTTTTTTTTTTTTTTTTGAGAGAGGTTTTTGCTATAGGGTGCGTACGCTCGCCAGACAGACAGAGAGAGACAGAGAGATAGAAAGCAAGAAATCACCCCCAGTGGGAATGGCCACGCCGCAATCCCTTCTCCTCCATTCTCCTCTCGGGATCTTGGGCACGCACGCACACGTGCCCGACATGAGTTTTAAGCCATTGGGTCCAGGACTCGAACCTCAGTCGACTACATGGGAGTCCAGCGACATAGCCATTACACTAACTGCTGGTCCCTATACTTCTTTTTTAATAGTAAATTTTTTTTTTTCTTTTTTTGGAGAGGTTTTTGCTATAGGGCGCGTGCGCTCGCCAGACAGACAGAGAGAGACAGAGAGATAGAAAGCGAGAAATCACCCCCCAGGGGGGATGGCCACGCCGCAATCCCTTCTCCTCCATTCTCCTCTCGGGATCTTGGGCACGCACGCACACGCGCCCGGCGTGAGTTTAAGCCGCCGGGTCCGGGACTCGAACCGCGGTCGACTACGTGGGAGTCCAGCGACATAGCCATTACGCTAACTGCTGGTCCCAATACTAAATTTTAATACAAATTATTTACATTCAAGTTGTACAATGTGACATTTTGCTGTTTAAGATCATAGTAAAGTCTATCCTCAACTTATTTTTATTTAATATTATTATTTATAAAATTGCCACATTTTCTTCTAAGAATAAAAAGTATATACACATTTTTGTTCTCTTAAATGTTAGAAAAAAATGACCTGTATATTTATGAGTTGGGGTATATGAAATTTCCAATATCTAACCAGTTTTGACCTACAAAACAGAAAATTTATACTGTTATAGCCATTTGATTATTAGGGGGAACACTTACTCATTATTTTGTCAACAAAATTTTAACTTCATTTGGAATAATACTAACATATTGATATTAAGTTTTGATTAAGCAAAAAGGCATCCTTAATTTCTCTTCCAAACCTACCACACACATTTAAAATGATGTTTACTTTAGAAACAATTATATAAAGACAAAAATCTCCTTTACTTATTAATCTTCTGACCTATGATGTTGTAGACAAATAATACCACAAAATTAGTTTCATCTATCTGTTGCTTTTTTTGTTCTGGCCTTTCTATTAAGGCAAAGTATATGAGAAAAACAAAACAAAACAGCGAACTGAGAACCCGTGGGAGAATCTTTCCCTCATTTTCTGGGTGAATGCTTCTCTGTCCGACCACCAGAACAGAGGAACATCCAGGAAGTTCGAAAATCGAAAACTAGGAATCAGAATGAGTCAGAAGAGGGTCTTGCCATCTTGCTAAGAGAGAGATTGGATAAAAGTCTTGGAAAATCACTGCAGTTTATGTATATGTGTGCAGTTATAATGTAGTATTCTATTTCTCAAATTAAGCATATGTTGTAATTATTTTGTAAGGACATGGAATTCTTGTAGAAAAAAAGCTAAAGAGCATTGAAATACCACAGGCCCTGTGTCAACGTTGTAAAAAGCAACATTATAAGTGAAATTATAGGATAGAAATCTGAGGACTTTAACAATGAAGTCCCCCTGTATATCGTGCAGTATAGGCCTTCCACTTAAAACATTATGTTTTAAAACTGAAGGAAGAGTTAAGTTTCCAGAGAAAAATATATAAAACAAAACTAAAAATGAGTAACAACAAAGAAAACCCTGTGTTAACCTCCATTTGCTTCATGTATCAAAGACAGATTTAAAAAGATAATGAAGCGAACTAATTACTCACCTGTTTTAGTTTTCTTAAGAATTATTCATTTATTTAATTTTATTTGTTATTATTATATTTAAATTTGACCAGAAAGAGGGAAAGTGAGAAAGCAAGTCGCTAGGTCCAGGACTTGAACTGTGGTAGACCACGTAGAATCCAGCACCTCAACCACCATGCTACGTACCGGACCCTCACCTGTTTTATCTTTTAAAAATATATTTCAGAATAGACTCCTCTTTGAAGAATTGATTGAGTTTATTAGAGATAAGTTTGTGTTCTGGAGACTGTATTCACCATTGTCTTTGCTCTTGTTCTTTTTGAGACTGTAAGACCCATACCTCCTGCTCTGAGAATCCAAAACTATTGCTTCTTTCATGATCTAATTAAAAGTTCATCTTCTAAATTTTCACCAAACATGTTTCTTGTTGTACTGATCATTGGCTAGGGAAGGTGATATTATTCCTAGGTGATACTAGAAAATTTGCATTCATAACCTAAATTTTCATTATTAAAAGAGTTGTTTTTATATGTTATCTTTTCCTTGATATCCTTTTCCTGAAGAAATACAATTAAGTGGGGAAGATCTAACATGAAAGCTTTCATACTTGAGTCTGAATAAGATCCTTAGACTATGTTCCTGTGGTGAGAGAACTATCAGCAGAAAACAAGGTACCTAGAGGAGAGGATGGCTGACAAAAGAGAGGCAGAATCCAAAGTGAGACCAGCTCGCCATTTTTGTCTATCTGTTTTATTTTTTCTTTCTTTCTTCTTTTTTAAAACTTTGGATTTCCTTAGTTAGAACATTACTATGTTTTGCTTTAATGTAAAGAGATTATGGAGTCTGTTGTCAAACTGAGCTGCGTAAGTTAAAATCTAGTGGCTCGGTACCAGCAGATGGTGTAATGGTTATGTCACTGGACTCCCATGTAGTTGACTACTGTTCGAGTCCTGGACCTGGTGGCTTTAAATTCACACCAGGCATGTGTGAATGCATGCCCCAAATCCCGAGACCAGAATAGAGGACAAGGGATTGTGGAATGGCCATCCCCCTGGGGGGTGATTTCTTGCTTTCTGTCTCTCTGTCTCTCTGGAGAGTGCATGTACTTTATAACAAAAAATGCTGTCAAAAAAAAAAAAAATCTAGTGGCTCTGCCACTTACTATATTGGTGACTTTGGGGAAAATATTTCATTTTCAGTGCCTCAGTTTCATCACTGGTAGAATGAAAATAATAAATCTACCTCACAGGGTTGTTGTGGGTATTGCAGGGCAGAACATATCAACTCTTGCAACAGTGTATGTGTGGCACAGGTGAGCACTCAGTATTATTTTCCTTTGCTTTCTTTGCCTTCTTTCATTCAATGTATGCAGTTCTATGAGTCAGAACGTTCCGAAGGATTCACAGTTAAAATGCCCTCTTGCCTTTCTCAATGTCATTATAATCATCATATTCATGCATTAGTAGGGTAGCTATTGACCAGGAACATCCTGTCTGCTCATAGATGCAAGTTTTCCTAAAGTTGTTTCTGTTAAGTCATGGCCTGGTGATTTTCAGCCCAAGGCAGTGAGAAGCTTGAGAACAAAGAGCTCTTTTATTTACCTCCACATCCCTAGTGCTTTAGACAGCATCTGGAAAATGGTGGCCATGGGAAATACTGGCAGGATTGAAAATAGATATTAATAATGATAATAATAATACAACACTTGGGATTTACACTGGTATCTTAGCTTTATAATACTATCCCTGTGATACATGAAAACATATAAATCCTGCCAACTATATGACACTACATTTGTTTTGCATATGTATCAATTGGGAAATTATTTTCTTTTAGAACAAAAAAAGACATTTATTAAATGCCACTATGTGCTAGGCAGTGAGCCCAGTGTTGTGGGAATGATAAAACAGAGAAGATGCATTCTCAGGTCTTTGTCCCCATGTCCTCCTCTTGAGTACACTTGGGGTTCCCTCAGTACATTTTTCTCTCTCTGATCTCATCACTGCTGTTCTTCATGTTAGCTCCCTACACACTGAGAAAGACCCCATAACTGCATATTCAAGTTCTGTTCACACCTTACTGTGAAACTTACCAGGACTTTTGGTAGTGCTGTTTCACTCTACTTTTTCTTGCTCTGAATAACAATAACCTCTTAATGCTTGCTATGTAATTGCAATTTGAAAGACTTTTCGCCTCAGCCTAAAAGATAAAAACAAATAGAGGTTAAGTCACATTATCTTTTATTTAAATTGTGTGATGTTATATAACCTTCTCTGAATAATGGGGCTTTCTTTGCCTACTTTCTTATTTCAAGCATATGTGCAAAAATCTTATTTACAGTCACTCCTTGCTTAACGACCTACCTCTTTAACGACCTTTCAGACTTAAGACCAGTTCTCCAGGGAGGGGAATCCTTTCTCAGTTTTCATCCTATTCCACCTTTGGTGAGTATTCACTACACAAGGCATTCTCAATCATGTAACACTCTGTATTTCATTTACAAATGTGTATTTTTTTGTGCACTCATAGTAATATTCAGAATAAATAATAATGATTAAACCAGATTTATATGATTATGTTGTGATGTGTCTTACCACTTTCTGACACTTACTTATTGTGTGCTTTTTGTATGGATAGAATCACATTATTCAAGAGTGATGCTGCACGATTACAATTGAAAAACACTTTGCTGATGGTGCCATGGCACACCACAAGATATGTGCCTTTAAGCTGCTCATTTATCCACCAATTTGCATATCAGCCTAGTCCTAGGAACGAAATTGGGTCATCAAGAAAGAAGTGCCCGTATTTTTTTGTTTGATTGTGTTTAGCCGTTGTATACCTATGTGTTTATTCTAAGCTTTTCCTGGTACCGTATTTAGGACTACATTCTTTAGCCTTCCTCTTGGGAAAATACATATTTCTTCTTGAAATCTAGGGAAATGTCTTTCCTAGATGCTACTCACTCTTTCTGCTTTCTTCTCTCTGGAATGATGTAAACATTTATTTCCCAAGACTTTTTTCATTTGCTTATTACTAGCCACCAAAGTACTCTGCATGGTGGATTCAGTACAGCACTGAGAAGCCAGAGTTATCATTCTCCCCCTCTGTGTTAAAATTTATACCCTATGATAGAGTTATTAATCTCTCTGAATATTTGCTTCCTCATCGAATTGTACCCCTGCAAAACTTTGATGATTACCTTATTTCCTTACTAGATTCAAGGTCAGAGTAAAGCATTTCCTTGTGGAATCTTTTAGCTTTGAATCCTAAAAGAGTCTTCTGGGCACAACAAGAATCCATCAACCATTCTGGTCTAGAAGACTAATACTACCAACAGAAGGCTAATTTCAATTCAAAATGTACGTTGCTGGAACCTGAGAGGATTGAAAGATGAGAAAGCAAGTTTCTGACACTAATAGCCTGAATTCTAGATTTACAATATTGGGTTGTTGGGAAAGTTATGATGTATTTTCTATGTAAAAATGAGTCATGACTTTCCCAACGGCCCAATTGACAACCTAATGTATATATTAGAAAAGCACTGGGACCAGCAGTTAGCGTAATGGCTATGTCGCTGGACTCCCACGTAGTCGACTACGGTTCGAGTCCCGGACCCGGTGGCTTAAACTCACGCTGGGCATGTGTGCGTGCGTGCCCAAGATCCCGAGAGGAGAATGGAGGAGAAGGGATTGCAGCGTGGCCATCCCCTCTGGGGGGTGATTTCTTGCTTTCTATCTCTCTGTCTCTCTCTGTCTGTCTGGCGAGCACACATGTCCTATAGCAAAAACTTCTCCAAAAAAAAAAAAAAAAAAAAAAAAGAAATAGAAAAGCATTAGTTGTATCTTCTCTTTCTTTATCTGAGAAGCTGTGGCAACACCATTTTTTTCCTGTTCTGTTTTGGTCAATATCCTTTTCAACATACTGTTTAAAATAATGCATGTTTTAATGCACAATCCACTTTGTACATTAACTCTTTTTCCTTTAAAACAAGATATCAACTCCTTTTCTACTGCTGTCATAGGAGGGTCTTTCACAAAATTTGTAGAAAAAAATTGAATTAAGTTTGAGTTTATTTGGTAACAAATTTTTTTTTAATTATGTGCAGTTTTTTTATAATGCACATATTCTGTAAACTTTTTGAAGACCCTTTGTATGTACCTAATACTCATCCTGCCAACCCTTGGCATACCTAGAGTATAAATTTTACTTATATGAAATTGACTATATTCAACAAATGCCAGATTCTAAGTTGTTCATGTCAAAACAGAAAAGACAGTCTAGTCCTTTAGCATAGTGGTTAAGAAAGCTACATCCTACTCGGCTGACTGCAGTTCTAATACTGGCCGTGTAGGCTTGAAAAACATGCCAGGTACACGTGTGTTCATTACTCAAATCCTGACAGAATAGAGAAATGAAGGAGAAGGGGTTGCAGTAAGACCACATTTTATTGAGGGTGCTTTCTCCCTCTTTCTCTCTGTTTCTCTGTGTCTCTCTGGCCAGTGCATGTGCTCCTTGGCAATTAAAAAACAAAAACATCAACCAAAAGACTGTGGGGTTGACTTCCTGGAGTTATTCAGGTACCAGTGGTAACTGCCACATAGTAATACAGAGGAGACAGAGGAAAAGTGAACTCAGTAGCATGGAGCAAGACCCCACCATGCACGGCACAGGTTTGAAGGTTGCTTGCCTGAGGCTGAATAGAAGTGCAAACAGCTGGGTCAGTCAGGTCGCAGATCCAAGGGAAGTGTCATCACAGAGGGACAGAAAGAAGAGGAATTCAGGAACACAGAGACCAGAACTGCGCGGAAGACCAAAGGGACCAAATCTCCGGACAGTCAGATCACTCTAACCTGCACCTCATTTTTGTCCAATTTTAAAGTACTGACTCCAGGGACAGGACTTGCCTGAATTCTGATGAGCTCAGCTCAGGCCCTAGAGGCTACTCAGGAGCCTGTCCCTCTACAGCACTTCTGAGACTTGTGCTGTAATGTCCCATTCCACATCTGAGGTTGTAATTCACCTTCCTCCACCAGTTTCTAATTTAAGACCTGCTTCATGAGTTTGGGCAATCTCTTGCTGCACATTTTTCTCTCAACTTGATGTAAGCCCATGATACGGTACAGTTGTTAAGAAAGTGAACGTAATGGTCCATACTTTTAATATTAATGTAAATTTATTATCCAGATAATAGAACTCCAGGAATTCATGGTTTTCAAATATCATCTAAACTACTTTGTAAAATTTTAGACTGGGCTTTTAAGGAGCCTTGGAGACACTGAGAAAGACCGGAGTGGTAAAAGTTCTATAGGTTATTTTGTAATTCAAATACATGATGGACTGGGTTCGGTTTTTCTTGAAGTATACTAAAAGGAGAGATGTTAGCTGATCTCATTAAGAGAATAGTTTTGTTCTGTTCAGAAGGCAGAAGTAGGGAAAATGGATGACTATTTTAAGGAGGGAGATTGGAGGCTTACCTATTGGCAATATGGATACCCAGTGTATCTGGCCAACGTCTGACGCTATGGGATACGTAGCATGCATTCTCACTTCAGTTTTCAGTTCAATATCACTCTTTGAAGCTGTTCATTAGAGAAGCCTCAAAAGAGGCCAAGTGCTACACTGAAAAAGGCATCCCTTTTTATTTTTCTTAAAGAATTATTTGTTTAATTTAATTTTATTATTATTATTTTTAATTTGCTATAGGGCACATGCACTCATGGGGTGGGGGAGGGCAGTGAGAAAGCAAGACACCAGGTCCAGGACTTGAACTGCACTGCAGTTGGCCATATGGAAGTTCAGAGCCTTAACCACCTCATCACCTGCTGGCCCAAAAGGGACATGCTTATTACTTGTTGCCCTTCCTTACCACCTTTGCTCATCACTCCCTACGGTTTCAGTCCTTAATTTGCCCTTCCTATTGTGGCATAATCTTTTCTTCCCAGGTGTGATTTTATCTCTTCCTGACAAGTCTGACCCATGACCCACTGTCACCACTTCCCGCCAGTCAGCATCTGTGTACAGGTAGCTTGGAAATGATATGAAAAGAGCCTTGTGGGGGAATTCTACACATGACATCAGTAATCCTTTTCAAAATGAAGATATACTGCCTTATAAAATACATTAGGATTATTATCCTCTTTAGAGAAACTAATGTCTTTCTTATGGGGAAAAAAATAAAGAGAAAAATCTTGACATTTTTGGTTGTTTTAATCCAGGTAAAACTATATTCTTGGTGCAGTCATTGTGAATGAATCAATACTGAGGAACACGGTAAAAACATTACCAAACCTGTGAGAACTTTTCCCAATGGCACAGTGAGTACACACAGGCTGACTTCTCGAGCAGGAGTTGTAAGTCTTATTTGCATTTGTTTTTAAGTAGAGCCTAATTTATAAGTAATATTTAAAGTGAAGATTCTGGGTGAAATTATTATAGCTCATCACCCACTGAAGTCGGGGCTGCCTTCTCAAGGTGACTGTGGGGGTTCTCTAAGCTGTTGCCATTGATGCTAAAAGCAAACAGCCTGGAACAGGAGCCCATCTGCATCCCGTGGTCCATGGCTACAGAGGAACCATGTTCAGTATTTCTAGTCTATGCTGGCCCTCCACCACGGTCCCACCACCTGGGTATATATACATATGTTTATCCTTTTTCAACTCTCTCCCTTTAAAAAGTTCCTTTTATGAAAGACAAAGAGAGTGACAAACACCCTCAACAGGGTCTCAAAGACCTCTCTCCTCCCCCCACCCCACCCCCAGCCTTTCCAGCCACTAGGATCGTGACTCCTGACTATCCAGGTCCATCCTGAACCCAACCTCAATCTTCCATAGGGCCCAACCATCACACGGAGCTGCCTAGTACTGTTCATTACTGGGTCCAGGCCTTAAAAGCTCTTTTAGATAAACTAAATATTGATGTATCTTTCTTCCTCTCAGTCCCAACCCACAATCTATATAATGAGACGTGAAAAGTTGGAGAAGAAACGAAAACAACTGACAAGGAAAAATTACACTTCAAATTTAAGGAGGCCAATTGGCAAAATAAACAGTAGGGTCAGTCCAAGAAATGAACTGTACAATTTGGTCTGAACCTTTTCACTTCTACCCTAAATGAAATACTAGTCTCAGCAGAATGTGTTCGCAGGATATTTCACTCTTTCACATTCATTTACATGAATTTAGTCTTCAGTGTGTATAAGGCTAGAAAGTTAGGGAAAAATTACAGTGGGAATTTCTTACCCATTCTGTTTTCTCTGCATTTTGTTTGTTGGTTTTGTTTTATTTTGTTATGTGTAGCCAAGAGGGACATAAATGTGTGCATATATATATATGAATGATTCATCTTCTAGAACTACCTCTTTTAATGAACCAATTACTTGTGGTTAGGATTTGGCTTTCATCAGGTGATGAGAAACTACATAAACATTTCAGCAAAGCCTGTGTTTTGAAATTCTGCCCCTGGGATTAGAGAGAAAACCCTGTTCATATTGAGACAAACTTTTAAAAGCTTTGCCATATACCTGCCTCCACCTGTTTAGTCACTGTTCGTGACTCTTTCTCTTTCAGGTGGACTCTGCTTCCCGTTGCTAGCATACCTGACCTTGCTGATCAACTCATAAGCACAGAGGAAGCATTATGCTGAATTGAAGTGGCATGAGCCGTTCAAAGATACGCAATGCCGCATGTGGTTGTATTAAGACACATTTGGGACAGAATTTCTGGTCTGTCCTGTTCTTCACTTTACGTTTACTCAGTGTCATTTATTTATCTATTTTATACTTCTTTCTCTCAAAAGTCTTAGCTGACTTCGAAAATGAGTCATAGGTAGGGCAAGTAGAAATTCTCAGAAAGTCTTGGCGTATTTCACAGATGAAAAACATGCCTATCTTTGGACATCTTCAGTAATTTGAAAAGTACACCCCACTGGTTGAGAAAAAAGTAATTTAAATGATGGCCCCAAGCAAGTTCAGACATCATTGGAACATGAGGCAAGTTTGGAAATTACAAAATAGCTCTTAAATTTTTATTTTTATTTTTACAAAGTTTTTTTTTTCCAATTAAATGCTCTCTGTCTTGCACCCCATTCCGCCTCATTTTAAGAACGTTCTCTTGTAGTGACAGAGCTGCAGCTACACATGGCCAAGGGGCTCACAAAATATTCCATGGGGTTTTAGGAGCTTAATTTGTGGCATAGATCTCTATTCTCAGACCTCTGCTCTCAGACCCCACAAGTCTGTCAAACCGCGCCGGAGGGCAGTAGGACTTGGTTATAAGTTTTAGCTTTTATAGCAGTTCACATGACTCTAAGACAATTGTTTTCCACTGGATTTCAGATGAAGCTGTTAGTTCTTCAGTAGTCCCCATCTGGGTTTCCATTAATCTTAGCAAGAGGCTCAAATCCTTTCACACTCAGATGCTTTGTCTGCATCTGTAACAGGGTGATGGTGGATGGAACAAATTACTAACTTATTGTTTTCTCATATCCTTACTCACATGGCAAAATCTTTCATAAAAGATGGTACCTTGTGGGTGGGATTATGAAAAAGGGCAAAGCAGGAATTCTTAAAGAGAATAAGAATAACTATTCAATTTTGTATTAAAATACATTTTTCTAGAAAAGTGTGTGTGTGTGTGTGTGTGTGTTTGGGTTACAAAATTATTGAGGTAAATTTACACATGGAGAAATTCACCAGTTTAAGTATACAGTTCTCTGAATTTTAAGATAATGTATACCTTACATAAACAAAATCCATCTCTTTGAATGTATAGTACAAGATTTTACAAATATGAACAGTCATGTGGACACCACCAAAATCAAGATATAAACTGTCAGAATCACTTTTTAAAAAGTTTTGTGTCCATTTGTAGTTAATTCCTTTCACTTACCCAAGCCCCAGAAACTATTACCTTATTTCTGCCCCTGTAAGTTTTGCCTTTTCTAGAAAATCATATAAATGAATCATATATTATGCAGCCTATCACATCTGTTTTCTTTCATGAACATAATGCTTTTGAGAGTCCTCCTTGCTGTAACATGCATCAGTAGTTCACTTCCATATGCTGTTTGAATGTCATCCCCTAGTATAGATGTGTTATGATGGTTTATTCATTCCTCAGCAGGCGAAGGTTAGGGTTATTTCTAGTTCGGGGTTATTATGAAGAAAGCTACACGTAAACATTCACATATAGGTCTTTGTGTGGGCAAATGTTTTACTTACCCGGTATAAAATGCTGAGTGGAGTTGGTCAACATGTTGGCATTGTAGTAAGCTGTCAGCCTCAGCAGTGTGGACCAGCCACTGCTGTGCTCCCATCAGCAGTGTGCGAGCATTCTAATGGTTCCACATCTTCACCAGCTTGTGACTTGGTAACGTCAGGTCTCTGTTTTACTTTCTTTGCCATTCTGTGTGGTAGTGGTATCTCATTTGTGATTTTAATTAGAATTTGCCTAGTGACAAATGATGCTCTAAACATGTGTGTACATATAATGACATATGTGTACATGGATCTTTATGTTAGGGCAAGCGTTAAAATGCACGAACTCTCTTATACAATATAAGAAATGTATTATGATCCTACCTTGGGGGATTAAGTTAGATATAGTAGGAAAAGTGAGAGCTTTGGAATCAGGCAGGCAAGAGTTTAAACTCTAACAAGCTATGTGGATTTCTGTGCTCCTATTTCTTGATTTATTAAGCAGCAATAATGTCAGTTTTGTCCAGTTGATGGAGAGTTACAGAAGATAACAAATCTAGTACAGCCGGTAGAATGCTATAATCCCTTTTTACTCCTGGGCAATGTTAGCCATAATCTATGTGAATCTGCTGCAAAAATATCCTTCATAGAGGTCTGTGTCTGAAATTTCAGGAGCCAAAATCTTCACCTCTTCAACTTTGTCTCCCTTCCAAGGTGGAAGGGAGGTTTGGGGAGGGTAAAAGGAAACATTATAGTGGCCCTCCAGGGAGTCAGTTTTTCCTTCTTCTGGGCTGTTGTATATCGTTCTGCTCATATCTTCACTATTGCACTGTTACTGCATTTCTTTGTTTTGTTTTATTTTTTGAAAGTTTCTTTATGAATGAAAAAGACAGAGAGAAAGAGAGGGTCAGCACCTCACGCAGGGTCTTGATGCTTCAGTCCTCAGCCAACTCCAGATCACGGCAACACCATCAGGCCCTGCATTTCGACTTTGGGGAAACAGCTGACCCACTTAGGAGAGGAAGTGTTTCCCACGGATTCGGACTAAGCGCCATTCAAGTCCATATCCGCCTGGGTAAGCTGTGTTTGGCTAAGGTCACCTGACCTTAGCAATGCTCTCCTACAGCCTGAGGACTGGGGGAAGAAAACAACAGTCTCCACTGGGCTCACACCAACTGGTGTTGCACATTCAAATTTGTGTTTTGAAGACTGAGAGGTAAGACATTTGTGGTACACAGATATGGTTTATTATCTGTTGATGAGGTAGTGTACAGTATTCTCAACTAGGCTGAACTGAGGTGTCTATTATGCAATTGAATGTATAAATAATAATAAAGAAAAAAGTAAATTTGTTTCTTGTCAGAGAGCTAAGGGTTAGTGTCCTCCGATTTGCATTTCCTTAGCCATTATTTGTGTATGCAGATTGGCAATATTAGTTGGAGAGGTCCATGAAACTGTGGTGAGTGTGTATTTCTCCTTCTTGCTCAAGTCGAGAGCGCAAAGTTCTGCTGCCCTAGAATTCAAGTAGCCCAGATATTCCACAGAAACCTGTCTTTTTAAATGTAGGAGGAAGCTGACTTGAACCCTAAACCATTTGCAGAGGGAGCTTGGGTTTTGCTGATTCAATTTGGCTTTAAGTTTATCATTGATGTCCCCTATATGTTTTCCTGTATCAAACCCAGACTATTTCCTTTATTAAAAAAAAGTCCCCCCAAATCAAACAAAATAAACCATAAACCTGAAACCTACCGTAATATCACAGCAACAAAAGCCACTTAAAAGTAAATATTAGATAGACATGCCCATAGTCATAAAAACTCTTCAGTATTTCTTCAGATCAGCCCAATATCCTGCGAGGCTTGCACAGATTTCTTCCTTTTGGCTTTCTAGAATAAACTAAATAAACTAGCCACACCTTCTCTTATTAAGAAAAAAAAAGAAAGGTTATTTTCATTTTTTTATAAATGGCATTTCATTCCTCTCTTTGTTCTTATTTTTCCTGTGCAAGAGTTTCTATTTCCAAGGTTCTGATTCTATACCTCATTCAGACTTGGCTAATGTCTTATTTACAACCTTCAAATACAATCAGATGTCTTTCTCAAGTACAAACTCCTTGAGGTGAGGTGGTGAGGGTGGTGGTGGAAAGCCTTACATCACTTGCTTATAAAATAATTTTAAATTTTCTTGCTGATAACACCGAAGACCCTAGAAAGGGGTTTCATAATGAACTTTTCAACTTAAATACATGAAAATATTTCAAAAATCTTGTTTGTCCCTAAGCTACTTTACTTCGTGAGCTCAAGACTAACCTCTCTAAAAGTTTTAGAGCTATGTCTCATGAATGTATTTTACAAACACTTTAAAATTATAATGTCCCAAATCAAGTTTGCTTATTATTTTGTCCCCATAAAGTGTTTTTGTAATTATTAGTCAATGATAGCTTTGCTGATAAGAAGAGAAAAATGTAACTGGCCCAGGAATGAACACCTGTGGGAACTGAAGATAATTTTTCAAATGAACTAGAACATTCTTTGTTGGATTTTGCATGTTTTGTGGTGGGCAGAGTCATATGGGTAAGCAGATTTTAAATGTGTACTATTAATTGAAATTGACAAATAATTTGCCAGTTAATGCTTGGTCTAAGTTAGAAGCATCATTTGAGAGGACTTTTCAAATCAAATTTTTTAAAAATGAGAGGCAAGTTGTTATGTATTGCTTTGGGAAAAAGTACAATACCACAGGTTTTATAGCGAGAGAAAAGTATCAACCCTCCTCTTTTACGGAGCTGGTTGTTAAAAAGAGGTGGGTATGGATTAGCCTAGGGACCAAGGACCATGAAGAGCAAATGGATTGAGGTCACTCTCATATTCCAGTATTAGGTACTTTTTGATGGGTTTAGATGGACCCTTGTGAAATTCATTGACACGAAAGGAAATCAATTCAATGCTTTCCCATGTCCCTTATCCTTTCCCAACCTAAAAGAATGACTAAAGGAATCTCTTTTTTTTTCTTTTTTTGAAGAGGTTTTTTTGTTTGTTTTTTTTTGTTTGAGATGCTTTTTCTACAGGGTGTGTGCGCTCGCCAGAAAGACAGAGAGAGACAGAGAGACAGTGAGAAATCACCCCCCAGGGGGGACGGCCACGCCACAATCCCTTCTCCTCCATTCTCCTCTCGGGATCTTGGACACGAACACACACATGCCCGGCGTGAGTTTTAAGCCACCGGGTCCGGGACTCGAACCACGGTCAACTATGTGGGAGTCCAGCAATATAGCCATTATGCTAACTGCTGGTCCCAAAAGGAATCTCTTAGTAAAAGGGAAAGTATCTGGACTGAAGACTAAACCCAAAGCCAGGGCTTCCTTTTCCTTGTGTGCAGAGCCGGCTTGAGCGTACCACGCAGCTGAGCCCTAGCACCTCCTTAGCCCAGCTAAGCTGGCACAGTGGGGATGTTTGGCAATGATGGCTTAGCCCCAGGTACCATGGAATGCAAACTAATGAGGTAATGTACATTAGTGATGAAATGCAGCGTCTACAGCCAGATTGCTAGCTTTAAAGCCCATTCAGGGCAAGTTACTTCTCCAAGCTTTAGCTGACCCAGCTAGTATGTGTGGACATGAGTGTTACATATTTCCTAGGATTATTAGGAGAATAAAATGAGTTCCTGTTTCTAAAGAGCTTAGAACCGTCTCTGTACACAGAGTAAGTGATGCATAAGTGTTTGTTAAATAAAGGAAAAATCTCAGAATGCCAATGGCATAGCAATCTTGATCAAGTGTGTCATAGAAGTGGTCAATCAACTCTCTCTCTAGGAACCAGAGTTGTTTTGCAGACATGAAAATGTCTAACCCCTTAGTTACCTAATAAGTGGTATTTATTCTCCTAAAATGTGATTTATTTTAATGCTGTTTCCTTGTGTATGGATGGATCTTTCTAAAACAGTGTCTGTAATTGCTCAGATGTTTTATTTAAAAATTGATAACTGAAGTACCCTCTGCTAATTTAAACAATTTTTTCCCAGCAACACCTTTTAAAACAGTTATACCATTGTGCATGCAGATGTTTTGGTAGTGTTACACAGTCTGTGTCACTGGGCTTGTGTATACGAGTAGTCTGGCAAGTCGCAATCCCTATTTATAATCAACAGCAAACCAGAAGAGTGGACTATTCTCTGAGTCCTACCCCATGAGAAATAACATGCTGCATTCATTTCTGTCTTGTTTTGTGGGTTGAAACTGGGCATCATCCCATCTTGTTAACCTCAGAGATACTATCAGACATTTGGTCATCTCTCACTAAAACTAAAAATTACTTGTCATTTAAAAAAACATGTTGTTAACCCCTCCCTGTAGCCATGATGAAATGGCAACATCAGGGAGAGAAACAGCATGACCAAATTCAAACATCGTGCTTCCTTTCCTTTGCTTCAGACATCCGAAAGACTGAAAAAACTATTATATTCCTAGATGGGGTTGGCCTCTGTAGGAAAACCAGTTTTGTGAACACATCAGATTTCTGTCCTTGGTAGTCTGTGTAGATCATTGTTATAAAATAAAACAGGATATCCTTTATACCTGCAACATAAATTTTTGCAAAATATCTAAATTAAGGTAATCACTTCTTTTATTATTGCACTCATCCGGAAGTCAATTATTTAACAGTTCAGATCACTGAATATGACCACAAATCTGAAATAAACTCAAAAGTTAACCAAAACAACTATATGCTTTCTTCAGGTACCCACTTAGCACTTCTCTAAATTACTTTAAATCCAGTTTCGCAAGATTGAGAAACTGGTTTCTCAACCTGTGCAGATTAGAATTTGTGTATTTCAGGAGGGAAGAGCCAGATTACCACCTGGTTGGGCTTAACAATGCACAAGGAAGGGAACAATAACATTTCAAAATAGTATGGTGTCTGAGCTGGCTCTGTAGCCTAGTGGTTAAAGGAGCTAGATCCCACATGGATGAATGCTCTGGTTTGAATCCCAGACCCAGAGGCTTAAAAACATGCCTGTGGTTGTCTGCATATGTGCCAAATTCTGAAAGGATGGAGAAATGGAAGAGAAAAAATTCCAGGTGACCATACTCCACTGTGGGTTGCTTTGTGCTGCTCCCTCTTCCTGCCACTTTGTCTCTGTTTCTCTGGTGAGTGTATGCACTCCATAGCAAGGGAAAAAAAAGCCATTGAGTTTAAGGGCAAGTAACCATTTACATTTCAGTAACTCCAAAGGGTAGTGTACAGACTACCAAACAAGTATTTTTTCCAAGTCATTAGAAACAGCCATCCCTGGAGGAGAAGGGATTGTGACATGGCCGTGCCTCCTAGGGGGTGAATTCTCACTTTTTGTCTCTCTGTCTCTCTCTCTCTGGTGAGATCACATGCCCTATAGCAAAAATCTCTCTCTCAAAAAAAAAAAAAAAAAAAAAAACAGTTACCTCAACATTAATGTTTGATGTATAGGACACATCTCAGGATTGACTAAATTTCCTAACTATTAATAATCATTTGATTAAATAAGTTTCATATCTCAAAAAACATATTTGCGAGGGTTGGTTTAAAGTGTTGAGTCTCATTAAGTGCAAAAATAACTCATGATAACACATCATTCTCTGTAGCAATTTTCTCCTTGTGGTACTAACCTATAAACACCATTTAACATATTTATCCAGATGTTTCCTGATACTTTATTCCACTTTTTAAATTGGAAAATGCAAAGATAAGATCGATTTCATTTAGTATATTTTGATAGAATACGCTGAATTCTAGTCTAAGAGTTTGTGGAGTTAATTTAGAAAGACTTTGTTTATCTATTATCACTGTCCCAAAAAAGTTGCAAGAAAGATGACTCCCCTCCTCCTGTCCACTACCTTCTTCACTTTGCAACTAACGCATAGTGAAGAGGTTCTGTGTAGTGATGTATTCTTTCTCTAAGTCCATTCTTGCTTGATAGAACAGAAAAATTTAAAAAGGCACAGAGTAAGTGCAGCGAGAGCTACAAGCATGCAAACTGAAACAGAAGCCAGCCTTTCTTCGAATGTACCAGAAAAAAGGATGTGCAAGAAGTGGTGACAATGTGGGTCATTTGCAAACTGAAATCCAGTCTTAAATTTTAAAATTAGACCTCAATCATATAAATAGATGTTGAATGTCCAGTGTTTTTATGGTTGAATAAAAGTCCTGAAATTCAGTTGAGGTGGCTATCACCAAGTATTGAATATTTCCTGAATGGATGTACACTGTAGCATATAGCACTCCAAAAGGTTCAAGACCATGCAAACTAGTGAGGCCCTTACATAGACCACTGTTCTTATCACTGCTCTAGCTTCTCGCAAGTGTCCTTATTGCACCTGAGTAGCATTTTCTTCTGTAGGGTTAATTACAGCCTGTGACACACAAATGAACCTCAGTTGACAGAGTAAACTCATTTCGCTTGGTAAAACTTTAAGTTGTCCTTCTTTTGAGGCAGAAAATACCTTGCAGAAAGTATTTTTGATTTCTGACTGAATTTATTTCTAATTACTGATATCTCATATCCAAAGCACTTGCTTCTTTGCAAGAGTTATCGAATTAACTCTTTATCCTTACTTACACAACCATGATCATCACACATCCTTTCATCCTTTCTTCATTGTAATTTTTTTTTGGAGAGGTTTTTGTTTTTTTGTTTGTTTGTTTGTTTGTTTTTGCTATAGGGCGCGTGCGCTCACCAGACAGACAGAGAGAGACAGAGAGACAGAAAGCGAGAAATCACCCCCCAGGGGGGATGGCCACGCCGCAATCCCTTCTCTTCCATTCTCCTCTCGGGATCTTGGGCACGCATGCACACGCGCCTGGTGTGAGTTTTTTAAGCCACCGGATCCGGGATGCAAACCGCGGTCGACCCCGTGGGAGTCCAGCAACATAGCCATTACGCTAACTGCTGGTCCCCCCCATTGTCATTTTTAATAGACTTGGAAAAAACACCAAAGATGTTTTGAGTCGTGAAACTGGTGGCATGTCGTGTCTTCATATTCACTTGCATTCTAAAATATGACTTATTTGAGTTCTCATTACTTTGTTATGTTTCTTGTTTATGGACCTTTTCATTGTGTTGGACCAAACTTAAGGATGTTTCTAGGCATTTGCAACTGATCTTTTGGAGGTGGCTGAAATGGATTCCAAGGAATCAGAAGAAACATTTATTAGAGTTTTTATGAAACTTATATTTGATTTTAATTTTCATTTCTTTCATCTTTCACAGTGCAAGCCGCCAGCATAGAAAGCATGTTTTATATCCCGGGATCATTGAGTAGGTAGTAAAATTTCATTAGCACAAGCCTTGGGTAAAACTGGCATAGATGACATTTGGCTTTACTATTCCTAATGTTTTTGCTTTCTCTGAGACTTGGTACAGCTGGTGTTCCTTCTGGCCTCAGCACCCCTGTGTGCTCACCTCCCGCCCATAGACCCATACTTGCTGCCGTAGGCAATGTCTGATTTCTGTGTTCATCTCTTTGTATGAATTTAGTTCTAGGTGTTACTCATATTGTGGAGGCAAAAATGATTGATTGGTCTCCTACTTAAAGTATTTCAGGCATCACTGAAGGTGGGAGAGGGGGCAGAGGGCCTTCCCAGTGACCTAGGGGTCAGGCCAGCCTTAGTGAGAGGAGCTCAAGCAGTCAAAGGGTGTTGTTGGGAGAGGAGGAAATCTCAACCAAACTTATCAAATCTGAGTGAATCAGGTAAAGTTGAATTCTTTTCATAGAAATTTTTGCACTTAAATCGACAAACTGAAAGTCAGATTTGTGTTTATCTAGCTTCTGTTACAGACACTAACCTGAGCCAGGAAAATTCTTATGCAAACTACTAGCATTTTGTGATTTCAAAGTGAAATCAGTCATCCTTTCCACCTGCCCATCATTAGGTTAGGCAATGGCACTAAGGGCATGGGTCAAGCAGTGAACTGACACCTCTGAATCAGCTGTGGCTGCCTGTGTACAAGCCACCAAGAGATTAGTCAGATAAAAATGAATGGTTGGAAGAGGAACGATAGTCCAGCTCTCATTAGGAGAACGGCCTGCTTTTTCTTGCTATAACTAACTGCTTTGCTTAATTAGATTGTATCTCAGAACATGTATTACCTGAAAAGATTATTCTGATAAATCGATAAAAATCTGGATCTGATTTTATTATCTTATTCATCTGGAGCTTTCATAAATTAAACCCAGCTTTTATTTTCAGCCTCCTCTCTAGACATTTTTTTAATCATACATATTTCTTTGAGCCCTAGGCTTCTCCAAACAAAATACAATAGCATAAAACTCTGCAGTAGTAGCTCAGCAGGTAGCCAGGGTATACATAAAGGTTATGAGATAACCAGACACACGCAAAGCCGTGAGATGAACCTGATATATCTTCCTGGGGTTTCGAATATTCCTCAGGAAAATAAAGATAGTGCACATGGTAAGCTATTGTGTAACGTTGTTTACAAATAAATGTAGGTATGGTTTGGGATAGAATGCCAGGTGCTAATTTTGGAAAGAAAGCAAAAAACTTGAAAGAAATTCCACTTTTGTAAGGTTATTCCTATTCTTTCTGCAAATCTCACATAAAATCTTTTACTCCACTCCTTATGCGTGTTTGGCAACAGACATCTGAGAAGTATTTTCTAATTACACTGGATAATTCAGAGGTTCCAGAACATTCAAGATGCTTGCCTTGGGACCTTTGCTCATGAGTTTCCTCCACATGGAAACTCTGGATTATCAAATTTTCTTATTGAGTCTAGATCAAAAGTCTTCGGCTTTTTTGCTTTTTAAAAATTTCATTGAACACATCTTAACTCCCCCAAAATATCCTTCCTCCACTATGCCCTGCTTTCTTAGAATTTTTATGGACAACTGTTATATGATTACATCATAACATGACCTTTTTAACTTTTTTTTCCCTATAAGCTGAGATCTAAGAGAAATGATTGTATATATATATATATATATATATATATATATATATATATATATACACACACACACACACACACATGCCTTCCTATACTTTATACTTTCTATATATAAAGCATGTATCAGGTGTTTCTTGAATGAGTAATGGATTTACCTCATCAGATAACACACATAACAGTGGCATGTATCTTGGTCACATCTGGATAATAAGGTAGGCAGGGGAACAGCAGTTAGCATAATGGCTATGTCGCTGAACTCCCATGTAGTTGACCGCCGTCCGAGTCCCGGACTTGATGGCTTAAACTCACACTGGGCACATGTGCGTGCGTGCCCAAGATCCCAAGAGGAGAATGGAGGAGAAGGGATTGTGGCATGGCTATCCTCCCTGGGGGGTGATTTTTCGCTTTCTGTCTCTCTGGCAACTGCACGCGCCCTGTAGCAAAAACTCTCCAAAAAAATGAAAAAAGAAGGTAGGCTGGGTAGGCTGGTATCTTTCATGAAGCTATAGCTAATGGATTAGAGATGACAAGTATTTTGAAATCAAACATATCTGGGTTTGAATCCCCACTCTCTTGGTTACTACTAGTGTAAATTTGGAAAGACATTTAATTTATCTGAGCTTTGGTTTTCTCATGTTCAATAACTGTCTCATGGTATGGTTATACAGATTCTGAAATGACTCATGCAAAAGTACCCAGAATTTAGTAGGTATTAAGTAGTGTTTCCTTCTCTATACCTATCAATTCCTCCCTACATGATATAATTATAAGGGTGCTGAATAACATCCTAGCTGTATAATCATCCTTCCCAATGAATTAGGGGTCTTAGAAGGTAGGGTCAGGAGAGGAAGTGGGCTGTTTAAGTGGATGAGTAGGCAACTAGGACCAAGGGAAGAATGAAGTGGTAACACATGTCCAAAATAGAAGCAAAAATTAAGAACAAATCAAAATCTATAACTAAGTTTCCAAACTAAAAATCCTGAAAAGACAAAAATGGATTGATGGAAGGAGCAACTCTGCACCCTGGAAGCATCAGTAGGGTTGGGGAGTGGGGAGTAAACTTTCCTTGAAGCATCTTTTACACGTCCCAGAAGAGAAGAGGTTCACTAGTGTTTTTAAGATTTTTACAGACTTACACAAAAATACATCCCTAAGCTCTAAATCTCTACTCATCATATTTCCCTCTTAAATTATTTGTAAAAATAACTATATTTTACCTGAGTTAGTGAAATGTGGCTTAAGAGTGACAAGGGGGCCAGCAGGTGGCATGGTGGTTAAGGACGCTGGACTGCCACATAGTCGACCATGGTTCAAGTCTCGGACCTGGCAGCTTGCTTTCTCACTTTCTCTCTCTCTCCCCCCCATAAAGTTAAATAAAATTATTCTTTAAAAAAATTAAAGAGTAGCTTAGCATTTGATCAGATATTATTGTATCAAATTTAGAGACATGATAATAATACTGACAGTCAAGTAGAAAGTGGAGCTTGATAGCATAGGAAAGAGAATGGGTAAATTCTAAGAGAGAATAAAAGAAAATCAGTTGAGGAGTAATTAAACATGAATGATTGCCTGAATTCCAATGGGATGTTATCCTGTGATGGGTGGAGAAAAGTGGGTCCTGAGCTACAGTGGCTACCTAAGGGGGAATGGAGGAGAAGGGATTGCTGTGTGGCTATTCCCCCCGTGGGTGATTTCTCACTTTCTGTCTCTCTGTGTCTCTAGTAAGCACATAGTCCCTATAGTAAAAATCTCTCTCTCAAAAAAAAAAAAAAAAAAAAAAAAAAAAAAGTGTTTGGGATTGGGATACTGGAGACAAATATTGGAAAAATTCACATTTTGCCAAGGCTCTTTCAGTTCATATGTGGAGATTAAGGGGCTCTCTTGCGACTCCAATCCACCATTCATTAGGCTGAATATAAGAGATGTAGTTCATCTACCCAGTGGAAATATATTTAAGGAAAAAGTTCAGAGAGAATTCTTGAAGGATCATTCCTACACATCCTGTCTTTTTCTTTACTCTCTCAAAAATGAGCACTGACGCAGCCAGCTTGATATAATCTTACATTTTCACCACTTCTATCTTTGCTCTTTCACATGCATTCTCCTTTCTCCCTCCATCCTTTTCCTGCTTCACTTCATTGTTGATCGTGTCTGTGTATCTACAGATAACACACCAAAAGGAAACTCTTTTCTAAATACCAAGGCACAAAATGGCACAAAAAGAGAAATGACTTTGCTTTCCTAAATCTCTACCCTGAATTCCTCTCATCTTTTATCCATCTTCAGTAACTCTAATGGTTTAAATAGAAGATTCACCAACATTTTGTATTTAAATACCTTTTCTTGAAAATGTGTGAACTGCAACCAATGAATATAATGAACATAAAGCTGAGGAGCACTATTTTGAGACTGGATAAAAACATTATCCAACCAAAAAAAAAAGGATAAACATACTCATTAACCACCAAATCTCTCCATAAAGTGTTTCCACATAGAATCTCCATAACCCATGTATTCCTTTTATTGGAGGAAGAGGTGCTTTAAAGTAATGTGTTGAACCATGAAGTACTAGTTACTCATGAGAACTAAGGAAAATATACTGGGTCATTGTTACTGACACACAGGGTAATGTCAGGGAACTCTTTAATAAAACTAATGCTGTTTTGATTCCACCTACAAATGTCACTGGCATAACATTTGTAGTCATCATAACAAAATAGTCATCCCAAGCATGGAAAAACAAAATAAAGTGCTTGGGAAGTAGTCAAGTAATTCAGTAAGATAAACTTCTTGAAAATACATTTACTGAAAGAAAGCCCACAACACGACATAGGATAGATAACAATTTATCATAACCCCGGCATTAATTTCAAAAGAATTTTATAGATTCATTTAACTCAACTCCTCTTCAATCATAGGACTATCCAAGATGGAGAATTTTCTACAGTTCTGCTAAATATACTTCAAGACCAGAGCTTTTGTAGCTTTCTTCAATAAATCAGCGTGAGGTAGCTGAGTCATGCCTTCGCTTTACAGAGTAACAGTTGATCTGCACTGCAGAGGTTGGAACTGGTCTACTTCCCTGCTGCAAAAAATAGCAGGGAGGAGGAGAATGGGCCATCAGAATGAGAAGAAGAGGTGTGACTATTCCCTGTGGAATAGGCTGAGTTTACTTGAGTTGGGGAAGCTTATTACTTGAAAGAGCTAAGAGCATGCTTGGCATTTAGCAGAGATAACTCGATCTCATTTAAATGTGTGAGCACTGCTACCCACTGCTACTACTACCCACTGCCATTGGGGGATGCAGTTACACACCCAGGCAGCTCATGCCTAGTGTGTTTAACTTCATAAAATTACTGCTCCATGCAAAACTGCAATTTGGATCAGTGGAGCTTTACTGATAGCTTAAAATACTTCCTGCCAGGGAATCTTGGTCCAGTTTGCATGACTGTGACCTCCAAATGTCCCATGATAACCTTCATACTCTGCAACGGTGATTCTCTGTCTTTTGTAGAGTGTAACTTCCTTAAAAAAGTAAGCAGCCCTATGGGATTATGTACGTGGCACATATGATATTATATAGACAGTTCAGGAGGTGTGCAGACACCTCGATGCCTATTGGTGAATGTCTGAGTCACCTCTGGCCACTAACATTATAGAAAGTAGCAAGCGAAGCTCACAGACACAAGGCCTGAGATTTTCTTTTTTCTTCCTTTTTTCTTTTCTTTTTCTTTTTTTTTTCTTTCTTTGCCTCGTTTTAGAAACAGCACCACCAGGAGCAGGGACTTTCACATATACAGTAAAAATGTACAGTATCTTCAATGCAAAGTTGGATGAGGGCCAACCCCTTCCCCCTCCCCACCCAGAAGCATCTTCATTTGAATTTAAAGGGGTGGATGAGTGACAGCAAGTCTCTGTTCTCCTTCTGACAGGGCTTTGGCAGATCATTGGTTGTCATCAAACCTATTCCATTTCTTGCTCCCTGCCAGGAATTCCACCTACATGCCTGATGGCAATTAGTCCCTTGTAGGTGCTAATGAATAAAACGCAGCACGTAGACTTCACGAGGATGAAAAAGCCCACGATCCAAATCCAGAGAGTCACTCCAAGAATCAGCCCCCCCACCCGGCCCCCCTTAAGTATAGCTCTCACTCTGTCCAGCCACATGCTGAAACCAGCCAGCCCCCCGCCCCCTTCTCTGAGCTTGGGCATGGGAAATAGAAAGTAGCTCTCTGACAAGGACACAGCTAAGCAGAGATCAAGATTCGGAATCATGAAGTTTTTACCTGCTTATGTATAACTGCCACACGTCACAATGAGACCTTGTTTAGGACAATCTGTGCTGGGGCACTTTGGCTGGATCTCCAAATCCAAACATGCTTTGGAAGGAATGTTTAGAGACCCGGTTGGAGAGTGGCGGTTGTATTATCAGAGCTTCCCAGGACTCGCTGATAATCAGATGTGTCTAACCAGACCTTAAAAGTACAGATTCTCTGACCTACTTCTGGAGATTCTCTCTTGGGGGCCTGGGGTAGAACCTGAAACCCTAAATAAAAAAAAAAAAAAATTAAAATCTCCCCCAATGAATCTGATTGCCATCCTAGGCTTATTCTGGATTAGCTGAGCTGCTGTGTCCCATCAGACTTGAAAACTCCAGGACGAGGTGTTGATTGAAAAGTCCTTATGGCTGTGCTCACTGTTCCTTTGTACCTTGCTGTGTTTTAAGCATTGAAAACAGCAAACCACTTTCTTGTAATCTGGCAACCTATAAGAGATTAATTTTCAAAGATTCTTTTGAAATTGAAGCTGAAAGTGATTTCAAGTTTTTATTATACTTTTAGTATAATTTCCAAATTTTATGCCTGTATTGAATAATGAACACATATATTTAATAGTAAAAGGGCAACAAACGTTACTTTTAAAGATCTTTCCGCTTTCCAAAAGAAACTAATTTGCTCCCAGAGAAAACTGTATTTCAATATAATTGGGGCTCTTTAAAGTGTATGTGTTTTAATATATGTGCTTAAAAACTTCACTTAAAAAAGGAGTCCATGGCCCTCACCAGACTGTTGTTTTGACAGTCCACAGGGTAAAATAGATTAAGAAGCCCTGCTGTGCCAAGGATCAGTTTATTATTTACATTTTACATGTATATAAGCATTGTTGTTCTAGGATCTCAAAGCATGTGAAGCAATTGCAATTAAAAGTCTTGGAGTGGCACATGCTTGTAGCTTGGCCTTCTCTGATGGTGGCAAACCAAAGAAAATGGCAGAAAGAAATGTTTTCCTTCCAGTTTTCTGTGGGTCCTAAAGTTAAGGTCATTTGAATAAGAGTCCCTGGAGCGTTCAAACTCCATCATGTTTACCAAAAAGAGAACTTAATCCAGACCCTTTGAGGTTAGTCATTCTCAAGTCAATATCTATTTCGGCAAAACAATAATGGTTCTAAAGGATAACAGTGAGGCAAGAAAGAAAAAGAGAGATTTTTCTTTCTGATAGTGAAGTGGGCAGGTGCAGTTGAGACGGAAAGGCCATAATTAAAACATTGTTGAGCTGAGGCACTGTAGACGTCTATGCAAGACTGCACAAGACTCCCCCTGCCCTGCACACCTGAGTTCAAGGTTTTGGCAGGAAAGGAAGTTAAAGGTGCCCTGCTATTCAGGAAACAGACCCTGGAGTCAGAACTATAGTACCCTTGAGGTACAAGGGGAGGAAACCCTATACTGCTGAGCCAGTGAAATTGGTCTGTACAAAAACTCATGCATTTTCAACTATGTAAGAAAGAAAAGGAAAACAAACTCTTTTTTAGTTGTATATACAGTTATGTGGCTGGATTTATGCATATCTCAGATTTTTGAAAATCTCATCAAAGAAATATTTTTTTTTCCCTATCAGATAGAGGACCAATTAAACCTGAAAAGTTATGTAATTTATTCAAAGTCAGACTCCACAGTGCCTTATTTTTCACTGGTTGAGTTCTAGGATGGACATTGATTACACCGGCATATGATCATATGAGAAGGAAATAAGAAAAGTGAGTAGAACAAGGTTGTGAAGTTCCTGGTACATTTTCTTGTCCCATAACCATGGCAGCCCTCGTAAATTGATGTCTGTGTTGTTTCTTTCCCAGCCTAGAAAGCTATTCAGTGGAACATTTCAGGAAATCGATGCAAATCCACTGTAGCCAGCATGCAAGTGACCCAAGAGGCCTCAGGCACTCAGGTACAGTGGACAGGATGGGACTGTACAGGGGACAGGCAGAGGCTGGCTGATCAGAGCCACACCGCCCTTCCTCATCTGTTAGCCTCCTCCCCAGGCCTTAGGGAGGGGTAATTCTGTAAGAATGCTATATACCTCTTAAAAGATAGACTACATAATTGAGAAAATTCAGTTATCTGATAATCATTCATTGTATTAACTATACTATAGAATTATGTATATGGTCAGAATTTGAAAGAACTGAATTGCTTTAACACAAAGGATTTTATTTCTCTGGAAGAAAGAACTTACTCCTTGAGTAGAAGTTAAGGCAGATTTCCTTTTTCTTTCTTTATTTTTTTCTTTATTTTTTTAATTTGGTAGAGCTTTCCCACATCCCTTTGTGGGTAGCTGCCTCCTCTGCATATGTGTAAACCAGCTGTCCTTTGGAATGACACAGGCCCCCACAGTGTCATGGGGTAAGACTGGTGGGAGTTGACAGAGAACCTCGAACAGCTACAGCAGGTGGGACTATTATCAGTTGTGGGCCAGGTAGTGCTTTGCTAGGGTCTGATGCCAGGAGGCCAAGGCCTTTGACCTGGACTGCTATCTTTCAGGAAACAGGCCAGGGACTGCAGAGGACTCATATAGGCAGGGAGTCAATCAGGATAACTTAAGAGGGGGAAAAAAAAAGACTCTGCCTTTGCTGAGTTCTCCAGATTGGCTCTCCAGATGGCCCTCTTTTCTCTGGTAAATTATGCAACAAGCTGCTTCAGCCGAGTTTTGCAGACCTGGATGATCTTGAACTGATTTCAACAAACGGGCGGACTCGTGGGGTTGCAGGGCTTTCTCCTAGTCCTTCCATCCGAGGAAGAGCACTGGGGGGAAGAAAAGCTGGATAATTCCTAGTAACCAGTCACAGAAATAGAGGAACACACATACGGAAAGCGCTGTTGCGTTATGTCTGCCTTTCTGAGAGAAATGGTTTTGAAGAAGCTCAGGGGCTGTCTTATTAGGAAAAGTTCAAGCGCATCACCAGTACTCCACAAAGAGGCACTGGGCCTTGTCTGTTCTCACTAATTATATGCCAGATCACGCTGTAGTCCCTTCTCTGCTGGAAGGAAAAGGTAGAAGGGTGGCTTTTCAGCATAAGAGGTGTGAGGGTCTCACTCTCTGCTGTTATGACTGTTTCCTGGAGCCAAAATCAATAGTGCATGCAAATGAGTCTCTGATTATTTCTTTGATTTGCAGAATGTCTCCTCCCACTGCACCCTCACGGTTGAGTCTGAGGCAGAATGGATGAGCTCATCGGACCCTGGTACTGCTCTCTGTGCTGAGGAAGTGAGGAAGACAGGGTAAGGGTGGGCAGTGGGTGGCAGGGCCACTCTGTGCCTTCCCACCCCCTGCAGCAGGATCACAGTCCTGAGACAGCTCCTTCCTGTCCCCGCTGCATCAGTAGAGGCTTTGGGGCCAGATTTGTCACCGAGGAGGGAGGAAGACAAAGTGGGAACAGGAGGCAGAGTCAATAGGCCAGGTGGCGGGGGGGAGCAGATGGGTAGGTGGTAGCTGAGCCCAGAGCTACAAATCGAAGAGTTTTAGGAAAGGGGAACAACCCATTAAGAAGTGCAGTTTCGGAACTAAAGGAAGAGAGAAAACAGAAATTTCTGTGGCAAAATTATTTCTTAAGCTAATGAAAGTGCACAGAAGCCAAATTACAAATTCACCAATCATCCATTCAACACCAGCTTATTAGACCCTGCACTCTGTGTTGGAATGCAAAAAGGACCAGACATGATCCTGACTGATAGTAGTACATAGTGAGACCTTTAAACAAGAATTAAAGTATAATGTAATAAATACCCTACGAAAGAAGGTGCTGAGGGAGACAGAGGGAGGACTGATTAGAGGTGGAGTTTAGGGAAAGCCCAACAGAAGAGGGGGTGTCTGTGTTAGATTGCGAAGTTGGCTAGGGCTTCTCCAATGACAAGGGGGATAGGTGTTCCCAAAGAACACCGTTGGAAGGGCAGTGGCATGGACGGAGGGAAAGAAGAGCATGCTGGGTATCTAACAGTGGTACTTCAGAGACAGTCCTACTCGCTGAGGGCCAGCTATGGGGGCTAGAAGTCATCATGTACTTCCTGCACATGGAAAAGGGTGGCACCAGGTTAACAAGAGTTTTATATGTCGTGCCAAGAAGTTTAGGTTTTTCTTTTGGAAAGTAAAGAGGTTTTCATTCAAAAGAGTAGAAGAGAGAAAGTAATAAGATAATAGAGGGTAAGAGAAGGTAGGTTGGGAGAAAAATAGTAGTGCTTGTTTTATTCTAGTTCCTTCAACCAGCATTTTCTCAATTTTCTTTCTAGCATCAAGCCAATACTATCTATCAGAGTGGGGCAGGGTCTATTGGTGACTACAAATATATCTCACAGCTGATGTGGTTATTAGTTATGTCTCTGAGAAAACTCCCTGTAACCTGTGTGACTAGTGACTCTGCCTTCGTTCATTATTTCAAAGGGGATCTTCTGTTGTCTAGGAATATATTGTACCAGTCAAACTGGCACTGGTTAAATGAAGAGGAATATTATAATTTTGTTCAGTGATTTCTTAAAGCTTTTCATGAAAAGGGAAAAATTAAGAAACACACAAGTAAATACAAAGCTAGAAATCATGTTACATCAAATACAGTAAAAGACCAGAGAAACAAAAGAGAAAATAGTATGGTAGAGAAGAAGGATCAATTTTATGTGATACACGAGTAACTTTGTTAGATGGATATTCCTGTAGTCAGAAATGTGCATAGAATGATTGAGATAATAGTTGGAGAAACAGTCGGAAAGTAAAGTATGTATAATCTTGTAGTCAGGTTATGAGGTTAAGTCTATTATTTTATGTAGAACTGGAAGCTATTACATGGAATGATTTGAAATTGTAGAGATCACTCTGAACCTGTGCGACTGGATCAGAGGAACTAAAGTTTAGAGCTGGAGGAGACCAGCTCAAAGTCAGTAGCCATGGAAGAAATAGTGGTTCCTTTGAATATAGTCATTCATGAAGAGGAGAAAAGCAGGTGAATACAAATATTTCTCAGGATCCTATAGAAAGCAACTAGAAAGAGTTTTATTTAAATAGAAGAAAATAGAGCAAACAATCTGTGAAGGTGCTAGTCTGGTCATAGAAGAACTAAGAGGCCAATAAAAGAATGTGAATCCACCTATGGATTAAAACACCAATAGGTGGGACCAGCAGTTAGCATGATGGCTATGTTGCTGAACTCCCATGTAGTCAACCACGGTTCGAGTCCCAGACTTGGTGGCTTAAACTCACAACAGGTGAATGTACGTGTGTGCCCAAGATCCCGAGAGGAGAAAGGAGGAGAAGGGATTGCAGCATGGTCATCCCCCCCTGTGGGGTGATTTCTCGCTTTCCGTGTCTCTGTCTCTCTGTCTTTCTGGCGAGCGCATGTGCCCTATAGCAAAAACCTCTCCAAAAAAAGAAAAAACACCAACAGGACACCTTCATCTTTCTTGACTAGAGGGACCAGATGAGAAGGTGGCCTCACTAGATATTCTGGATTAGAGTCATCTGGTTGGAAGCTGGAGCCATTAAAAAGACACCACCTCAAATGTCAGAAAGAAAGAAGTACTCTGTCCTCTCCTCTCTCCCTACTCTCCATTAACCCATCAACGTCTTCTAAGGGTAGAACACAACCAAAAATCAGCTTACGTGGGAGCTTGGGAATAAAACTTCCAGGGTTAAATTCCCTGTAGTATAGAACAGAGAAGATATAAGATAAAGCATGCATCTGAGCACCATTTAAGTCCAGGGCTGTTATAATAGAATACACACACACACACACACACTCACACATTATATATATATATATATATATATATATATATATATATATATATACATATAGTACATTTGATACAACTTGATAATAAGTGAAAAGTAGGGAAATGAGCAGGGAAGAAATGTCAAGACTGATCACACGTTTTCTGGCTGCTACAACTCTACACATCATGTACAAAACAGAAAAGACAAGAGGCAGAAGTTGATTTGGTGAGGAGTATAAAACTTGAGCCTGTGAGATGTGAAAATATAAGATGCATATCAGATTGTTTTCAAGAATTGGGCAGTTTCATTTGCAAATCTTGAGTTAAAAAGAGAACTAGGGGCACCAGCAGTTAGTGTAATGGCTATGTCACTGGACTCCCATGTAGTCGACCACGGTTCGAGTCCCAGACCCAGTGGCTTAAACTCACGCCGGGCGTGTCTGCGTGCGTGTCCAAGATCCCAAGAGGAGAATGGAGGAAAAGTATTTGCGGCATGGCCTTCCCCCCGAGGGGTGATTTCCCACTTTCTATCGCTCTGTCTCTGTCTTTCTGGTGAGCGCACATGGCCTATAACAAAAACTTCTACAGGAAAAAAAAAATGAACTAGGGGACCAGCAGATGGCATAATGGCTATGTCACTGAACTCCCATGTAGTCAACCATGATTTGAGTCCCAGACCTGGTGGCTTAAACTCACACCAAGTGTGTGTGTATGTGTGCCAAAGATTCCGAGAGGAGAGTGGAGAAGAAGGGATTGCAACGTGGCCATCCCCCCGGAGCATGATTTCTGTCTCTCTGGTGAGTGCATGTGCCCTATAGAAGAATCCTCTCCAAAAAAAGAGAGAACTAGGAGCTTTTGGTTTAGAAGTTGTCAACATTAGGTTGTATTTATAGTCAAGAGGTCACTAAGAAAGGGAATTTACAATAAAAAGAGGCTTAGGATTCATCCCTGATAAATCCTAACATTTAGAGAGTAGAAGAAGGAGAAATTGAAGAGATGAGGAAGTACATATTACCAAAACAAGCAAACACAGGAGCAATACCCACCACTCTTGACTGATAGCAGTTCACCCTCCAGCTTCCATCTACACTGATGTTCCCATTTTCCTTAGATCCTCTTGGTTCAGTTTTTTACTCAATTCTCCAATTCTCTGCTCATATTCTATCCTGGGTCCCCTCTGCCCAGGCCTTTGTATCTATGCCCCCTCCCACCATGACTACTTATATCAAACTCATTAGTAGCTTTCATATTTCTAAATAGAATAGTCAGTTGATCATACCTGACTGATTCACTTATAAGAATGAAAGGAGGTTCTATTGATAACTGTGCAAAGAAAATAGCATAATTGAAGACTGTCCTGGTGCAAAGCAAGGCCTTCATCCATGTGTTGATTTCTTTAGTTATGTCTCTTTAGTTTGATACTCTTTCTAAACTCAGATATTTAATCACCTAAGTACACCATCTCCCCAACCAAAACTCCAATCATTCCCGCCAACTTGTCTTGTCATATTTCTCATTTCAGTTAATCAAGCTTTATCTCTTTTTGTTCATATCAAAAGCCTTGGTGTCTTCTTGACTCCTCTCTCTTCAGTTTTCTCTTTCTCTTCCTCTCTCTTCTCACAACCATATCTAATCCATCAACAAATACCATAATCTATACCTCCAGGTATTTCCAGAATCCAGAAGATTTTTCATCCACCACAACCAGCCTGGTTTGATGGAAAGACAACTAAGGCCACCTCCCTGCTTCTCTCCTTGATCTCAGTTAATTTCTTCCCAAATTACAAGCCAGCAGGATTCTGTGGGACATATTGGATTTTGTCACTTATTTACTCAAAATTTTTCATAGATTGCTACCTCACTTAGAATACAAAGCCAGAGTCCTAGTAGAGCCTATAAGCTCCCAATTTCCCTTCTCGCCACCTGGCCTGCATCTCCTAACCTTGCCTTCTCAAACTCATTCAGCCTCATAGGCCTATCTTGCTTAACTTCGAGTAAGCCAGGGATGCTCCTGACATTGTCACCTGCTCCTGCTGGTTCTTCTGCCTGGGAAGACTCTTGCCATTTATCCACATAACCCTTGCTTTATCTTTATTGCTCAAATATCTCCTTGGTGAAGTCCTTCCTAATCTCCCTCCCCAAAATCAAACCCCTCCATACTTCTTCATAGTTATATTTTTCTCCTTAACATTTATCATCATCTAGTATATATTTTAAAGTGATTATTATATTGTTTGTCTCTCCACACTAGAATGCAAGTTCTATGAGGTCAGAGTTTTTGTCAATGCTATTTACTACTATATACCAGATCTTGGAACTATGCATAATATGACCTATATACTCAATAAATATTTGACTAAATGGTGAATAAAATGAATTGCTAAAAATGAAGAAAGAAAACCAGAAGAATATTGTGTTATGAAAGCAAAGAAAAGGGAATATTTCAAACAGAGTAGCACTGGTCACTAGAGACATCTCTCAAGAAAGAATTTGGCATCCAGGAGGTCTGTGACTATCTTAGCAAGAAAAATTTCAGTGAAGAGGTGGAGAAAGAAGACAGACTGTAGAGAGACACAGACTGAAGAGAATTAAGACTCCCAAAGGTCTACCAGGTTTAAGCCCATTACTTACCAAGATCAATAATGGATAATGAGGGTAGAACAAGTTGGGTGTGACATCCAATTTCCAGGTGGCAGTTATTCTCAGCACATGGTGGTTTTGTAAGCCAGAGAAGAGCATTCAAGTGAAGATGTGTGAATACCGAATGCAATGTCTATGTCTGCATCAAAAGAAACTGACAGGAGTAGATGGGCTGGAGCAATGACATGGGTACCAGAGACCAGAGGGAAGGTAATCAATGGGTGGGCACCTAGAGCCCTAGGGACAAACAGACAATGTGGAACAAAGGTGGACAGAGACACTATAAATCTAGACTCCCATGGGCACAGGAACAGGGCAACAGGATATTTTTAAACCTTGTTTTCAGAAGACAAAGAGATTGCTCAATTTTTAAGTGAACCAGAGAACAAGCTAGTAAAAACCCTAATCACAGGTGCTGAGGTGGGGCTGCTGTTGCCTTCCTTGTCTCCTTCTATTTCATTCTCTTTCACTTAAGTACACTACTGGCATTACTCTCTTCAGACACTTTTTGATTACATCACATTTGTGACTTATATCACTTAATCATTTTCCATTGTCTACAAGAAGAACCCATATTCATCACCGAATACCAAGCATTTCTCAACCTGAGTCTAACTTAATTCTCACACCTTCTTCCCTCTCCATGAAAATAGAGCCACTCTCTCTTTTCAAAATCATTAGGCTCATCAGATGCCATTGTTACTGCAATCCTTTGTCTGCAGTTCTTACCCTTCTACTTTCTCTACTGGAAGACCTTGATTTGGGTGTGAAGATCTTTTTCACTATTGGCTTCTCCCCTCACCATTGAGCAGCATTGTTCATTGTTTTCTCTGTCCTTTTGTTTGTTTCTTGTTGGTATTATAAAGGTGTTTTTATTTAGAATTCACCTTGTTTAAAAAATGGATTTGGAGCCCATAAACAATAATGAAATATAGCACAATAACATAAATATTAAAATTTTGAGACAAAGAGAATGAACAGTCCCAGAGATAGCAAATGAAAACAGAAATGGGACTGATCCAAATAGACAAGCCCTAGAGCCCTACATAGCTGCCAATGAGTATGCCACAAATTTAGTGTTAAGCTCTCCTGCATCCAAGATGAGAAGAGAAATGTAGTCTGTTACACAACTTCTTCTGCCCATAAACACCAAACCACTAGTTAGTAGATGCAGAGCTATTCTTCACACTCATGCCAGAATAGCACTTTCCTCAAGGGCTCACTCACAAGGAATAAGCACAAAGTCAATACCTTCAACAAACATCTCCATAAAAGATGTAATGTACGGTGAACCTTCTGGATTCGTGGCATATCAACAAAATTTTGTCAGTCGAAGTAATTTTATAGGGGAGACATCCATATTATAGAATTCTCAATTCCTCTAACTTGTCTAGAAGGACATTTTTGAACTAAGATAGTTGATAAACTCTCTAGTTTCCTAACCTCTGCAAATTTAATACACATCTTTACATATGTTTCTCATTTATCAGTGTTCATAAACCTTTTAAAACACTGGAACCTTAAGTTTAAGAATCCCAGTTTAATGCAAAAACAGATTGGTGGCAGTCAGTGACAGGCTCAACAGCAGTGTGGAGGCCATGTGGCCAATGGCAGGTTCAGATACCCAGGGTGACTTGAAAACAGGCTAGATGCTAGATACTGTTCCCAGGATCCTGACGACCCTGAGTGGTCACTGACACACATGGCACTCCACAGAGCTCAGTGGTCAAAACTCTGATGTAGTGAGAATAAGATGGGGTTTTCATTCATATAGAACTATATTATAATTATGAATTACCACTTACCAGTTTCATCAATTTGAGTGAATTATTTAAGTAAATAATCTCACCAAGTCTTAATGTCCTCCTTCCTCTGAAAAGGGAATGATGGTGCTAACTTCGTAAGGTTCTCATGAAGGTTAAGTAGAATGTTTGCAAAACACCAAAGCCAGTGCTGGGATATGCTGCTTACTATCTGTTTATCCACTTTAAAATCATTTCTTCCCATCTTAAATAATGCCAGAATTGAACCCAGAAATACTGACTGAATGTTCTTAAGTGTTTCAGGTTTATGACTATATATTGATTCTTTAACACATTTAAACTATTATAAAAGACATTGCAGCAGCACTACTTTTAAAAAAGGAAGACATTACAAAACCTGAGATTTGTCAAACTAGTGACTTATTAAAACAACTCATGCATTTTATTAGTAAGGACTGAGAACTTGTTATGACAAAACCTAGGCATGTTACCTACTATTATGTGCTATGGACAGGCAAAGTATGAATGGAAAGTTTATGGCAAGAGTGAGGTATTAGACACCTATTGTCTTCCTTGCCTAGACTAGCATAAGAACTGCTGCTCGGGGAACCAGCAGTTAGCGTAATGGCTATGTCGCTGCGGTTCGCATCCTGGACCCGGTGGCTTAAAACACGCCGGGTGTGTGTGCGTGCGTGTCCAAGATCCAGAGAGGAGAATGGAGGAGAAGGGATTGTGGTGTGGCCATCCCCCCTGGGGGGTGATTTCTCGCTTTCTGTCTCTCTGTCTCTCTCTGTCTGGTGAGCGCACATGCCCTATAGTGAAAACCTCTCAAAAAAAAAAAAAAAAAAAAAAAAAAAGAATAAAAAAAATTAAAAAAATAAAAAAGAACTGCTGCTGGAAAACCTTTCCTCCACTTTAACTGTGGGGTTTAAATGGAAGCTACTCGTGGTTTATAAAGCCTTCCCCTGGTAACGGTTTACTTTGAGTAAGGAAAAGCACCAAATCCAAAGGAGGACAGTGTTTATGTAGCTCTTCAGCCCTTCCCTACAACTGGTCATCAGTGATTGGAACATGTATAGACTCCTGGTCCAAATTTATTGATAAAGCCCTTTCCTGGAATTTTTAAACTTGGGACTAGAGAGAGAAAAAGCAAGCCTTTGCTGTCTATCTGATAGTGAAATTGAAACAGGTAAGCCAGTAGGCGAGTTTCCAGCTGTCTGGTAAAACAGAAACAGTAAGCAGAGACATGGGCATTTG
The DNA here is from genome assembly GCA_026018925.1 of Tupaia tana. NCBI lineage: Eukaryota > Metazoa > Chordata > Mammalia > Scandentia > Tupaiidae > Tupaia > Tupaia tana. The sequence continues at coordinate 116,345,243 of JAKSZU010000003.1, forward strand.
TATGTATTGTGGTGGGTGCTACGGTAAGGGGATTAGAAACTCTTTAATTCCAGGCATGTCCCTAGACCTGATCCTACACTCACTGACTCCCTGTCTTTCCAGGTGTATAGTTATGTGAGTCAAAACTTTCTTCGTTTGGGTCAGTCCAATTCTTTTTGAATTTCTACCACTTAAAACCATAAAAGTCTTGGCTAATTCTAGTGGGTTGTAATTAGTTGGAAAACAAAACAAAACTATTCTGTCTCTGTAGGTGTCTAGCTGGAGGCCAGTTATGGTGAGAGCCAAAAGAGTAAGAGACTTAATCAGATAAATTATGACCAAATCTAGAATACCACCATCACAATTTAAAATGTTAATTTATTCATGAATCTATTCACATTTTAAACTCTTCATCTTTGATTCAGCCGGGGTCCACTTAGGAGATAGAAACCACATTAGCTATTTTAACAGAGAATTCTGTATAAAAATTGTTAATTATGTATAGAAGAATTGAAAGGGGTCATGGGTGTCACAATCTCAGGGAAGAGCTACCACTCACGGGGCCAGAGGGACTAAAACAAGAGGTTGAAATGTTCAACTCTTAGACCTTGGGGGTGGGGGACAGCTTGTTGGATGGACAGAGATAAGTCTAAGAGAAGGTTTTGCTCAGTTGTTGATGGTGCTCTTAGGAGCTTCATGAGTCTCATTCTGTTCATGTTGGAAAAACTGCTAACTAGAATTGGCTGCTGCTTCAGGAAGATACCATCTCTGCTGGGATGAAGAAGAGTTAGAAGAGGCAGCAGACAAGGAGAGGCAAGTTCTCTCCCTCTTCCAGCTCCACGGTCTCCCTCTAGTTCCTCCACTGGCAACCCGAATATGGAGGTCTCTGACAAGTCAGCACAGTAGTTTTCAGAATCCCACACCCACAGTTACAAAACTGGTCATAAAAGAATAGCTCTGAAGCTGAAAGATAGCAGCTTGATCATGGGTACAATGTGTAAGATAATAGAACATTTCTTCTCCAGGAATTAGGGGATCTAACTGACCTAAGTCTAAGAAAATGACCTAAGAAGGACTGCTTGTTCAATAAGCATAATGTCCTCTCTTCTGGTGAGAACTCAGCCTCATAGACTACTGGAGACAATAGCCGAGGTACACAGGTCTTGCTTCTCACTGAGGCAGTAGAGATAGCACAAGGTCAACTCCCCAAGCTCTCTTTGCAATTATTTACCTCCAGACTCTTCTCTGCAACCCAGATTTTCTTTTCTCTTCCCACATTTACCTTCTTGGAATGTCTTTACCAGTTTTTGTCTGCCTTCAAAACTCAACACATATTCTTTACCCTCTGCAAGAGTTTTTCTGAATGTTTCAGCCCAAAGTAATTGTTCTATCCTCTTAGCTCCTACTACATTTAACTATCGTGTTTTATCCTCTTTTCCCAAATAACAATGTAATGTGTCTGAGATCAATAAATTGTCCCAAATCTCTGAACTGGCAAAGAGGACAGATATGTGAAGAGATTGGTGAAAAAAAAAAAAAAAAAGCCTGGGCAGTAAGGCCAGCCATTTGATTTCTAACCCATGAGAGATTAGTAGTAAAGCTGAAACAGCACAGTCTCACGGTCCCAGCCCTAGTTCACCTCCAAGTTCTTAGCCTTAGGGACAGGACACTAATAAACTATCTCCAGCCCTTCTGTTGATAAGAAACTGAGGTATATACTGTTAATCTAAATTTGCATTAGTTCCAAGATAGAACATGATTATGCCTGAATAAGGCTGTACCTAACTATCATTATGGACTGCTGGAGAATGGCTAAATTTGGCATTGCTTAGATGAGGCAATGCTTTGTGTCTTAATCCAGTTCTTTAATAAGCTGCAGTGGGAATTATGAGGGGACTTCAAAAAGTTTGTGGAAAAATTAGAATTGAAGTATGAGTTTATTATGGTATAAAAATGGAAATCTATGCAGTTTTTTCATAATATACATTTTCCATGAGATTTGGAAATCTCACATGTATTCATTCATCCCTTTGCACATGTACCTTTCATACAGACTGGAAAAAGAACTTCTCCAATTCTTTACCTGCTATATGCTAGAATTGAGTTTAGAGCTTTTTCTAATTACAAATCTAAGATATAGTATCATCTTGTTTTATAGAATTTCCACAATTACCTATGGACAACCCTCAGTGAAAACTATTCTACCTATCATGGAATCCAGAAATTGTATGAATGAACCAAATATTCTATAGATGAATACTATATTCTTTCTGGAATAAACCATTCTCATGGAAAGATTTCTTGTGACAGGTGATAATAATCTTCCCCAATTACTTGTGAAAGTAAGTTGCCAGTACAAAATTCCTTTTGAAGGCACTGTACTAAGTACATTTCAGTCAGTGTTTACTGTCAAGCCAGAAATCCATGCCAAACAGGTAGAACCACTTCCCTTTATAAACCTATTATTAGCATCAGAGAGACAAATGAGCTACACAAAGAGTTTTTGTTAACATATCACATATTATCACATATTCATGAGAGTCAAATATTTTATCTCTTGGTCCTTTCATATACAAAGGAATCTTGAAAAAGTTTATGGAAACTCTAATAATAATTAAAAAAAAAAACTATGCATGAATTTCAAGTTTTTGGCACCAAAATAAATTCCCAATTCTATTTTCCCTAAACTTTTTGAAAACTGAAGCTTTTGCTTATTATACTATACAACAAGCCCTATGCCAGTTTATACCTTTATATCATGCGTGTGTGTATGTGTGTGTGTGTGTGTGTGTGTGTGTGTGTGTGTGTATATATATATATATATATATATATATATATATCCATATATCACACTGATGAAATACTTAACATGAGGTGAAATTCCCAGCCTTGGGTGATGTTTAATCTTTATTCCTTATACTCATTGGATCGATTTTGCTAAAAACACTTCTTAAATGCAGATATTTCTTCTCGCTTCTTTGGTTTCTCCTTTCTAGGCAAGCAATAAGCAGTGAAATGAGGAAAGACGGTTTCAAAACATACAAAACCTGTTCCTTGTGTAGACACAGCTTAAGGAATATAAACAGATGGATTCTCCCACAGGACAGGTCATACCATAGGGGGAAAATGAGTTGGCTGCTGCTGAGTTAGAAGCAATGAAGTCATTGCTATGCACATAATTAAAATGTGATATTTCAAGAGGAGTGAATCCAAGGAGGAGAAGAGAAAAATTACAGAGAATACTGGCTGTGGTTGTGGCTTTGAGTTAATATGTGCCTAGGTGCAGAAGAAGCAATGCAAACAAACAACCATCAAAAAGGCAGAATGGAGATTCATTTCACTGTAGCCTTCTCCCTCCCCTACCCCTGCACACACACTGAAGGGCAGCATTATTTATCTTTGCTAAGCTCGTTTGAGCTGTGTATGTTTTGTTAGCATTTTGGATTTAGAGTACATAGACTTGTTTGATGCACCCCATCTCAATGCCTAACAGAAGCCCTGGTCAGTGTAATACAAAAAAGCAATTCAGAAGATATGGCTCTAGATTGTGCTCCATCAATGGTGTAGTGGCAGCGTTTGCATCTGTACCTGAAGTGCTAACTGGACCAGCTGAGGAGAGAAGCTCTTCTAGTCATGGCTGCTATTCAGCTTACACAGGGATCCTCTCTTCTAGGCAGCCCTATGCCTAGATGAAAAAGATAGTATAGGATTTTGAACAATGAACCCTGTCCTCTTTTTGTCCAGGAAGCAGCCGAGAGAGGAGAAAACAGCAGATGCACGAGCAACTGTTATCTTGAGTAAAAGAGACTCTTCTTGGGACCATATCGGATTCGTGTTTACAGTCCCTCTAAGGCTATATCTATACGATGACAGGCTTACTGCTGAAAGCTGAGAAATTCAGTTGCAAATATGCATGTTACAAAATGTGTGGCTATTTGGCAAGGAGAAGATCAAACATCTGGATCTTTGACTCAGTTTTTCCATTTTCACCCAATATTTTCATATCGTGAAAAACACCAATTAAAAAAAGCAGCCAATCTGGTGTTTTGGCTTTCCTACCAGCCAATTTGTATCTCAGAATGGTTAGTCCAATTGATTGTGCTGCTTCAGATGGCCAAAATGAACAGACCAAGATAAACAGAGTTGGTTAGGTAGTTGTTCTGTTCTATTTTGAACAACATGGTGGAACTGTAAACTTGAGCTGATATGTGCTTTAAAAATGCAAATCATTTCCAGCATCTCAGAGGTCAGCAACCTGTATGGAGATAATTGTCATTTCTTTCCATTTTCCTAGGTACAGAAATGGATGCCAAGAGTAAGGTGTCTGGATAACACAAGTTAGTGTTCACTGTCTACTAGTCCTTGTGGGTTCCTTCCCCAGTGAGACTTCCGGCTGGCAAAATGAGGCAAGTCTACAAAGAGACAGAGTGCAAAAGCATATTTTTGAAACTATATAGAATAAGAATAATGAAAAATGGAAAAAGAAAAAAAAGTAAGAGAAATGTTATTGAAATCTTGTATACTTGTGAACTACATTAAGTTTTCCAAATAGTCCAATTCTGGAGAATAGCCTACCTTTGTTTGGGATGGTGGCTAGCAATCTATGTTAAACTAATGAATTTCATTTAAGAAAATGGAAGGGCTTATAGATCAAGAGAGATAATATTGAGGCAATAGTACAGTTTTCTATAATTATCCTTGAGAAGTAGGTGTAATATTAAGTAATAGAAGCCCTACTCAGGCAATAGATCATTTGTTGGTAATGTAAAATAATTAAGAATTGTTTTAAAAAGAAATTCAATTATATATCTAAATAAATTACCTTTGCATTAAAACATGCCATTTTTTTCTCAATCTAGAGTACCTACATCTATAAGTACAAGTATAAACAATTTTGTAAGCCTGCATCTAAAATTCCATATGATGATGATTCCATAGCTGCCTTCAATGGCACTTTTTTCCTCTGGCAACAAATCTGATGTTATGGAAAGATTAAAAAAGAAAAAAAAAGAAGTCAAAGAATAACATTGAAATAATATTTAAGGAAAATTATTTTCTTTCCATGTATTTTTAAACTTTACAGCTTTCAAAATAACCCAGCACATAGTACCCCTCAGATTGACTGACTCATCTCCATGTCCACACACTTTCTTTAAAAACAGAAAAATCATTTTTGAAAATGATCAAAACATAACATTTTGCTGGAACAGATGCCTTGCCTGCGCTCTGTGCCACATTTTTGTAGTATTTAAAATCAACGTTTCAGTTTTAAACATGGAGTGACTAATCGCCAATGGGGAGAGAAGGAAGGTCATGTTGGAATGGAAATCAGTGTCTTCCCCTGCCTCCCCGTTTGCAAGAAATACTGGAACTCAGAATTCTGCATGGAGCTTCTCATGGGCTGACCTTCTCAAGGTCACTTCTCAACAAGAAGGTTTTGAGTATTTGGCTGTCTTGAGTTCAATGAAAGGGAGTAATTTTTAATATCTAATTCTGATACGCTCTGTTTTATTGATCTATTTGTTTTTTTATTTTAGCATCTTTTATTATATTCCATGTCTTTTTTTAGTTTATTTCTTCAAGAGAGAGATAGATTTTTTTTTTTTTTTTACTTTCCATAGAGTATATGCACTTACTAAAGAGAGATATATAGAGAGAAAGCCCCCTCCCCCCCAGTGGAGAATGTGGTGAGGTCATGCTTCAATCTCTTCTCCTCCATTTCTATATTCTGTTGGGATTTGGGCATGCATGCACACATATCTGGAATTTTTGTCAAGTCACTGGGACTGAGATTCTCACTACAGTCAGTCATGTGGGATCTAGCTCCCTTACCCACTAGCCTTCAGGACCAGCCAGATTTTTGATAGGGTTTCGCTAGGCTGGATCTTCTTGCCCCAACCTCCTAGCTAGCAAGGCTTATTGGCATTGCCAACACATCTGTCCTGCCTTTTTCTTGACTCAATAACCAAATCCAGGGCCTTCCATGTAGCTCCCATGTCAGACTCCAAGTAGTAGTCTTGGCAGTGTGCACCCCTGCAGTGGAGCCATTTCCCATGCTTTCTTTTAAGTACCGTCTGCATTTTAACTGTTCAGGGTACATTCTGGATCTCAATTTAATATATCGTCCCCATTGCTACCTGTTGTTCCAGCACTGAATGTTAAGATTAATCTCTTTCCGTCTTAAAAACTGATCTCATTGGACAATAAACTATATAATGACCCTAATGGTAAAAATCTTACATCAGAAAAAAAAACATGCAATATTTTTTTTTTGGTTACATTTTCTATATTAGTGAATTTAAGGATGGAAGAGTTAAATTTACTTAGGTGACACTTCAATCATATACATATCTCAATTTTCTACAAATGTGAAAGACTTACCAGCTGTGATAGTTTTTCTCTTCACTAGGGCAATAGATCAGTCTAGTTTTATTTTACAGTATTCCATTGATGGTTGGATTACAGATGGCTACTGTAACTAGTATATGTCTATCTTCTGGTTTCCTTACTCTCAGATTCCTGGGCTTATCTACGAAAACTAAGAGATCATTTGAGGAAAATATTTTTCAGAATAAAGGTTCTATGAGTCACTACAGTGTATTAGGATCATATTGACAACCTAATAAAAATAATTGGCAATCATACAATAAAGATAACTTGTATCAGGCTGTATGCCACAGGGCTAAATTACTCATTTTATTAATGTCGGTTTCAATCATTTCTAATCTTAACATAGATGAGTTTGGGCCTGCCATGGCTTCAGAGTTTCTTTTGTCCTGAAAAATTACTCAAATGCGGGACCAGCAGTTAGCGTAATGGCTATGTCTCTGGACTCCTACGTAATCGGCCGCAGTTCTAGTCCCGGATCCGGTGGCTTAAACTCACAAACTCACACCGGGCATGTGTGCATGCGTGCCCAAGATCCCGAGAGGAGAATGGAGGAGAAGGGATTGCGGCATGGCCATCCCCCCTGGGGTGATTTCTCGCATTCTATCTCTCTGTCTTTCTCTGTCTGTCTGGCGAGCGCACGTGCCCCATAGCAAAAAAAAAAAAAAAAAAAAAAAAAAAAAAAAAAAAAAAAAAAAAAAAAACCCTCTCCCTCAAATTCTATAACTTCTGGTCTTTGAAGGGAAAAGTGGAATCCATACAGAGAAACTATCAGACAAGTTTAATCCAATTTTGAAATGTTTCTAAGTGTGGAAGGCAATTGGGCATAACCTAGGATTTGCCAGTATAATATGCCAGTCCACCAGAACTTTGTAATAATTGTCAAAGATAATTTACTAACAAGGTAATTATGGAAATACAGAGTGTGGGGTCTGAAATGACATTTTATGATCTACAGTGTTGCAATTTATGGTAACTACTGAAACTTCCCCTTCCTTACATTGATATGGGTCTACTGCTATTGCCCACACTGTTTCTCAGGGGCTTGATTACACATTACACAACGCTGACTTTTCCAGAGAGGAGTCACACCTCATACCCTCAGAGCAACATGGTGAATGTATAGAAGGATGGAGCCAGGTATGAAAACAGACAGGCACTGTAGTCATGCATTCTTACTTCTTTAGGTCATCCTGATTTATCTTATTTTGGAAAGTACCATTTGAGTGCATTGCTGAACTTCCCAAAACACCCTATGTCTCTCCCTAACAGACAACACCTGTAAGTGACAGAAAGGTTTGATAGTAGGATAGAATGTGGAAAAAACACATTGGCAAAATATTAACCAAAGCAGAATGTGCATAACTCTATTGTTCCCACTGCAACTCTAAAATATTAAATAATCAATATATTTTTAGAAAGTATTTACAATTTATGTTTTTTCTCTTCCTTATATTAGAAAAGATTTGTGAAGCTTGCTCATGTGCTGCACACACACACACACACACACGAACAAAAGTGCTAAAAGTCATGACTCTAGGCATCTACTAACTTACAAAGTTGTTGAGTCAGCTATATAAAGTAATACTCCTATATTAGGGCAGTAAATAATTCTTTGCTAAATGGTGTGGCATAAGAACATGTGACACATATTCAAGACTATCTCAGATATTCCAGAACATCCCATATACTAACAATTGGGTATCCATTTTGAGAAATGCATCGTTAAGTGATTTTAGCATTGTGCAAACATCATAGGGTGAATTCACAGGGACCTAGATCGTACAGCCTACTACACATCTAGGGGATAGCCTATTGTATTTTTATGGGGTTGCCATTGTGTATGTGGTTTGTCATTTACTAAAATGTCATTATGTGCTGAATGATTGTATTCCAGAAGTATAATAACTTCTGATATTTAATATCATTCTTCCATAAGTTTCCTTTCATCAGACAGAAAATTTTAATTTTTGGATTAGAAAATATTGTCACCAATATAGCTTAGAAATCTTGAAGACGTACAGTGAAAAATTACATTAATGAAGATCATTTATTCAATAAATGCTACAAGAAAAGAGAAGGAATAATTCAGATCTCAGTTTGGTTGAAGGTAGAAAGTCGACTATTTCAGGCAATTGCCATAGGACAGAGAAGGCCCAGGAAATTGTGAGGTACTAGGAACACTAGTCCAGCAATATCAGGGATTAGGAGAGTAGAAGAAAATAAGGTTGGATGGATGGTGATTCTAGAAGATCTTTCAGAAAAGGAATCCAGAAGGAACTGGAATTCTAACCTGGAAGCCATCCAAGGTTTTTATCAAGGAGAGTGACAACCCGATAAATTTAGAGAGGTCAGTCTCGGGCAGGGAGCAGTAGATGTCATCGTGGTTACAGAGCTAGATTCCTACATGGCCAACCATGTCTGGATGTGTTGGCTTGAAATTCACACCAGAAGCCTGTGCGTGCATGCCCAAAGTCCCAGGAGAAGAATGGAAGAGAAGGGATTGCAGCATGGCCATCCTCCTGAGAGAGTGATTTCTCACTTTTGCTTTCTCTGTCTCTGGTGAGCACATGCACCCTATGGCGAAAACCTTATAAAAGAAATAGAAAATGGTCACTCTGGTGGTAATGTGGAATAAAATAGGAAAAGCAGAGTTGGTGAATCTAGTCTAGTGCTAGTTTAATACTCTGATTATGAAATGATAAAGAACTCATAGACTGGTGGGTTTTTGTTTGTTTGTTTGTTTTTCCCATACAAAGGTATTTTGTATTGACTTGTAATTCACTGGGTTAATCAGTCATTTGTTTATGTCAACAGACATAGGTTTCAGTAATAGTAGTTTCTTAATACCAAACCACCTCAAAGAACAAACATCATCACTTAGGATTTCCTTAAGAATGTCACTTAGTATCTTAAAGCAATTATAAAATATGAATGACACAAATGTTTTCAGCATTGGTACCACCTAATAAGAAAACATTCTGGCCTGACCCACAAGACTGATACTGTCATAGTGCAGCATATCAGCACTTCTCAAAGTGTATTGTATATAGTATGGATTCTTGGAGAGATGTCAGTGGTATCAGGATGGGGAAAATTATTTCATGTTCAAAAATAACCAGAATGCTGGGACAGTAGAATTAAACAAACTCCTACTGCAGGCCTTCTCAGAGAATTTATTGTCGCAATGTCCTCAGTGCACAGCTGCAACGGGACTCTAGCGAGTTGCATTCCCAGTAGGACTCGACCAAGGACAGTGCTTTCATGTAGCCTCTCTTGGGACAAGCGTGCCTCTGAATGCACAGTAGGAAATCTTTGCTTGTATGTGCTATATGAGAATTCAGAATAGTTTCACGTGATATATAGGTAGATAGAGAGATTAAAATATATTTTAAAGGTACATGTGTGTATAATTTCATTAGGTTGAAATGATTTCATAACTGCAAGGAATTCAAGTTATTCATCCTTTGCTAATTGCCTCTGGCTTTAAGGCTTGTCAGAATTCTTCTGCTCATTAAATTCATAATCTCTCCTTATGAGGGAGCGTTGAAGACGACTTCACTGGAGTGGCTCACCCACACACAGCCCCCAAATCAGGCTGCTCATCATCTGAGTGTTTTTCTTCAAGCACACAAAGAAACTATTTTCTCCTGGGTAGGGGCTTCCCCTGACCTCCCACCCACCCCTGTTAGGTAGAGAGTCATTCCCAAAGAGATGTGTCATTCTTGGAACAGAACATCCCTTGGCGAGGGCTCACTGATAATCACTCAGCTAGAAGCATAAATCTACCCCGAGGGTCGGAAAAACCCATAGTGAAAGAGAATAATGGGCAAAGGGAATTGCATTCCAGGCTATTAAAATAGACACAGGCACTGAAGTGAATGTGCTAAAATGAAACAAAGGGAATTCTCCAAAATTCAAACATGGAATGCTGGGTGATAAACTCTCAGCTGAGTTGTGATTAACTCTTTAGTCACTCAGGAGAGATCATCATTCGTTTTTACTCAGGACAGCATGGTGGCTGATCTATACTGAGCCATTTCCTGTTGATTCCGTGTGGCTGATGGTAAACACAAACTTTCTTCCTTTTCTCTTTTCTTCTCCACTTCCCTCCCATATGTGGCTATAAGGTTGACCCTGCAAAAGGCATTAGACAAAGGCTTAGTCAGAACTTGAGATTCTCCGGTGAGTCAGAACAGCCTACCTGCAGCCAGACAGGCCTGGGGCAGGGAGAGGAGCTGGCACTAGCCCTGCTCTGTAGGTTGGAACGAGAGCTGAGAGAGCTGTCCTCGCTGCTGAGGCTGGCGGGGAAGTTTCTGCTGGGTGGGCTAGGCACAGGTCCAACAGGGATCAACATGTTCTCGTCACGATTCAGGCAGACGCCTGGCACCAGGGGGGATCCAAACTGGAGCTGCCCAACAGGTGGGCAGAGTATTGCTCAGAAATTCAGACTGGCCGGGGGCTTGATTGTCAGAGGCAGGAAATGGATGGGGCTGGAACATGGACTTCTGGTCTCATTCCCATCCCTTCAAACTGTGATCATGAAAAAGTTATTTAGCCTTTCTGAACTCAGTTTTAGACAATGTTACTGAGGCTTTCCTTTTTCTTAATGATGAAATGAAATAGTAATAATATTTAACATTTATTCAGCACTTACTATATGTTAGATACTGTGCAAAAAACAAAAGGGCAACTATGAGCAATTACATTTAATCCTCACAACAATACTACGGGGTAGTGTTACTATTATCGATTTATAAGGACACTGACATCAGGTCACCAGCTGCTAAGTGACACATCCAGATCTGAATTGAACAGGCCAGATTTTAGCCAAATGCAAATTCTCTCTCAAAAACCTAACTCTTCCTTAATAGTGGGATACTACTGCTGCTACCATTATTGGTGGGTGTGATGTTCTTGGTCCATGTTCTTGGTGACAATTCCAGTCTTTTGGGTAGAGGAGGGGGCAAAGGAAGAGAAATTCTATGATCTTCTTAGTCTAAAGAGGGAACTTGGAAACTCTGCAGCTTGTTAGCCAGGGCACCAAAATCTAAGCTCAGCCCTATAGACTGGAGCACACAGAAGGGACTTGAGACTAGGGAGTCATCTACAGAACTCTGGCTTCAAAAATGGGGCAACATGCATGAGAACACATAGCAATGGGGAAGCTCAGGGATGAGCTCTGGGACAATGACCTGGTTTAGTCTCCAGCACAGTTCAGGAAACCAGGGGAGAGTATGGAATTGTGCTACATGGAAGGTGGGTGAATCTCAAAGGCACCGCAGGAGGCTTGGGTAATAAGAGACAAGGACAAAGCCAGTAACACTTCAAAAACTGGCACTGGATGAAGCTTGAAAGTGGGGATATTAGTTGACTTCTGTGGATTAAATTCAGAAGGTTAAAGATTCCAGATTATTTCTTTGATGATGTAGTATTGCTTGGTATAGCTTAGTAAGGAGTGGCATGATATAGTGTAGCATACCATAGTATAGTACAATGTAAAGTAGTATAGTATAGAGAAGTATAGTAAGTAGAATGTGGTATCAGCAGGAGTTCGTTGTAGTGCAGTGTATTGTGGTGTAATATATAACAGGTTTCAGAAAGTCCACAGGAATGCATATCATGAAAAAAATTGCATAATTTCAAATTTTGTTTTGCACCAAAATAAACTCATACTATTTTTTCACAAACTCATAGAGCAGTGTAGCATAATATAGATAAGGGAGTACAGTATAGTAGAGTGTGGGGTTTTGCTGTGCTGGCTGGTGTAGTGTAGTTTGTTCCAGGATAGTGTATTGAATGCGGTAAAATAAACAATAAGTTGGAGGTCAGAAAACTTACATTTTCATCCTTTCTGTGTCGTTAATAAGCTGCATGGCCTTGGATAAATCAGCCCTCTTGGCTACATTTTCCTATAACATGTAAAATGAGGGGGTTGGAAAAGATGATCTTGAAGGTCAATCTTGAGACATCCCACAGCTTGGTCTTACTCATGAGATCTCTAACAATTTATTCTTTCTGCCAAGATTTAGAGGTTCCTTGTACAGACTTTCCTCAGGTTTAGAATGCCAGATAATGTTCCTGGAAGAAAGCAGAAAAGGGAAAACCCATAAATAGATTTTAGTACCAATCCAACATTAAGAATTAAATTAAATGAAAGGTTAACTTATTGCAATTCAATCCTGGTTATAATTCTTTGTTAAATGAAGGGTACTCATTGCCAAAATACTGGGAGGTCCGGGTAGCTACAGTCCAGCTTCAGAAAGCTTCCCTTGTTAGATCCTTGGTGTAGGCCCACTGTACTACCTGGAGAGTAAGCAATCCATTTGGTCGAAATTGCTGGACCAGATGATCATACCAACCCAGAACTCTATGACTACTGCTACTAGAAGTCAATTTCAAATGATTTATTTGTTGTAAAAAGGGAACTTGATACAATATTTTCAAGTCTGTTGTTAACTAGTTTAATAATAAATGTGTAAGGGTCAAAGATAAATTATATGAAGAGTCTCATTAAAAACTTAGAATTTTTGGGACCAGCAGTTAGCGTAATGGCTATGTCGCTGGACTCCCACGTAGTCAACCACGGTTCGAGTCCCAGACCCGAGAGGAGAATGGAGGAGAAGGGATTGAGGCGTGGCCATCCCCCCTGGGAGGTGATTTCCTGCTTTCTGTCTCTCTGTCTCTGTCTGTCTGGCGAGCGCACACGCCCAAAAGCAAAAACCTCTCCAAAAAAAAAACTTAGAATTTTTCTGCCCTAATTTTCTTCACTTGTTACAATCCTCCTGCCCTGAAGAAACCACTTTTTTTTTTTGAGAGGTTTTTGATATAGGGCGCATGCACTCACCAGAAAGAGAGAGACAGAAAGATAGGAGAAATCACCCCCTGGGGGGGATGGCCACTCCGCAATCCGCAATCCCTTCTCCTCCATTCTCCTCTTGAGATCTTGGGCATGCACACACATATGCCTGGCAGATATTATCTGTTAACTTCCTGTATTGACAGATTCAGGTTTTGTTCTCTCATACTGCCATTTTCTTCTGTGTGTTCTCTCCAATACTCATATAGTATTGTATTTTGGGGTTTCATTAATATTCAGTGATAAAATTCTTATGCCTATGAAAATAAATATTCACAACTGATCATTATAATGCACTATAATTCTATTTTCTTCCTTCCTTTTTTTTCTGAAGTCAATATGTGCTTTGCTTATTTACTTACTTATTTTTGTTTGTATATATTTTTTACTTATTTTTAAATCTTTCAGAATTTTTTCAGGTTGATTTCTCACAAAACAAATCACATCAGTAAGCCTTCAATTCCTTGTTTGTTTTGTTTTGTTTTAAGATATCTCTAGGCCTGTTTCAAAAGCCTCATCCTGGGATTTCCCTTTGTCTGTCACCCTTGGAATTCCCTTTGCTGTTTCCCTTTGAGCTCTCTGTTCCTTAGTCTTACGACTTTCTTGACTTTCTTTTAATGATGTTTCTTTGTTTTGAAGCAGCAATTCCTTTAGACATTCTGTCAGATTAAAAACTGTAGTATTAGAGCAGAATTCTTGGTGATAGCAGTCCTCAATATGCCTATCTTTTGAGTGAAAATGTTCTAATCTTCATTGATTTCTATTAATCCCTGGGGCACTACTATCATCCTGGAATTTCCCTTTTTAATTACTTCTCTTCTGACTTGACTTTCCTGTTTTCAGAATCATGTGTCTCCCTCTTTCTAGATGGCTACTTCCTCTGGTGGAGAACCTTGATCATAGTTCTCTGAAAAATGGTAATGGAAAGACAAAATATTTGAGACTTTACATGTTTGAAATGTCTTCACTTTTACCCTTCCAATTGATTGACAGTTTGACTAAGTATAGAATTATAACAAGGAATGATTTTTTAAAGGCATTGGTACATTTTTTTTTTCCTTCTAGGCTAATCTAGAAAATTCAGATGCCATTCTGATTCTGAATTTTTTGTGTAAACTCTTGTTTGGTTTTCCTCTTAATATTCCAGTGGAATATTAGGCAGCTATAATCCTTTGGGTTTACAAAGAAATGTTAATGCCAAAAAATGCTTATGTTATAATAAGAAGAATAAAGGGATTAATAGAAAATACAGAACACTCTAAACTATGTCAGAAAATGTACATAGATGGCACTGGCTTCACAGCCTTTGGTCAGCCACATGGCTGCCTGCAGTTTGAATTCCAGCCCCAGTAAGTTGTAAAACAGTCTGAGCATGTGCCTCAATTTCTAACAGGAATGGAGGGATGGAGGAGAAGAATTTGCTGCGATAGCATGTCCCCCTTGGCAGTGCTTTCTTCTTCTCTCTGTCTTTTTGTGTTTCTCTGGTTAGCACATGCACTTCTGGTCAGAAAGAGAGAAAGAAAAAGAAAGAAAGAAGAAAAAAAGAAAGAAAGAAAGAAAGAAAGAAAGAAAGAAAGAAAGAAAGAAAGAAAGAAAGAGAAAGAAAGAGAGAAAGAGAGAAAGGAAGAAAGAGAAAGAAAGAAAGAAAGAAAGAAAGAAAGAAAGAAAGAAAGAAAGAAAGAAAGGGAGAGAGAGAGAGGAAAGAAAGAAAGAAAGAAAGAAAGAAAGAAAGAAAGAAAGAAAGAAAGAAAAAAGAAAGAAAGAAAGAAAGAAAGAAAGAAAGAAAGAAAGAAAAAGAGAAAGAAAGAAAGAGAGAAAGAGAGAGAGAAAGAGAAAGAGAGAAAGGGAAAAAAAGAGAGAGAAAGAAAATATGCATAGCTGAATAAGTCACCAAAGGGTTAAGAAAGCATGTCTAATTGATAGGATCATGAGTGACTTTTATAATTCTATGTATAGTTTTTTATCTATTTAGGAAGTGTTCTATACTAAGGACATTTTTAAAGAAGAAATATTATATCTAAAAACTAAGAACTAGGGACAAGTAGATGGCATAGTGGGTGTGTTGCTGGACTCCCATATGACTGACCATGGTTTGAGTCCCAGACCCAATGGTTGGAAAATCATGCCAGGCACATGTGTGTGTATACCCAAGATTACAGGAGGAGAATGGAAAAGAAGGGATTGCACTGTTGCCATCCTCCTGGCGAATGATTCTTCTCTCTCTCTCTCTCTCTCTCTCTCTCTCTCTCTCTCTCTCTCTCTCCCCGGTGAGTGTACACACCCTAAGGAAAAAATCTTTACAAAAAAGAAAAAACTAAGAACTAGTGGTAGTCTATTTTCCTTTACTTTCAAGTTTCAAAGAGGGACTAATGCTCTTAGTTTGATGAGTACTAAGGAGTTTTCTTTTAATATGTGGAAATTTAAAAAAAAGAAAAAGAGAAAAAGAAAGAAGAAAGAAAGAAAGAAAGAAAGAAAGAAAGAAAGAAAGAAAGAAAGAAAGAAAGAAAGAAAGAAAAAGAGAAAGAAAGAATGAATGAAAGAGAAAAAGAAAAAGATATGTAGAAATTTCATTGCTAAAACTGTAATAGTCCTAGGCAAATGTGGCTATTTGTTACCTCTGACTCTATAACTAGAACTTGATCTTTCTTTCTTTCTTTCTCTTTCTCTCTCTCTCTCTCTTTCTCTTTCTTTCTTTCTTTTTTTCTTTCTCTCTTTCTCTCTTTCTTTCTTTCTTTCTTTTTCTTTCTTTCTTGTTTTTTTTTTTTTTTTTTTTTTTTTTTTAATCTTTCCAGAGAACATATCTACTTTCCAGAGAGGAAGAGAATGAGAAAGCATCCCCCCATGGTTGTGTGTGTGTCATATAATCCCTTCTCCTTTATTTCTCCTTTCAGGATTTTGGCATGCATGCACATGTAACCAGACTGTTTTTCAAGCTGCTGGGTCCAGGACTTGAACTGCCTAGTTGGCCAGGTGGGGTCTAGTCACTTCAACCCCATATCGTACCAAGGAACATAGGAACATAAAATTAGGTTGACAACCAAATTAAATCATTCTATATACATGTGTAAAAACAATGGCAGTCTGTTAACTCTATCTCCACAGAAAATTACCTTAATTGAATTGTACTTCTAAATCAAATCATAACTGCAATAGTTATGGCAATGCCCATTTGATCATACAGAAGTATTATCTTTTAACGTTAGCATGACACAGGGGACTGTTTGACTAGTTTTTACAGTGCTAGGAAGAGGTAAGGCATTTGCCCTCCCACTCATCTTCTTAAGTCTTTCCCCTGATTTGCTTCAGCCAGACATTTTCAACGTCCTTTCCTCTGGTCCATGCATCTATACTCCTTCAGTGACACAAAACAATAGGTTCAGATCTCCTCTTTATGCTGGGACTCTCAAATTTACTCTTCCTTTTGATTTCCAGGATTTAATTTCCATCTCTACATTTCCTGTCATTTATCCTATCCCAAACTACATTTTCCTCTCCCAAGTAGCCAAGGTCCTACAATTCCCCACACAAATTAATCACCCTACCAACATCCAGGCTACCTGGATTAAAAATCTTGGCATTATTTCTATTCATTCTACCCCCTCGGCTTTTCTAAAGCAATTCATCACTACATCTTGCCCATTTTAATTTCAAAATGTCACTCTTCTTGTCCTTTGTTTTAATAATTCTAGACCTTGTTGGTCATTAAATGGTACTTTTAAAATGGTCCCTGGCACTAGTGGGAAGGTAAGCAGTTTGTCCTTTTCAGTAGGCAGATGCTCGCAGGTTTCTGTCTCTCCAAATTAAGCAAGGTCATCCTATTCTTCTGATCTCTTACATTATTTACACTTGTCCTCTATGCTTAGTTCTAATTTTCATATATACACCACTTAGTACTAAGTGTCTTTCATCTAGATAGTCTATAACTGACCTTTGCTTTGTCCTTTTGTCCTGCCAATGTCTCCTATACTATATTACTAAACAAAGAAAATGTAGTTTCTGTAGACACAATCTATGCCCCTACTAGTCATATTTTTACTAGGCATGCCAGATTTTGCTTGCCTACGTGTATTAAAAACTCGAAAGGGTCACTCAGACACATCTATCTAGGTCTTTCCATACTGTTTACTCACTTATGAAAATATGAAAGAGCTTTTTCTCATCTTTCCACTGAACCCTGAAGTAGGGGAAATATTGAAGCATAAACACCTTCTACCAGAGAAGTACAGTCCCTTCTTAAAAGAGTTCCAGAGGTATTTGGGAATCCTTCTATTTTTTCCCCAAATTTCCTTTCCTCTCACTCTCTCACTCCTCTCTTCTCTCTTCTCTCTTCTCTCTTCTCTCTCTCTCCCGCTCTCTCTCTCTCTCCTCTTTATTTCTCTCTCCCTCTCTGGTAAAATTTAAAAAAAAATTTAAAAATTAAAAAAAGAATCAGTGGATCACTCTCTCCAGTGTAATAACCTAGGCCATGAAATTTTATAGCACATCAGGTGGCAACAAAGTCACAGCACTTCATAGGCTCTTACTGATGAACTTGAAGTTGAAATATTATAAATACTATTGCCCTCCAAAATAACTTTGTCCCCTTTCTCCAGACACCTTTGTGACAAACTCGTGATTTGTATTTAATGTCCTTAAGCTGATTGGGTTCATGGTTGATGGTATCATCCAAATCCCCTATCCAATCTCAGGGTCATGTAAGGAACAAGAAAACTCTGATTTAAATTGTCTTTCAAATTAGCCCCATATGCTGACAAGTAAAAAGGTTACTTTTAAAACAAAAATAGACAGTGACCAGCAATGGCATAATGGTTATATCACTGGACTTCCATCTAATAGAACATGGTTCAAGTCCCAGACCCAGTGGTTTGAAACCCAGCTGGGTGCATGTGCATGTGTGCCCAAAATCCTGAAAGAAGAATGAAAGAGAAGGGATTATGGCATGGCCATCCCCCCCGGGGGGTGATTTCTCATTTTTTGTCTCTCTGTCACTCTCTGTCTTTCTGGTGAGGACACACATCTTATAGCAAAAATCTTTAAAAAGAAAAAAAAAACTTATTTGTGAAAATATAGGAGTTCGTTTTGTTTTATCACAGTATACTTTTCACCAAAGAAATGTTCAAACTTTCAAGATTCTTAGAGTTTGTGTAAGACTTGAAGAGATTAGTATACTTGTTTCCCAGTTTTGGACTCTTAGAAATGTCCTTGAAACTTGCTTCTTAAATAAGAAAGAAATTTAGGTACCTTTTTCCAGAAATTGTATTTTGCCTCCTTCAATCCAACCTTGCCATACCAAGAAATAATGTTTGTTTAGAAAATACAGAAGTATAAGAATCTTTAGAAAGTTGTTCATAGTGTCTTAAAGCACAATAATATTGCTTATTAATCCAAACTATCACCTTTTTATCTCTGTAAATTCTGGATGTGACTCAACAAGTTATTATATATATTATGATTACCAAACAAATAAAATGTAATTTTAAGACCCTTTTAAATTAGTTGCCACACATTTTTCTCTTTCAATTCTTTGAGCTGATAGTTCCATAAAAACAACTAGTAACAGAGACCAGCAAGTGGCATGGTGGTTAAGGTGCTGGACACTCCCACATGGCTGAGAGTGATTCAAATTCTGGACCTGGTGGCTTGCTCTCTCACTTTCCCTCTCTCTCTGTCTCTCTCTGGTTAAATTAAAATAAATGAATTAATAAATAAAATTAAGGATAAATAATTTAAAAAGACAGCTAGTAACTTTTTAAAAATTAAATTCTACCTCAATGTCAGTAAGTCTTATTAATGTAACTAAAATATCATTTTAAATGCCAAAATACAATTTTAAGTCTCAAAATGAGAAATTTCACCAAAATGCAGAATTCACAAAGGAAATGGTAGAGAATCAACTCCACAAATTCTTCTCCCTGTCAAGACTATAAAAGGAGATTACAGTGTACAGGAAAGAAGTAATGAGATTTCCAAAGAATTGTTGTTCTCTTCTATGTGAATGAGTCACTTAAGGGGATTTGTTTAGGGGTAGGTCTAGGAATGGGTTTTGGCTACCTGCTCTACCTCAAGTATAGAACCATATGGAGAGCTTGAAGCATGATCTTGGAATGTAGGTCCATCTTGGATTGGGGATGTATTAATGCCTGAGATGGTTTAAAGTTATACATGGCAGGACAGAGAGAATAGAAGACTACATTTGGGAAGTAATTCATCTCTTGTATAGAGCAGAGAAAGGGGTATGTTGATTTTTCCCTATAGATCATACAGAAAAGGGAAAGCCTAGAGCTATTTAAGTCTAACTCAAAAGGTTGCTTAGAAAGAAGGAGGTTCATCAGAAGAAACTGGACTTGGAAATGACCATTTGAGAAACAACATCTGAGTGAGGAAGAATGACTCACTGACATTCCTGTTACTAGATGAATAAAAATTTGGAGACAAAGAGAAAAGAAGGTAAATGAACTCTTTCCAAGATGGTTTGTGGTTAGTTCACATAGGAGGAAGGGGTAGGGGAAACAAACATTTTACTGAAAATAAAAATTATTCCCTTGAGAGTTGTCTGTTCAGGTTGATTGCCAAGTATTTACTTAGATAGGTAGTTTTTTTGCAATTGATCTGCTTGAGTTTCCTGCATAATTTGGCTATTAAATCCTTATCTGAGGCATAGTTTGCAAATATTTTCCCCCATTCTGTAAGTTTTCTCTTCACTCAATTCAATTTGCTGTGCAGAAGCTTTAAAAACCTTGATGTAGGGACCAGCAGGTGGTGTAATGGTTATGTCACTGAACTCCAATGTAGTTGATCACAATTAGAGTCCTGGACCCAACAGCTTGAAACTTACACCAGGTGCATGTGTATGCCTGCCCAAAATTATGAAAGGAGAATGGAGCAGAAAGGTTGTGGCCTGACTGTCATCCCAGGGTATGATTTCTTACGTTCTGTCTCTCTCTGTTAGAGAGCACACACAACCTATAGCAAAAAATCTCAAAAAAATAAATAAAATAAAAGCTTGATGTAATCCCATTTGTCTATTTTTGAGATTGTTGCCTGCACTGTAGGGGTCTATATAAGACAGGCATGGACTGTGGAGGGTAGGTGGGAGATGCTCACCAAAACATTCAACTGGCACAAAAATAGTAGTCTCTTTGTTGAAAACAATGTGCATGGTAATATCCCTGATTTGATTATTACGTATTATGTGAATGCTTTTAATATAACCATATTTTATGCCATAAAAATTTATGACAATTAGATGTAAATAAGAGAATATCAAAAAGTTTGACATTAATTTTCTAAACAGGCCAATTTCTCAACTGACTATAACTTAAAGTCATTTTAAGGCAGTCCGTGACCTAACATTGATTGGAGAAGTTTTGGTTGTGGGAAATAGAATCCTATACCTCTGCATACACTTCAAAGGAATTATGAGAGAAAAAGAAAAGTTGTATTTTGGTTTCATTTTGTCTGCATTTTGGTCATGAATTTACATATTGATTTATATCTGCCTTGTTGAATTCAAAGGAGTAAATAAATATCTATTAAATCCTACTGTAAGAAGCATTAGTATAGTCAAAGAGTATGTGGTTTGAGATCAGAAAAATCTGACTTTGAATGCCAGCTCTTAACCTAGCACAATGATATCCTAAGTAATTTAACCTCTTTGCACCTCAGTTTATTCAACTGTTGACTTAGGAAAATAACTTGAGATTCATTCTTTTGAGTATTAAATGTGGTAACAGAAAGAACAATAACTCTGGTAGCAGGAAATTTTAAAAAGTACAATAAATTATTACTCTCTAGGGGTCAGAGTCTTATGTATGTACTGTTTAGGAAGCTTTAAAAAGGAATGTTGGCATTTGTATTAGATTATTTATAATTTTGAACAAGTTATTTCTTGTATTTGTAAGAATTGCTTTTTAAGTACATTAATTAGGCAATCTGTGGACTCCTGTTCACAGTTACAGAAAAACACACATACATAGAATAACAGTAATCATAAGTCATATGAATACTGGTTAACCACAATGACACACACCTCTGAAGTGGACATTCAAAGTGAAATGTTAGAAAATAGCTTTTTAAACACACATTTCATAATAATGACTACATCTGAGCAGTGACTAAAATAGACTGACCTTATGCTTTCTTAGTGTCTAAAAAATGTAGATTCAGCACATCCAAAACCTCAAATGGCTTCTTCCAGGCTGTTGAAAATCTCCTCATCAGTGAAAAGCCACTCGTATCTTGGTAATGGATAAACCTACAAATTCTACTACTACAAATTCTACGTTTAGGACCCTGGGCTATAACTGTGTGGACATGACAATGATTGACTCTCCAATCCTCAAAAAACTAATTATAAAATTGGATAAATGTAACTAATGATATCATTGGATAAATGAGCACAGTAACAAAGAAACACTTAAGAGCTAAATTCCTGGGTAGGGTGGAGTGATAGGGAGGTCAGTAGCAAAGTACCATATTAGATCAAAAAATGCCAGGCAGCCATTATCCAAATCTACCACTTCTGCCCTCCCCATTAGGGTGTGTAATTATATAATCTTTGCTCCTACCCTTGCTTAGAAATGTCCCGAAGACTACAGCAATGCTCCATTGTGAATGTCATCATTTAGCATCACTCACAACACTCCCAGCCTGCTTTGATCCAGCCCTCATCAGGAGGATCCTGTACTTTTCTCTGACCTGACTGAACCCTTCACAGATCTCAGGCCCTTTTACATCCCTTCCCTTGCCATCTCCACACACTTTTCATCGTACTGGGACAAGGAACACTAACCACAATTTCTGTGTAGCCTCATTAATCCTTTCTACAGGTCTGCAGTAATTTCCTTCCATTTGCATTCATTCAGACTCTCTGATTTCCAGTCTTTTCCTTAAACTGTTTATTGTCAGTCTGTGATGGAAACTTGGGAATTTATTTTTCCAGTCCCTCAGAACTCTCTCTCTAAATGCTGCTAGGTTTTTTATAGTTCCTTTTTCTGGAACTTTAACCCTGTCTTCATTTTTTGACTTTTCTTCACATGGAATTTCATTAGCCAGTCATCAGGGTATGTTTCTATTGTTTTGTTTTTTGTTGTTTTTCTTTTTCCACATCACCCTGAATTTTATCACTTGCTTATCCTCTGAGAAACTTAATTCTTTACTTTCATCACCTTACTGCAAATAACCTTTATTGGGAAAAACTATTCAGAGAACCCAATTTAAAATGCCCTTATTCCTCCCAGCAATTGCCTTCTGTATCTCTCTATATATTTAGAGCAAGTCAACAGAAAATTAACCTTCTCCCAAGGTGACAGCATGCCCTATGTAGTCATTTACAAATGTAAAAATCCCTCCTTTAATGTACCTGCTAACTACAGACATCATTCTTCCAAAGAACAAAATTTAAAAGACTGTCTATGTAGGATGCCATTTTTAGAAGGTTCATCAAAATCCGTATGTCTCCTTCCCTTGCATATTTTATTATGACCATTTTTCCAGTAATTTATTCATGCTTCACAGGTGGCCCTAATTTGCATCAAAGTAGCATCTCTTTTTTGGATTTAGTAAAGTTTTGACACTTTCTGTCTTCGTCCTCCTCTAACTTCTTAGAAGAGCCCCACATAGTTGAACAATTGTCTTGGTTTCTTTAATATCATGGTCACCTAGTTGGCCTCGTAACTCCCAGCCGCTTTTTCTTAATTTCTTGTTTGTTCCTCCCTTATCTAATTTGAATGATGTAGTCCCTGGGCTTATGGATAAATCTGCTTTTCTTTTCTTCTGTCTTTTTAAATGTTTTTTCCATGAGAGACAGAGAGATCATCATTCCCAACAGAATCCTCACATTACAATTCACCCTCAGTCTCAGCTGGTCTGGATCATGGTCACGTGAGTAAGTCCAATGTACTATGCGAAATCCTGAAAGATGAACCCTGGTCCTTTCCCGTTTGGGTCCAGTTGTGCTACCACTGTGTCACTGCCTAGCCCCCTAAGCCTTATTTTCTATGCATATATTCTCCCTTAATAATTTCACATTCTCTTTAAATATTATATATATACTGATGTCTTTCAAATTAATATCTGCACTTGATATTTAATTATATTTTCTCCATTTGTACATTTAAGAAGTATTTCAAGCTTAATACATGAAAATGGACCTCTTTATGTCTCTTCTCTTCCCTCCCCAACAGGCTTCATGCTGTCTGTTCAATCTTTCAGTAAATGTACCATTCAATATCCAGTTGGTCTAGCCAAAATGAAAGGAGTCTTCTCTGATTTTTCTGTTTTTTTTTTTTTCTCTACATTCAGTCTATCAGAACTTCTCGTAAGTTGTACTTTGAAACGTATTTCAAAAATACATGGTTTTCTCTCCTTTCACTGCTACCCCAGCTGAAACCCTTGCAATTCTCACTTGTGACAGCATCTTGATTCACCCTTTTATGTCTATTCTTATCTTCCAACATTTGTTCTCCACTTAGTAATTGAGTGGCTTTTTTGAAAATTGAAATCAGTCCATATCACCCCACTGCTTGTAATACCTCATGGCTTTTAGTCGTTCTTATGCTCAAAATAAATTCCAGTTCTTTTCAAGGACCATAAGGCCAACCTGGATTTGACTGTCTTTTTTCATTGTCTATCACTGTCTCCCACCTTTATTTCAAACTATTGGCCTTCTTTCCCTTTCTAAAGCATAACAAGCTTTTTATACTTCACGACCTTTGGATTGGTGATTTACTTTACCTAGAAAATTCTTTCTCATAGTTCTCCTTATGAATAGTTATCTTCATATTTCAAGTCTTAATTTAAATATCACCCCTCAGAGAAGATTCTATGATTGTCCTTTTATCACTTATGACCATCTTTAATGTGTTATTTATTTTTTTGTTTATCCTACCAACTAGAAGAATAAATAAATATTTAACGAGAGAAACTAGTAAAAGAATCTGTATCTCTCTCTCACTCTTTAATTCTGAAACATACTAAATATCAGAAAAGAAAAATGTGGATGGACCTTATCCAATCAGTTGAGAGCCTTAAGAGCAAAGACTGAGGATTTTTGGAGAAGAAAAAATTATATCTTATGATTCAATAAAGAAATATTTACTGAGTCTCCAGGCAATCAGCCTATTTCACACAATTCAGACTAAAGACTGCAACATCAGCTTTTACCTGGGATTTCAGCTTGGCAGCCTGCTCTGTAATTGTCAGACTTGCCAGCTCCCACTTTATGAACCAGATTCTTAAAATAAATCTCTTCATATACGGAAACACAGAGACATTTGTCTCTCTCTCTGGAAAACTCTGATAGGAGGTAGAGGGAAAATAATACAAGCTGGAAGTATGGACACATGAAAAGCAATGAAGAGCACTGAAATAATAAATTAGCTAGTAAATGTGAGAACTTTCCTTTTTATTATAAAAATCTATTTAAAAGATAATTGATGCTTTAATGCAAAATTAATGGACATTTTCACTGATCTTTATGTAAGTATAGTGTATCAGCCAGGGACCTGGTAAAAAACGAGTGTTAATTGAAAAGAATTTAATAAAGAACTTTTTAAGAGATGTAAGTAAGGAAAATGAGGGATGTTGAGATATCTAAGGATATACTCATCAAAGGGAAGCCAATAGCAGAAAGAGCAAAAGATAGAAATACTTTGCATAAGGATTTTTTTCCAGAGGGTAGAAGTCAAAACACCTATCCAGATTTTTTTTTTTCCTCAATGCTTTAAATATTTCTCACCACTCTCTTGCTTGTATGGATTTGGCCCAATATAAACTGAGGAAATTTGTCATCTGCTATGAACTATTGGTCAACGATTAAAAAGAAAAAATGCGTATAATCAATATGGTAAGAAAGAAGAGAAAATGTAATCATAAAGATGTTTCATTATAATAACAAAAGACTGGGGCCAGCAGTTGGTGTAATGGCTATGTCGCTGGACTCCCATGTAACTGACTGTGGCTTGAGTTCCTGACACGGTGGCTTAAACTCATGCCGGGAGCATGTGCATGTGTGCCCAAGATCCCAGGAGGAGAATGGAGAAGGGATTGCAGTGTGGCCATACTCCCTGGGGGGTGATTTCTCACTTTCTGTCTCTCTGTTTCTCTGTCTTTCTGGTGAGTGCACGTGCCCTATAGCAAAAACCTCTCCAAAAAAGAAAGAAAAAGTATAATAACAAAAGGCAGAAAACAATCAAAAATAATAACAAAGAATGTACGCAACAAAGAGAGAACAATTATATATTAATCTATCAATATACTAATTTTAAATGTCAGTGGTCTAAATATACTGATTGAAAATGTTGAAATTGAAAAACCTAGAGCCAGTCCTTAGACCCTTCGTAAAAATTAATCTAAAATGTTTTATAGACCTAAAATTAAAATTATTAAATTACTAAACAATAATATAGGAGATAATCCTATGATTTTGGGAATGTCAATGACTTCTTATATACAACACCAAAGGCATGATCCATAAGAAAAATAATTTCAGAGTTCCATCTCCAGGCCCCTGGCCAGTGAGGGACATTGAGATAGAGGCACCACTGCCCTCTGCCACACTTCCAGCCCTCCCAAGCTCAGGACCCAAACTCCTAGAAAGGTAGGCAGACTTATTTTTTTTTCCTTTGCTCTTCTTTTTTCTTTTGTTAATTCCCTCCTCCTTGCCCCAAAGACTGGCCTTTCCTCTGCAGCAGAGCTCCAGTTACATCTCCAGGCCCCTTTTTCTTTATTCTCCTCCATACTCTTTTCTCCCCTCTTATAGTATTCTCTCCCCTTCATCCTCCACCCTGTAGAGGGACTAGACAGGTCTAGAATCACAGTTCTGAAATTCCCTAGTATTGTAAGATTCCCTAGGATCCTCCCTTGCACTGAACCACCAATGAAAAAGGAGATACCGTTCTTCAGACACCTGAATAGAATATACCTCTTGAGACCTCACTGCTAAAACCAACAGAAGAGAGTCTTTGGCATACATCAATTCACAGAAAAAGGGAAACACACTTGCTCCTGGTCAAAGAAACATTCTCCTAAGAGGTATTCAAAAGTGAATACATCTTCCAATGGCTAGAAGTAGAAGTAGAGCCCCAGGTCTGAATAAACCAGGAAATATGTCTCCATCAAAAGAACACAGTAACTCCCCTCCATCTTTTGGAAAAACAGAGGAAGTTACCAAAATGTTGGAGAAAGAATTTAGAACATTTATGGTGACCAAATTCTATGAGTTGGAACAGAAAAGAGACAGTGAAATACAGGAGATTAGGAAATCCTTCCACGATATGAAAGAAAAAATGGACACTCTGAGAAAGAATCAGATGGAACTATTAGAGATGAAGTCTATAATACAGGAAATCAAAGACTCCATTGAAAGTATTAAAAGTCAATTAGACCATGATGAAGAGCGAATCTCTGATATAGAAGATAAAACTTCTGACTTAGAAAAAACACCAAAAAGATAGAGAAAATAACAACAACAACAACAACAACAACAAAAGCCCACAAGGATAATATACAAGAAATATTAGATTCCATTAGACACCCAAACATCCAAATAACTGGTATCCCAGAAGGTGAAGAAACTAATAAGGGCATGGAAAATCTATTCCATGAAATCCTGGAAGAAAATATCCCAAGTCTAGAGAGGCACTCAAGCATCCAGACCCAAGAAATAAAAAGGACCCCCAATAGAATCAAACCAAGAAGCTCTGCCCCCACGCACATCTTAGCAAAACTGTCCAAGGCCACAAATAAAGACCACAGATAGATACTAAAACTGGCAAGAGAGAAACTACAAGTGACTTACAAAGGTCATCCCATTAAGCTAACACTGGACCTCTCAATGGAAACAGTGCAAGCAATGAAAGAATGGGAAAACATATTGAAAATTTTAAGAGAGAAATAATTTCAACCAAGATTACTATATCCTGCAAGATTATCCTTTATATGGGATAAAAAGATTAAAATCTTTTCAGACAAACAAAACCTAAAAGAATTTGCCAACACCAGACCAGCTCTTCAAGAAATTCTGAAGAGAGTACTGTTCCAGAAAACCTAAAGAATGAACAGCTAGAAATAAAGGAATAAAAGGCAACTAAGACAATGACCAATTTAAACATCAGGACAAGTCAAGAAATATTGATAACATTGAATGTGAATGGATAAAATTCTCCTATCAAGAGACACAGACTGGCTGAATGTATGGGGGAAAAAAAAAAAAAAAAAAACAAAACAAAAAAAAAAACAGAAACCTCTATCTGTTGCCTACAGGAAACCCAACTCATGGATAAAGACAGACGTAGACTGAAATTGAAGGTTTGGAAAAAGGTTTCCACATAAACAGGAACCAAAAAGAACTGGAGTCGTGATTTTAATTTCTAAAAAAATAGGCTTTAAAACAAAACTGAAGATACAAAGAAGGACACTATATTTTAGTAAAAGGGCCAATCCATCAAGAAGATATAACACACATATATATATGCACTTAACACAGGAGCACCCTAATGTATGAAGGAAAGACTGTTAGATATAAAAGGAGAGGTAGACTACAACACACTGATTGTTGGAGACCTTGACAATCCACTAACCCCTCTAGACAGATCATCTAGACAAAAAAATAGGTAAAGAGATAAAGGATCTAAATGATACCATAAATCAGATGGACTTGACAGACATTTATAGAACTTTCCATCCACCAACCACAAGATATACTTTTTTCTCATCCCCACATGGAACTTTTTTGAAGATTGACCACATGATAGGGCACAAGGCAAGCCTCTACAGATTCAAAGGCATAGAAACTGTAACCAGCATCTTCTTCGACCATGATGGACTTAGACTTGACATTAATTTCAAGAGAAACCCTCAAAAATACAAAAACATGGAAACTAAATAACTTACTCCTGAATGACTTCACAACTACTGAAGAAATAAAGACTGAGATCAAAAGATTCATGGAAGCCAATGATAATGAGGACATGAGTTTCCATAATCTTTGGGACACTGACGAAGCAGTCATAAGAGGGAACTTCATAGCAATTAGTGCATATAAGAAGACAGAAAGAAGGCAAATGGATCACCTAACATTGTGCCTCAGAGAATTGGAAAAGCAACAGTAAAAACATCCAAAAATCCCCGGAGAAAGGAAATAATAAATATACAAGCAGAAATAAATGAAATAGAAAATAAACAAACTATACAGAAAATAAATAAAAGTAAAAGCTGGTTCTTTGAAAAGATAAACAAAATCAATACACCTCTAGCGAGACTTAAGAAGAAGAGAGAAAGGAACCAGGTAAATCAAATCTGCAGTGAAGCAGGCAATATAATAACAGACATAGTAGAAATACAAAATATCATTAGAGGATACTATGAACAACTATATGCCAAGAAACAAGAAAAGCTGGTTGAGACGGACAAATTCCTGGATACATATAATCTACAAAGATTGAGCCAGGAAGATGTAGAAAGTCTGAATAGGCCCATAATAAGCCAGGAGATTGACTCAGTAATAAATAACCTCCCAACAAAGAAAAGCCCTGGTCCTGATGGCTTCACCTCTGAATTCTACAAAGCTTTCAAAGAAGAGTTAACCTCCATACTGATCGAGTTACTTCTAAAGATCCAAAAGGGTGGATCTCTCCCTAGCTCATTCTATGAAGCCTCCATCACCCTTATCCTTAAAACAGATAAGGATAGGACAAGGAAGGAAAACTGTAGACCAATATCTCTGATGAATATAGATGCAAAGATTCTCAACAAAATACTAGCAAATTGTATCCAACCACTTATAAAAAAGATAATACATCATGATCATGTAGGCTTTATTCCAGGAATGCAAGGTTGATTCAACATACACAAAACCATAAATGTAATAAACCATATTAACAGAAAGGAAGAAAAAACCCATATGATCATATCAATTGATGCAGAAAAAGCATTTGATAAGATACAGCATCCCTTCATGATTAAGACTCTCAGCAATATTGGCATAGAAGGGTCATTTCTCAACACAATAAAAGGTATATATGAAAAACCCACAACAAATACCATCCTGAATGGAGAAAAGCTGAAAGTTTTCCCAATAAAAACGGGTACAAGACAAGGATGCCCACTTTCTCCACTCCTTTTCAAAATAATACTGGAAGTCTTCTCCAACACAATCAGAAAAGAGAATAAAATAAAAGGCATTTGAATATGAAAAGAAGAAGTGAAACTCTATTTGCAGATGACATGACTGTATACATAGAAAACCCAATGGTATCCGTAAAAAAAATTCCTGGAAGTAATACATAAATACAGTAAAGTTGCAGGATACAAAATCAACATACAGAAATCTATAACATTTCTATATACAAACAACAGACAAACTGAGAACTGAAAAAAGTAATTCCATTTATCATAGCCTCAAAAAGTATAAGCTACTTAGGACTAAATCTAACCAAAGAAGTTAAAGACCTCCCCAAGGAAAACTATAAGAAGCTAAAAAAAGAAATTGAAAACGACACAAAAAAGTGGAAGGACATCCCATGTTCTTGGATTGGAAGAATTAGTATAATCAAAATGGCATTTCTACTCAAATTAATCTACATATTTAATGCAATCCCAATCAAAGTACCTGACACATTCTTCACATATTCTAGAAAAGACAATCATAAAATTTCTTTGGAATCATAAAAGACCTCATATTGCCAAAGTAATCCTGTATAAAAAGAGTGGAGTGGGTAGCATATCATTCCCAGACCCAAAAATATGCTACAAAGTGGTAGTAATCAAAACAGCATGGTACTGGCACAAAACAAGACAGGTGGACCAATGAAACAGAATAGAGTCCCCAGAAATAAATTCCCAAACATACAGTCAACTGATTTTGACAAGGAGTACCAGTCAATCCAGTGGGAAATGAAAACGTCTTCTGCAAATGGTTCTGGAAAAACTGGATATCTATCTGCAGAAAGATGAATCTGAACCCCTACCTCTCACCATTGACAAATATCAACTCAAGGTGGATCAAAGATCTAAACCTAAGACCTCAAACTATAAAACTGCTCCTAGAAAATACTGAGGAAACTATGGGAGACATTGGGGTAGGCAAAGACTTCCTAAATAAGACCCCCAAAGCACAGTCAATAATCCCCAAGATAGACAAGTAGGATTACACCAGACTAAGAAGTTTTTGCATGGCTAAAGATAGTAATTAGTGTGAATTGACAGCCCTCAGAATGGGAAAATATTTTTGTAAACTATGCACTAGGTGAGGGACTGATAACCAGAATACACAAGGAACTCAAGCAGCTGTTTGGAAAAAAGATGATTAACCCTTTTAAAAGATGGGAGAATGAGTTGGAAAAAACCACTGTCTAAGGATGACATACAAATAGCCAAAAGGTATGTGAAAAATGCTCAACATCTCTCATAATAAGTGAAATGCAGATCAAAACAACAGTGAGACATCACCTAACCCCAGTCAGAATGATGGAGATTAAAAAAAAAAAAAAAAAAAATGGTAAGTGTTGGCAGGGGTGTGGTGCAAGGGGAACTCCCTTACACTGCTGGTGGGAATGTAAATTGATCCAGCCACTGTGGAGAACAATTTGGAGATTCCTCAAAAATCTACAAATAGAACTTCCATATGATCCAGCAATCCCACTCCTGGGTATCTACCCAAAGGACAGAAGAATTCTTAATCAGAAAAACGCTTGCACATCGATATTTATTGCAGCATTATTCACAATTGCTAAAACATGGAGTCAACCCAAGAGCCCACAAACAGATGAATGGATTGAAAAGCTGTGGTACATATACCCTATGCAATACTATTCAGCCATAAAAAATAACAAGACCCTGACTTTTGACAGAAAGTGGAGGAACATGAAAGATTTATTGCTGAGTGAAATAAGCCAGGCTATGAATTAGAAACACTGTATATACACAATGTCCATTTAATAAATACAGAGTGTCCCCACTCTATGACCAAACTGAATGACTAAAGGATATAGAAACACAGTAAATGGTTGTGAATACCAGATATAGGGTGGGAAGAGGGTGGCTGAAGGAATAGAGCCTGAAGAAGGACATTGAGGAGAAAAATAGAGAGGCATAGCATTAATAGGACAAAGAAATGGGGTATTATTTGTTGAAGATAACTTTATAGTATTATCAACTGGACTGGGAAGAAATGCACACATGTTGAAATATTCACTTTACAAGCTAAATAATGTGATTGAATGTATAAACGAACTTGAAATAAAATAAAATAAAATAAGAAAAATAATTTCAAAACTAGACTTTATTACAATGAAAAACCAAGATGCCGTTCATTAGGGGAAAAGATAAAAGATGATACATACTGACCCTGAAATATTCAACACTAAAGATAAATGAGTTATCAAACCATAGAAGAACCTTAGATGCATATTGCTATGTAAAAGAAGCCAATGCGAAGACTACATACCTTATGATTCCAACTATATGACATTCTGGAAAAGGCATAGACTGTGGACACAGTAAAAGGACCGGTAGTTTGCAGAGATCAAAGGGAGAAAGGAATGAGTAGGCAAAGCACAGAGGACATTGAGTGTGGTGGAACTATTCTACTGGACACTGTGATGGTGGATATATGTGTTTACACATTTGTTAAAACCCGGAGTATAGATCACCAAGGGTTTCCCTAATGTAAACTGTGGGCTTTAGGTGGTCATGATGTATCAGTGAGGGTTTGCTCTTTGTGAAAATGTACCACTCCAGTGTGGAATGTTTTCAGGCAGGTCTTCTGTTCAATTTTGCTATCTAAAGTTAGTCTAAAAAATAAAGTTTATTTTAAATTTTTAATCATTTTAAAAATTAGTTATGTATTATTTGCCTTGTCAGGAGAAAAGGGACTCATCTCTCTTTGAAGCCTGGACAGTGATATTAGCTAGCCTTGTGGCATTTGGGATGCAGCTCACTGGAAAAAGATGGCTTAGAAATAGCAAGAGCTAGCAGCAGTTAACTAGTTATGTAAGTGACAAATTGAGTCAAACTTCATGATTTACAGGGGTCAATAATATTACTCACAAATCCTCAATTAAAGTAAGCATGCAGGGGCCAGTAGGTGGCATGGTGATTAAGACACTGAACTCCCACACAGCCAACTATGGTTTGAGTCGTGGACCCAGTGGCTTGAAAGTCACAGCAAGTATGTGTGCACGCATGGCTAAAATTCGGACAGGAGAACAGAAGAGAAGGGATTGCGGCATGGCCATCCCCTGCCAGGAGGGTTGATTTCTCTCACTTCTCTCTCTCTCTCTCTCTCTCTCTCTCTCTCTCTCTCTCTCTCTCTATGAGCACATGTGCTCTATGGCAAAACTTAAAAAAGAAAAATCAGTCAATTAATTAATTGTCACAGTTAATCATTTTAACATACAACTCATCATGCTTTCCAGTTTGGAAGTAGTGTGATCCAATCTATTGTTAGTAATGATAATAATAACATCCCTGGTATGTCTTGAAAAATAACACATAGGGAATCTTAACAATTTAGTTCCTCATATTAAAAAGTCTTCTCAGAGGTTACAACATTACATATAGTTTTAGTGTGTAATTTACTTCTTGATTTTAAGTCTTTTAAACTGCATAATTAAACAAATTTTTTCTTTAGAAAAAATTGTTCACTTTATTTAAACACAATTTAGTTTTGAAACAACTCTGTAGTAACTATTACCTGTCACTTATCTGAATCTAATCATTGAGTCAAAGAACAAAAAGGACTATGAGGAGATATGAAGTCATGTCAATTTTTTCAGATTATAAATTTAAAATAGTAACTCAACAATCAATTTTTTTTGCAAGGGAATTGAAGTGCTGGACAATTCTTTGACCTACTCTAGACCCAGTCTGGAGTCTTGTGTGGTCTGAATTTGTGTGGCCATTCATCAATATGATGATTCATCAGTGGTTTTAGCTTCCAACACACCAGAAAATTTTAACTTGGGCATTGCTGGGAATTATTCATAAAATTGGCTTCTCTATTGTGTGGAGGAAAGGAAACTGAGAATAAAGCCATTATTTTATTAGACAACTATAAATTTTACATAGACTGATTGTTTTAATATTTTCATTGAAAAGACTAGTCGGTTATGTCTACTGCATCTCAGGCAGGGGTTAGTTTATGTAGGGAGTATATGAAAGAGGCAAGACTTTCAGAAATTCAGAAAATAGGCTGAAGGTGATAGCAAAGAACCTTGAACTGAGCTTATAAAACAAATTTCTCGGCTTGAACATCCCTGATGCTACTCCTCCCCCCCACATATGAAGGGTCTTCAAAAAATTCATAACAATTACATATTATTTAAAAAAATCCATGAATGTATTTCAAAAACTTTTTTACATCAAATTAAACCCATACTTTAATTTCATTTTTACTTGCATTTTTTGCAAAAAAAAATAAATATGTGTTTCCCCATCTCTTCCATGACAGGGAGAGAGAAACACTTCCAAAAGAGTTGCCGCGCCATGATTCACTCTCAGTCTCAGTCGGCCCAGATCATGGGTATGCATTTTCCTGATGCGTTTAGGGAGGCTCCTGATTACAAACCCAGGTCCTTCCTTAGGGGGATTCTGCTATGTTGCTGCCTGATCCTTTTCCATACAACTTTCAAAGTCCTTTCCTATTTTAATGACATGACTAAGCCAAGGGCTATATATTTTTAATATTTTCCTCCTTCTGGATAAATTGTTGCATTAGACATTTGACACTAACTGATCAAATTAATAAATCTATGAACAATTGCTTTTTTAAAATTTTTGCTACTTCTGCACCTCAGATTTATTGGTTTGTTTATTTTTCTAGAGGCTATATTTGCTTTCCAGAGATGGTCAGAGAGAAAGGGAGAGGAGAAATCACCCTCTTCCAATAGGGAATGGTCACACCACAATCGCTTCTCCTCCATTTTTCCTTCCTTTTGGAATTTTGAACATATATGCATAAGTGCCAAGAGTGTTTTTCAAGCTGTTGACCGGGACTTGAACCATGTGGCATGGCCATATGTGATCCTAATCCCTTAACTCCCACGTCATGGAGTCAGTCTCGTTTAATTGTTAATGTAATTGGAGAAAATGCATTCACTCAATTACCTTAAATTTATATTGCATAGATAAAAGATAAAAAATTTAAATCTGTTAGTGCTTCAGGTTGAAACACATAATTTAATGCCCTTTAAAAACAATCAATAAGTAATTCATTTAATAGTTCACTTCATTTGACAAAGGACATAATACAGTGCCTTAGTTTTTCTTTTGGCTTCGAAGCCCTCCTCTTAAAACAAAAGTAGTCATGTAGACACTCAGACAAATGTATAAATACACAAACCATTATTCATGGAAATGACCAAGGCAATTTCCAGTAATAAGACCTATTTTCTTTGTTGTATCTGGAAGGTGCTAGGAATGTCCACCAGTCTGACCTCTTAACAAGTCTCCTCCATAGTCGGTCTTGGAACAAACGCTCATCTGTGTTGTGGCTGTAATACTGATAGTTTGATTTACAAGGAACATTTAAAAAGTGGGCTGAGGCTACTTTCCAGACAGAATAGAGCATTGGATGGATCTCAGAGCACCCCACAGTTCTCTCTTGTGCCTTACCAAGGCCCACCTTCTTTCATAGGGCAACATCTTGAGGCTCTTGTGGATGGAGAGGAGTTCTTCAGACCTGGAAGGGCAAGCCTGCAGGGATCTGAGGCAGTGTGGTGCCGTGAATCAGGTGTGTCTTACTGGAAAGGCACATGAATGAAGGCGGCAAATGAAGAAAAGCTCAGAAAACCACATTCTGCCCCTGCAGCATACAATTGTTTTAAGAAATAATTGTTGAATCCACTTACCCAAACCACTTTTAAGAACAGTGTAGAGAAATGTGTCTGTTACTACCCAGTCGCATGGGCCGGATGGTGGCATAGAGTAAAACACCATGCTTTGTGAGGCCACCCTCCTGGGAAGGTTCTGGGCTCATGTCCAGAGATTTCTGGGTATACTGGGCAAGCTAGTGCCCATGATCGGGAGCAAGCTGAAGCTGGTGGGGTACTGTCTCTCTATCTCTCTTTTTTTTCTGCTGCTCTGATGGAAGAAGTAAATAAAAACTTAAAAAAAAATTAAATTCATAGCATAGATATTTTTTAAAAATCCTGTTGTGTGTGTGCATATATGGGGGGGTTACGCTTATATGTGCATGTGTTTATGCAGGTGATTTTAGGAGTTACTGATATAATATTGGGAATTTGTTGTCCTCTGGAATAAGTTGGTCACTCATGAGCTATTCCATGACAATCAATTGGTATGTTATCCTGAGGTTCAGGATCTAAGTCTGATGTATGAATATAGAGTGGAATAGTGTTCACATCAAAGTAGAAAAACAAAATCATGGGTCTGGATTTAACTCACAAAATGAAAAAAATGTGATGACCACCCAAAGAAAGAGACCCGATAAGATTCCAACAAGTTTCATGTAAGCGGTGACATCTGAATCGAGTCTTGAAATATTGGTACTGTACCTGTAGGTATAGGTGTTAGAAAGGACACTTCAAGCAAAATAACCAAATGTGTGACTAAGTGTTTGAGGAATAAAAGCTGTTATTTCGACAGTATTTAGACAATAGAGAGACTGTATTCAGACACACTGTTATGAAGATAGATTGAATAATTTGGAGATTCCTCAAAAATCTACAGATAGATCTGCCATATGATCCAGGGATCCCACTCCTCGGTATCTACCCAAAGGACAGAAGAATTCTTCATTGGAAAAGTGCTTGCACATCAATGTTTATTGCGGCACTATTCACAATTGCTAAGTCATGGAACCAACCCAAATGCCCCCGTATGGAGGAATGGATTGAAAAACTGTGGCACATATACTCTATGGAATACTACTCAGCCATAAAAACCAACAGAACCCTGGCTTTTGACAGAAAGTGGAAGAATTTGGAAGATGTACTGCTGAGTGAGGCAAGCCAGGCTATGAAGGTGAGACACTGTATGTCCCCACTTAACATATACCGTATGTCTGCATTCTATGACTGAAACTGATTGACTAACGGTTGAACAAACACAAGAGATGGGTGTGAATGTCAGATGAGGTGTATATGGAGGAGTGGGGCCTAATGAAGGACATTTGGAGAAGGGGTACAGAGGTTGAGCATTGACGGGATGGGGAGGTGTGGTGTTATCTGTTGAAGATATTTTGATCAACAGGTCTGGAGAGAAATGTGCACATATCGAAATGGTCTCATTGTAAGCCAAACAATATGATTGAAAGTATATACAAAAAAAAATGATAAATAATGTGAAAAAAAAGATAAATCGAGGGGAAATATTTTATTGTGATATATAACTATTTCAAATATTTATCTCCTACTATGATTAGTTAATACAGAAAATAAAGATAAAAGAGAGAGAAAAACATAAAATAATAATATGGAAGAAGAACTGGGCAGTACTAGAAAAGAAAGAAATGAACACTGCACCACTGCACCTGGGCTGATTTTTTTTCTTTTTTTATACCATAGATTAGTCAAAACCATAGATGATACTTTACTAGTTTTGACTAGATGGTACATAAAACATGGTATACATATGTGCAGCACAAAATATTATTTTGGGTCATGCCTGTTATTGTTTTAAGCTTACAAGTCATTATTATACAACCTGGAACACTGAAGTAAGCCTTGAACTGGAAAAAAGCAGGTATCTGCATAATAAATAACTTCAAAATTAGAGGCTAAGGTATTTAAATTATTGTTTCAAGAATGATTAATAGTTCATAATATTTTAAAAACTGCAAAATATTGTATAGCTCCCATAAGAATTACTATCCTCAGCAACGATTGAACACTTGATCAACTATAAAGATTTTGGTTTTTAATTGCCCTAATCCACATGCACTCATCAGCGAGACAGAGAGCAAAAGGAAGAAAGCACCCCTAGTGGGGTGTGGTCTCCCATGTCTCCATTCTGTTGGAATTTGGGGTGTACAATGTACATATGCCTGGCATAGTTTTCAACCTGCCAGAGCCAAGAGTTCAACCACAGTCAGCCATGTGAGATCTGGTTCCCTTAACCACTGGGCTACAGGACCAAGCCTATGAAGGTTTATTAGAGCAAACACTGAAGCACAGAAGTTAAAGATTCTAGTCCCAATTCCAGCAAGTATTTCTCTAGACAACAGGAAACCAGGTAAGCTCTGCACTCCTCTGAAATGTCAGTGTTTCTTGAAGGGATGCTGTTTGCATTTGGAAGGAGAGAAGGTTTCTGGCCTCTCAGGGTAAGACAGTTTGCATCCCTGGTCCCCTGGGGAGCTGAGTTAGTGCCAGAGCAGTGTCCTCCTTAGTGGCTATTTCAACTACAAAAGAGTTCTCACATAGGTCTGTATTGGCTGGAGACAGGACACCTTCGGTTGGAAAACTGTGTAAAACATCTTTAAAGTTTCTTTCTACATTGACATTAAATAATTGTGTGTGTGTGTTTCTTTTTTAGCACTGCTTGGCACACACGTTGTAAGTCATTATCTTGAAATCTACACTTGGAACAAAACAGAAAAAAATAACAAATCTAGTCTGGTTTGCTTTCACACAATTAACCTTGCATTTCACACCAATTACAAATGCTTATTTACGATTGCAGCATCCCTCCCCTCTCTCATCTACATGACAGTTTCATGTTTCCCCTGACAACTTATTTTTCTACCAATATCTTTACTTGAAAGGCAAAGTATCTTGTAATTCAAAGTTCCTTTCAAAGACAGAATCTTCTCTATTTTCAAATCAAATACCCAAATTTTGAAGAATTAATTTTAATATTACTTCTTTTTGTTAAGGCACCTTCACAGGAGGCGGAATCCTTAGGCCATGATACAAAGTTTAGAGCTTTTAGTATTGTAGATTGCTCTTTTTGAATGAGGTGGGGGTTGATGGGAATGAAGCAGTTTCTGAACACTTTCTAAAGGCCATGAACTACACTCTCTGCAATACATTATCTCGTTGATTTCTCATGAACTACAAGAATCTCCAGAAATCTGCAAAGAACCCTTACAAACAATGAAAAATAATAAACTATTACACCTGTTTTATAATAAAATGAATCTGTATAGGCTAATTAATTTGCCGAAAGTTTTATAGCTAACCATTGAGTAAGATTAGACACCTTTATGATGTTATCTCAGTGTTCTCCATCTAGAAGCTGTACAAGTTAGGGGGTTGGGCAGCCCACCCAATCTGGGAAGCCTTTCCCCAGGATGTTTTCCCGTGTGTGCATTTGTGTGTGTGCATGTACATGGACTTGTTACTTAGGATTGTGGTGTTTCAGAGCCATCTTTCTCTTCGTATATAAGGATATTTCAAAAAGCTCTGGGAACAATGGAATTAAAGTATGAGTTTGTTTTAGTGCAAACAAATTTTTAAATTCATGTATTTTTTGTAGACACCTCATCTAGTAGACCCCTAGTCACTCAGGGAAAGAAAATTGCTTGTATAATTAATTTTGATATTTCAGAAAGTTTATTTGGGTCTATTTGCAATAAGCCAACTTGTGTCTGCTAGGATTCACAGCCTTGTGAGAAATTATTATTATTGAATGCTAATGTATTAAACTTGTTACTACTTATTTCCATTTTCAGCTCTCTGTGTGGTGCTATATTCCCTGAAGGTCGATTTCCTGTGTGGTCCATATATTCCCTGAAGGTCAAATATTGGACATTAACGTGGCAGCTATCCCACAAAGACTCTTCCAAAAATCATAGAGATAAACAAGCAAATCTTATACTTTATTTTGCTAACTTCTAAGTTGTTTTTCATCTATTTTCTCATCTCTCCACAAAATTTTGAGAGATAAAAAAGAGATCTCAACCAAAAAAAAAAAGAAAATCCTTCCTATTCAGCTTAACCAGTGGTTAAATTGAAATTGGGTTGCCATTGTCAGTGAAAACTGACCGAGGGACTCCAAGACGACACTTATTTTAAGAAAAAAACATAAACAAAAGCAAAAAAAATTCCCACTCCATTTCTAATTTTTAAAAGCTCACAAATTCTCAATTATTGAATTCATCAGAAGCCCCCAAATTTCCCAGGTATTAACATGGTCTTCGGCAAGAGGGTAGCTACATTGTCCTTGTTACTATTGTGTTTTAATTCTGCATTCTTTTCCCCAAACACAACCTCATATGTCTTGATTTTCAAAATTATGATTAGCTTTCTTCAAATCTAGAGCACCCATCTTGCAATGAGTAGTAACTTTTTAGTAGTGGAAATAACAGTGTTAATAAAATTTTATTCAGTCCAGCGATCCCAGTGATTTTCTCACACATTACCTCAATCATTTGTTTGCTTACTCATCAAACTTGTGATTCTTGAAGTTTGGTCTGGGAATCTCTGTGGGTCCCTGAAACTCTTTTAGAGTCCTTGAGGTCAAAATTATTGTTGTAATAATAATAATAAGGCGGCATTATTTGCCTTTTTTTTTTTTTTTTAATTTACTGAAGAGTGTATGCTCTTGCTAGAGAGAAAGAAGGTGAAAGAGGGAAAGTGAGAAAGCACCCCCTATGGGAAATGATCTTTCTGCAATACCTTCTCCTCCATTTCTCCCTCCTTTTGGGATTTTGGGTACGTGAGCACACATGCTTACTGTGTTTCTCAAGCTTCCAGGTCCAGGATTCAAACCACTTGACAGGTCATGTGGGATCCAGTCTCCCTGCCACAGGCTGACCCTACCTGACTTTTTAAACTCTCGTTCTTTTAAGAGTACAGTAGAGTTTCCAAAAGGCTGCAATAAGACAACAAATAGAAAGCAGATGCACATATAAGAATCTAGGTGTCTTCTATTAAGGCATACATTAAAGAGATTGAAAATAAAGTAAAACAATACCTCTAAACCTCATTATATTTTTCTTTTTAAAAATGCAGCTATTTTATAAATGCATTATTCATTTTAACATATGATAGGTTTATCATTTTATTTTAATAAATTATTAAACTTTTTTTCAATATTTCTCAGTTTTAGCTTAAAATATGATAAATACAGACAGATAGATTTCATAGGAAGAAAAGCTCTTTGGGGTTCTCAATTTTTAAGAGTACAAAGTGATCCTGAGACCAAAGAGTTTGAGGATCAATAATCTAAACCAATGTCAATAATTTCTTATAAAGGAATAAGTCAACTATTTGATATGACTCTGATTAACTTTGATTTTTCAAATAAATCTAATCCATGAAGTAGCAGATAGTGATATTTGGATACCATGGTCTTTTTGTATTTTATTTATTGTGAATTATTTTGCAGCTATATAACCTAGTCTTGCACTTTCCTATATACCAACTGTTTAAAATATACACCTTCATTCTCTGGCACCACACTGTTGGAATATAGTATGGTAATTTCTTTAAATTAACACACACACACACACACCCTCATAAACGTTATTGCACACCCTCTACTTGTAACTTTTCTGGCCACTCAGCTCTGGAGGTCACAGGCTCATCATTAGGAACAGTTTTGTGCCCATTATTTCTCTCACCTAGGAAACAGAGATGTGAGGCTTCAGAAAGCTTGTTTATTTTTCTCTTTTGCACCACATACCTTCTTACCAGTCTGCACTGATCATGGGCTTCCAGAAGGGCTAATTTTGTTTCTCTGAGGCCAGGTCACTCTCTTAGCCTCTCTTTCTCAGAACCTGGAAAAGAACAATGATGTGCTCTGCAGGTTTCAGGTGGCAGCCAGGAGCTTGCCAGCAAGCTTGACACCTGAGTCCTCACTGAAGGCCACAGTTAACTGCTTCTTTGGAGGTGGCAAACTAGCCAAGGCCTGAAGACATATGGTGACTTCTTCCCTGCCAAAGAAACCAGCCTTCTCTGCCAGGGACTTAGCCAACCAGTGCTGGCTCCCAGGCCACCTTTCCCAGGAGACGGTAAGTGAGCACCCCCCCGGCATTGTCGTTTGTTCTGAGTCCAGCAGCACTCTGAGCTCCTGGGTATCACGGTGTCAGGCACAGAAAAGGAGAGAATTTGATCGATACATAGAAGAGACATGATAAGGAAGGCAGCATCCTTCTCTGATCTCTTTGCTGATAGGAAATGCAATCCAGTGGCGCCCAGGTTCTGCTCCAGAAAGCCAGCCCCGTACACCAGCTCAGGAAAAGGAGCTCCGAGGCAAAGAGCCCACTGGTCTCAGGTTAGCGACTTCAAGTTTCATTGCTCCACGCCATGCAGAGATATTTATGCTGGGGGAGCCGTTTTTTCCCAAGAGTTTACTGAGGATGCTTGGGAGCCCTGATTTTTCTTTTTCTTTTTTTTTTTTTCCTCTTTTTTTTTCTTTCCTTTTCTTTTCCTTTCTTTCTTTCTCACTTTCTTTTTTCTTTCTTCTTTTGTCCTATTTCTTTTTTTCCTTCCTTCCCTCCTCCTTTCCTTCTTTCTTCTTTCTTTTGTGAAATTTTCTTATTTGTTTAATTAGGAAAAAAGTAAAACTTGTATAATATGTATATATGTGTGTGTGTATCAGTAGATAAATAGATATTACAAATACAGAGAATTATAAAATATAAGTGTCCTGTATGCCAGTACCCAACTTTGATTCTTCTACTCCAGTTTACCAGTAATTTTTTTGTACCCAGAAAATAATTGTGTGTGTGTGATATATGATGTATACATCTATAGCATAGTAACGGTTCATAGCGCAGGAGGGAAAGTCATAGAGGACCTAAGGATAGTACCTGTCCTTTTAGAATTGTTGAGAGCTAATGCAGGTGAAGAATTTAAAGGAGTATGTGGTACCTAGTAACAATTAAGTAAGTGTTAGACATTACTACTACTTTATTATTATTAATATAAAGAAAACAGTTGTTATGTAGGTATAACTGTTTTGAAACTTAAGAAACACAAACATACTGAATATGCTTTTTTAACATTACTTTTTTTTCCCCATTAAATAAAACACCTGTATGATTGATCTCTCCATGTGAAAACAGATCTGCCTCATTCTTTTTAACAGTTTCATAGAATTTATTGTATGGACTTAGGTCTTTAAAATATAACTAGACTCCAGTAGACTGGAATTTGGGTATGTCTAGTCTTTTCGTATTTGACAATGCTGGGAAATGTTGTGTTTATGCATTGCAATAGTTCATTTCTAGCAGTATATTTTTTAATTGCCAGAGGGCGTGTGTTCTCACCAGAGAGAGTGAGAAAGAGGGGGAGAGAGAGGAAGCTCCACCAACAGGCTGTGGTCGTGCTGCAATCCCTTCTCCCCCATTTCTCCATCCTGTAGGGATTTGGGGTGAACATGCACATGCACCTGGTGTGTTTTTTAAGCCATGGAGGCCAGAATTTGAGCTGTGATCACCCATGTGGGATTCAAGCTCTCTACCACTAGGCCACAGGCTGACCCAATGAAGTACTTTTTAATTACTTTTTTATTTTTGGAACTTGAAATATTAATGTACTTGGAATTTATTTTTGATACAATGTGAAGCTGA
This sequence comes from Tupaia tana, assembly GCA_026018925.1. Classification (NCBI taxonomy): domain Eukaryota; kingdom Metazoa; phylum Chordata; class Mammalia; order Scandentia; family Tupaiidae; genus Tupaia; species Tupaia tana. Next base: position 116,387,944 of record JAKSZU010000003.1, read on the forward strand.
TAGCCAGCCTTGATTTCTTCTAGACTGATGACCAATTAGTCAAACATTATTTATTGAGTAAAGCATCTTTGACTGATTAAATGGAAAGCCCATTTGTTATATATTAAATTCTGGATCTGTCTCAGTATTTATTCAGATTCTATAATCTATATTGTTATTCTTATACCTCATTTTGATCAAATCTATCCAATTCAGCAAATGGTAAATACATTAAAAAATTTTGATTTAGAAAAACTTTGATAGAGAATACCTATACACACATAAGAGAAAGAGCAAGAAAGAGAGAAAAGACCCTTGGCAGGGTCTGGTCATGTTGTAATCTCCTACCCCAAGACCTCCAACTGGTCAGGATCTTGGATTTATTTGCTTGTTCCCAGTATGTTCCAGGCCAATCAGGAAAGGGACTCAAACCAGTGGATTCTAACATTGTAGTTCAGTATGCTACCACCTGTGCCACCAGACTGGCCCTTAAAATTGCTATAGAGTTTCACAGAGATATGCGTATTGAAATGCTGGCTGAATATACAATTCCCATTTTCCAAAACCCTCTCAGCTCTGAAGGTCATTGATCCTTATTTTTAATTTAAGAATTATTTATTTACTTAATTCCATTTGTTGTTGTTGTTGTTATTATTATTTTAATTTGAACAGAAAGAGACAAAGAGAGAGAAAGGGAAAGCGAGTAAGTCAGCTGCCAGGCCTGGGACTCTTACCACAGTCGGCAATGTGAGAATCCAGTGCTTTTAACCACCACCTGCTAGACCCATCATTGGTCATTTTTAATTAGCAAAGTTTGTCAACCTACTAGTTAGAAAATAGAACCTTTTTTTATTTGAATACCTTAATTCAAAAGTGAAGTTGAAGAAATTGTCAAATATTATATACATATATATTATTCTATATATATAATTTGTTTGATTGGGAAAAAAGAGTACAACTTGGGTGTGTGCACTGTAGGTGTATGTGTATGCTCACTGGGGCGAGAGAGAGAAAAAGTAAGAAAAATCACTCCCTGGGGAAATAGTCATCCCGCAGTCCTTTCTCTAGTCTCTTCTCTGGATTTTGGGCACACACATGAGTCTGACGTAATGTCTAAGTGACTGGGTCTTAAGCAGCAAAGTTGTCTATGTAGGATCCAGTGCCTTAACCTTCACACTACCTGCTAGCCTTCCAAATATTAATTTTTCATTTCTATCAAGTGGTTAGTATTTTATTTTTTGGGGGAGATTTTTGCTATAGGCGCATGTGCTTGCCAGAGAGATAGAAAGCAAGGAATCACCCCTTGGGGAGGATGGCCACCTCAATCCCTTCTCTGTTCTTCTCTCTAGATCTTGGGCATGCATACACACACGCCCAGCATGGATTTTAAGTCATGGTTGACTACATGGGAGTCCAGCAATGTAACCATTACAAGATGGTTTTTATTTTTTAATATATTTTTTAAATATTCTTTCTATACCAAATAAATTATACTCTAGTCAATAATATGTGCTTTGATATTCAGTTTTTGTGATTTAATTTTTGTTTTTATAGATTTTTACTATATATATATATGTACATATATATTTATATACATATATATATATATATATATATATTTGACTTTTAAAGATTTCTCTATGGGGTACAGTATGGTTTTTACTGAATGTATACAGTATGTAATTATCAAATTATAGATGTAGAAATATTCATCTTCAACATTCATCATTACGCTATTTTATGTGGTTTTTTAATTTAATGTCTATGTTTCTCTGATAGGGTCATTATTTGAATATTTGTTTATAATTTTTTCACTCCAGTTCATAACCTACATACTTGTATAGAGACATATTTCTTCCATTATGTGTTCTAGATCTTTTATGAATTTATTTTTGTGTGTACATGTTTTTAAAAGGCTTAAATTTGTTTTGGTATAAGACCACACAGATATGTACAAGTTCTTCGTTTATGTTTCAAATGTCTAAACAGTTCTCAACATTATTTGTTCACTATTTTATCTTTTCAATACTGATTTAGAATATCAAATTATCAAATATTAAAATCTACATGTTTACATAATCTACTCTAGAATCAAAATGTATTAATTATGGTAGCTTCATGATGTAGTTAATGCCCGATTTGACTGATATGGTATTCTTCCTCTTTTACTATATAATTTTGGAAATTGGAGTTTTCAGTACAGTCTATTATCATATTCTCAATATTCCTAGCAAAAAGAGAATGCACACAAACAAAAGTGTTAGAAAATTAAATGAATTGAATTGTAGCTTTTGTATATTAGGATTATTAAAATGAGTAATCCCTATGACATACCGTAAGAGCATGACTTTACTCTGTTTCAAAGGTTCCCATCCCAAGCAGAGTGAAATACCAGACACTTGTAATGGCCAAGGGACATTATGCGGTTCAGCCCTGGCTTTCCGTGTCAACTCATGTCCTATGTTTTCTTTTCTTTTTAAGTTTACTTCTTTCTTTTTTTTTTTTTTTTTTTTGAGAGGTTTTCGCTATAGGGCGCGTGCGCTCACCAGACAGACAGAGAGAGACATAGAGACAGAAAGCGAGAAATCACCCCCCAGGGGGGATGGTCACGCCGCAATCCCTTCTCCTCCATTCTCCTCTCGGGATCCTGGGCACGCATGCACACGTACCCAGCGTGAGTTTTAAGCCACCGAATCCAGGACGCGAACCACGGTCGACTACGTGGGAGTCCAGCGACATAGCCATTACGCTAACTGCTGGTTCCCAGTTTACTTATTTCTTAAATGAGGAAGAGACAGAAACAACACCCCCAACAGGCTCTCAATGCCATGGTCCATCCTCGGCTTCACTTAGCCCCAGCTTATGAGCACACGTGTGCCTGGTGTACTCTAGGAGTGATCTGGCACCTTCCCATGTGGGTCAGCCTCACAGAGCATCAAGTTCCACCACTGCAAATCATCCATTCCCATCCCCTGTTACTTTCTCGCTTACTCCACACCAGCCACCTGAGCTTGCCTGCCTTTGTAAACACCTGACACTTCTGCCCCTTTAAGGACTTTGCACTTGCTGTTCCCTCTGCATGGAATTTTTTTTTTCCTTCTGACAACTATTGTGGTTTCTTGCATCCTCCCTTCCTTCGGTCATTGCTTCAAATGCCATCCATCAGTGAGGGCTTCCCTAAACAACCCCTTGGCTTTGCTGTATTATCTGTTGAAGATATTTTGTAATTTTATCAACTGTGTTAGGGAGAAATGTTCACCTGTTGAAATATCCATTTTGTAATACAAATAGTAATGTGATTGAATGTATGGAAGAAAATGAAATGAAAAAAAATTTTTTAAAAATAAAAAAATAAAAAAAGACAAACTTTGGGGCCAGCAGGTGGCATGGTTGTAAGTGCTGGACTCCCATATGGCTGATCGTGGTTTGAGTTCTGGACCTGGTGACATGCTTCCCTGTTTTGACTCTCTCTTCGTCTCTCTCTCTAGTGAGCATATACGACCTATAACAAATTAAGAAATACTAAATAATACCAATAACTTTAATAAAATAAATTTTTTAAAAAACAAATAAAAGAGGGACCAGCAGTTAGCGTAATGGCTCTGTCGCTGGACTCCCACGTAGTCGACCACAGTTCGAGTCCCAGATCCGGTGGCTTAAACTCACACCAGCGCGTGTGCATGTGTGCCCAAGGTCCCAAGAGGAGAATGGAGGAGAAGGGATTGCAGCATGGTCATCCCCCCTGGGGGGTGATTTCTCGCTTTCTGTCTCTCTGTCTCTCTCTGTCTGTCTGGCAAGCGCATGTGCCCTATAGCAAAAACCTCCCCCCCAAAAAAAAAAATTAATTCAACTCTCAGTACTCCCTATCACCTCTCCTCTCTCTGTCTTCCTGTAGTTTTAAACATCATTGTATATGATATGCCTTTTACTGAGTACACCATCTCTCATCCCCGGGTTCTCCTCCCTGAGGTCAGGGACTTTTGTCTATATTGCTCACTGCTTTCTCCCCCAGATCTGAAACAGTATTTCATACACAGTAGGTCCTTAAATATTTTGATGCAATATATAAATTAATTAATCTTTTCAAATATGGTTTAACATTTGAGTTTCCTTTTAAATCCTTTAATACACATAATGGACACTTAAAAATGTATAATTCCTATTTTTCTACTGTATAAGAAACATGTTCTGCTTTTTTAAAATTAGTTATTTGCACATGAGAAAATTATTGAATTTTTAACATTAGTTTTTTAACTAGCTTCTGATTAGATGGTATTCTTTCTAATATTTTTTTCAATTGATGCTTTTGAATTTCCTAGGCATTCAGTAATATATCATGCAAATAATTATCATTTTTAAATCTGATTTTCAGTTATTACACCTTATTTGTAAGTGTTCCTTGATTGTATTGCAGTATAATATTAAATACGGTTGTTGCAGAGGGTATTCCTCTCTTTTTTTTTTAGAGGTTTTTGCTATAGGGTGCGTGCACTCGCCAGACAGACAGAGAGAGAGACAGAGAGACAGAAAGCGAGAAATCACCCCCCGGGGGGATAGTCACATCGCAATCCCTTCTCCTCCATTCTCCTCTCGGGATCCTGGGCACGCACGCACACGCGCCCAGCGTGAGTTTTAAGCCACCGGGTCCAGGACGTGAACCACAGTCGACTACGTAGGAGTCCAGAGACATAGCCATTACGCTAACTGCTGGTCCCCCAGAGGGTATTCCTCTCTTGAAATTTAATAAAAATACCTGCAGTGCTTTACCATTAACATGTTGGAGGCTTTTCATTGCATGTATTTATACATATACACACACAAATATACATATACATTTATGTACACACAGAATGTCACAGATATATCTTTTGAATTCTATATCAGTGTTTATTTTTTATTTTTTATTTTTTTTATTTTTTTTTGGAGAGGTTTTTGCTATAGAGTGCGTGCGCTCGCCAGACAGACAGAGAGAGACAGAGAGATAGAAAGCAAAAAATCACTCCCCGGGGGGATGGCCACGCTGCAATCCCTTCTCCTCCATTCTCCTCTCGTGATCTTGGGCACTCACGCACAAGTTTAAGCCACCGGGTCCGGGACTCGAACCGCGGTCGACTACGTGGGAGTCCAGCGACATAGCCATTACACTAACTGCTGGTCCCATCAGTGTTTATTTTTTAAGAAAATGAATTATATAACTTGTTAATAATGGACCATCTTTGTACTCTTCTTTTAAGGTGTTAATGAATCTTATTTGCTAATATTTTTGAGTTTGAATTTATATTTATAAATTAAATTGGTCCATAGAGTATATTTTCTCTGCCATCTTGGGGGTTTTCTATTGGGTCATCAGAAAAGTCATGATGCATTATTCATAGAAAAACATAGAAAAATATGTCAATGACTTTTCTGATGACTGAATGCTTCCAATATATCAATTATCCTTATATTAATCATTGATTTCTAGCATTGTTTTGGTCTCGATTTTTTCTGCATTCTTTCATTGCTATAAATATCTTTTCTTTGTTTACTAACTTCCAATTGTGTCAGTTTCATTCTTGATAGTTTTAATTTATGTAGTTGTTCTGTAATTTGCTTTATTTGATACTGAATTTATTTCCTTAGCTTTAAAATTGCTTTCTGTTCCTTCAATGTTTTGTTACTGATTTTTTTTTTAATTTGTTCCTTTCAAGTTACAGAAAGAAGAGCATGGAATTTCTTCTTTCCTTGCTTACATCACTTTATATTATAGAATGCAGGCACAGTCTGTCTTGCACATGTTCTTTTTTTCTTCTATATTTATTGCAGTAAAATTTCTACATACTTACCTATCAGTGCTGTGTAATAACCAGTCCTTCAGAGTCAAATGTTTGCATCTTTTCTCACCCTCATATTTGGCAATGTCACTTTGGAAGGTTGAAATCAGCTATGGTGGCAGTATTTAGACATAATTTATACCATGGAAAATTTTAAATGCTATAAATTGTCTCTTTCTCCCAGATAGCTTTTAATTTAATTTAATTTAATTTTTTATTATCATAATCTTGCTTATATTACATTGAGTCACATATATCTTTACAGTGTATTACATTTCTTTTTTACCTTTATTTACATTATTATTATTATTTATATATTTAATCACTATACATCATTTAGACTGTAAAGAAACTTTACCCAACATAATATACATTCAGTCCAGCCCAGTTGAGAATGCTATACAATTCCTCATCAACAGATAATAAACCATATCTGTGTCCCACAAATGTCTTACCTCTCTATTTTTTCCCCAAATTTTCTTTCCTACACTCTTCCCCTCCCACATTCTTTCCATTTTGTCTCTAGTGACCATAACAATTTTTAATGCTTTTATATCTTTCAGTCTTTTAGTCTCTACCATAGAGTGTGGACAATCAGTATATATTAAGTGGAGACATACAATGTCTCTCTCATAGCCTGACTTGCTTCATTCAGCAACAATCTTCCATATTCGTCTGCTTTCTATCAAATTCCAAGACCTTGTTGTTTCTCCCAGATAGGTTGTTAAATATTTGCTATTGCATCACTAGCTACCATAATATCTCTTTATATCATGGTTATGATTTATTATTATTAATTTCTTTTATACATTCAATCGCTATATATCACTACAGCTTATGTAGTAAATTTACCCAACATAAATACATCTCACACCAATCCAGTTGAAGGTACTATGCATGTCACCATCAGCAGATAATATTTCATTTCTGTGTCTCATAAATGTCTTGCCTATTTTTCTCCTGATTCTTTTCCTCACACTATTTCCCTTCATCCTTATGTTTTAACTAGACCAAGTCTGTAAAGTGTCTTTGCTCTTTGTTATCATAAATTCAACCTAAATGCCCAGGAACTGATGACTGGATTGAAAAACATGTAGCACCTATACCCTATGGAATACTGCTCAGCCATAAAAAACAATGAGACACTGTCCTCTGATACAAAATGGATGAATACTAAGCAAAACAAACCAAACTATGAAAGACAAACATTGTATATCCTCTCTCTCTCTCTCTCTCTCTCTCTCTCTCTCTCTATATATATATATATATACACACAAATATAAATTCTCTCTCTCTCTCTCTCTCTCTCTATATATATATATATATATATATATATACTGAATATTTTCATCCTATGGTAAAATGGGAAGATTGGAAGACATAATAGTAGGGAGGGCAAGTGTGAATGCCAGAGACTATATAGGAGGGGAGTGGATAATAGGGGTGGGAGGGGAAAAAAACATTTAACAGACACAACAATGTATATATGGTAATATCTTTGAAAAATATTATAAAGATGTACAATGGTTAAATGCAAATGAGAAAGCAAAAAGTTAATAAATAAATAAATTCTCCTTGACATCCTTGTCCCCTTGTCCCATTTTCTTGCCTTCCTTTTGAGAGCTTCATTTTGGAATCGGGATAGTGTGTGTCTTGGAGCTTTCTTCTTTTTCCCAAGAACTTGGGGCAAATAAGACCAGACAGCACCTTTCCACCTCAATAAGCAGCTGTGTTTGGAGAGCCCAATCTTTGCTGTGCCTTGGACAATCTGGCTAAGGGGTGTGTGCTGGAGGTGGCTTATCCATTCCAGAGCATCTCTTCATCCTGTTTGGGTTCCCTCCAGCTACAGAAATTCATGTTCTCTTTTCCCCGTCACTGATAGCTCTCAAACATTGATCCTTATTCTCCTACCCATTTGTTTGGGGCAAAATAAGTAAAACTAATGCTGTGAGATACAACTTCTAGTTTAGAAGAAGAAGCAGTTCTATTTGTTGCTAGTGGATTTTAAAATTTTAGTTATTGATTTCTTCCATGAGCACGTGCATGAGAAAAAGAGGATGTGAGAGAGAGAGAAAGAGAGCATCCCCAATAGGGTCTTGATGCCATGAGCCACTCGCAGTCTCAGTCAGCCCTGGATCATGGACATGGATATCTCTTACCTACTCAGAGATGTCTCTAGACTTGAACTGGAAGTCTCATGTGGGACTGCTTTGCACAACTCCATTTTCGACTGCTATGCCAATCTGGCCTCAGGAAGATGTAGTTCTTTAACTGAGCTGCTCTGCTTGCCTTATGTACTAGAGAATCTTACTCCCTCGGCACTCACTCTCCTAGTTTTTGTTTATTTTCTTTTTTGTATTCCATTTGGCCAAATGACTGTTTATTGTTGGAGATTACAACTCATGGTGGCTCTAATTCTCTGGGTAGGAATTTTGCCCAAGTTTCTATTTCTTGGCCACAGATGAGGCTCTGAGCTGTTAAAGAAGGGCTTCTAATTTGTGGAGTTTTGCTTTTTCCTCCCCATCCCCTCCCTAAGTATATACATACTCCCTTTTGCACTTCCCTCGGTTAGGGGATATTAATGAAGTTTTATTGGGGATTTTTCCCTCTGTTTTTCCCCCCAGACTAATTCTGAGTACCATGACTAAGAATAACAACAGTACTCAAAGTTGACTATATGTTTTTATTTCTTTCCTTATTCTTTACCTTTCAAAGTTTATGATCTAAAGTTGTGCCTTTTATTTTTCTGCAGGATTTTGTGCATGTATCTGATAAGGCATATTCACTTTGAGTATATTTTATTAGATTCCACAAAATAGATATTAAATAATTCTTTTTTTTTTTTTTTTTTTTTTTTTGTGTGTGTGTGTGTGTGTGCAGAGGTTTTTGCTATAGGGCGCATGCACTCGCCAGAAAGACAGAGAGACAGGAAGAGAGAAATCACCCCCCCCAGGGAAGTAGCCATGCCACAATCCCTTCTCCTCCATTCTCCTCTCAGGATCATGGGCATGCACACACACACCCAGTGTGAGTTTAAGCCACCAAGTCCAGGACTCAAACCACAATTGACTACATGAGAGTCTCCAGAGACATAACAATTACACCAACTGCTGGTCCCAAGTGATTCTTTTTGTATCATATTTCCTAAAATCCTCTCCTCTGGCCCAATGGCCCATGCTTCTGGTGGCACTTGTCAAAGATTCACAAAGTTATGTTTATAATGCTTCTAGGTATATAATGCAGAATTGGATGAGAGTTTTTCTTACTGATCTCCATTTACCCAAATAAGACTGAGTCAAGTGAAAAAAGAAACATGACCTCAAGTTAAATGCATTCTGACTAGCTTTTGTTTGCTCGGCAGAGAGCACATGTACTTGCTGAGACAGAGGGAGAAAGCAACTCCAGTGGGATTTGGTTATGCTATAGCCCCTTCTCCTCCATCCTGTTGGAATTTGGTGTGCACATACACATACCAGCATGTCCTTCAAGCCACTGGATCCAAGCTTTGAACTGTGTACTTGGCCATGTGGGATTTAGCTCTCTTGACTACCTAGCCATAGGACTGGCCCAACATTCTGACTAGTTTAAGTTCACAAAAGCCTTTTGAGGGATGATGAAACTCAGTTTGAATTGGAATTATACTTTGAAAAAAAATAGTCTATTTACAACGTTTACTACTAGAAATTGCATTTAGTCATTTTAAACAATATGAAAAGTGACTAGCTTAGTATCTACTGCCCCATTTTTAAATGCATATGTTTAGGCCAAAAGATTTATATCTGGGGACCAGCAGGTGGCATGGTGGTTAGGGCGCTGGACACTCCCATATAGCCAATCAGCATTTGAGTCCTGAACATGGTGACTTGCTTTTTCACTTTCCCTCTCTTTCTCTCTCTGTCTCTCTCTCTGGTCAAATTAAAATAAATGAATGAATAAATAAAAATTTTTAAAAGAAGATTTATATCTGTCAAGAATATGATTATGTATTTGCAAGTTGTAACTGAACATTTGTGGTCAACTTTTTTACACATTGTGTTTCATCTAATTATCGTGACAACTTTGAGATGCAGGTATTACAATTTCCATTTGACAAATATGGAAATGGAGGCTTAGAGATGCGGTAGAATTTACTGCAGAGGCCTTTACAAGATCAGTAAAGAGAACAGATTTTTTTAATTCGAATCCTTCTAAACTCATTTTATTTTATAATGCTCCCCAGAAGAGTCAAGAACCCTCCCTCTTTGATACATTAGTTACTCTCAGGAATGAATTAGTACTTGCCTATATGATCACAGTGAGTTTACTTAAGGCAGCCCTATCTTAGTTGATTAAACTTCTTCCTTAGGTACTTAGATTTCTTCCTTAGGTGGAGGATATAAGTGGAATAAAATTTGGTCAATATTAGCTTCAAAGATGAAGGACAAGGGCATTTTGCTTTGTTCTGTTTTGCTCTAGGGTACATATGCTCACTGGAGAAAGAGACAGAAAATGGTGGGGGGCGGGGGAGTGAGAAAGCACCACCCCCAGGTAGGATAGTCACACCACAATCCGTCCTCCTTTTGGTATTTTGGACATCCACACACGTGCTTGGCATGTTTTTTCAAGCTGCCAGGTCCGGGATTCAAACCACACAGTAGGTCATGTGGGAGCTAGCTGCCTTAACTTCATACCATCTGTTGGCCTAATTAATTTTATTTTCGTAAACCCATCAAATCTTTATAAAACTAGTCAAACAGACCAAGAAAGAAAATTGTCATCTTTTGTTACAGTCTGAACCATGGCTACTTGTTTTCTTATGTGTATAAGGTCATGAGAGTCCACACATGAATCACACATGACTATTTGGATCATGGTAGTAGTCCTAAGTGGGTATAAAAACATGAAAGAAACAAATCAAACCCTTCAGTCTATTGTTTACCTATATCCTAGTCCCCTCTGTTCGTGAAATTTATTGCTTTAAATAAAACGGATCTTTCAAATGCTAAACAAATTAAGAAAACCTCAGACTATCAGTGGAATAAAAGAACAAAAACATGCATGCATACCATGTGCATGTAATAAAGAGCAGGAGATACAACTACAGGCTTCACTGGTCTTCAGGATCACCTTTACATGTCAAATTGAACAGGGAGATAGTCTTTTTGTTGTTTTAAGAGAATTTATTTTTATCTTGCCTCCTCTTTCTAAAAGAGTAATGCTCAGTGTGTGACAAGGGGAATGAGTGAAATATCAGTACTCTCTCTGAGAACAGGTTGCCACTAAAAGTTGGCTTCAAATAACTTGATTAGAGAAGCATAGAGGAAAAGCCAGATGTGGAGTCTTTAATACTTAATGGAGATTCCCACTGCTCCTCCAGTCAGAGAGCAATCCTGAGCCAGATTTAAAGCCTAGGGGAGAGAGCTAGGGGGTCAAGGCACAGGGAGGTCTGGCCTGGAGAGCCCGGAGGCTGATGACAGGATGGAGGAAATATCTGCACAGAGCAGATACACCCTAAAACAGCCATCATACGTTTAGCATCTCTATTTGGGATGACCTCTTTTTATTAAAACACTCAGTCTCTCTGGGGAAGCTCACAGGCTCAGGAGAGGTATTGCTTTGTTCTAGACCTAAGTGTGAGCAGTTATTTGAGGGTCATTGCGAAGCCATCGCAAGGGCGTCATCTGTTCCGATGTTTTCATAACTTCCCCCTATGCAAGGTTGGCCAGGATAAGATCTGGACAGAAAGGTAATGACTACACAGAGAAGGGATCAGTTAGCTATTACCTTATTCACTTGTTGGATACAAGTACTCTCATACGGTTCTGGCCCCAAAACACGCTCTTCAGTCTAAGTTTTCTATATTTGTTTCTCTACAATGTTAGTTCATTCAAAATTCACTTCTCCAAATTCATGTGCATAGATCCATAAGCCTGTGTATGGAGAAGAATTTAAATTTTAAAAAATAATAAAACAGCGAAGATGTTATAATGTCAGAAAACTGAAACTTCTTTGGCATAGACTTAGTTTGATGAGGACATTTATTTGTGATGCATACAAATTATAAAAGAATGCACTTGAACATCTTTTTAATGGGTTTTAAAAAGTCACCAAGTGTAGGCACTTTCATCTCATTTCCTTTAGGAGAAAAAGAGAAAATTATTTCATTTCTTTTAAGGATGTTGAAATTATAATCACTTGCTTTAGGCCAGTTGCAATCCAATGGGCAAAGTCAAAAGAAAAAAGAGCGTTTTTTATGCTCAAGAAAAATCTCTAGAGGGTAGGCATTGTCACAGTCATAAAATGTGACATTCTGCAAGGCCAACCCACATAGAAGGTTCAGAGACTCCTTTAGAATGCATATAGATGCCCATGTTGTAGGGTTGGCTGAGGCTGGGGGAGAACTGTGGCTTCAGGGTTCTCTTGAAAGTGCTGTCTCTCTCTCTCCTCTCTCTCTCCCTGCTCCTTCTTTCTCTCTTTCTTTGTCTCTCTTGAAATAAAAAAAAAATTAAAAAAAGAAGAAAGGAATGAAGGAAAAAAGAAAGAAATTTTTATTGCTTGATTCCAAAGATAATATTAGATCTTTGAATTCTGATATTGATTTCCCAATTTAAACTCATTTATAGACAGACCTGAACTTCATTGGAATATTCTTTGAGGCCAAAGACCCCAGAGTATAAGTTATGGCAACCTTCTGGGAAAAGAAGATAAATTAATATAACCATTGTAATTTTAACAAAATATGAAAGAAGGATATTCTTCCAAGTCTTGGCAACCAAAAACATATGTAGAAAAGATATGGCAATTTAAAAAGTAACTTTATTCATATTTGTAATGACTTACAATCCTTGGTTAAAATACACCTAGTAAGTATAAAGCAGAGAGACAGGGAGAGAGAAAGAAGGGAAAAACCTCAGGAGATATTCAAAACACTATTATAATTCAAGATGGCAAGTACAAATAAAACAAAGCAAAGTTATTCAATGTCTTGGGATGAAGCTTCGCTTTGTGTTACAAGTTAAGAGAGACTAAACATTTACTTCACTTACTTATCTGTAGATCAAGAAATCTTGAAGACTGGACAGCTTTTATCTCGTTTTGTTGGGATTTTCCTTTTTAAAAATTACTTAACAACTGCATTCACTATGACTTTGGCTGGTGGGAGGGAGAGCCAATGTCTTCCTTGTTCTGCCTCGAAATGCTTTTTGGATGCTTTCCTATGAAGTTAACATTTATTGTACGGTTTGGATGAGGCAAGACCCGGGAAGAGATATTAAGAGACTATCACTCACTGAAGCCGCACGGTTTAGTGTGACGTATGGTTCTCTGGGTCTTGGTGGGGTCGTTGCTGGGATATTGCAGTCTGTCTGCCTTGAGATAGCAGTAGCCATGAAGGAGCCCAGATGGAGACCTTTGCGTACCAAGCAGTATGGACAGACCTGGAGTTCTTTTGATTGGGAGAAAACAGCTCAGACTTTGAAATTGGCCTGCGGAACAGCAGGTCCCCAGTGTATCTTTCGAAGTGCTTTCCACCTTTAATTTAGATATTTCAAGGGAAATTTAATCCATATGTTTTGGATTCATTGGGGCTTAACTCATAAATATGCTTCATCAAGGACTGCCAAGCTTTACGTTCACGAGAATCAAGTAGTTTCATGGGACAACAGTACAGACGAAGGAAATTCGATATCCCAGGGTCCATCACCCAAACAAGGAGAAGAAACCCTCAGGCTCAAACCAATGTCTCTGCTTAATGCTAGAGTAATAATTTACACCCTCATTATGGGAAAGTAAGTCCTGGTGACTACAGTGGGCACATCCTGATAAACACATAGTATGTACTTATCCTTTCCCAGACAAACATCACAAGATGTAGTCTGTCTCAGTTCCAGAAAAGTTAACAACTCTAAGAAGGAAATGGAAGTTTCTACCTGTTTCATCATCTTTTAAAATTCATATAGACTCTCTTCTCTCTTTCTCTCACTTTCTGTCTTTCTGTCTCTGTCTCTGAGACAGACTGAGGCAGTCTGAGCCTGAGTAGTCAAACCCTGCTTAGTACCTTGGCAAACTCGCTGGAATTACTCCACCAACCTCTCCTCCCCTTTCGCCACCCACGGCCTCTAGGCATTAAAGCCTTCTGATCAGCTCACCTCCACCCTACTCGAAGACACACGAAGTGGTATTCTCTCTGTTGCCTTCCCCCTCATGGGTCATGTGCTTGCCAATTACTATTCTATTCTACTCCACTGCTCTTGGGGTACTGTCAAGATGTAGGCTGAGAATCCCTTGTACTTTTTGGGTACTATTAAAAGGTCAAATAATTTTGACCAAAATATTTTTGTATTGTTAAGAAGCCATTTTTCCCCCAATATAAAATACATTTTCAAACTAAGTCTGTCTTCTTTTGAGATTGTCTTATGGATCCTTTGGGGGTTATGTCCTACGGTTAAAAATCCTTGTTAAGTTCACTTCTTGGAAAAATGCAAAGGTAGGTAACTCAATGGGAATAATGGTAAAATAGCCACTAAATATTACTATTAGTTTGCTTAAATGTTATGGATTCAAGATGACCAACTCCTGTGTATTATAATCAAACACTGCCTTTCAAAGCACTATACGATTTTAATATTCTCTAAGTCATAACATTTGTGTTTAAGAGTTTTCAAAAGTAAAGAACAGGAAATCCATGGCCTGTTTCTATATCAGTTCAAATTTGTTGTGCCAATGGCACCTCATATTCAAAGCTTCTGAGGGCATCTAATAACCAAATACATTTCAAGTATCACAGCAGCCTCGGCATGGTGTTATCTTCACATTCTCATATTATGGAAAGTGAGAAGAGAGAGAGCAGTGCAGGGTGATAGTGCAGATGGGATTCAGGAATCCACCCCTGCTGAATTCTCAATTTTCAACGAGGATGGACAGCAGTGCCTCTATGGACAAATGCCCAGCAGTGTGGAGTTGAGACTGTCTGGGCTAATGTTACCATCTGGCCATATTCCTTTAGCATTTCTTACCTAAAGGTGCAGTAACACTTGTGGTGTCTTGATTTGGAAAAATGAATAACAGATTGAGTAAGTGGATAATGATATGAAATATTATATAACTATATTTTAGGTCCATAGGCTCCTAGGCCAAATGTTCAGATATTTTTGACTTATACAAAAGAATGACATTGCATTTTCCCCCTCAAGAGGAGAAAATATACAGTCTAGTTGTAAGAGAATGCAGGACAAATAGGTTCAAAGCCATGTAGGATTAGCTCAGGTTGTTCTTCTTCTTTCCTCAATTTCTGGGGGTGCCTATTTTTCCCCCACTGTGCCTTTTTATTGCTGAAAACATCAAGAACAAACCTTCCCAGGACCCATATGGTAACTGCTTTGCCCACAACACTGAATTTTCCCAGATGGGTGTGGCAATTCAATTTGTTGAGATATAACAAGTCTTCGCAAAAAAGAAAGCTGAGATAAAATATGAAAGAGAAGAGAAACCAAGTAAGTAAATAATGTTTGCCAGTTTCCTAGCCACCAAATCCCTCTTCTGGTTTCAATGCAAGACAAACAAGGAAGGAATCATACTTTTCAGCATTGGTTTGAAAAACACCGGACTGAGGCAGTCTGAGCCTGAGCAGTCAAACGCTGCTTAGTACCTTGGCAAACTCGCTGGAATTACTCCACCAACCTCTCCTCCCCTTTCGCCACCCACGGCCTCTAGGCATTAAAGGCCTTCTGATCAGCTGACCTCCACCCTACTCGAAGACACACGAAGTGGCATTCTCTCTGCTGCCTTTCCCCTCATGGGTCATGTGCTTGCCAATTACTATTCTATTCCTTCCAAGGAGCAGTTTTAACTTTATAGATTCCTGTGTCTGTCAGATTTACTCACTACTGGTTTGTTAATCAAGAAAGGCTATTGGGACCAGCAGTGGGCGTAACGGCTTTGTCACTGGACTCCCATGTAGTTGACCACGGTTTGAGTCCTAGACCTGGTGGCTTAAACTCACACCAGGCACGTGTGCGTGCATGCCCAAGATCCCGAGAGGAGAATGGAGGAGAAAGGATTGTGGCGTGACCATCCCCCCTGGGGTGTGATTCGTTGCTTTCTGTCTGTCTCTCTCTGTCTTTCTGGCGAGAGCACGCACCCTATAGCAAAAAAAAAAAAAAAAAAAAAAAAAAAAAAAAAAAAAAAAAAAAAAAAAAAAGAAAGAAAGAAAGAGAAGAAAGGCTAGTTGGCTTATAAATCTTAATTTCTAATTTTTGTGACACTTCTGGAAGTAGGGAGACTCGACATGTGAGGGGACTTCAAATAGAATGAAGAAATGAAATTAAATTCACTGATAAATTGAATCAAAGTTAAGTTTATTTTGATGCAAAAGTAAATTTGTAATCTATGCATAATTTTTTCATAATCTGTATTTTTGGGAACATTTTGAAGATCCCCTTGTACCTATCTCTAGTTGACTTTCTCCTTTTTACAAATAACTGAACATGGTCACCATTTAGCCTTGGGTGAGTTTCTCTTTTCAGCCTCAGGAATATCCCAAATAAGTAATGGTTGAATGAGACAGGGGCCCTTTGAGGTGAACATCCCCAGAGGGGCTCTTACTAATAAGAAGTACCATTTGAAGCTGTAAGTCACTTAATTCAGTTCAGTTTCCTTTGGGGACTTACAATAAAAATGGGCCTTCATGTAGAATGGTGGAGATAGGCGAAGTAGTGGCAGAAGGAAAAGAGATCTGGAAAGCTCTTAGCTTGGAAAAGACAGAAGAACCACAGCCTTCTATCTCAACAAGAAAGTCAGACTCTAAGCCAAGAACCAAGATGAGAAGGGTTTTATAAAACCCAGTTTTCTTTGATTTTATGCCCCTTATGTGCAAACTGAGATCAGCAACTGAATTCTTGTCCCAAGGAAAATGTAAGTTCTTGTCTATGGGAGCAATATCAAGTGGGGAAGTTAAGGAAACGATGACCCATTGCACAGCCTGTTGTAGTGAGGTAGGCACAGATCCTTCTCAGGAAAGGAATGCCAAGAAAGCCTGAGCCAGAGAACCAACTCAGGCTAAACACAGGATGAGCTGAGCTGTAGGGTATTAGGATCCTTCTTTTCACAGTATAATTGATAGGAAGTTACCCCATAGGTAAAAGGAGCAGAGCACCTAGTAAGTTAGGGAGTGTGGAGAAACAATACGGTGACAAGAAAACACAGTGACTGTAGCACTTCATTCCTAGGAGGTTTCAAGCTGTTAAGGGTGGAGAGTAAGCCCTTAATGTGTACATCCATCTGGAAACCATCCTTGCTCTTTTGGTAATACCAGCTTAATGTTTTCTATGGAAATACTTTCCCCAACTCTTCGTCCACCTCACTCTCAGCCTCAGTATGAACAAGAATTCTGAGCTTCAGTCAATGGCTTGCCTGGCCCCTGACATGGTGAGTGGTACAGGACTCAGCATCCAGTCCATGCTGTCAAAGTCAAAGAGCGACTGACTTAAGACTCAAGCCAGAGCAATTAGTTAAAAAAAAAAAAAAAAGGCAAAACAAACAAACAAACAAAAAAAAACTCAGTTCCCCTCAACTCCTCAACTCCCATCTGTGAGGATGAAAGTGTGAAGTTCCAGGGATTACACAAAGCGAAAATGAGTTCTGTGACATCCTTTGGATTCCTGAGCTGACATTATCGCTGGACTTTTTAGTCAGTCCTTTTCTGTTTCAGCTGGTTGCACTCTGGTTTTCTGTAACTCTCACCTAGAATCCTGACTAATATAGAATAGCATGAAGTTAAAAAAAATGACTTATACAAAAGAATACAATTTTGAAATGAGCAAGCAGATTAATTTAACTAGAGTTGAGAGTCCATACAAGAGTAATGAGAAAACCATATGATCATCTCAATAGATGTTAAAAATGCATTGGACAGACTCCAACACCATATGTGATTTTTTTTTTTTTTTTTAACAGAAGACAAGTAGAAATGGATGGCTACTTCCTTATCATGATCAGGAGCATCTATTTTAAATATCCTACTTACTGACAAAACACTAGAGGCATTTGAATTAAAATTAGCCATACAATGAGGTAGGTAGGTTGTAGTTCCTCAATTTATTCTAAAAGGTATTAAAATAGTCTTTAGTACAACAATAATACAATAGTGTATCATGGCACAAGAATGGATGAATGAACCAATGGATTTGTTCAGTAAGTGTGGTTTATGAATTGATGATTTGACCAGAAATAGTTACTTTTTATTTATTAAATATATAATATTAAACTGATTTGTACCCATGGATATTTTGGTGGGTACAAATTTTATAAAATGAAAAGCAATTAAAAAATAAGACAAAGTAAAGGAAGATATTACACAGGAAATCAAAGATTATCTGAGCTATCTCCAATCTATCCTAGGAAAACAAATCAGGTCACCAAGAACTTTAAGGTGCCCACACTTTCTGAGCCAATGATTCTGCTCTAGGATGTGTCTGGAGGATAAATATAATCAGAGATAAAAACAAACCAGCAGGAACGAGATTGTTCAGAGCTGTCTTATGTAGCAAAAATCCACTCAGCTGAATAAATGACATGATATATCCTTTAAATTCTAAAATAAGATATTTTGTAGTGAATTTTGAAATTGTAATGTTAGAACATTATAATGAATATTATTCATTAAATGTTGGTAATGGGAGCCAGCTGGTAGCATGGCGGTTAAAGGAGCTGGATGCCACACAGTCAACTGGACCTGTTGGCTTAGAAGAAATGCCAGGTGTGTGTGTGTGTGTGTTCCCAAAATCTCAAAACGAAAATGGAAGAGATGGGATTTTAACATGGTCACCCCCTCAGGGGATGCTTTCTCCCTTTCCTTCTCTCTCTCTCTCTCTCTCTCTGGCTGGTGCACATGCTCTATAGCAATTTTTTTTAATGTAGGTAATGGAATTATAAGTTATTTCAATTATTTTTAAAAGTTTATTTTAGTTTTTATTTTTTAAGGAAAGCCAGAAAGAAAAATAAAATGTAAATTTGCAGTTCATCATATTAGATCATCTCCTATGAATATAAGAGCTGGAAACTGTCAGGCTTTTTCATTTCCTTAATGAAATTGTACATTGAATACGCAAACATGTAAAATTTTTATTACATGCATTTTTCCTTCTAGTAAATACACTTTATTAAACATATCGATAGTAATCATTTTAATGCTACGTATTTTATTTAAAGTTAACTCTTATTTTAAAGAATAGCATTTTTCAGAGATGTATTTTAAAATGAGGTCACCAAGTTTAGTTGTGTGTTCACTGTTTACATAGATTAATCTTGTCACCTTAACTACCTAAAGAGGGTGGGAAAATTACTCATTTTTTTTTTTTTTTTTGGAGAGGTTTTTTTTCGCTATAGGGCGCGTGCGCTCGCCAGACAGACAGAGAGAGACAGAGAGACAGAAAGCAAGAAATCACCCCCCAGGGGGGATGGTCACGCCGCAATCCCTTCTCCTCCATTCTCCTCTCAGGATCTTGGGCACGCACGCACACGCGCCCGGCGTGAGTTGTAAGCCACCGGGTCCGAGACGCGAACCGCGGTGGACTACGTGGGAGTCCAGTGACATAGCCATTACGCTAACTGCTGGTTCCCAAAATTACTCATTTTTGATGAGTCTCGTAGCAACCCTATTTAAACGACATCTAGGGGAACTGATTAAAGCTATGTCCCTGAAATCAGGTGCCATTCTTACGCTGTTAACTTTCTCACAATACCTGGCACCATGAGAAGTACCCTGTTGTAGTCAGTCAACATACATAGATATGCAGATAAACAAATACTCCAGTCTAAGGTTTCATCATCTGTAAGATGGGGATTATATAAACCATCCACATAAAACCCAAAAGGAGTGCCCGGCACATACAAGCATGGAAGGCATGTGCTCTGTTGATTGCAGAGAAACCCTGCAGGGCATAGGCGTGGGAGGAGCCTGCTGCCAGCACTGTGGCTGGGCTTCTTACCGGTGAGTCTCCTCCCTCAGCCCACATAGTGCTTCATTTTAGGAGAACCTAACATGGACATACCCAGGACAGAGGCACCCATCCAAGCCATGCTGACGCTGGCCAATTAGAGATGTATTCCTTTATAGGCTGTTATTTATCCATAGCAATGGTAAGTGAGGGATTCCCATGCTGGGTACACAGGGTTTATCTGCTACTCGAACACATGTCCAGGGCACGGGAAACCTATCTACACTCTGGTTGCCTGTGTGAGTCACGTCTCCAGATGGTCTAAAGCTTAGAACATCCTAAACTTCAGATGAGCTACACTAACTTGCAGCATACTCCTGACCATAGCCCACTGGCATCCTGCCAGGCCCTTTCCTGCATAAAACATGGAACTGGGAGTGAAGGGGGCCTGCCTGGTGGACAGAGGGAAGGACTTTATCACATTTTCTAACAGATTAGTTTTTTTTTTTTTTTTTCCTTTAATTTTTTGCTAACAATTTCACCTTATGTTTCCAGGACCAAGCACCTGTATTAGGCTAAACTAATCTTCAGGCAAGTGTTATTGCCTGTGTGGTTAATTTTTCCACAAATCCCTTTTTAAAACTGTATTTATTTATTTATTATGAGGTATTTAGAGGGATGGAGAACAAACCTCTCCACCAGGACCTTGCTCCACCTCCAGCCTCGGACAGCCCAGATCACAGTGCACGTGGAGGCCTGGCGTATACAGAGCTGGCCTGGGACACAAACCTGGTGCCTTCCCATGTGGTCCAGGTGAATCACCACTGTGCCACCTATGACCCTCTTACACATCCCTTTGTAAGAACTCGAAATGAGGCACTTTTTTCAAGAAGTGGGAAATTTAACCTTCTTTAGAAAATGCAAATACCCAAGGGGGGATATATTGGGTTGTCAGAAAAGTCATGAAAAATTCTTGCATATAAAAAACATGTAATGAGACCAGCAGTTAGCATAATGGCTATGTCACTGGACTCCCATGTAGTCGGCCGCGGTTCAAGTCCCGGACCTGGTAGCTTAAACTCATGCTGGGTGCATGTGTGTGTGTGCCCAAGATCCCGAGAGGAGAATGGAGGAGAATGGAGGAGAAGGGATTGCGGCGTGACCATCCCCCCTGGGGGATGATTTCTCGCTTTCTGTCTCTCTATCTCTGTCTTTCTGGTGAGCACAAAAACCTCTAAAAAATAAAAAGCCATGACTTTTCTGATGATCCAATAATTATAGGAAGCTCACACTTTCTATTTCCTCTGAAATGCTGTCGTTCTCAAATCTCCCCATGTAAGCCATCACCTGCTGTTGTGACCTTCTCCTGCCACACCTGAAGCTGGGAAAGGGAAAGGGAAGCCACATCCCAGTGGGGAAGCTGCCCCTGATCTAAGGACAAGCTGTCTTAGAGAAGCCATCCCAATAGATGCTCTTCTCAGGTACCCGATTTGAACTTTCTCATGTCCCTTCAGTACCTTGATACCAGCACAATCGGGGGCTTTTAAATGTCTGCTGGACAGGAAACTTATTCCCTTTTTCAAACTGGGGAACTCTCAGCTACCCACTGAAAACTAAATACCCCTCTCCCTGCAAATCTCAGAATAGGTCTGTGTGATATCAAACACCTATGCTGGGAAAAACAGGAGCAAACAAAGCCATAAGGGGCAGCTTTTGAAAGAGAGCCTGGGAACCGTTCAACCACATAGTAGTATTTGTTTGCTTTCCTTGTTTCCCCAGAACTGTGCTCACCTGGAGGCAACAACCTGCACTTTGTCACTGGCTGGGGTGAGGAGGGGCGAGGAAGGGAGGCACTTTGGCTGGCTTGTCAAAGCATTCCCAACGGGAGACTGTTTAAAGAGTTCGTATCTTGAGTAACCCTCAACCTGCTGTTTCTTTCACTTGGGGATATGCCAAGGGCTGTGGCTGAAATCGGGCTCAACTCTGTAGTCTTTACATAAGCTCCAAGTTCCTGGTTCCCGGGCTTCTGCCTGCACAAGAGAAGGCAGGGCCAGCACCCTGGCTAGCACTCGCTTTGTGTTAGGCGTGTTTGAGGCTATTTCCCTCTGTGAACTCTAATAACAGTATCAAAAGGATTAAGGAGACAAGAAGCTTTCTTTTGCAGGAGGAGCCCAGTTGGCAACATATTAATCCCAGGTCGCTCAAGCAGGAGAGTGGCAGTCAGGGACACTGTTCTCCACTGATAATGGAACAAGAGTCAAGTCGTTAGACTCTTTCAGGTCACAAGGAACAGGTATATTCTGTGGACCTTACTTGTGGGTTGTTTCTTTAAAGGGCACAAAGTGAAGAGGCTATTCTTTATCCAAACTGAAATGCCAGATATGGCAAAACAGACCTTGCTGACCAATACTCTCTGTGTTCCCCGATGCAAGAGCTTGTGGTTTTCTCCACTCCAGGGCTCTGCTGTGCTGGTGCTTGTCTCCCCCCTTTCTCCGTGATCAAGTCGCCCAGTGTCTGTGCATGTTGAGTACAAACTCCCCAGAGAAGGGTGTGGATGGTTGAGTTCATTGCTATCTACTGTGGGATACCCTGCTGACTGAGCTCTTCCCCAAGCTGCCCTTTTGTGACCTGTATCTATAGGATTCCATTTAGCCCTGATATCATCCCTGGCCCACAGGTGAGACTGGCCAGTGGCATCACATCGGGTCACCCATTTGGGTTCACACATGAGGGACTTCCATGGCTCATGGCTCCAGACAGGGTCCATGGATGTAGCAGCACTGTGTTCCACCCAGTGCTGGAGAGGTGATGAGGGAAGTGGAGCTTGCTAAATAACCTGAGGCATCCAAAGTTTGGCTTCAGTCCTTCTCTAACATAGCATAACTAAAAATTAGGAGGAGGAGACTTTTCCTAATTTCTGCCAGGGAGTTTGAGCGGCGCTGGCATATGGCATATGCCTCATTACATTGAGGATGTCACCTAAGGAGCGAACGTGACTCCCACATGTCACCATCAGAGGTGGTGACAGAGGTGACAGAGGTAACACTGTAGAGAATAAGTCCTCATGAAATGAATGGGAAAAGAAAAAAAAATAAATTAAGTGAGAAGAACTTCAGCTTTGTAATGTATAGAAATAAGCACTCAAATCTAAAATTCCATTCACTCAGGATTTAGAAAAATATCCCAAATAAACCCCAATCCAAGAGCAAAAATGCTCAGCCCGAGAGCAGCTGAGAGATCCAAATGTGCAAATACGAGATTGTCGGAAAGTTATGATGTATTTTTCTGTTTTTCCATGTGAAAGTGTGCCATTTTCTGACAACCCAGTACATATCCTCCCAGGTGAGAACCAGCATGAGTGATATTATTAGGAAGGTGGCATCATTTCCACTTGAGGTAAATGATAAGAACTTTAGAGTTGAAATTGGCAGATAATTCAGATTCTCAGCTTGTGTCTTGTGGAGCAAAGCAAGTTACCAGCCAGTTGAAGTAGTGTTCTATGTGAGCTGCAGGCCAGCATTCATTCCCTCTAGATAACGACATCACGTCCTGATGGCAGGACTAACCCACCAGCTCACATACCTATCTGTAAAGCATCTTGCAAAGGGGCCAGCAGGTGGCATGGTGGTTAAGGCAGCTGGACTCCCACATGGCTGACCATGATTCAAGTCCCAGACCCCATGGCTTGAAAATCATACCCAAGATCCCAAGAAGAGTATGGAGGATAAGGGACTGTGGCATAGCCATCTCCACTGGGAGGTGAACTCTTCCTGTCTCTCTCCTGTCTGGTGAGCGTACACACCCTATGGTATAAACAAAACAAAACAAAAACACCTTGCAAATGATCTTTGACTTGAGATCATACGAAGATAAAAGAAGAGGATTTGTTGAACATGGAAGGAGAATGATATTTTAATTTACAAGCCAATGTAAATTAATATATGCTATGCATCATGAATGTTAAAACGAGTGGCTCTGATATAAATGTGCACCTCTTCCTCGTCTGGGAGCTGTGAGAAGCTCAGAGACTGGGAACGGCCTGATACTGTGCTCTCCGTCAAGTTCTGCTGAATTTCTACACTTCTTCACAGTGTTCTTGACACAAATAGACCTTCCCCGTGACCTCATTTCTTATATCAAGACTTTTTCTTGTAGTTCCTGCTAATAAAGTGGTTCAGAGTTAATTTTAAGGACAGTCTTTACAAGGAATTGCTAATGAGCTTGTGCTTCTCACCAGTCCCATCTGGAAATACTGATTGCCTCTTCTGCTTGAGACCCTGGGGATCAGCATTCTCTCCCATTTGTCCTCCAGCTCTTCCTCTGTGCTTGGTTCCAAATCATCCCTGAGATTCCTGATTTGTATTCTCTGCCTGCAGAGGCCATGGAAGGCCTTCAATTCTGCCCCTTGGGTTAGGTCAGAATATCCCCAAATAATAAGTAGAAGTACACACTCAGTGCTCCTTTCTAGGCAATGTTGGTAGGAATCCCCTTTGTAACGACAACTCAGGACTTGTTCCTACTTCACCATTTGATGCTTCCTATATTGAAGGCTTTGGCAGTTTGAGCTATAAAGAGACTTCAAGCTCTTCTGCCCACCCCACTATTATATGTACTTTTTTAAAATGCCACAGCTCCTATTGCAAGAACAACTGCTACCCACACTACACTTGCAACTTTAATGTTCACAGTATGGCTGCCTAAACTTGTATATTCTTCACTGTTGTTGGGTCAACAACAGTCTGATCTGCAGTTTCCCATGACCTGTTTATAGTGCTTGCTATTACTTTGACTTTGTATTACTTTGACTGAGGAACTCTAAGTATGGTAAGATTATATGTCTCAAGGTCAAAACTTGGCTCAAGGTCACATGGTGAGTCAGGGGCAGAACTGGGAAAAACTAGATACTCAGGGCATTTACTGTGCTCAGGGCCCTTCATTTGTCCAACTCCACAGGGATCTGTTCTCTGAGAGCTTGGAAAGATGAAGTCTGGAAAGATCTGACAAACTAATAAGTTTCAACATGTCACCCCACTCAAGGACATTGCATCGTAATGAGCATCATTCAGTTACATAACATGAAGCAAACACTCTACTAAATGCAAAATTGCAGGCGTCAGTGAGAAGCTAGCCATGGAGGCATCGTTGGATAGTGGAAACTCTGACATTCCTCGAGTCACATCATGCTCAGGATTCCCATCCCCATAAGACTGACCTACCTCTGAGTAGGAATTTATGTGACTTCTACTAGTGTAAATGCAGGCAGAGGGGCTTCATCACCCCTGACTCACAGTAGTGTCTGTGTTATGTTTTAATCTCACACTTATTTATGAGACGTGCACTGGGCAGTCTAGTTTTGATTAATTCTTTGCCACATCCAAGTGTACCAGGTCTCTGACCATAAGAAAAAAAAAAAAAGAGAGAGATATAAAAGCACAGAGAGCAACTGCGGATCCCAGAGTCAGTGCAGGAGGAGGGTGGACAATGGTGAGGAGGAAGGAGGGAATCAAGGGGAGGGGGAAGCAAAACATTTAACAGACACAGAAATGGAAAAGTATCTGTGGATGATAATGCATATGGTGGTATCTTTGACTGGACCAAGGTGCAGTGTCTTCATGCTGGGAAAGTTCATTCTGTATGCTATAAACATGAATAGTAATTAAATGTAAAAAAATAAGAAGACAAATAAATAAACAGAGCAGCCCAGCAATCCAAACCTTGGACTAGTGGCAAGCAGCAAGGGTTAACCAGTTTTGCACGAAGCAAGCCTGGCTCAACCCTGCGAATCTCTTTTTCACATTTGCTGCTTATTCATAACCCAAGCCCATCTGCCGCGCAACTAACGATCCTGTTTCAGATGTCAACCGCCCCAGCTGTTTCCCTCTCTCTGTAAACATGAAGGGGGAAGCAATTACCACATAATTAATATTCTGGCTTGATTATTTCTATGCAGTGAAATGAAGACCGATGAATTCCCTTCCGATCACCTCAGCATACATACATGGCACAGCCTAGGTTAAAATCTCCCAAGAAGGCTCCCATGAGCTTTCAGATGCTCATTTCCAGCTCACCTGGAAATGCCCAGGTGAGTATTGTGTGTGTGGAAAAACTAACAACACACTTGGGTACTGCAAGGCTTTGAGGGTAAAGTCTCAAAATTAAGGAATGGGGCTTGAAAATGCCCCATCTGATCTGACCCAGCTGACTCTTAGATCAACAGAGACCCCTGGAGTAATAACAGACTTTGCCGTGGTGGCACTTGCTGCTAAGTTGCTGTGTTCCACAGGCTGTGGTCACACAGGAAGCCCAGTTTGATTCCTGGTCCAAGCTTAAGATCAGGTGGAGCGGCCCATTTCTGTAGTCCCATCTGGGAGGATGAGTCAGAAGTATCATGACCTAGTGAGACCTTGTCTTAAAAATAATAATAAAACAATTCCTCTGATTAGTGTTCTTTTATTTAAGGTAAATGTCAGAAACTACTTGTAGAGAACATGTTTCCTTCTCTGCTTTTTCTCTACCATCCCAAGGCAGCAGGAACAGGAATGAACTAAGTCATCAAAAAAGCTTTCTTCAATTACTTAATAAACTCATAGGAAGCATCAGTGCATCTCCCTTCAGTGATAATCATGCCTCAGTAGTCTTAGGGGCTATAAGATGGCAGACCCAGACTTGGTGCTGGCTGATACTGGGGTAAGCACTTTCAAGGAGGTGACGTAAGACTCTGTGTGCTTGGCCTCAGTTCCTGCCTCTGCCATTTACGAGGTGTGTGATCACGAGCAAGTTCCATGACCTATCCATGCCTCAGCTTCCTCAGCTCTAAGATGAAGAGAGGATAGTCAAGGGGACTGAAAAAGTTAGTAGGTATGAAATGTTTCCAGCAGGCCCTGGACCTACCGATACAGGAGTTGCTCTGGTGCTACTCTTATGTCTTAAGAGAGTTTTCATGTAATCACATCTGGATGGGAGACCGAGCAAGGCCTCACTGGAGACGTACTTGTGAGCCACTCTTTGGTCAAATGGAGGAGGAGCTGAATCCTCTGAAGGAAAATGGAAGTCAACAGTCAGCATGGGCAAAGTAGTGAAGAAATAAAAGTTCTTGACATACTAAAAGTTAAATAAGTTATTCAGGGGACAAGAGTGTAGGGTACATGATGGCAGGAAGGAGTGGTAGAGGGAAAGGGGAGTTAAGTTTAAAATAAGTTGAGAAAGGCCCCAGGAGACATGTTCATACAGAGAATGGGAAGCCCTGTGAGATTCTATGTAAGAAAACAGCCCAAATAAATCCACATAAAAAATTCTAAAAATGGTACCATTTGGAGGCTGGATTGAAGTAGCCTCCTGACAGTCGAATCAGCAAAAACTCCCTGTTGGTGGAGGAGCCCACTAACAAATAGATTTGGGACATACGGTTTTTCGTTCAGCTTGCTCTAACTTGCTACAAGAGTGCTGCATTTTATAATGGACAATCACATCTTGGAAAGCAGCTTCTTTTTGGTGGGTATATGCACACATGTGTGCACACACATTTACGTGTGTGTGTGTGTGTGTGTTGAGTTGGGAGGAGAGGGTGGATCTGGTAAGAAGGACCAGATCTGCATGATAACATTTCAGCAATTTCTATCCTGTCCTCAAAAATATCTTATCCATCCCACCACTATGAGATTTCTTTAATGGAGACCTAATTCATTCTTTCTGTTCAGCTTATCTATACACACCTTCATGGGGAAAGTTTGTGGGTAAGCCCTCTCCCAACCAACAGATAGCTCTGTGCACTTGGGTGAGTTCAACTACCTGGCTTCCCCACTTACAAATGTGGATGATCAAAAGGGTTGTGAGGAATATTATAAAGATAAAATAAGACAGCAATCCACTTAGCAAAAGGCCTTACCTCTACTAAGTGAAGAATAATTGGAGCTGTTATTGTAGAAGAATGGAGAAGGAGGATGAGGAGAGAATTGACTGAGAGGAAAAGTGTGGACATGCTGACCTCACTCACCGCCAGGTATGAAATCAGAGATAGCTCCTTCTGCTTCTCCAGCTGAGGCTATGCAATGTGGTAGTTAATTTTGGAGTTCCATCTCTGCCACTGTGTGACCTGTTCCTCTCTGTGCCTGGGCTTCCTTTGTGCCAAATGGAGACAGTGGCATGGACATACCGTGAGACGAAATGAACTGGTGCATGTAAACTGGGAGAGCGGTGCCTGCCTTACAACCAGTACTGTTGAAGTTTAGCTCCTGACGCTAATAAAGTAGAGGAAACAAAGAGGCAAGGGGTTGGGTAAGCAGAGTGCTACTGACAAGTTAAGGGCTGGTCAATGGGAGACTGGAATACTGAAGGGCAACTCTTCAGCTGATCGGGCTCTGCCCACACAGCAGAACCACGGCCATTCCAGACACTGGCATGCTGTCACGCAGGTTCCTGAG
The DNA here is from genome assembly GCA_026018925.1 of Tupaia tana. Lineage (NCBI taxonomy): Eukaryota > Metazoa > Chordata > Mammalia > Scandentia > Tupaiidae > Tupaia > Tupaia tana. Next base: position 116,416,069 of record JAKSZU010000003.1, read on the forward strand.
ATTGTCCTTTTAGGGTCATCCCAAAGTGGAAGTAAAATCAAACTCAAAGTATGGTGCTAGAACAGGATGTCCTAGATCGTCCCAACATGAAGACTCGGAGGGGATGGCGTTAGTCCGAATGGATTAATTCCAGTACTTTTATTAAATATTACCTTCCCGCCCAGTCACTGTTTTTAAAGAGTATGAACGAGCTAGGAAAGAGACACTCAAAGCTCGTCCCCTTACATATGAGTGACTGCTTACCTCAGAAGCACATCATGTCCCTAGGGTTAGGGTTAGGGTTAGGGTTAGGGTTTTTAGGGTAGGGGTTAGAAAAAAATGAATAAAAATAAATAAAATAAAAATACAAAAGAAGTGCATCTTATCCTATGTTAAGGAGTTCCCATGCACATGAATCAAAATATATCAAGCTTGTAAAAATAGAGGTGAGTTTTCTGGGAAAGAGTGACATGAGTCAATTGTTTGCACTATCAAAGAACTCTGCTTCAGAAGGGGAAAACACACACACAAACACACACACACACAAAGAAGGAAGGAGAAGAAAAAATGTAAAGAAGAAAAAAAAAAGGATTCCTCAAATAGTCTAATGAAATGGCATCCTTTCTTGGTGAATTTCAATCCTGATTCAATTTGCAAATGTGGGATTTATACTGCTGTGTATAAACCACATGTTCTGGAGGAGAGCTGAATGCGTGTAAAGTGCAGCATCCTTATAGGAATGATTTTTAAGAGAAATTAAAACAAACCAGAGAAAAGGGAGCTCTTTTCTTATGAAGAAAGAGTAATTTAACTGAGAGTGTGTGAACTTAAACATCAGTTGAAAAACAGCTGCTCCTCAGAGGAGGCTGAGCCAAAGAGTGAGGTTGGGAGGAAGTTGAGATGAGAGCTGTTTAGTTCTTTAATGCTCCTGTGTGTGGATAAAAGGGTGAGAAGGAGGGATCTTCTCTGGCACAAGCAGCGGTCCCAAGCAGTTCTAGAAGTTTCTGCCTCGCTGAATATGATCTTCCCTCCTGGCCGGCTGGAGCGGAGGACCAGGGCCAAACACATGGAGCAGTGATGTAGTGGGGCCGGCGGGTCAGGCACCTGTGAAGCCGCAGCCACATAACGTTCTTCAGAAGCTGCTTTTTGACTTAACCGAGCACAATTTTCCATCCCATATGTGCAAAGCATTTCATCCATTAGCGTCTTCTTGGCTCTTTAGGGCTTCTTTTTTTCCATTGAAAAAAAAAATAAAAGCCAAAATATAAAAACCTCCCCAAACTCCAACTCATCACACACAAATATTTTGCTTCTGAAATCCACTCCATTTTCTACTCAAAGACTGGTATAATTTAACCTGAGGAGGTTCAACTGCCCCCATCTGCTTTTGATTAGTGCAAGTTCCCTCTTTCCTGGGTCTGAACCCAATCACATTAAACTAGGTACTTTGCTAAGTGTTGTGAGGCATAACAAGGGATTATGAGCAGCTGTCTTAAAGGAGCTTACATTTTAATTTAATGTAATTTAATTTTAATTCAATTTCCATGTAACTGCCTGTCTGATTTCCTCAATTTCTACAATAGGGTACACCCCCATAAAAAAGGTTTAAAAACTTGCAAACCAATGCTATAAATTCTGTGTCGTTGGGTAGGTGTGTGTGTGCTTGTATGTGCAGGCACACAGATCCACAGGCACCAGCATAAGTGCCTCAGACTCTACCTCGAGACCATGCCTTACCTTCATAACATGACGCTTTTTAGAATCGAGAATGAAAGGGGCTTTGACCTGAATTTAGGCCACATGTGGAGTGACTGACTATAGTCACACAAGAGGGAGGTTAGAGGCAAGAACGCAGCTGTGAGCACCACTGAAGCTGTGCAAGAGAGACACAATTATGGCCTAAAGGAGGCAGTGGTTGTGGTAACTGAGTAGATTCAGAATAGACTCAAAGGGAAATTTGCAACATACAGTCATGACATGGCTTAGGGGGAACATGGAGAGTTTTCAGTCTTCATTCGCTCCCTGGTATCCGACCAGATTTCCAGGAAGATACCAGGATTTGCATTTAGGATGTAGGGTTACGGAGATACAGGATTCATGGAGAGGAGCTGGTACGGGCTGGAAACATAATGAACTAAGTTTGCAGTACATTAAGTCTTTAATTACTCTGGGAATTCTCTCCAGAGTTGAGAGAATAGGTCATTTCTGGAAAGCATCAGGTATAGCAGGAGGATGACCAGTTAGAGAGGCAAGTAGAATCATGTGTGCCAAGGACAGACAGGATTGGGGGTGCTGGGTGACCCTGTGTGATAGTGTGTATGTCCAGTAGATGAGGATTGGGACACACCCACTGGGTTTGGCAAAATAGTGGCTCTTCCTGGAGAGTCTCAGTGCCATGGTTGGGGAGGCGTTCCATCGTCCGGGGCTGTTAAGCAGAGTGGCAGTTAGTGCCACACAGACTGTCACATGAGTCCTGGCATTTGTTCTGCAATGGCATAGCCTTTCTTTATAAAGGGGATCAGAAAATGATTGAGGCAGAATAAATGCAAACCCATGTGTGTTTGGGAAATGCACAGAGCACGGAGTATCGTTCCGGTCTTAAGTCTCATTATCCTCCCAGACGCAATGCACACGGCTTGATATACGTACCTTAAGAATGTGGAAGGACTCAAATTCTTTTCAATATACAAAGGAATTTTTATGATAGAGAACAAGCATATGCATGCACATGTGAGAGACAGAGAGAGGAGAGAGAGACAGGGAGGGAGAGAGAAAGCACCCTCAGCAAGCTCTCATCACACTGTGATCCCCTTTCCTAGCCCTCTAGCTCCTCGTGTTCTTGGGCACCTGTGCACGTGCTGCGTGGGGTTTTGTTTTTTTGTTTGTTTGTTTTTGTTTTTTTTGGAGAGGTTTTTTGCTATAGGTTGCATGCACTCGCCAGAAAGAGAGAGAGACAGGGAGACAGAAAGTGAGAAATCACCCCCCCCCCCAGGGGGGATGGCCTTGAATCTCTTCTCCTCCATTCTCATCTCAGCACCTTGGGCATGCACACACACGTGCCCGGTGCAAGTTTAAGCCACCGGGTCTAGAACTCGAACTGCGGTCGTGTACATGGGAGTCCAGCGACATAGCCATTTACACTAACTGCTGGTCCCTGGGTGGTGTTTTCAGAACCTGGAGATTTGAACCTGTGGTCAGCCATGTAACTTCCAGCTCTTTCCAGCATGCTAATGATCTGTACCATAGGTTGGGCCCAAAGGAAATAATTTTAAGGATTAATACACCCTGATGGATGCATAACCATGACAGTCCTAGGAACATCAGTGCGTTTACAAATTTATCACCAATCTTTTCTGGGCATTGGGTACTAGGTTAGTAGCTAATGAACACCAACCTTCAGAGTTGATGGATGATGCAATTGAATAGTGAATGTCTCTTAGTGAGGGAATGTTAGTCCAATTATGTGATAGTCAGAGATGGCCAGAACTCCAGGGCTTTACCGGTGTGCCGGGAACTTGTCAGGGACAGCGACTGCACTCTCAGCTTCCCTGCAACCCTCGGTTCCTACGGTCTCTCCCACCTACGCAGCTTGCGGGTTCCTACTGCCTTTACTAGCTCCTGGCCTACTCAGGTTGCCAGGAACAGGAGACTTAGGAGCTATTTTAGAATTCAACAGGTAGGCACCTTTTTCTTGCTAAAAACTTAATAGTCATGAAAAACTACCTGATGGTACTAGCAGCAGCAACAGCAGCGTGACTTTATTGAGCACTTACTATGGTCCAGGCACTGTGAACCGTGCTTTATATGTATCATCCCATTTTATCCTCCCAAACCCACTAAGCGAGCTTTACCTACTGAATTGGGATAGTGATGAAGAGGACAGGCTCTGGGGTGGTGTTTCTCAACTTTGGCATGATTGTCATCGTGGACTGGATAATCCTGGCCATGGGGTTTGTCCTGCACTGGGCAGAGTGTTAAGCACCATCCTTCTCATCTGCTCCATAAATACCACTCCTACCCCCCTCCCAACTAGTAGTGATAACCAACACTGTCTCCAAGCATTTCCAAATGTCCCCTAGACAGTGAAGTGCATCTGGTTGAGAACTGCTGCTCTAGAGTCTCAGAAAACAATCAGAAATTCTGGCTCCAAAACTTACCTCCAACATGCTTATGCAGTAATGTCCTCCCAACTTCATTAACTGAAGTGCTTTCCTATAGGAAGTTTCAATAAATGTTGGATTTTGTCTGCGGTTTGTAAGCATTTTCCAGAGGTTGCATGCACTTGCTGGAGGACAGAGAGAGAGCTGGAAAGCGAGAAAGCACTCCTTACAGGGAGCAGTCACGTGCAAGTCCATCTCTTCCATTCCTCCCTGCTGTCAGGGCTTTGGGCACATATGCATATGCTCCTGGTGTGTTTAAGTCGCCAGGTTGGGACTTGAACTGCACAGTCGTATGGGATCCAGCCTCCTTAACCACCAGGCCACCAGCTCTTTCCATTATTCTGTTTGGCTTTGCTTTTAACAGACAAGGAAACTGAGACAGAGAAGTTAAACAACTTGCCACACCCAAAAGCAGAGAGTGTGACTGAGCTGAGGTTCACACCCCGACCATCAGCCTTCAGAGCCTGCACCTCTCAACTCTGCTTCCCTGAGAGCACAGGCTTCCCAGGCTGTAGATTGCTGCAGGCCAGACTGCCCAGGGTCCTCATGGCTGAAAAGGCAGGAACTTGCTGACCTTCCCTGATAGCAGCTCTGAACCTGCCACACCATCGGGGGCAGCTCCGCCCAGTAGCCTCAGGGGGTCCCTGGCATTTGACGTTGTTTACCAGCAGTCACAAGAGGTCGCTATCAAGGATTACTGTTTGTGTATCCATGAGTCACATGTGCCAGATTCATAAGAGCCAGATGTCACCGTTGACCCAGACAAGGACCTCAGACGGATCCCACGCGTTTCGTGTGTCAGACCTATATCCATTCATAAAACAGCTCCCTCCCAAAATATAAGTCTTGAGAAAAAAAATCCAAAGTGGGTTGTGCAATTCTGAGACCAGTTGCAATTGATTTCCAAGCCTTTCCCCCAGTGCCTGTCAGACAAATTCTGGATTAATTCTTCCACGGTTCAGAGCAGAGGACAGACATTGTGGCCATCATTCCACCCCAGAAGAGGAAACAGGAACCAAAAGAATGACTTAAATAGGTGCTCATAGGAATGACTTAAATAGGTGCTCATAGGAAGATAACATTATTTTTGCTCTTTAAATGTTAAAGCTACAAAAATTTCTCATGGCCAGAATCAGAAAAGTGTCATTGAAATCCCTCCTCCTATTTTTCTCTTTTTTTTTTTTTCCTTTTTTTTTAAAAAAAAAAAAAAAAACTTTGCACCCAGGCACTTTCTCAGAAGCACAGCTGAAAACCCCTTAAAAACATACACACACATATACCCCAGTCTCAGGAGTTCGAGGTGTCTGGAGCAAGGATTAAAGAGGTTCAAGTCGGCTCCCTTGTTAAAATTACAGCTGCTTCAAAGATGGTACAGTATATCAACCCGGCACTCAGGAAACTCGTCCGGTTCTCAAGAATGAGAAAGTGCAGCTGTGCTGGATCAGAGAGAATGGAGAGGGTGAGGCTTCCCTCCCCCCATCACCACTCTGGCCAGAAAGGTCAGAGAGATTCCCACTGTGCCAGGCAGAATCCAGGCGTGCTAGGGGTGCGACAGGAACATCTGTCATTCTACAGCTGATTAAAAGACAGGTAATGCATTAAAAAAATGCCAAAAATAAACCCTCGGTTTAGCATTTTTTCATTTTTCATGTTCATTTTTTTTATGCTTTCCTCCAGAGGTTGAAATTTAATCTCTCTTTTAGCAAAATGGAGCTGGCTCTCTCCCTTCCTCTGGCTTTTTCTCCCCCGTATATTCTCAATGCCTATCCCACAGATATGCTCAACTGATCATGAAGCCTGTGCATTGTCACCAAGGCCTGATGTCACCACAGACGTGTATAAGGGCAGGTGCTTTTCCATCCCCTCCCCTGCCCCCTGCCCCCACGCCCCCGCAGCCCTGGTGACCCTGTTAATCTTCAGGTTCAGCACTAGGCAGGCGCTGACAGGGAAGGAATCCCTTTACACAAGGCACCCACTGTGGAGTGTCCGTGTATGTGGGTGTGTGTGTGTGTGTGTGTGTGTGTGTGTGTGTGTGTTTTCTGACTCTCCTGTAAGGTTCCAAATTTCCCAGGGGTCTCACTACTTCAGTAATTGGAGTGATACAACCTCATTCAGTAGCTGTTCTAAGAAATTTTGGCCCCAAACTAAACTTGCCCCTTTCCCTAGGATGTCCTGCCTGACATCCTCCCCTCCCCGAGAGGCACTCTTGCGAAGCGAGGCCACACAAACATCACTGACCAGCTGCACCCCGCCCCTCAGCTCGATGACCTACGTTACTGGCTAGCACAGTCATTTTTTAGTTTAACTCACATCCGGTTAGGCACAAAGATATTTTTTAAGGTTACTTTGTGGGGGGTGAGAACACATCAGGGGTCACTCTGAATTCACTCTAAATCAGAGCCTTGCAGTCTAACCCCACAGAGAGCCAGAAGGAGGAAATGACTCACTGCCCAGGCCCATTGCTCTCGTAATCTGTTAAAACTCCCTCTCCCAGCACAGAAGGCCAGGGGCCATCCCTGAGGTCCAGCTACTACTTGAAATCAAGTCTCACCTCCCAGAGCAAGCATTGCCCACCTTGCAGAGGATGGCCATGCCCTAAGGACACTGGTCTGTGCTCAGGGCAAAACTTGCACTAGAGAACAGTAGGCAGAAACAGCTTCCTCAGCACTCTGCTTCCTGGGATGACTCTTGGACTGTCAGTCACTGAAAGAAGATGGTTTAGTAAATCTTCTGTAAGTAAGAACTACCCATTTTCCCCATTTCACTGTTCTTCAAATCCATTATTTTCAGGTGAGTTCATGAAGTTGGAATGGTAAAGCCTGACGACCAGCTGGTGGCACAGCAGTAGTTCGATGCCTTGCTGCACTAGACCCACTGAGGGTTCTGGGCTCCTGTCCCAGGGCCTCCCTGTACATACATGGTGGTGCCTGCATTCCTGGGACAGGCTGGCTGAGCCTGGGGTAGACTGTGGCATGAAGACCTTTTTCTCTCATGGAAGAAATAAGTAAACATTAAATACACACACACACACATATATAAATATATGTGTGTGTGTATATATATATTATATGTATATATATTACATTTATTATGACATTCTCCTACATTGGCCAAAATTTATTATATTTATTTACTTACCAATTTTATCCATCAATTAATTTATCCATTCAAGAACATAGGAATACCCAATCTATAAGCACAAGAAGCCCCAGGAAACAAACATAGTTCCCGTCTATGGTGGCCTGATTAAGTGGTAAGAGAGAGACTAGTGAGTACGTAGGCTCAGTAATGTGGCACCACCCGGACCTCAGGAAGCACAGAGCAGTAACACTGCAGGTGGTCAGTGCCACCTGCAGGCGCCAGGATGCCTCTGGAGGCTGGGTGAGCAGGTATTTCCAGGCACAGAAGCAGGTAAGGGGAGCTGTCTGAGCTGTTTCCCGCCTCTTGTCCTCACTTGCTGTGCTTGTGCTGCCTAGGATCCCCTAACCCTACATTAAGGAAACCTCTGGCACACAGTAGGTACCTAGTTCATGCCCACTGGAAAATTTATGAATAAGTTAGCAGTGCATTTAAAAAAAAAATGTGGGCAAAGATGCAGTAAACAGCAGAATGTGGAGGCCATAGCTCAGGGGGATCAATAACTCAGGCTTGTGAATGGCAGCTCTCACAGACACCACGAAAGCATGTGAACATCTTTCCAGTTGAGTTAGATGGCAGAAGACTCATATAATCTGTGACTTTTGTTTTGTAATTGCCAGAGGACATGAGCACTCACCAGAGAGAGAGTAAGGACATTCAAATGGGATGGGGCCATGCTGCAATTCTTTGGGCACGCACACACGTGTCTGGCTTGTATTTCCAGCCACTAATGCCAGGACTCAAACCATGGCTGGCCCTGTGGGATCTGGTTCCAAATGCACAGTGCTTAATCACTATACTAAAAGACCAGTCCCCTCTTCAATCTCTTAATGTTAAAAGAGGACAGAAAACCCTGCCCCAAGTCTGCCACTGAAAGATCCTGAGATTGCTAAGTGTAGGTTTGGAGGGGGGTACAAAACAAATGAAAACCTTTCCTGGCAGACTACCAATTTTCCAACAAAAGACACAGTATAATAAAAACTTCTGAGGCAGGGGCCAGCATGTGGCATGGTGGTTAAGGGTGCCAGACTCTCACATGGCTTACCGTGGTTCGAGTCCCAGACCTGGCAGCTTGTTCTCTCTCTCTCTCTGTCTCTCTTGCTCTCTCTCTATCTCTATCTCTGCCCACCCCCCCGGTCATATTTAAAAATATAAAATTAAATAATTCTTAAAAAAAATAAAAACCTTCTGGGGTAAACCGTAAAGTACCAGTTGTGGAAAGACATGGTAGAATGTTGGCATGCATCTAAGTAATTCTGCTCCCCAACCCTCATTCCTAGAGGAAAATAAGTGTCTAATGTCTATCTGAGGCAAACCTGAGTGAAGAAATGGATGCTTCCCTGTCATCACAGGCCAGGAGCAACATCTTGAGAGCCTCTTGGAAGCAACAAATAGAGACTGGAAGGCACGTGTTGATTCTTGAAGAGAGACATTCCACATAAACCTCAGCTCTTTGGTGATCCACTTAGCATTCATAAATACATAAGCAAAGTGAGCTGGCATTTGCTGCTAGCCATTTATGTATTAGAACTCATGCTAAGTACTTTACAAATAATGCCATCTCATGTCACTCACAGGAACCTGTGAGGAAGCGTGCACCCTACATTGACAGAGGCGAAACAGGAGCCTAACCAGGACTGAGCCACTTGCTCAGTGTTAGTGGCATGGCTAGGACTAGTACCTGTGCATGTTTGAGGCGGAACGGCATCCAGTCACTGCTTTCACCAAAGGGTTGGATTTTACTTTTATTTTTATTTTGCCAGAGGGCATGTGCACTTGTAGAGGGTGATAGTAAAAGACAGGGAAGTGGGAAAGCACCCACCTCCTATGGGAATGGTCAGGCTGCAATCCCGTTCTTCTCCATCTCTCTTTTCAGAATTTTGGGCATGCACACACACATGCCTGGCATGTTTCCCAAGCCACCAGGTCCAGGACTTGAACAGGACAGTTGACCACATGGGATCTAGACACCTTCACCACCATACCACCCACTCCCCACTCCCCTCAACTTTTTTAATATGGTAAAATGCACATAACAGGGCCAACCAGTGGGTGGTATAGGATTAAGGTAGCTGGATCCCACATGTCCATTTGAGTGGTTCAAGTCCCAGACTCTGTACCTTGAGAAACACACTGGGCACACACTGGGCACATGTGCATGCATGCACAAAATCCCAAGAGATGAATAGATGAATGGAGGAGACAGGATTGTGGTATGGTCATCTACCAAGAGGTGATTTCTCTCTCTCTCTCTTTCTCTCTTGCAATCATGCATGCTATAGCAAAAACTAAATAAACAACAGAAAACCAAAAACCAAAATTTACCACCTTGACTTTCTTATTTGTACAGTTCAGTAGTACTATATTAAGTATACTCACATTGTGGGACCAGCAGATGGTATAATGGTTACATTGCTGGATTCCCATGTAGTCAACTGCAGTTTGAGTCCCAGACCCAGCGACTTAACCTCATGCCAGGCGCATGTGCGCGTTTGTCCAAGATCATGAGAGGAGAATTGAGGAGAAGGGATTGTGGTGTGGCCATCTCCCCTTGGGGGTTATTTCTTGCTTTCTGTCTCTCTCTCTGTCTCTCTGGTGAGCTCAGGTGCCCTATAGCAAAAAACCCTTTTAAAAAACTATATATATATATATATGTATATATATATATATATATATAGTTATACATATATATATTGCTGGTAACCAATATTCAGAACGTTTTTCATCTTACAAAGCTAAAACTCTACCCACATTAGACAATAATTACTTATTTCTACTTTCCCCATCCCCAGATGATTATCATTTTTCTGTTTTTATGAACTTGACCATCTATGATACATCAAATAAGCAGAATCATAACACTATTTGTCATTTTCTGATTAGCTTATTTCACTTAGCATAATGTCATCAAGGTTCATTGATATTATACCTTTTTTTTTTTTCTTTTTCAGACAAATTGTTGGTATAGGGTGTATGTGCTCACCACAAACAGAGAGACAGAAAGTGAGAAATCACCCCCACAGGGCATGGCCATGCTGCAATCCCTTCCCCTCCATTCTCCTCTCAGGATTTTGGGCACATACGCACACATGCCCGGTGTGAGTTTTAAGCCTCCAGGTTCAGGACTCGAACTGTGGTCAACTATGTGGGAGTCCAGCAATGTAACCAGTACACTATCTTCTGGTCCCCCTTTTTAAGACTAAATAATACTTCGATTGAATGTATAAACCACTTTGTTTATCCATTCATCTATCTGTTGACAGATACTAGGGCTGCTTTCACATTACATCTAACATGAATAATGTTGCTGTGAACATTAGTGTGCAAATAACTCTCCGAGACCCTGCTCTTAATTCTTCTGAATATATATACCCAGAAGTGGAATTTCTGTCTGGATCATATCATTATTGTATTTTTAATTTTCTTAGGACATACCACACTGTTTTTCATAGTGGTTTCATTATTTTACATTCTCAGCAACAGTGCATACAACAATTTCAGTTTCTCAGGACCAGCAGTTAGTGTAATGCCTGAATCACTGGACTCCCATGTAGTTGACTGAGGTTCAAGTCCCAGACCTGATAGCTTAAACTCATGCCGTGAGCATGTGCGTGTGTGCTCAAGAACCCAAAAGGAGAATGGAAGAGAAGAGACTGTAGCATGGCCATCTCCCCTGGTGGTGGTGGGGGGAATGACTTCTCATTTTCTGTCTCTCTGTCTCTCTCTGCCTTTCTGGTAAGCACACACACCCTGTAGCAAAAACCTCTCAAAGAATAAAAAAATTCAGTTTCTCCACATCCTCACTGACATTTATTTTCTGCTGTTTTTCAATAATAGTCATCCTAATAGGTGTGAGTATGTAGTTTTGATTTGCACTTTCCTGATGGCTAGTTATGTCAAACATCTTTTCCTATACTAGCTGGCTATTTGTACATCTTCTTTACAGAAATGTCTGAGTCCTTCACCAAGTTTTTAATCATGTTATTTGTGGGATTTTGTGCTTTACATTGTTGTTTTCCTTCAAGAGTTAATTATCTATTTTAAGTATTGTCTCTTTATCATATACATAATTTTCAGATTCTTTCCTCCATTCAGCAGGTTGTCTGCTCACTTTGTTTATTCTATCTTGTGCTGCACAGAAGTTTCCAAAAATTTGATGTAGTCCAACTTGTCTTTTTTTTCCAATGTCATGAAGATTCTCCTCTATGTATTCCTCTGAAAATTTTCTAATTTTAGCCCTTATGTGTTTCCTTTTTGGGCAAATTTTTATATATTGGGTAAGGTAAGGATTCAACTTGATTCTTTTGCATGTGCATGTCCAGTTTTTAATGAACTCATTTTTTCCACTGAATTATGAAAAATCATTTGCCAACATATGCAAGGGTTTATTTTTTTTCTTTTTTTAAAGAATTATTTTATTTAAATTTATTTATCTATTTATTTATTTATCTTAATTTTGACCAGAGAAGGACAGAGTGAGAGGGAGAGAAAGAGGGGAAAGTGAGAAAGCAAGCCACGAGTCCCGCACCCTTCACCACAATGCCACCTGCCAGGCCTTATAAAGGTTTATTTCTGAACTCTCTATTCTATTTGATTGGATTGCATACCTGTCTTTATGCCAATACCACACTGTTTAGATTACTATAGCTTTGTAATACGTTTTGAAAATAGGAATTGTGGAGCCACCAGCTTTGTTCTCTCTCTCTTTTTTTTTTCCCAACATCAATTTAGTTATCAAAAGACCTATTTTGAAGGCTAAATAAATAAATAAATAAATAGAAAGTCTTCTCAAGTCTGTAAATGGAATGAATTTTTTAAACACGTAATAACTCTTTGGCCTGCCTATAAATAACCAGTAAAAATGCCAGAACACTTTTTCAGTTCACAGTTTCTTTTTTATAAGAATCTGAGAATGTTATACACTCTTTTATAAGTTAGGTAAGCTGATTTTAAAATTAGCCCTATGTTGTTCCTGTCTTCCCCCTGCTCTGCTAGCTAGTTAGGCTCCCAGCTGAGTCTCTCAGTTAAATGAACTGCTCTAGATGGGAAGTTGTGCTCTACTCACTCACATTTTCAAAATCAAGAGTCCAAGAGCATCAGCGCAAAGGAGATCAGTAGTAAACAGAAAATGATTTATGGAAGCCCCATAGAGAATTGTGACCATTCATGAAAGGGAGTCCCTTTTCCAGTTTTCAGTTTAGAAGCAGAAGGTTAGAGCCTGGCAGAACAAAAACATCGAATTCCATAGGAAATACCTCTTTCAGTCCAAGGCACTGTGGCTGGATATGTGAGTGGATATGGAAACCTTTTTTCCTCCCTTGCAAAGACACACAATCAACAAGAAATATGAGAAGAGACAATATTGTTAGCACATTGGAAGAGAGAAGCAAAAGGCCCACGGGAGCCTGGAGACCAAGCATAATGCCAAAGCCAAAGAAACATGAGCAAACAGACAAGAATACAGTGATAGGAATAAAAGCAGCCCAGGTGGTGGTGCAGTGACTGCAGAGATTTTCTCAGGGCCCCAGTGCTAAACCTAAGGATTGTCCTGAGGCTCAGCACACCACCTAAGGCAACCTAAAACCAGTGGGGGAGAAGGGAAAGGATTACTTCTCTCCACTGCTCCTTTCCATCACTCTTCCCACAACCTGGGCTCTCCCCTCCTCAAATCTTCCCTGGTCATTACCACTGTAGTCTATACTTCCAAGAAATCCTTGGGCTCTAAATTAATCCTCCCTGTTCAAGACCCTAATTCCTCCCACCTTAATCCCAAACACGCCTTAGACATGTGCACACACAGACCCGGACACACATACACATGCATACCCCAGATTAGATTATGTTCCGACCTTGATCCTGAACTCACAAAACAACCATCTCCCCAGTGCCCTGGTCCCTCCCACAGGAAATGCTGACAGATGGACTTTCAATGGCAAAGTTTCTTAGGGAAGTGGCTTTGTGATACCTTCATGTTAAAAGAATAGAGATTTATAGCCTCTTGGAATTAGAAAAGGGATCTCTGGTGGAGAAAATGTTGAAGGCAGAGAAGTTCCTGAAATGAAGTTAAGTAAATTGAAACAAAAATAATACATATATGAAAGAAAGAAGTCCCTATCTTCTTTTCTTTTTTTTTTTTTTTTTTTTTTTTGAGAGGCTTTTGCTATAGGGCACGTACACTCGCTAGAAAGACAGAGAAAGACAGAGATACAGAAAGCAAGAAATCACACACACACCCCCGCCCCCGGGGGGAATGACCACGCTGCAATCCCTTCTACTCCATTTTCCTCTCAGGATCTTGGGCACACATACACGTGTGCCAGGCATGAGTTTAAGCCACCGAGTCCAGGACTCGAACCACTGTCGAGTCCAGCGACATAGCCAATACGCCAACTGCTAGTCCCATAAAACCCTTATTGTGATTATGAAGCACTTCCTATTTTCCAGGCTCTACTTTTTTTTTTTTTTTTTTTTTTTTTTTTTGGAGAGGTTTTTCACTATAGGGCGCGTGTGCTCGTCAGACAGTCAGAGAGAGACATAGAGACAGAAAGCGAGAAATCACCCCCCAGGGGGGATGGTCACGCCACAATCCCTTCTCCTCCATTCTCCTCTCGGGATCTTGGGCACGCACGCACACGCGCCCGGCGTGAGTTGCAAGCCACCGGGTCCGAGACGCGAACCGCGGTTGACTACGTGGGAGTCCAGCGACATAGCCATTACACTAACTGCTGGTTCCCCAGGCTCTACTTTTTATGTTCTGTATGTACTATACCAGTTCATTCTGTTAAACTCTGCATGAGGTAAGTATTAATGTCTTCAACTAGCTCTTGATGAAACTGACATGAAGAGAGGTAAAGCACCGAAGGCTCTCTTTTATGGAAACTATGAGGAATGGTATGGGAGATGGAGATTTGGCCTCCATTGATTAATGTGTTCTCCTTCTGTGGACAGCAAGCTTGTAGAGAGTTCAAACTGGGTTTATAAAGCACAGTTGCACAGCACGGCGCTCCTCCGCTGTGGACTAGAGAGGTGATTCATCTCCCTTCGCTCTCTAAAAGCTGTATTGGTCACAGGCAGTTGTAGAGTACTGAGCACATTGATGGTGAGTAAAGTATTACTACTTAGTCTGTTGAGAGCACCATCTATATCCCATAAATGAGTAGGCCCTACATTATGAACCCTGAACCCTGAACAGACAGAGATAGGAAGCCAACTTGGGCTTTTAGCCAAGATGATATATATATATATATATATATATATATATATATATATATAATCTTTCATGACAATGAAAGACAGAGAAAGAAGCCAAGTATCCTCAACAGGGTCTTACCCCACAATTCCCTCACACCCCAGCCTTTCCAGCCAGCATCACTGATGCACACACCTGGTATATACAGGCTGACCAGAGAACTGAACCCACAGTTTTCCATATGGTTCCAGCATCATATGAGCAGCATGTTACTGCTGTGCCACTGAGACAGACCTTAGTCAAGGTGCCATTTCTGAGGTTTAACTTCTCTGAGACTACTAGTAGCCTGTAGAATGGAGGGAGTAAGGAAAGAACAAGCAGGCATCAACTGGAAGTCTGAATCAGACTTCATTCCCCCCCCCCCCCCCCACACACACACAGCCCTGAAGCAACCCTTTACTTACTCCAGAATTCACAGAATTAGAGGGAAGAGGGTCTGAGGAACACCCTCACTTTCCATCAGCTCCTGCCCTGGGCAGGCACATGGTGGCCAGGGCTGCCCACTTCTAAGGTCATCACACAATTCTTCCCCCATTCTATTCCATTTAAAGGCTTCTTTGGGAAGAAAAATATAAGGATAAGCAGAACTATTTTCCTTCTTGCAGGGTGTATATGTGCTATAAGATCATTCTTTTCCTTTCCTGTGTTCTGAGTGACCCAACAACATTTTCTCATAGCAACTGAACTTTTATATGGATTAAGGACCAAATGTTGAAAACACAACAGCAAAAGGAATCTTAATGCAGTTTCCGACATTGGACCTGCCAAGAACTAGGAGCTTCAGGGAAGCTAAATCAATTACTTAAGAAGTTTCCATTTTTTCAGCTTTTCTCAAGAAAAGTTGGAGGAAGACTCAAATAAACTTTTCCAAAAAAATACACACATGGTAGTGAACTGATAACTAAGGCATTTCCACAGTTTATGTGTAGGATGGGAGGGTCTGCCTAAATATTTTCTAACTCCAGAAGGCTTTAGGGATTACAACTGAAATAGGCCTTTAATTAGTAAATTTTTCCAGGGTAGTTAAGAAATTTTCACTATTCTGTCTGTAAACGCAATTACATGGAACTAAGTGCTTTGAAGCAAAAAAAGGTCAAAGCACATGGACTTAACTGTTTTTTTTTCTAGAATCTTATTGATAATTACATAATATATCATTTTGAAAAAAGATTCATTGAACTTAACCCAATTAATTTAATGTGTATTGAACACCTGATGTGAGAGCTTAGATTTACTAAGAACACAGGAGTTCACAATTTAGATGGAAAGACAGATATGCAAACAAAGATCCATGAATGTATGTAATCCATGCTTCAAAGTAGACAGTTATCCATGTGGAGAAAAATGATTCTGTTTCAGAGGGTAGGAAATACTAAAGAATTATGGAGGCCCAGCCTGGTGGCACAGTACACAGTGCACAAAACTGTAGGGCTAAAAATCACTAGCCTGGGTTTGGTTCCTCAGGTGGGCTTGAAAACATGCCAGGAGTACCCATGAGTGCCTGGGATCCTGATGAACTGGAGAGCTGGGAAAAGGGGCTCACAGTGTGACAAGACCCTCTTAAGGGTGCTTCTCTCACTCTTTTTCTCATACATATGTACATGAGACACTATAATAAAAAAATAATAATGGGTAAAAATGAAGGTGATGAAGATGAATGGCCTTGGTTGGCAAGGTGACGAAGGCAATCAGAGGGAACAAGCTTCTTTGTGCTGTAAATTTTACATAATTTTATTTTATTCAATCCACACTTAGGCAGAAAGTTTCAGGTTTTGCAGGCTTCATCTTTCCATTTTTCAAATGAGGAAATAATGAGGAATGAAGTTGCTTGCCCAAGGTTACAGAACAGTAAACCTCAGGTTAGACTTAATCTGTAAGAGTGTGAATTAAACTCAAGGTGTTCACTTGATTGAAACAGTCCCACTTTGGCCCAGAGGGAAGTAAGGAGTTATGTTCTTAATATGTCAAATATAAAGTACATGTGGGAGTAGACTAGAAATAAGGGAATGGAATTAGAAGAGTGTTTGAAGAGAGATTTGAGAGCACTGGACAGATTGGTTACAGCTGAGGTCCGTATGTGAGTGAGATTGTCCTGTGATGAGAAAAGAAGTGGTGGTAGAACCCTGAAGACAGTAGACAAACAGAAGAAACCTGGAAAGAAGCTAACACAGTAAAGAGAAAGTAGGGCCATGGAAATCAAGAGACAGTAGAGTTTTAAGGAATGAACAGGGTCAATGAATGCCATAAATGGACCAGATGGTGGCACAGCAGTCACGTAACACACCAACGCTGAACCTACAGCAGAAAGTCCTAGGTTGCAGTCCTGAGACCTCCCAGTACATGCTGGGCATGTGCCCATCTATGATCTAGGCTAACCAAGGCTGGGGGTGGGTTATGGCTTGAAGACCCTGATAGATGCTTCTCTCTCTCTCTCTCTCTCTCTCTTTCTCTATATCTCTCACTTACAGAAGAAATAAACTTTTTGTTTAATGCCGTAAATGCTGCCAAGAACTGAAACAGCATAACAGTCACTCAATTTTCTGGGGACCTCACAAAGAGGAATTTTCATAGAATATTGAGGTAAGACAGAATAGAGCTCAGTGAAGAGGAAAGTAGAGGTAGAAGGCAAAAGTAGTCATGAATGCTGATTATAATGTGAGGAAAGAATTGAACTGTGAGCTTCTAAGGGTCAAAGTGAGGATTGTTTTTGCTTTATTTGTTGATATTTTCTAGGATGAAGGATTTTAAAGGACGTCTTCATGCAGAACTTAAGATGCCAGGAAAGAAGAAGAGGTTCTGTAGGGGCTGGATGGTAGCACGGAGACAAAAATGCAAGGCTCTGAGAGGTAATCACACAGAAGATTCCTGCTGTATGTTTGGAGTCCCTCTTGAGTGTGCCGGGAATGTGCATGCCTGTGATCTGGGACTGGAGGAGGCTGGGAGTGGATCATAGTGCCAGAACCCTGTTGAGGGTGCTCTCTCTCTCTCTCTCTCTCTCTCTCTCTCTCTCTCTCTCTCTCTCTCTTTTTTCTCCTCTCTAACTAATGGAAGAAGTAAGTAAATAAACCTAAAAGTAAAAAGTGAATCAGAGATAAGGTAGAGACAGAAGGTTTCAGGAAAAAAAAAAAAAAAAAAAAAAAAAAGCAAAACTACAAAGGGGAGATAGGAAGCCAACTGTGGAGAGATAATCAACTGCACACATTTGAAAGGCAGGGATACCAGGGCAGCACTGCCCATTGTCATTTATTTTCTCTGTGAGACCAGCACTGGGAATCTATGTTGAAATAAAGAGTGCTCCAGGCTGAGTAAGATGTGGCCCTACTGAGGAAACCACTAAAAAGACATAAGAATAAAGAAGGTGGTGGAAGGCTGTCACAGTCAGATCTGAAGCAGTCCAGATATCGTTTGGCAACCTGATCTGTCAGTGAAGGAGAGCAAAATGCCAAAGTGGAAGAGAAGGGGCTACCATGCTGGTCAATAAATGATGC
The DNA here is from genome assembly GCA_026018925.1 of Tupaia tana. Taxonomy (NCBI): domain Eukaryota; kingdom Metazoa; phylum Chordata; class Mammalia; order Scandentia; family Tupaiidae; genus Tupaia; species Tupaia tana. The sequence goes on from JAKSZU010000003.1 coordinate 116,434,083, forward strand.
TCCAACCAAAACACTCAGTAGTTAAGTACACCTTACATCAATCTTAGAATCCTCTCTGAATGAAGAAGGAAAGTGAATACTAATAAAATATTTCTAAATGGATATTTTTCAAACTCTTTCTCTGTGCTGGATACTATGCTGACAACTTCTGTGTTTAGGAGTGTTTTCAACTTGAGTCCCAGACCTGGCAGTTTACAACTCATACTGGGCGCATATGTGTGCATGTCCCAAATCCCAAGAGGATAAAGAAGGAGAAGAGATTGTGGAGTGACCACCCTCCCTGGGGGCTGATCTCTTGCTTTCTGTCTCTCTGTCTCTCTCTGTGTCTCCGGCAAGCACATGTGCCCTATAGTAAAAATCTCTCTTAAAAAATAATTCTTGGGAAGAATATAAATTGTTGTCACCTCCAGCTTACAGGCCAGAAAATGGAGGGTTATTATGCAATGCGCTTGAAGTCACCCAAATAGCAGGTGTCAGAACCAGTTTACAACCTAGATCTGTTTGACTTGTAATATTATGCTCTTCAATATTATGTTTTCATGATGTAAAAATAAATTCCAACAGAAATTGTTACAAAAACATTGATGATTACAGATAATTCTAGGAAGGAGCTGTCATTGGATTCCTTTTCTGATGCAATCAGACACATAATTTCTTCACCCATTCACTTGCACATTTCTTCATTCATTCCATCACACAACCATCTACTCATCCATTCCACAAACTTTGCTCTTCTTCTTTCTTTCTTTTTTTTTTTTTTTTTTTTTTTTTTTACAGGTTTTTGCTATAGGGCGAGTGCGCTCACCAGACAGAGACAGAGAGACAGAAAGTGAGAAATCACCCCCCAAGGGGGGATGGCCATGCCACAATCTCTTCTCCTCCATTCTCCTCTTGGGATCTTGGGCACACATGCACATGCGCCCGGCGTGAGTTTTAAGCCACCGGGTCTGGGATGCGAACCGTGGTCAACTATGTGGAAGTCCAGCAACATAGCCATTACACTAACTGCTGGTCCCTTCTTTCCTTCTTTTTTTGAGCATCTATAATGAGCCGAGCAAGAAATCAAGGCCTACATTAGAGGGAGACCTGATTTTTCCCTGAAGGATCTTGCAGTCTCAGGGGAAGCAGGCACTTAAACAAAAAATTCACTTGCCTGTTGAAAGGGGTGTGAGAGAAAACAAATGGTGCCATGAAGGACCCAGAGGCAAGAGCAGCCCTACCTGACAATAGGAAGGTTCAAAAACAAAGTGGCCAGATTGAGCCCTGGGGAAGGAGACATGTTCGAGGACAGGGGAAGGTCTGAGGTGCAGGCAGTCCCATGAGGCATGAACAGTGGGTGGTGTGTGGGATGACGGGAAAGCCCCAGAGGCTTCAGCAACTTCCTGAAACATCAAGTGGTTGCCCTTTCCTGATTCTTGATGTATTAGCACACCACTTGCATAACTATTTGACAACCAACTAACTAACCAACTATTTGAAAATAATTTCGCTCCAAATTTAAAAATTTATGTAATAACTGTTCTCATACAGTAGTTAACCATTATTTTTTTCTAGGGTATTAACATGAAAAGATGTTCATCTGGGTATCTTACAAATCACCTGTTTAAGTCTAACAAAGTGGCCATCCTGGGCCAGAGCACGAGCTGAGAGTGTAAAATGCATCTGGGGCTTGGAGCCCCCTCTGTAAGCATAAGAGAAGCAATGGAGCTCCTCTGCGCATGACGTGTGCATGAGCACATGCACTACACGTAATTTACATGTTATTTCAGGGTGGAAGAGCCCAGGGGTTTTTGGATAAGAGGTCAGGTAAGTTGCCCTTCTCTAAGAGTAGTGGACTGCATCATGAGTGGTCATGTTAAAAACAAAAAAGCAAACAAGCACCCACCTGCTGTTCATTTTATTTGGGTTCCTGGAGGTTCTCTGGTTGCACTAAATAAATAGCCAGAGATGAAATTGCAAAAACCTTCTTATCTTAGCAACGGGAAGACCGCAATTCTAAGAGGCGATGTAAAGTGGTTTGGCCTGAGTGCACTGGGCACTTCAGCCCTCTACTGGCTGAATGAATAGATTAGTCAGCAGGCAGCTGGTGGCAGAAAAGAAAGCCACTGAGGAGTAGAGGCCAGGGCACCGCTCCCAACGCATAAGTGCACACTTCAGTGGGGTCAGCACTTGCTGAGAATGCAGTGGGGCAGCCAGAGCCACCAACCAGGAGCAGAGCCTGCTATTCAGACTCTCAATCTATTTCTGAGGCCAGGGGGCCTCATTAAGTGACACTCCTCAGCACCCCTAGAGAGAGTGACCGATGGCAAGTAATGTTTGTCTTCTGTTGCCAGAATAACTCCACTCAGAGGCCACTCTGCCTTCCTCCAAAGGCCAGAAAGAAGGGCAGATGGAAGGAAGGAAGGAAGAAAAGAAGCAAAGGAGGATGGATGGACATGAGGAAGAATGTGGCTGCTGCTTCAAATGTGCCACTGTTAAAGCTCCAACAACGGTAGCCAAGAGCTCATGTTTAATGGTGACTAAATGAAAAGGTCAGCGTGTCCAGGGACCCAATTACCCTCAGCCTGGTGCACAGGAAGGCCCAATTAGACCTCATTAGCTCACTTCTGTGGGGCTATATGAGAGCAGCCCTGGCCTCTCCAGCCCCAGCTAAGATTGTGTTCCTGGTCCAAACGCTCCATTGTGAGCCTTGTTTTCTCAAGGCTGCGACTGGGCGCTAACACTTGCTGGTTGGACCCAAAGAAGGAAAGACTGTGGCTCAGAGGTAATGAAGGGTTCCTTCTAAACTTGTTTGATTTCCTCTAAAATAAGAATTATTTTGACTACATAGATATTACCCACCTCAAGAAGTCCCATAGCCCATCTCCCTTACACAACCTCAGGTGCACACACACAAATGTACACACACTTCTGAAATCAAATGACCTGATTCCAAATAAGAATGACTATGCCAGCATATCCTGATTCAAAATTAAGCACAATTAGAAGTATGATTAAATTGCTGCAAAAGGCAGAAATGGAGAAGTTTAAATGACCATATCTCATCATACATAAAAAATAAAGAGAGATAGAGGGACCAGCAGATAGCGTAATGGCTATGTCGCTGGACTCCCATGTAGCCGACCGAGTTTGAGTCCCGGACCCAGTGGCTTAAACTCATGCTGGGTGCAAGTGCATGCGTGCCCAAGATCCCAAGAGGAGAATGGAGGAGAAAGGATTGTGGCGTGGCCATACCCCCTTGGGGGGTGGTTTCTCACTTTCTGTCTCTCTGTCTCTATCTTTCTGGTGAGCACACACGCCCTATAGCAAAAACCTCTCCAAATAAATAAATAAATAGAGAGAGAGGGAGAGAGCTAGTATGATAAGAGAGTAGGCAGGGGGAGGGAGACTGCAAAGGGAGGTGAGAAAGAGGGATGAGGAGAAAGGTTTGCATGTGTTAATCTGGTTTACTGCAACATCTACCATGTGGTATCAGAAGTCCCTACGATGGCAGGATCAACAGTGCTGGGCCGCCTGCCATCCGAGCGTTGCATCACCAAACATCAGGGCCCTGCCAGGTTCCTTTGCCCTGAACACATTAAGTCATCCAAAACAGGACCTCATACGAGGACTTTTGTTTTGGTCCAGCCAAATCACTCACTTAGGAGAGATGAGGCACATGTCACTTAGAATATGCCGGAACACCAATCCGCCCACTGCGGCTGAGCCAGTTGTTTGCCTCATATGTTGACATTCCTGAAGGTGGACTGCACCACATTTTCAAGCTCAACACTTTCTATCTTTCTGATTTGTCTGCCTTAGAATGTACTCTCATTCTTATGCTAGTTATACCCTCACCTTCCCTCTGTCATCCAGACAAAAAGAGAAACATGGAAGCAACAGGACGAAAGGTACCACGTCTATGAGCGAGACCCGAATCTTCCTGAATCCCTGTAACCTCCCACTTCGACGGGGTGGCAGCTGTCTGAGCTGGCTTCCTCAACCGTAAGGAGACATGCAGATGTAGCTTTTATTGTCTCCTTGAACACAATTGGGATGCTATTAACAAGAAAGAAGGAACACATGGACCACGTAGGTAATCTGCACTGTGTGCTTCAGGCCTGGAGACATACCATTGGCTCATGTGGAGAGGATGGTCCCTTCATTGTGGGCATTTGCTTGTCAGTTTATTTAGTCCCATGGCCTTTACAGTTGTGGAGTGCAAAGCAGGACACTAAGCTCACTGTCTCTTACCCAGTCCCTGAACTTTGAATGTACTTAAACCTCTTCAGGGTGATTTTTGGTCCATTTACTCATTCGTTCATTCATCTGTTAAGGCCCTGCCAGGTGGGTGTCAGGCACAAAGCCACACCCTAAGGGTATGATAGAGGGAAGGGGCCCTTGCTTTCAGGAAAATTTTACAGAGGGCCAGAGATACAGCAACGGTGAGGACAGGCAGAGGAAGCACCACCATGACAGAGGAAGCAAATGATGCAATGGCGTGCAGGTATGACAGGCACCCAACCCACTGGAGGCTAGTGAGGCCTCTCAGAGAGCAGTAAGAAGAGGGCCATGGGGATGGTGGGCAGGCTATTCTAGGAGGAATGACCAGCATGCTGTTGGCTTCCAGAAACTTTCAAAGTTCAGAATATCTGAAATCTAGGCTTTGAAACCAGGAAAAGCAAACAGGAGAAAGGTAGGCAAAAATTAGATACTGTTATCACACCTTTAATGGATGAGTAATTCTAGGTTCAGAAAGATTCAATGAACTTCTGAAGGACGAAAGCCAGGCTTTCTTCCATGTCACCAGTCCATCTTTCAAATGAAAAAGCGTTTAAAGTGAAAAACCCATTTTGTGTACTAAGAAAACCAAATAGAAACAACAAACCTAAAATCAATCTGAAGATTTTAATGATAGCAACAATAATAATAACAACACTCTAGGTACAGTGGTGCAAGCCTCTAATCCCAGTTACTTGGGAGACTGGGGCAAGAGGATTCATAAGATTGAGGCCAGCTTGGAGAACATAGCATAGCAAGACTCTGTCTCTAAACAAAAAAAACTCTGGAAAACTTGCATTCCTATACTAACCTGCACACTAGTAATAAAAGCAGCTCTATTCAAAATTGTCAAATGTTGGTAGCAACCAAGATATTCTTCAGTAGGCATATAGCATATCCACACAACGAAGTATTACTCAGCAATAAAAAGAAACAAATTTTGAAGCCATGGAAAGCCATGGAGAAACCTTTAATGTGTCCTGCTAAGTGCAAGGAAACAATGCGAACAGGCTGCTTTCTGTGTTATTCCAACTCCATAACAATTTGTGAAAAGCAAAACTATAGAGATAGTAAAAAGATCGGTAGTTGGCAGGGGCTACGATGGGAAAGAGGGAGGAGGTGAGCAGGTGAAACACAGGGAGGTTTTAGGGCAGTGAAACTATTCCGTATGCTACTGCGATGGTGGATACGTGACATGATGTATTTGTCAAAACCAAAGAACTGGACCACACAAAGGGTAAACCCTAATAGAAACTACGGGCTCTAATTAATCATAGTGTAACAGTAGGGTTTTTGTCAATTCTAATAAACATATCAAAATCATGCAAAATGTTAATAATAGGGAATGCCAGGTTGAAGAAAGAGGAGAACATAAGAATTCCCTGTACTTCCTGTGCATTTTTCTTTTCCTGAACATTTAAAAATTCTCTGAAAACTAAAGTCAACTGAAAAAAAAATGTGTCTGGCATGAGTTTTTCCTGGAAGAAAGACAAGGGGTATTGAGCTGCTAGCAGTGGGCTTGACAGAAGGGGGTTCCAGAGGACAGAGGGATCTGTGCATGGACACTCATCCCCTCGCTCGTGTGCCTGGTCCCGGGCACAGAGGTGGAGGAGGCGTGACTGAGCACTGATTACTCAGGAGGTTCCATAACTTATTTGCAAAATCTGGAGGTAGGCTCTCCCCTCTGATTTGGGGGTGGTCTGACTAATATGTGACTAAGAATTTTCAAAGCGACATGATTGTATAAAGCCAAGGCCTCATTGTCTATGCAAACAGGCAGTCCTCACCTTGTAGAGTGCAACATTTAGAGAGTTAGATGACTCATGCTCACATCATAGCGTCTGCAGATGACTGAGTTTTCAGGTCATTGCTCTGCATGGAGGGTGGCTTGCTGAGGAGTCCTCACGAAGGCTCCCACATCACTGAAGACACCGGGGAGGAGGGCGTGAAGAGTAGCTGACTGAACCAGGCTGTGAGCACTCAGAACTAATAATCACTGAATCTGTTGTCTGAAAGACATGCCAGAAATATGATTGGAGTGCCATCTTGTCTCCTAAAACATTTCTCTGGGAGAAGTATTAAAAAGAATACCACTTAACACTACGTAGGGCTGAACAGTTAACACTTCAATGAGCCCATGAGGAAGGCACAATGGCTATCCCAGCTTTACAGATGTGGGGACCCAGGCTTGCAGGAGTGAAGCAGCCTGCCCCTCAGTACTCAGCCAGAGCACTGTGGGATCACCTATCCTCAGAACTGGACACCTGCATCATTTAAGTGCATCGCTATCCATCTTAGCCACTCAGAGAGCCAGTGATATGTTTTGCCCTCTCTGGGATTATTTCCTATTCAATGGAAACTACTAATAATAATGCACTGATTTCTTGAGGCCTTTCTTAAACCTGCTCTACTGTCTTTATTAGTTACTAGTTTTCCCTCATGGCTCCAGGGTCTCACTCAAAAGAACTGAAATATTTCTTCTTTCTCTTGACCTCTCATCTACAGATATAATCCCAGGTCTGCTCTGAGTTAGGGATAGAAGGTAGGTCTAGACACCATGCACTGCCTCAATACCTGCTTGCACAAGTTAATACTCATCCTTATCAGTGGCGAAGGGCTCCCCGAGTGCTGAATCCTGTGTTAAACACTTAGGGACCAACAGGTGGCTTAATGGTTACGTCTCTGGACTCCCATATAGTCGACCGTTTCAAGTCCTGGATCTGGCAACTTGAAATACATGCTGGATACATATATGCATGCCCAAGATCCCCAGAGGAAAATGGAGGAAAAGGGACTGCAGCATGGTCATCCCCCCTGGGGGGAGTTGATTTCTCACTTTCTGTCTCTCTGTCTCTCCACTGAGTATGCATGTGCCTTGTAGAAAAACAAAAACAGAAAAAACATGTGAAGAAAATCTCAATATTGCTCCCATTTTAGAGATCAGGAAAATGAAGCTGGAGGGGTTAATTAACTTGCACAGAGGCAGAAGGCACAGTGTCCATAATAATGACATCTGTACTGATTTGGACTCTTCAAGCCCCAGCATGTGATAATGCAATGACTAGTCAGCATAAGCATATCAAAGAGGAATTTGAAAGTCTTTCATATCACAGATACTTTGTGGTGTGTAGATGACATTAAAAAATTAAATCTGTCCTTGTTATGTCTATTTCTTCCTAATGTTTTCCCAGTGGGAGCTAGAGACTTTTCCACATGAGACAACTGGTTTATGTTCCCCAGGAGCCAAGTGGAATGCCTTAAATGAGAATGTCATTACCCTGAATACCTTCAATTCTCTCATAACCACAGATGCAGTATGTATAAAATGGACGTAAAAACTTCCTGTGTGTTTGTCCTTTCCATTCCAGACATGCCTCTCACACCACAGAACATGATGCATATCCAGGACATAAGGAGTTATTTAAAACAAAAGTCCCCTCCACCCCTCAACGCACACACGCAATATAATGTAAGCTTCAAACCTAGTCAGTGATATAGAAAAATGATCCTTTTTTGCTCATGGATACCACAGTGCAGGCAGAGAGAGAACTACCAAACCACTCATCCTGTCTTCAGCCTTTTCCTCACCATGGTTGTCTCCAGGGCTAGCGAGTCTCCACTCATGACACCAGAGCAATCCCTTCTAAGTGCAAGGTCTAGTGCATCTGTGCAGGTCACAGATGGCCCTGGCCAGGAGGGAATGTCTGTGACAGTAGCAGTAACTCTAGCCACAGTGGCACACGTAGATCCAGGCTGACTTATCTTGCAAGGCGGGAAACTCAGAGCAAGCCCTGGTGTGGATTTGTGAGAGGAGAACTGGCCTCCACTGCCCCTCTTAGAGTCCACCCCTCCACCCTTCCACACAAATGCCAACATGCTTAGAGCTCCTAAGATCACCTGCACTGGAGTCTTTGAAAATTTGGCAAGGAGCTTTTCAGAAAGCAGTGGGCTCATAGCTAAACTTCAATAGAGACCTAATACATCTGTCTTTCTTTCTTTTCATTGTAAAATGGAAGTTATGTCTTCCTTCCAACTATAATATTTAACATCTTCCCACCTTTATTCATAGCCTGCTTTATTTAACTTTCTATTTAATTTATTTAACATATCTGATTATTCTCGTTTTCTTTTAAATTATTCATACATTGATTACATTTCAAACATGCAAAATAATTAATTATGTTTCAAACATACTAAAAATAAAATACAGACATCCAAATATATCTAACTCTGGATTTAATAAATGTTGGCATTTTGACATATTTCTTCCAGATATGTTTGTTTTGAGGAAGAAATTATTGCAGACACATCTGAATTGTATCCATATACTCCTTTCCTATCTACCCCAGAATTTACTACAATCTTTTTTTTGGGGGGGGAGAGGTTTTCGCTATACGGCACGTGAGCTCACCAGACAGAGAGAAACATAGAGAGATATAGAGACAGAAAGCGAGAAATCACCCCCCAGGGGGGATGGTCATGCCGCAATCCCTTCTCCTCCATTCTCCTCTCGGGATCTTGGGCACGCACGCACATGCGCCGGGCATGACTTTTAAGCCACCGGGTCTGGGACGCGAACCGCGGTCGACTACGTGGGAGTCCAGCGACATAGCCATTACGCTAACTGCTGGTTCCCAGAATTCACTACAATCTTGAAGTTTCTGTAACTTTCCTATCATGTTTTTTATAGTTTGGCACCTAAATAAATATATCACATTGCTTCCTTTCTTTGTTTTATCAAAATTATAAATTACTTTCATGACTTGCTTTTTAGCTCAACACTTTCAGAATATATCTATGTTAATACATGTAGATTTGTGATAGTCACTTTAACTGCTAATTAGTGAGCTCCTATATGCATATAGAAAAAACTACTTCCATGCACAAATCTTTGTTTCACTCTGATTATTTGCTCCTTTGAAATAAACTATGTGTAGTGACCATTGTAATATAATGACCATGGGCACATTTCTCAAAGAGTGTATATGCCTGTATTACAGATACTGAACACCTTTACGTTGGGAGCAATTTGATAATACACATTTAGGGAGCTGTACCAACTTCCAGTCTATGGGTCCATCATCTATCTATAAAACACTAGAGGACGTATGAACAAGAAGGAGCAAGAGTAAGCAAGAGAGAGAGAGAGAGAGAGAGAAAGAGAGAGCATGTCCCAATGGGGCCTACTTACACTGCAATTCTTTTTCTTCCAGCTCTTTATCCTGTCAGGATCCTGGGAATGCATGGATGCAAAAGACATGTTTTCCAAGCCACCAAGGTCAGGACTTGAGTCCTGTGCCCATGTGGTATCCGGCTTCCTTTATGCAGTGCTTAACTGCTGTGCTATTGAGCTAGCCCTTCACAAGTAGTATTCGAATCTTCTCCAATTCTACATCTCTCACATCTATGATGAGACATTATTTTTTAATGTACTTATTTTCCATAAAATAAGATCTTATCGTGTGATCCTCCTACCTCAGCTGGTACTATTTCACATGCCATCATGGCCGTCTCTTTTGTAGACAGAATGTATGTTGCCCAGGCCACCCTGTGCATGTGATCTTCCTAAATCAGCCCCCCCTGAGTCACAGGTACCACATGTCACAACATCTAACCTTTAGGGTGGACCCGAAATCAAACTCAGACTTTTCATATGGACCCAGTCTGCAGAGCACAATGTCTTAGCAGCACACATCACCATGACTGGACCCAAGGCATTACTTTTTGCCAGATTGATGGGTGTGAAACAACATTTCCTTCATAAAGTAGTCTTCATTTCCCTTCACCAATGAGATGTTTACTGGCCATTAGCGGTTTTCTCTTCTACTAAGCACTTACAGTATTATCTTCTTACTCATAGGAGTATGTCTCAAGGTCCCTAGTGGATGCCCGAAAGCATAGATAATATTGAACTTATGTATACTATGTTTTTCCTATACATACATACACAGAATAAAGTTTAACTTTTAAATTAGCCACGGTACATTATTAACAGCAATAGCTAGTAATCAAATAGAATAACTGTGGAAATGCACTGTAATAAAAGTTCTATTAATGTGATTCCTCAAAATATTTGATTGTACCATATTCACCCGTCTTCCTGACCCTCGGTATCTGCAACCATTAAAAGACATATTTTGGGAAGAAGAACTAGAGCTATGGGTTTGCATGTGTTCCCTAATAGTTTGTGTGATAAAATCTGACTGTGATTAATAGGATGAAACTTAATTCAACTATGGAATAGTGGGGACTTTGAAAGGTGATTAGTTAAGGTTGTCAGGATGAGGTCCCCATGACTGACTGCTGGTGGTTTTATAGAGGGAATGAGACAGCCAAATGGATACAGATACATGTACACTGTTGCTTTTGCCATTTTATGCCAAACACCTTCTTGGAACTCTGCACAGTGTACCCACCAACAATAAGACCCTCACTAAAGGTGGCCCCATGACCATAGACCTCTAAAACTATGAGCTAAATAAACTATTCTTTATAAATTACCTGATTCGTGGTACTGCATTATTAACAGAGAATGGACAAAAACATAAAAACTGGTTCTGAGAAGTGGGCCATAGCTTGTAATGAATACCTTAAAATGTTGAAATGTTGAAATTGGGGAGTGGGCAGAGTTTGGAAAATTTTGGAGGAGTTTAATAGAAAAAATCTAGATTCTTGTGGAGGGCTGTAAGAAGAACATATTGGTAATGAACTATAACTTTTTAGACATTGATTATATAGCTACTAACAGAATGCTGAAAGAAATGTGAATAGTGAAGGCTATTATGAAGAGGTCCCAGATGAAAATGAGAAATGTGTTATTGGAAGTTGGAGAAAAAGGTTATCTCTCTTACACCATTGCAATTAATTTGTGCTATATCCATGCCCTAAGACTTTGTGGAATGTCAAATTTAAGGATGATAAATACCTGGCAAATAAAATTTCTAAGCAAAATATAGATGAAGCTGCATGGTTATTTTTAATGCTTACAGTGGAATAAAAGACCAATGGGATGATTTAAAGAAAGAATTTATAATGAAAAGAGAAGCAGGGTAGAAAGGTCTGGAAAATTTGCAACCAGGCCATGTGGTAGAGAATGAATGCATTTCCAGAACAGAAAATTAAAGGTGTAGTCCAGTGACCGTTTCTAAAGAGATTAGCATAAGTAAAAGGGAACCATGTGTTGTTCATCAAGACAGTACAATCTAAGTAAACAAGTCAAGGGAAAGTCAATATATACTTAAAAGAAACTAGTAGAACTATTACTGAGTGTGTACAACATTATGTAATGTTTAGTATACAAGACAAATTGTTTTATTTTCTTGACTTGACAATAATGCACTATATGCATGCTTTAGAAAACCATACTGGACATCATAAAGACATATAAAGAATATTTGTAACCAAGAATCATAATTTTAAAGTAGTTAAAATAAGCAATTGAATTAATAAGACAATAGAATAAAGGTCCAAAAAGCATTTCTGAGACCTTTAAGGTTGCCCTTCACATCAAATCCAAAAAGCTAAAAGATTTTAAGGGCTAAGCCTGGGATTTGCATACTGTCCTGCATTATATTGGAACTCTTCTGTCTGTATTCTGAAACAGCACTCTCCAGCTATATATATATATTTAATGATTAACACAAGTAACCACCCTGATAGATATTTGGATTATTAAAATAAAACTTAATTTGATAACTATTATGGTTTGCATAATGGTTTGTCTCACAAAGTTCCATGTGTTCCAGTTTGGTATTGGAAGGTGGTGATGCCTAGTGGGTGGTGCAGCCTAGTGAGTGGTGATTAAATCCACATAATTGCACCATGGAGGCAATACTCTCATGCACAGACTAATGCTCTCTAGTGAGACCCAGTGGGTTCTAGCTCTGATGAGAAGGGGTTGGTTCTCATGGGCGCTGGTTGATGAGAACTGCTCACAGCACACTGTTCTCTGTATGCACCAGCATCCTCTGTGTTTCTGTCAGCCCTATCATAGGGTGGCCTGATGCCACAGAATTGTGAGTCAATAAATTCCTACATTTTTATAGATCCCCCAGTCTTAGTTATTTCTGTTAGCAAAGCAATGATGACCTGACACAGATGTATATTAATTGCTAAGTTTATATCTAGTACATAGACTGATACAGATACTGATTTGTTTTCTAATTCTTCTTTTCCTGTAGTGTCTTATTTCTTATCTATTTGAGTAAAGAATGTTATTCATTTCTATTTCTACATGCTTATATTAAAATTTCAATAAGTATATCTAATGCAGGAAATAAATACTTCTACTCTCATCCCCAAATTATGAGAAACTCAAAGTACAATAATTCTGTGGAATATCCCTCCTCTTCCATTGTGTGATAATCTAACATGTTAGTTCTACCTTGTCCTTACATCTTTTTGGAGGTAGTTGTTTCTAATATTTTTCAGTCAATGCTTTTTAGATGTTTGTACTATTTTAACAATAACTTACTCAACCACTGGTTTTTGCTTCCTACTCCTCATTCCAGAATTGATTTTCTTCTAATTTAATCACACCCTTTAAGTAGTTATTGCAACAAAAATCTTTAAATAAAAAATTCCCACTCATTGTTTACCTGAAAATGTCTATTTTGCCCTCTTTTCTGAATAGAAGCTTAGCTACTTATGGAATCATAGGCTGATTTTTTTTCAATATAAAGTTATTCAGTACTTTGCAGATACAGGTTTAATGAATATCTTTTATCCAAAATGCTTGAGAGCAGATGTGTTTCAATTTTTTTCTAATTGTGGAATATCTACACATTAAGACATAATATACATAATTAGATTTTTAAAAAGAATTATTTCATTTAACTTTATTTATTTATTTATTTATTTATTTATGTAGTTATTTATTTATTTATTTATTTTAATTTGACCAGAGAGGGACAGAGCAAGAGAAGGGGGTGAAGGGGAGTGAGAAAGCAAGCCACTAGGTCCGGTACTCGAACCGTGATCAGTAATGTAGGAGTCCAGTGTCCTTAACTACCACACCACCTACAGGCCTCCATAATGGACCAAATCTTTGGTCCATTTCTATAATGAGATATTTTGGAAATGGGACCAAATCTAAACATAAAATTCATTTATGTTTTATACACACCTTATACATATAGCCTGAAGGTAATTTTATATAATATTTTTGTATTGCAGTATTCCGTCTATGATCTGTTATATGAAGTCAGCTGAGGAATTTTCTAGTTGTGGCATCATATTCTTGTTCAAAAATGTTTGAATTTTGGGACCAACAGTTAGCGTAATGGCTATGTCGCTGGACTCCCACGTAGTCGACCGCGGTTCGAGTCCCGGACCCGGTGGCTTAAACTCACGCCGGGCGCGTGTGCGTGCGTGCCCAGGATCCCGAGAGGAGAATGGAGGAGAAGGGATTGCGGCGTGGCCATCCCCCCTGGGGGGTGATTTCCTGCTTTCTATCTCTCTGTCTCTCTCTGTCTGTCTGGCGAGCGCACGCGCCCTATAGCAGAAACCTCTCCAAAAAAAAAAAAAAAAAAAAAATGTTTGAATTTTGGAGAGTTTGGAATTCTGGATTAGGGATGCTCAAGCCCTTATTTCATCATCGTCTTTACTTTTGGTGATGAGCATATCAACAGTCTGTTTTCATTCTTTTATTTTGAGTAATCTTTATTTTCTTAGCTGCTCTTAAGATTTTCCCCATCTTTGGTATTCCATATATACAATAATGTATGTAGGACAGAATTTCGTTTTAATCTATTCTCTTTAAGATTTATGGAGCTTTCTACCTCTGAGAATTGGTAACACTAATCAATTTGGGAAAATTCTTTGCCATTTTCTTTTTAAGATTGCCACTTGCAATTCACTCTATTTTTCCTTTCTGGAAGTTTAATTCTTTATGTTTTAGGCTGCCTAAGACTGTCCTGCTAATTGTTTAACTTCCCTTTCATATTTCAATTTCTTTATCACTCCATGCTGCAAGGCAGGTTCTCAGTGTCCACACTTATTTATTAAATCTCTCTTCACTTTTTTTTTTAAGTTATTTACTTATTCCATGATTGAGAGACACACACAGAGAAACTACCTCTAAAAGGGTCTCAACATGTGATCCACTCTGGGCCATGGGTACAAGTGTAGCTGGTGTACTCAGGGAAGCCTCCAGATGCAAACCTCTGACCTTCCCATTTGCCCAGATCTGCCTCCCAAAGCATCATCTTTTGCTACTGTTACCACTGTCTGGCCCTTCTCTTTTGCTATATTGAATGTGCCATTTAGTCTATTTGAGTTTTTAACCATAATTTTTTTTTCTTTGTAGCAAAAAGTTCTATGTGGTTCTTCTAGATAATTAGATATTTCTTTGTACACAGTATCATGCCTTTCATCATATTATAAATTCTTTAAAAATAAAGTATCTAACAACTTCAAATATTCTTCATTTTATGGGTCTTCCAGATTAGACTGTCTCTAGTTCTTGGAGGGCTCTACTGTTCCCGCTGACCTTACCTGTTGACTCTCCCTATGGTGAAGGATTATTTATGTTATTTTGTTTTCCTTGCAAGCTCATCTTCAGGTTTTTCAGGCTAAAATTTTTTTTATCCTGAATGGTGATTCCTTCCATACAAAGTAATTCATTATCTGATTCTAGATTTTAGCAACATGTAGAACCAAACTGTTACAGACTCACCGCTAACTGCAAACATACTAACTTTTCGGTAAACTAAAACAAGAGTTGTTTTAAATCTATCTGAGGGAAAAATAAAGAGAATCCCTTTTTCTCTGAGTCCTTTTGTCACTCAGTCCCTACTCTTTTGTTTGTTTGTTTTTGTCAAGGAACCGCAGGTTTCATCTGTCTGAGAACAGCCATTAATTTCTGAATTGCCATTCAGCATTAGGTAGTACCATAACATTATCACTCGTCTGCATGTGACAGGGTAGGGTTTCAATTCCTCAAGAAACGTATTTATTTTTCTACTCTTCCTTGAGACTTCTTGCAGCTTGCCATGTTATTCTGGATGGATTTTCTATGACAGTCTTTTCACACAACAGGTCATTCTTTCAGGATTCAAGGCCAATCTCAGTTCAAGCACCAAGACTTATGGGGACCGAAGTCCACGTTTCCTGTCCATATCTGAGCATTAGTGCTTTGGCCCATACATTTTTTTTTTTTTTTTTTTTTTTTGGAGAGGCTTTTTTCGCTATAGGGCGCGTGCGCTCGCCAGACAGAGAGAGACATAGAGACAGAAAGCGAGAAATCACCCCCCAGGGGGGATGGTCACACTGCAATCCCTTCTCCTCCATTCTCCTCTCGGGATCTTGGGCACGCACGCACACGCGCCCGGCATGAGTTGTAAGCCACCGGGTCCGAGACGCGAACCGCGGTCGACTACGTGGGAGTCCAGCGACATAGCCATTACGCTAACTGCTGGTTCCCTTGGCCCATACATTTTAAGACATCTATCTAAATCTGGATTATCCTACCACTGTATCACGCTGCTGCTAAATTAGCTTTTTTCTGGCCTAGAGTTAGTTCTTCATTTCTGAAACAGAATTGCTCCCATTTATTTTTCCTCTCATATATGTGTCATAAATTGTTATGCTGTTCAGTCTTCCATATTGCTAGAACCACCCAGAGCTTTGTTTTCCATGTAACAGATCACCCCTGAAGAGTGAATAGGAAGAAATACCAGTCTATAATTACTTTTATGGAAGTTGATTAAAACATTGAATTTCCTTAATGAAGAAAACCCCAAAATATGTATCTGAATGAGTTAGGATGGTATCTACATCTCCCAAGAAAAATATCCTCTATTACATCAGTCACTATTTATCTTTTGTGTCTTAGTCTATGGCCCTGCTATTTTAAATCCGTGGCTTTAGTAATGAAACTTTTCAGAATTAACATATGGAACTGCATTTTTGCTAAACTATTTACTTCTCATTTCTTGTTCCCAGGTTTAGTTTAATATGATCCCTCGCGTTAGCTACCATACTTTGTAGAAAATGCGTTCTCTTGCAGAGCCAAGGAAATGTAAAACAAAAATGACACACACACATGTCCCAAAAGTATCCATCTGTTCATTCACCCTTCTGGAATTTAGGAATTTTTTCATATACTAGTATGGAGACTTTTCCCCTTTAAGACTCATATATTTGATATTTTGTGAGACCTGGTTAATCCATAACATAGCATAAGATAAGTTCCAGAGAGTAAGATAGCATTTGTTATTTACAATGCATTCAGTCCTCTTGACAATTGAGTGTTATTTTCACTTTAAGAAAAATGGTAAAATGAATGAGAATGAAAATTAAGTGCTGGGAGTTGGCAAAATAGGACCTTTATGTTGGTGAATATTGAACACAGGGAAAATGACAAGTGACAGCCAGCTAGGAATTATATTTCATGGGGAGGTACCTCATAGCCAAATATAGACAGAGGGGATTACTGCTCATTAAAATCTTGGTTTGAAATAGTTCTTGAGATTTTTTTTTCCTAATGTTGTTTTCCTTGTAGTCAAATCCCCCCGAAACCTAGACTTATCTTACTCCTTTCACTTTTCAAGACCAGAGCTGTTATAGATAACACCCCCTCAGGCAGAATTTGTATTTACTGAATTAACTGTAATTGCAACTTCAGTTCAACTTATGAGATCAAAGAGCACTTGCATCTTTCTCCAAAGGAAAACATGGAGTTGGAAAATTTAATCTACTAAATTTGTATTTGCAACCCAAGTATAAGTAATCCATCCAAGGTATGCAAACAATGGTGAATTTTCAGATCTTACAATAATGAATGAAGGCTACAGAAATAGTATAAGGCAAGACCAGCAGTTGGTGTAATGGCTATGTCACTGGACTCCCATGTAGTCAACCGCAGTTTGAGTTATGGACTCGGTGACTTAAATTCACACTGGGTGCATGTACATGTGTGTCCAAGATCTGGAGAGAACAATGGAGGAGAAGGGATTGTGGCATGGCCATCCCTCCTGGGGGGTGATTTCTCATTTTCCGTCTCTCTGTGTCTCTCTTTCTTTCTGGCAAGCACACATGTCCTATTGCAAAAACCTCAAAAAAAAAAAAAGAAGAAGAGAAACAGCATAAGGCAGCTGCTAATATGTGAACTGGTTCGGTTTTCAAAATGCATTCCTGTATTTAAGAACAAGAGTGTGCACCAGTCCATGTCACAGTAGTTAAGCACTGTGCAGGGGAAGCCCGATCCCACATTCCAAACTGCAGTTCAAATCCCATGCATAAGCCCAGGACACAGACAAGATGGAGGAGTGGAACAAGAAGGATTGCAATGTGACCAGGCCCTATTTGGGATGCTTTCTCTCTCTCCCTCTTTTATCTTTCTCCTCTCTGTCTCTCCTTTTTCTGGCACACAAGTGTCCCTCTGGTATTATGTTAAAAAAAAAAAAAAAAAAAAAAAAAAAGAAGAGGAGAAAAGAAGAAAAGAAAGAATGAAAGAAAAAGAATGAGAGTGAAACACAACCTCAAGAACCAGGAAATAATGCCCTTTGATCAGAATTTATAAGTCTACTCATCAGACTCAGGAGGGTAGTCACTTTAACAAGGAAAAACCAAAGGTTCTAACATATGTATGGCAAGTGCACACACAGATGACATGTAAATTTGGCAATTCATTGCTAAAGTTTTGATCATGAATCTAAACCTGGATACAGCAACCTCACAGTTGTCCTAAAGAAATACTTGTGAATATAAAAGAGTAATCAAATCAGCACTGCTTAGAAGGGGGGAAAAGTAAGTAAAAGAATTATTAATTATTTATGATCGCTAATAATTGAAAAATAGGGGCCAGGCAGTGGCACAGTAGTAACACAGGTAGACTCACATTGAAAGATCCTGGGTTCATGCCCCATGACTTTCTTGTGCAAGCCTGACACACACAACACACACATACACATACTCACAGCTCTGACATCCGGCTGGCTGAGGCTGGGAGTAGATTGTGAATACTTTCTACTGGAGGCCGCTCTTTCTCTTTCTCTTCCTCTTCCTCTTTCTCTTTCTCTCTTTCTCTTTCTCTCTCTCATGGAATAAATAAACTTTACAAAGATCAGGACCAGCAGATGGCATAATGGTTACATCACTGGGCTCCCACAAAGTTGGTGGTGGTTCGAGTCTCAGACCCAAGGGCTTAAAACTCATGCCGGGGGCATTTGCATGCAAGCCCAGGGTCCTGAGAAGATAATGGAGGAGAAGCGATTGTGACTTGGCCACCCTATAGCAAATTCTCAAAAAAGAAAAAAAAGATAATAATTACAAAATGATGTTTCAGAATAATTAATGCAATACAAAGTATTTGTCAGTTAGCATCTGTATTTTTGTCTCCCACTGTTACTTCAGACTTTATTGAGCAGAACAGACACCTCGATGGAAACAGGGTGCTCCACATTTGGTTTGGTTTTATTTTTTTAAACAGTGCTTGGGTGAATAGTGTGAGGCAAAAGTCTCGATCCAGTTCTGAAGCATCCAGTGCTGTGTGACTGATGAAACTTTCAACTTCTTCCTCTTGACCGAACGTGAGCCTTGAGCACGCAGATGAAGGGCCAGAAGGGCTGGTGGCTACTTATTTTTCATTCTCCACCCTGTTCCTTCACTTTGCCCTCTTTTTTTCTTACTGCGGCTTCTGTCCCTTTCAGGGTTCTAGCAAGGAAGGGGCAAAGTAAGGAACAGAGACATGATGTGACTGGTTTGTAGTGGGAAACTCTCTGGACCTGGTTGAAGACTAAAGGTCAAGTCTTTGGGTGGCTCTTCTGGAACATTCTTCCTGCATTATGGCCTTTTTTCCCCCCTCAGGAAATCCTCTTGGGCTGGACTGATGATGGTCTGGCCAGTGCTCTCCGACTGCAGGTCCTTATTTGGCTCATAATTAAAACATCCACCTTTCCTTTGCCTGGAAAGCAGAGTAGCCAAACACACCAGCCCATCACAGCTTTTACATTTTTCCAAGCAAAAGTCAGACATCAATCTACTGCAACTCTCCAGATAAAGAAACACACAATAAATCAATCTGAGTAGCCCCGGCAATGCCTTTCTTTTGACTTGATATGAAATGGAAAGCCTCCTTCTCCCTTTCTCATGCTAGCTGGGATGGTCATTCTTAAAGACCACCAACTGCTCTATCCAGCAGTCTTTCTAAAACCTTTCCTAATGTCCAGCCTTGCCCCTTTTATAGCCTGAATGTAAGGAAGGGGCCTAAGAAATGTGAAACTTATTTTTTCAAATATCTCCCTTGAAATTCCTGCATGTTATCTTGTATCTGTATGCCTCAGTAGAAGCTTCGTATACACATGGGTATGTGAATGGCCCTTTCCTAGTCACCCAGGCCTCTTCCGTGAGGACAATGTCAAAGTTTCGGGGAGGACTTTGTGTTAGAAAAAAATTCCTGAAGTAAAACTTCCAGACATTTGTATTGCTTTGCAAGGAAGAAAGAAAAGGAAAAAAACAAAGTTAGACATATAATTTCTGCCTGTAAGATAAAGAAAGCCAAAAAAAAAAAGAGAGAGAGAATAATAAGACAGGAGAAAGAACATGGGTGAGGAACATGGCTTAAAGACTAAAGAATTCTTAGGAAAAAGGATAGCTGATGTTCAAGGGCAATGGTCTTCACATCCTGAGGCCTTCAGTCAAGTTGACTGTGCATGGGGAAATCCTGTATGAATGATTTGTTGTTACTATTGGATCAAGGAAAGAACCCGATTTCCACGTGGGTTCACAGACAAAGCAAAATAAAGGAACAGCTGTAGGCTGAATGTGCAGAATGGAATTCGGAAGATGCAGGAAGCCAGAGTCACAGGTGAGCATTAGAATGTGAGATCCTGGGAAGTTGCCAAACTCTTGATGAGAACAACAAAATGAAGGACCAAGGCATCTTATCTTGACAATGACGAACAGAGCGACCCAGGTGACATCTGACTCATGCATTTAAGTATCCATTTTTAAGTGTCTGGAAGATGTTAACTGCAGTTATTGCTGGATAGTGGGATTATGAGCGATCATTATTTCCTTCTTTTTTAAAAATAATATGTTTCTTAGACTTTTCTATCACATTGTTTTAATTAGGAAAAAAAGAAACAAGCTTGAAGGACAAACAATACAAAAAAGTATGGATTGGAATCAAGAAAATCAGGGAGACGGAAATCCACAGGTTCTAACTTGCCAAGGTCATCCCAGATGCACTAGGCTAAAGTGTTGACTCTCAATATAAAATAATATAGCTGTCTTTGTTTTTCCCAGGCATTAGTGTCTAAAATAAAAATAATAAATTTCAGAAATGTATTTCCCTGAAAAACTAAGAAAGTGTAAGAGCAAACATTAAACTGTAGTGATGTCAATAAGAAAAACAGAAAAACACTCCCTATGTGGCCTTCGGGTAGCAAATCACCTAACCCAACGTGTATACCTTTGTGATATCTGGAAAATTTTGTCTCATAGAAATAATAATAAACATACTGGGGGGCTTATCTGCAGGTTCCAGCCTGGAAAGCTCTCTCTGGTTTTCACAGAATCCGATGCCAGTTGCCCTGTCTCGTTGAAAGCTCTGTCTTTTGGTTAGTCACCTCTTTGAGGCCATTTTGCCACTGAGGCAACATTAGACCAATACAGGGTGGCAGTAGTGGAGGATGACTGGATAGAGAGCCAGTCCTCTGAAGGTAGAAGGCAGAGGACATGTCACAACAGAGGCTGTAAGTGGGAATGGGCCAAGCTGTTTGCAAGGCTGGGGGATTTGTAAACAAGAACTACTCCCAGGTAACCACTCTTGGAGAAATTGAGTTATTGCTCTGTCTACATAAAGGCTTTACCTTGCACCTTAATTGGACATACAGATTCAGAAGGAGACCTCTCAGTGCCCTAATCTTCCTGGAAAAGAAACTGGGGTCTAGAAAGTAGACTTTCCCTTACCAGAGCAGACTAATAAGACAGAAAGAGAAAAAGACAGAGTTAGGAGAAAAGAAGAAGAAGAAGAAGAAGAAGAAGAAGAAGAAGAAGAGGAAGAGGAAGAGGAAGAGGAAGAGGAAGAGGAAGAGGAAGAGGAAGAGGAAGAGGAAGAGGAAGAAGGAAGAAGGAAGAAAGACAGAGAGCTGTTAAAGTTTTAGTCTAATACATAAATCCTAGGTTCACCAGGATAACATCCAGTAAGAGATTGGGCTCCAGTCTGATTATCTAGATTCGAATCATGGCATTGCCACGTACTGACCATACATAAGTTTCAGACCTGTCTCAAAGGTTACCATAGCACTAAAAATAAGCTAATGCCTGTAAAGTGCTTCCCACAATGCCCAGTATGTAGTGAATCACCAAAAACATGAGCTCTAAGGACTGGAACTAAGGCACCTGGCAGTGCCGTCTGTCCCCTCCATAACTTGCTTTTCTAACGTGTTGACCACCAGGAACCAGTCTCAATGCTTCTTGCCAAGGATTGGCATTCTTGATTTGATGAAGAACTTTATTATTTTAAGGTTTAGCTTATTCGGTCAATAACAAGCTGCCAGGTCACCCAGATATTTTGTGGTGTTGACCAGCCAGGAAAAGGAACAATTACCTGAGCTAGGTTTCCCATTTAGTCCACCCAACAACTCCCAAACAGGGATTATTTTTAGTCTATTTTTGTAAGATGTGTAAGTCAAAGCTTGCATAGGATTACTTACTCAAAGACACAGGTGAGAATTAGGGCAAAACTTAGGGCAGGTAGGTGGCATAGTAGTTAAGATGCTGGCCTTCCACATAGTTGGCCACAGTTCTAGTCCTGGACCTGGTAGCTTGAAAATCACCCTGAGTGTGTGGGCACATGTTCCCAAACTCTGAAGAGGAGAATGCAAGAGAAGAGATTGTGGCATGGTCACCAAATCTGCCTGTCTCTCCCTATCTCTCTCCAGCAAGTGCACACACCCTATGGCAAAAACCTAAAATCCTAAAAAAAGGACAAAACATTTTTTTGTTCTAATTCCAAGATGAGTGCCTAATTCTTGAAAGTTAGACTGGAAGGCGATATGCTCTTTCTTCACTCCTGTATAAATGTGTGAAAGAAATGTAAAATTATTTAACTTAACTCTTTCAAGTGTTACATTATCTAAAATATATTTGAAGAATCATTAGTTAATAAATACTAGGCAAAAAAGGGAAAATAAAAAATAAAAAAGCTCCAGTTCAAAGAAGTTTGAGTAATGTTGGATTAAACCAAATGAGATAAATTTATGCATTATTGGTATTCTCAAACTCCTCCACATGCTTGAATTATAGAATACTATATTTCTAAAAGTAATCTGACCATGGAAAAGTTCTTTTGTTTGTTTGTTTTTAGAGATTTTTGCTATAGGTCATGTGTGCTCCCTGGAGAAATAGAAAGAGACAGACAGACAGAAAGGGAGAAATCACCCCCTAGAGAGATGGTCATGCTGCAGTCCCTTCTCCATTCTCCTCTCAGGATTTTGGGCATGCACACACGTGTGCCCATCATGACTTTCAAGCCACTGGATCTGGGATTCAAACCTTGGTGGACCACATGGGAGTCTAGCATCTTAACCACTATGCCACCTGCTGGCCCCCACAGAAGAGTTTTTAACTAGGAATTTTTTTTTTAATGGAAAATCTGAATTGTCAGTGGGGAGTCCTCTAAAGTTCCACTCTATTATCATTTGCTGAAATATTCAAATATATTTGATAGACTATACAAAACATTTGTGACTGACACAAAAAAGGGACACATAATGAAAAGAAGCTTTTGTGCATGTTATTCATGTTAATCATAAAGTTCATAGCATGAATAATCTAAAAATAGTGATCTCAGTGGAAATCAGAGAAGCTTCCTGGATGGTGTATGTGTGTGTGTGTGTGTGTAAAGTCATGTGTGTGTATGTGTGAAGTCATGTATCTCTGTGTGAAGTCAGGTATGTGTGTAAAGTCATGTGTGTGTGGTCATTTATGTGCATGAAGTCATGTATGTGTGTGCATGTGTGTGAAGTCATGTGTGTGTGTGTGTGTGAGGTCAAATGTGTGTGTGTGTGTGAAGTTCTAGCACAGGGGCATGATGGTTTCCAGTTTTTCCATTATTTGTCATCTGGTGTTGCTCCATGTTCTTGAGGAAGCACAAGGCATGACGTGATAACGGGAAGGTAACTTGATCTTGAGAAATTACTTTGAGATGAGGCAAGGAAGCAAGAAGTGAACTGGGGAGGAGTGATTAGTTTAAGAGAAAGACCAGGGCAGTAATTTCTCAATAGACCAAGTTCAGGGCAATGCTGTAAAAACAGGAGCAGCAGTGTTTTAAGCATTCCTTTTTTTTTTTTTTTTTTTTTTTTTTTTTAATGAACTTTGTCATTAGAACGATTTCAATTTGTAGATAAAGTATGATGGTTGTACAGAGAGCATGTGACCTAAACCCTGTTGTCACTATTATTTAGCACCTTACTATGGTATATTTGCCACCATTAATGAGCCAATATTAATATGTTGTTAATACATACTATATTCAAATTTTCTTAGTTTCTACTTACTTTTTTCCATTCCAAGAAACCATCCAGTACACCACATTAAATTTAGTTACGGTATTCCTTGGTCTCCTCTTGGCTATGACAATTCCTCAGACTTGCTTTGTTTTCAATGACTGTGACAGCTTTGAGCAGTACCGGTCAAACGTTTTGTAGAATGTTACTCTTTTGGGATTTGTGTAATATGCTTCTCATAATTAGAATGAGGTTATGAGCTTGGAAAATCCATATAAATAAAGTGTCATTCTCATCACATCATATCTTGAGTATGAATAACTAGAATACATTTCTTAGCCTCACTTGAAGTTAGTGAGGCCATGAAACTGGGTTCCAGCTAATAGAATTCCTGAACTTTGCCCATAATAAACCGTTCAAGTGATTTTTTGCAGTATTTTCTCACATTTCTTGCCTGCTGGTATAATGTATAAACTTCAATAGAAGAGTCTGAGACCATAGGCGATGACGAAACAGCTAGGAGGAAGGGCACTGGGTCCCTGAGTAATCCTGTGGGACAGAGCCCCAGTGTACTGGGGAAGGAATGAGAAATAAAGTGTTGATATGTTAAGTCACTGTGGTTTCAGGATTGTAAGCAACAGAAGTTAATCTCTTCCCTGAATAACACAGAGAAAATCAGGGTGAAACTTGTGAAACTCTATGCTGATCATGAATTTGAAAATGATGCAAGTTTTATGTAAGAGCCTTTTCACTCTTGTTAATCAAACCACTGAAGGTATTTTCCAAAAAGAAGGCTGAGACTTTCAGAAAAAGAGGAATCAGGAACCAGCAGTTAGCGTAATGGCTAGGTCGCTGGACTCCCATGTAGTCGACCACAGTTCACGTCCTGGACCCGGTAGCTTAAAGTCATGCTGGGCGCATGTGCGTGCGTGCCCAAGATCCCAAGAGGAGAATGGAGGAGAAGGGATTACGACGTGGCCATCACCCCTGGGGGGTGATTTCTCACTTTCTATCTCTCTGTCTCTCTCTGTCTGACGAGCACATGTCCTATAACAAAAACCTCTAAAAAAAAAAAAAAGGAATCAACTTTCTTATACCATTTTTCCAGGCTGATGGGCCTCCCTAAGACACCAGTCCTTCAAACCATGTGTGATGTGCTATTCTAACAGAACGTAATAACTGTGTTGTTAAGGAGTCTTAGAGCTTGTCCTTCCTGGCACACCCCAGTTCCTACTTTCTCACACACAAACACATAATCCCCAATCCAAGCACATTTTGTATGGTGAATTGCTGACATGTAAGAGAGGAAGTAGGAAAGTCATTGGGGAATATAAGTTAATGGAACATTGGGCTTATACAGACAAACCTAGAAATAAAATTATTCTGAATATGTTTTCCCATATAGTGGAGAAAGTTTATACCAGGGCTGCCGTGTCTCTCACAGTTCCTTGTTTGAAAGGCTCTACCAGGTACCTCCTATAGAGTCTTATTACCTCAGTGCAGTCGAATACAAATGGCCTGATGCCAGTTATCATTTGAAGGATGAACTCTTAAACATCCATTCATTTCTGCCTCATTCTCCAAACCTTGATGATATTAACAATTATCTGGGAAATGAAAGTAGAGAACTTTTAGGACTCAGCTTTCCAAGATTCAGACATACAAGGTCTGAGAAAAGATCTGGGTATCTATATTTTTAAAATATTATAGCTGGCATGATGGTTGAGGCACTGGACTCCCACATGGCCAACCACGACTCAAGTTCCTGACCTGGAGGATTGCTTTCTCACCTCCCACTCTCTCACTTTCTGTCTCTCTCTGGTCAAATTTTTAAAAAGATAAATGATAATAATAAATTAAATTTTAAAATAAATTTTAAATAGATGTTATAGAAAATAATGATCAACCGTATTTGAAAAACTCTGCTCACAATCACTTAAGGTAAAAGTGTTTACTAATTTATTTTACCCACTTGATAACTTAAAATTAATATGTACACACGTCATCATCACCATCAAACCAATGCAAAGTAAAAACCAAGAGACTATGTCCACTCCACTACTGGTTCATTGATCTTCTTTCTGAGATAAGAGGCTCTTATTTGCTCTTCCCTTCTATTCTGTTGCCCCTCTTTTCATTCCTGAGTCTTTCTGTGGAAATTGGACTAT
The DNA here is from genome assembly GCA_026018925.1 of Tupaia tana. Taxonomy (NCBI): domain Eukaryota; kingdom Metazoa; phylum Chordata; class Mammalia; order Scandentia; family Tupaiidae; genus Tupaia; species Tupaia tana. The sequence continues at coordinate 116,459,965 of JAKSZU010000003.1, forward strand.
TAGCAGGAAAAGTTTCATTGTTCAATGAATGAGTCATGTAAGTAATTCTTGCCTACAGTTTTATCTCTCCTTTAATTAAAAAAGTTCTGCCTGCAATAATACATATTATTTTGTTCTGAAAAGGCTAAATGCTCAGCTAGGTTGGTACAGGCAGCAGGGCACTGCTACATGTTACAGGATCCATATGGGAATGCCCAGGGTTCAAGCCCTAGTTCAACCTGAATAAGCCAGGCACACTTGTAGGCACACTCTTGATCCTGGCTGATTAGAAGGCCAAGAGTAAGGAGTAGAGGGTATTAGGGTGTGACAAGACACTATCAGAAGTCTCTCTCTCTCTCTCTCTCTCTCTCTCTCTCTCTCTCAATAACTAATTAACTAAATAAATAAATAAACTTAAAAAATTGCAATTCTCAGGCACATTATTGGAAATTCAGTAGATTTCCAGGATATGCTCTACCTTATCTACTTGATCCCTGCATTAGATCATTTATGATTTCTTCAACCTGTTCTTCTAGATACTGGAAATGCTGGGTCAGCCCCTCATTAATTGTTTGCCTTATTCCTTGGTCTATTAACAAAATTAATGTAATGAAAACATTGAAAAGGGGAAATAAAGCAAGTTTAGTAAAATTTTCCTTAGGGATCCTATGTCACTTTGGAATGTTCCCTGGTCTCCTTTTCCTTGTTAATAAAACGTCTTAGTTCAAACTGATTACCAAGCTCAATGTCTAACGTGTTACCTCTCCTCTGCTCAGCGAGCAGCAACACACTCACATCCCAAAGTCTTCCAAGAACCCCAGAGGAAATGGAACCTCACTGGAAGAGACCCAGATTATTTTACTGTTCTTAGTTCTTGTATATCCATATTTATTATAGTCATTCCAGTAAGAAAAATGTATTCTTTACTTATAAAAGCCTTGTTCTCACTTCTTTAATTCAATGTGAGATTAGCAAGGTGAATAAATCGATGACAATATCTGAATCTGATGTCATTTCTTTTAAGTAACTAATGTATGTAATGATCAAGTGTATTAACTAGCACCAATAGTTCCATCAAAACATTTGCTGCACCAAATCAACCCATTCACCACAGCCACACATAACCACACATACATGTACACACAATACACTGTATATAACCACTTTAAACATCTTTTTTCAGGGGCCGGCAGGTTGTGTGGTGATTAAGGAGCTGGATTTCACATGACCAACCATAGATCTAGTGCCTTCGCCTCCACACCGTCTGTTGATGCCCAATGCTGTACACTTTTTATTACCTGGTTCGGAAGTCACGGCCTCATGTCTATATTTTATTCATCAAAGCAATTACAAAGACCTACTAAATATCAAAAGAAGGGACTTAGACTTTACCTTCAGATAAAGAAGTAGCAAAGTTTGGGAAGAGTATGTGGGACCAGAAATATTGTTGTGGCAGACTGGGAAGATTAATAAATTAATGAAAAAAATCTAAAGTTAAGTAGCCATTTGTAATTCCATCTAAATATATACCCTCTAAATCAGCTCATTCACATAGCCATACACACATACACATAGATGCATACATAATACATATGCATCCGCACATAACATACACACAGATGCACACATGCACATGTAGTTGCATACACCCATGTCTTTTTCATTACTATCTTTTTATCTATATCCTCAGCCAAAGCCTCTCCTCAGAAGTCAGGATGATTCATTGGCTATCAATGAATCCAACATCAAGAGACAACTGTCCCCTTATTTGGATCAAGGCTAGTTGGTTCAGCCAAATTATTTTTGATTGTCTATGAATTCAGTTATGGATCCCAGGAGAGGGAACTGAAATCATCAAACTAATTTCACATGATGTACTAAGAAGAGCACAGAACCACATGAAAGAGCTTAGTGATTAGTTTACCAAGCCATCCAGCTCTATGTAAATGACCTGTGATAAATGGCTGGTCAGCCAAAGGAGCAGAAATCATGTATTATTTCCGCAGTCTGAAGCAAAATGCCATTTGTATTTATCATTGTTCTGAAACAGCACAGTAGATTGTGTGGGACAGAACTTTCCACAAGTACATAAGAGGACTTCTTAGTTGGAAAAAAATTCATATTCACATACATATATGCACACGCACATGAGGGAACTTCAAAAACTGTGGGAAAATTAAATTAAAGAATGAGCATATTTTGGTGTGAAAAAAATTGAAATCTATGCTTGGCTTTTTTATAATACACGTTGTCCATGAATTTCTGACAATCCTGTGTGTGTGTGTGTGTGTGTACGTGCTTTTATCAGAAGTTCTTTCCTTAGATTATCAATGCTGACTCCCCAATGGTGTTACTGTGCGTGTGTGTACGTGCTTTTATCAGAAGTTCTTTTTTTAGATTATCAATGCTGACTCCCCAATGGTGTTACTGTGCTGGCAACCATGTAATTCACTTAGTCAGAAACTCATAAGCGTTCCCCATGTGTAAATATTTTAAAGAGGTCAAGATCTGTTGCTCTTCATTTAGAATTTTCATCATAGATACTGAGAGTTAAAAACTACACCCATAGCTTTATCACAATACATTTCCTGATTTCACTTTCTCTGGTTTTATTTTAATTTTGCTTTCAGGTTTTCTGGATAAAAGAGTAATATAATTAAATGTGTGGGTAGTGGTCTCTTCACCTTGGATGTCCATGAATCTCAGGGCAGCCGTATCTAGAGATCATTGAAGTAATCATAAATAACAAAGGTTTTTGGATATTACTTACAAGCCAAGTTTCTTATAAGCCAAGATTATTTAATGAATTTACCATGGAAGGTAAATTGTTGTTTATCTTTTCATAGCACTTGGTATGTGCAGTAACAGATTGACCCTTCAGTAATGTTGTCTCTAATAATGACGAATTTCTCTGCCGTTGATGTTATCATTCCTGTTTAACAGGTCAAGAAACTGCAGTTTCCAGAAATTTAGTAACTAGACCACTATCACAGGTAATAGAGCTGGGTTGAAATCCAGACCTGCCTAACACTGATCCCCACTGCCCATAGCTATCACAGTTCTCTGCTCTTTGCAGAGGCTAAACATTGTAAACAAAGGATATGAGTCTGAGACAGGACGGGAAGAGCACAGCAGAGCATTAGCTAATCAAGTCTGGAGCCTCATGAGGGCATGTGAAGACGAAGGAGGAGGGAAATTTCACTGCAACTAATGAGTGAGAGTCCCGAAGCCCTGGAAAGTGGCTAGTTCTGGGAGATTTCCACACTTGAGAAACTGAGGAATCATTATTTTTTCAGCTGAATTTTTCCAGTTCTGTCTCCATTTGGCTTTCTCAGTTATTAGTTGGGCCGAAGCGGCACTCAAGAAAGATACGAGAGTAGAGTATGCAGTGAAACAGAAAGAACATAAAATATTGTTGATGTAATTCTGGGGAAAAAAAACAGCTCCACAGCCACACTGTAAAGACGAAAAAAAAAAAAAGTTTTATTCAGGGTTGGATGAGCAGAAATTGCCCAGCAATGTGTCTGTTTGCATACATAAGTGCACACCTGTGAGTCGGAATCTGTGGCGACGTGTGTGGGGGTAGGACTGTAGCAACTCTGAAACCTGGATAGATTCCAGTAGGACAGAGGTGGGACTACTTACACCTTGTTATGCCATGTGGGATTATGATTCTCGAACTTTTCTCAACTCTAATTTTATCTTATCTAGTTTGCTCCAAACACCCTCACACAGTGCTTCTCAAACTTTAATGGGCCATGAATCATTTGAGAAATATTGGTAAAATGCACATTGCTATTTAATAAATCTGAGGTGTGGTTTAAGTTTCTGCATTCCTACCAAGTCTCCTCCTGATTCCCAGGGATTGTGGCTTCCCCCATTGGGGGAACCACACTTTGAATAGTGGGGGTCTAAGAAATAGGATATAGGATCATCCTAGCATTACATGATGAGGATTATTCCTCCCCAACACACATGCAAGGAAACAGCCTTTCTTTCCATCCTCCCACACCATTTTGTCATCTGACTCCCTTTTCCACATGTTCTGATTTGTGGTGAAGGCTCAGGAGCAGATACACAGTAGGTACCACACCAGATCCCAGGATTGCTGATACCCCCTTCCAGTGCCTGCTTTCTCTCCTGTACTCTGCCCCTAGCCTGATCCCATCTGGACAGCTGGACTTCCTTCCTCTCCAGAGGGAATTCCACTGACACAGCTGCTTCCTCCTCATGTGTATCACCCAGTGTGCTTATAGAACTGCTGGAATCTAGAGCTTGGAATGAAGCATGAGAAAACCCTGGCTTAGCCTTCTGCCCTCAGTAAGTGGATGTCGACGCCATGCACATGGAAAGAGCTGCCTCTCCTCCTCATCCTACTCACTGTCGCTGCTTTTTGTTCTTAACTATTCATATTTTCGCACATCGGCTGTGGACCTGCTCCAGTTCAAGACTCAGTCATCAAGACCATATTTGGATTAATTTGGTTCCAGGTCAAACATTCCAATGTAACATATTTATCCCATGATTTCCTAATGCTATCAAATGACACATCTTTTTTTTTTTCTTTTGTTTTCCTCTTTCGACTAATTTATTTAATGGGTCTAAAATGGGTGATTAGACCATAAAAACATGTGGTATCCTAATTGGATTTTGAAAATGTGTAAACATGGCCCTCCAGTGGCCTGCTGTTACCATCTGGACCAAATATAAACTTCTGACCATTGCTTTCGAACTCTCCTCCATCTAACCCCACCCGTCTGCCCCTGTCATTTGTTGCTTCTCCTCACCAGGGTCAGTCTGCTCCTCTAGGCTGAGATTCTTGGTTTTTGGAACCCTTTTCTCAATTCTGTCTCAAGGCTTATGCCTGAGCAGGTCTACAGAAGAGAATCAAGTTCCTACATTCCATTCTCTATGCCTTTCAGAATGTTTTTCAAATTTCAGTTCAAGATTGATACCTCTATAAATGTTTCCAAAACTAATCCTATTCATTCTTCAATCCACTGTGATTCCTAGTCCACCTCAGTGTTTTATAATTATTTTGGTAAAGTTTGTGTTTTACTCACAAACTTTGTGTGACTCATTGAGTCGTTAAGAGACAATAACTGTATGCTTCTTCTATTGGGGTTACTAACCCAGGTACTAAGGATCAGCTGTAAACAAGCAAGTAATGTTCTAAATATCATAGAGTTCACTTTCCTATTTTGGAAGGTGAATAGCAAATAGTAGGTAAATGAACAATAATTTCAGATGGTAAAAAAATGTATTATTGGGTGATATAGGATAGAGGGCAGAAAATGACTTACTCTTGACCTGAACTCTCTCTCTCTCTCTCTCTCTCTCTCTCTCTCTCTCTCTGAATGCATTTTAAAAGATCTTTCATATCTTGAGCAAGCACTTGTAGACTCACTTGATTGAAATGTGCACATCGAAGTTTGCATATGAATAAAACATGCTGAACATATCCCAAGGGGAGGTTCTTCGAGAAACTACTCATTCCTAGGAAATATCACTAAAGATACTGATCACTAATTTCATTGATGAGAAGCTAGCTTTCGGTGTAGTCCAGAGTTTCTCAAACTTCAGTTGGACTCATCTGGGGTACTTGTTAAAAATCTATAATCAAGACAATTCTGATACAACTTTTGGACCACGTAATGAAAACACTATGTTATAACCTTTCAGTGACCACAATCAAGACACTGAGATGGATAAATGGATTGTGGATGGATACTTGGATAGACCCAGTGATTTTAGGCTCTAAATTAGCAGCTGAATCACGACGGGGTTCTAAGCAGGTAGGTAAATGATACAACACACATGTCCAAGACGCTAATTTTATCTGTCCAGTGATTTGAAAAAGTAAGCTTGGTTCAGTCTCCTTTTGATTTTTATGAAGAAACAGTTTGTTCTTTGGACCATAGGTATAAAAAATTATTTGGGGAACAAATAATTAATGTCAATTGTGCAAAATAAACACTTCCATTTAATTGCCCTTCATTTATAATATAAATTACTTTTTTTGAGAGAGAAAAAGAGAGATTTTCACTATAGGGTATGTGTGCTTGCGGAAGAGACACAGAAAGACAGAGATACAGAAAGTGAGAAATCACCCTCCAGGAGGGATGGCCACACCACAATCCCTTCTCCTCCATTCTCCTCTCAGGATTTTGGGCATGCATGCACATGGTGTGAGTTTAAAGTCCGCCAGGTGTGAGTTTTAAGCCGCCGGGTCTGGGACTTGAAGTGTAGTCAACTACAAGGGAGTCCAGCAACGTAACCATTATGCCATCTGCTGGTCCCATAAGTTATGTTTTTAGAATCACATTTTCCTTTTCAAATAAGACACTTTTAAGTCATGTTATTTTTGCTTGTATAGCAGGATATTTAATACCAGTAGAAACAAAGATACTTACATATTCTAGTAAAATTCATCAGGTCCACACATTAGAACAAGAAAACCAACCGTCAAGATGAGGAAGAGGCACAGCTTAGTCCCACTGCCACTGAACAGCAGGGGTGCTGAGCAAGGGCCTTGGAGAGTTGCAGTGCATGTGCAACCATCTGTTCTCACTCCAAATAAGGGACAGGGAAGGGCATGTTTACCCTCTTGAAAAAAAAACGGGGGGGTCAAAAAAAGTCATTCATAGTGACTAGGTGTACCTACAATAAAGGAAAACGGGCAGCTTATTTATCAGCTAGAGACCCCTCAATCACCTCAACCCAGAAGACTCAAGATGTTTTCACAGAAAAGTGGGTACCAGAGTTCTTGAGGAGCTTAAGGTGCAGCCCTAAGGTGTGGCAAAAGCATATAGGAATACACAAGCTGGAGTCCACTTCAATCTAGAAATTTCAGGATGCATGAATCTCAGAACTTGGAAGGTCTCTGGCAGAAATGCCTGGAAAATACTGGTGATTCTAAACACATCAGTTTTTTGTTTGTTTTGGGCTTTGTTTTCATTTTTTGTTTTTCCCGTGCTTGAATGATGTAAAAGAGAACCCCAATCTTTCACTGGCTCCACTTGAAGGAACCCAGACATAATAGAGGTGCTACAGCCAGGAAGTTCCTCCAGTAGCAACCAAGTCAAGACCTGAGATGCCCACCTAGGGCTGATGGCAGACAAGCTTCACTGGAGAGCATGGGGAAAGCTTAAAAATACATATACACCACTTGTGAGAAAACCACTAGTAGTAGGTGGAACCAAGAGGAATCAGAAAAATGTCCAGGGACCTCTCCCTTCCATGAGCAAGTGACCACTGAGCCCCTAGACCTCTTGAGTTCCCTGGAGGAGCAGGGTTGAGAGGAGGAGGGGAGGATAGAGTTGCTCCAGAGCCAGATCTTGCCCCCACCCTCTTCCTAAGCAGTCAGAGTCACAGCTCTAGCTTTAAATTGGATATGCAATTAAGGGTTTAAATTAAGCCACACTAAGTTTTAATTACCAAATGTGACCAGGAAGTTATGGAATGCACCCAAGATTTTGTTAAGGGGAGAGAAAACAGTAGAATCTACATAGCACAACTGAACACAGCGATTTTTAAAAATACATAAGATCATTTCATTTTGCTTTGGATTTCAGTTGCTATTCTTTCAAGATTCCATTATCATAGAAGCCTTGACTTAAAGCAAATCCCATGCTTGCTCTCATGGTCAAATAATCCAAGAATGTTAATTTCCCTTTTCTTTGTCTTCCTTTTCGCATATTTCTGAGATTGCATAATGTAGTTTCACTCATTGATCACCCCACATTAAATCTTTCACCAAGAGTTCAAAGTCAAGTATTCAGTCATTTGCAAGAGAATCTATCTGGCATTGGTGACTAGGTCTCCAGAGTGAAGGAATCAGATGAAGTGCCAAAGCATTGCATCCGGTTCCCTGGGCGATATCCTGAGGCATGCACACAGCAGGAAACTTACTCCTGGCCAGATTCAAGGGAGCACTCAAGGGCTCCATTCTGAGTACACACTTGCCTCTATCCTTGCTTATAGTTTGCCACTCTCGTAAATACTTAGCTTTGCTCTGGATTAAAGAGACCTTGACTTGAAGTCAAATGCTTTAGGAGAAGCCTGTTCAGTAAAGGCAATCTGTATTAAGCAAACAGGATCATGCAGGTCAATGAATAGTGTAACAATAAATCAAGCTAGTGTGCAGCTTGAGAAATGGGACCCACCCTTTATTTTCATATGATGGCTTTCATGCCAAAACTTTGTTTTATTGTCACCAAAGCTAAACCAGAAAGGAAGTACATTTTAAAATAAAAGAGCATTTGTTTCTGCACCTTAATTTAAAAATAAATTATGAATCTCTAAGCCTAGTGTTTTTCCATATCAATAAAAAAACAAACTTTTCCAGGAGCCTCCCTGAGGTCCCTCTTCTTTAAATTTATGTCAGCTATATAACTGACAAAGATATATTTTATAACAGAACCCTTCTCTTCAGTGTACAATGATACAATGTTCAAAAATCATTTCACAATCTTTATTGAATAGTTATTGTTCAATCAGCCAAGATACTTAATCAATAAATGCCATTCTATGTGATCACTATGATGACTGGCAAATGATGCAGTCTTAAAATGTGGAGAAAAATGAAGGAAGAGAAGGCTGCCTAGCCAGGACAGTACCAAGTATTTTATGGCAGGATTTCACATGAACCCATTTCTATCTGGAAGTCTTTATCGTGTCTTAAGCCTGGAAATCAATGACCACCATTCCCTTGAGAGTCTGAAACCTGAAGCAAGCATATTTCTTTAAGCACCTTTGCAAAAGTACTTAATTTTCCATGAGAACTCACTGTCTTGACCTGGCTCCTGGAATTTAAGGGAAGGGTGGAAAGTCGAGTCCAATAAATGAATAACTTTCAGGAACTTCAAACTTCATTATTTCTGATGGCAACCCAAAGCTTTTTCCATTGTAAAAAAAAAAAAAAAAAAAAAAAAAAAATCAAGGTATTTTGCGCTCAAGTAGCTCTTTCAAAGAGGAGAATGAGAGCGTGCAGGCTTCTTTACCCTGGTGAGAGCCCCGCATTCTATATCTTCCTGGCTCAGAGTGTCTTTGTTTAGAGCCCAGCCCCTGGTTGAGGGTCAGCTAATGAAAGAGGGAGTGAGGTTCAAATTCTTTAATTAGTTTTGTCAGTGATTCTCTATGGTTGGCAATAAAAGAAATACTTTCTGAGAGATCAAGTTCTCACACTGAAACTTTGGATAGGATAAAGCATTTAAAAGGCCAAGATCATTTTCAGCCCATTGTTCTAGCCTCCTGTCTCTGAACTGAGCTTTTATGCTAAAGAGTTTTGGAGCCAAAATTTTTATGTCATCTCCACAACCATGCTCACCAACATCAATAAACTTGTTTCTTTCAGGTATTAATGCACAGATACCAGCAGCCATCTTAGAATGGCTTCGTAAAATAGCATACTCCAGGAGAAAAACACGTTCTGTTTGGCAATGTTGTGAACGAGTGTCACAGTCTGAGATACACATCGCCTCCCGGAGGGTAGCGCCTTCATGACGCTGGAACTTGCTTCAAAGTCAGTATCGGGGGTGAGGAAGACTCTTCCTGGAAGCATCTTTGGAATGACCATGCCCTTTCATAAGAGCAAGTTCTAGTCTCTAATGTCTACCAAGGTCCTTTTAAGACCGACCACATAACCCAATACAAAGACAACAAACTTAATGTAACTTCGTTGATAGGGCCATGCCCTGAGACAAATTCTTCACATAGCACAGAATAAACACAGAATTTCAATGCAACCTCCAAAATGGGACATTGAAACTTGAACAAAACCCACAAAGAAGAAGCTGCCATGTCTTTCTGCCTTACGGAGCAGCTGGAGCTTGTCTGAAAGGGACCACACCCTCGGCCTCTTCATGAGTCATGGCTCTTTTCTTCCTTGGGGAATACCCGCCTTGCTTCCTGACAGAGGAGAAGGCTTTATATGGAGACACCTCTACACTTCCCTCAGGGTTGGGGGCAGGGGGAGGCAGTTTCTAATCTTAAATTACTGTCTAATTTCAAAGGAGTTTTTCTTGGTCACTCTGATTTTCCTCTGGAGGTCTGTATGAAGCACAGATCACACATTCAGTGGAGGACAAAACACTTTCTAAGGTTGCTAAGTTGCCTTTGAATTTTACTGTCCAAAAAAGAAAGACATGTCATTCCTTGTAAAAACCCCCTCTATGATTTTGGGCACCCAATGACTCTCAAAGCTCTCCGAGATACATCTTGTTCACCCAAATGAGAAGCCCGAACATTGAAAAACTAAGAGCAAAGACAGAACACAGAAATTAGGCATTTGCTTACCACTTCTAGGACAAATGCCTGTGTGTTTTGCCATCGTATTTTGCATGATACTTTTGGACCATGTCCACTGTTGTCATAATAGCATATCATCTTTAAGTGCATTACTTGCCTGTCACATCTTGGGAGCTCTCTTCCCAAAGGAAGGGATCCATTACTTGCTTTAGTGAGAAGAATATTGAGATTTCTTTTCATGAGGATAATGTACTGTATGCATACTTTGTAGAATATTCAACTGTAAAGTGACTTTTCCATGGTGTTCTTTGGCTCTTAATTCATGTTTCCAAACAACAGGGAGGCCAGGAGTTGCAGCTTGCTAATGTCCCTGACAGCTCCCCTCTCTGCTCCCCTGCCTGCCGGGGGCATCTTGTCATACCCATAGCAGTTACTCTGTGAACCCAGTGGTGTTTGCCACTGCCCACGAGTCCTGTCACAGATGTCTGCACAAGGCCTTGCCTCCTGGCTGCCACAATGAGCTCCCAGTGCCCCAGTTCTGCAGCACTGTTTGAAGTTTTCGTGCTGGGTCTTTTAAATTATTTCTTCTGCCCACCCTGCTTAGGATTGCTCAAAAAATAGCAAATAACAACAATAAGCCTGCCTGAACTTTGCCAAGAGAAACTGCCTGGGACTTTTCAGAAGCCACATTCAATTTATGAAGAAATGAAATGGATCTTCTTGACCAACCATGACAATAAGCACTGGCCTACATATTCAGGGCCTGAAAGAAGCTGAGGCAAGAGGCCTAATGAGAAGCAGTCAGCGAATCTAATGAGAATCAGACAGAAGGCCTAATGAGACATTTAACATGCTCTGCCTCTCCCTCCTCCTTTGTTCAGTTTTCCTGGGAATCTGTGTTTGGGGAGCTCAGTTGCAATGGCTACAAGCAGATACATATGGCCGTGGTGGGGTGATCCAGGAAGCAATAGCGAGACATGCAGACGCTCAGGGACAGGAAGGGGTGAACTCGGGAAATGTCCGTGGTAGCCATGAGAATGTGGTAGGGTAGGTTTTTATTTCAATGCTATCTTTACCTTTTCCAGAATACCACAGTCTTCGAGCTCTGGGTGATGATACAATAAACAGGCAGAGATTTCAATTGCATTACATCACTGCTCTGAGGGAGAGAAAGATAAGATACTCTTTCTGTTGCTGATCGTCGACATTCCAAGAGAACCACGTGGAATGTAGGTGTCACACAAAGAAGGATACCTGGGATAGTTGTCTTCTGAGGCAGCATCCTTGGAATACAAGGCGTTTTCATTTATTGATCTTGGGTGGCGTTGGCAGCCGAAGAGATAGCTATCAAAGTATAGGTTGGGCTGGGCTGAAGGTGGGGAGGGCCACGACCTTAGTCACAGCTCTGTCTTCTCCACTACCTGTGCAGGAGGCATGAACAGGAGCTATGTCTATGTCTGTCTCTGTCTACATGCACATGCCACTGTTAGCAATTTTGTCTGATCCATGGATTTAACAGTTTGGGAGTACAACTTGGTTTTGAGAAAGTAGGCAAGATTTCTGTTTTATTTAGCTTGCAAGCACAGGAAATTTGCATTGGCCCTTGTTGCCTGCCTATCAAATTAACAGAGTCTCTTTGGATATACAAGCTCTTTGTTTTATTTGCTTACCCAAATATATGCTTTAAATGCAACCCTACCCATTTCTCTACCCATCTGTTTATTTATTTATGACAACTCTTCTTTTGGTTGCCAAGGTCCAGCTTCTGCTCACCCACCTGTATCTGAGTTAAATCTGAAGGTAAATGGAACTGGCTTGCTCTTTGGTGGCGCCACCTAGTGGCTTCTTGTGGCAACACAGTTCTCAGCACTCAAACTAAAACTTTGAAGTGAGACTATTATATTATACAGCTAAACACTTAGAGGATAAAGGAGAAGTGCACCAACATGCATTAAGTTCCAGGTGCCAGGCTAAAACTTTCACACATTCCAGTTCTTTTAAAGTTTCCAAAAATTCTGTGTGGTAGATGACATCATGCCCTAAACGCTGCTATTTATAGGTAACATTTATTAAATGCCTCCTAAGAGCAGGGCACTGTGCTGCATGCTTTATATATCACTGATTCGCAAATTACATAGACTTTCGAGTAGCTGTCAAGATCTGTAGCAGGCTCCAGCCCTTTCTAGCTGTGTGACCTTAAACAAATTACTTAACTTCTCTGTGTCTCAGTTTCTTCACCTACGGCAAGAGCCCATACATCATAAAATAGTTGTAAAAAGTAATAATAATACTTGTAAAGTGCTTTTAAAGGTGTCTGACACATGGTAAACTATATATATATATGTGTGTGTATATATATATATACATATAAATATATACACAATACTATCTAGTATTGTTATTAATAATAGTAGTCAATGGGACCAGCAGTTAGCGTAATGGCTATGTCGCTGGACTCCCACGTAGTCGACCACAGTTCACGCCCCGAACCCGGTAGCTTAAAACTCACGCCGGGCGCGTGTGCGTGCGTGCCCAAGATCCAGAGAGGAGAATGGAGGAGAAGGGATTGCGGCGTGACCATCCCCCTGGGGGGTGATTTCTTGCTTTCTGTCTCTCTGTCTCTCTCTGTCTGTCTGGCGAGCGCATGCGCCCTATAGCGAAAACCTCTCCAAAAAAAAAAGGAAAAAAAAAATAATAGTAGCCAATATTTTGTCCTTACACAGCTAAATATTGTTGAATAAAAACCCAACCACTCTGACCGGGGTCAAATATTTTATATTAATAAATCTAAAGTTGGCGATTGTACCAAGCAGCTCCACATGTATTTTCCTTTCATGTTCACTGTTAGATACCCTCAAATATTTTTTTTCCTTTAGTTTGCCATAGGGCATATGCACTCAACAGGGAGAGACAGAGAGAAATAGGGAAAGAGAGAAAGTGAGAAATCACTCCTCAGGGGGAATGCCACACTTCATTCCTTTTCCTCCTTCTCTTCTAGGGATTTTGGGCACACATACACACCTAGTGTGATTTTCAAACTACTGGGTCTAGGACTTGTACTTCACAGTGGGCTGTGTGAGACCCAGCTGCCTTAACTTCTGTGCCATCTTCTGGCCAGCCACATGATGTTTTTATACTCTGTCCTGCTATCTTGTACATCGGCCACTCTCACCTTCGGTGACTTTCTTACTGAGAAGATAAGAAATTAGCTAGGAACGTTTCATCTCTTCCTCACCATGTTTACTGCCCTGCCTATTCTCTGTCCTCCAACTTCTGATAAAAATGAAGGCTCCACTCCCAGCAAAGATAACTGCTTAATTATATACCCAGATTCCATGCTCTCTTTTCTTTCCAAAGTCTTGGCTTTTGCTTTTACCAGTTCACCAAATTCTCCCTCTATTGGATTTCTGCCATTAGCAGACAACATGCAACCTTAAACTATGCCTGCCCTGAGGCTACACTCCTGCTATGGACTAACTGCAGGTGCTGAGGGGCCAGATGGTGGCACATTGGTAACACAACTGGATCCACATGGGAAAGGCCCCAGTTTTGCACACAGGGGCTCCCTGAGCACATCAGACATACACTATACCCATATCCAGGCCAGCTGAGATGGAGTGGATTGCAGCTTAGAACCCTGTTGAGAGTGCTTTCCCTCTATTCTTTCTCTCCCTCTCTCTGAATAAATAAAATAAAATAAGGCATATGCTGAGATTCTAACTGCCAAGGTGATGAAATTAGGAGCTGGGGCTTTTGGGAAGTAATTATGTCATGACAGTGGAGCCCTCATGACTGAGATTAGTGTCCTTATTAAAAACAAAAACAATGGGACCAGCAGGTGGCATAATGGTTACATCGCTGGACTCCCATGTAGTTGACAACAGTTCAAGTCCTGGACCCGGTGGCGTCAAACTCACACCGGGTGCATGTGCATTCAGGCCCAGGATCCTGAGTAGGTACTGGAGGAGAAAGTATTGCAGTGTGGCTATCCCCCGGGGGGGTGATTTCTCGCTTTCTGTCTCTGTCTCTTCGGCAAGAGCACTCACCCTATGGCAAAAAATCTCTCTAAAAAACAAACAAACACAAAGACATGTAAATCACTCTAATTCTTTCTGCTGTATGAGAGTACAAGAGAGGTCTGTAGGGCCCTTGCCAGGATCTGACTGTGCTGGAACTTCTAGACTTCAGGACTAAAAGAAATCAATGTCTGATACACATAATCCACCCAGTCTGTCTTACAGGGTTATAGCTGCCCAACTAAGACACTTCCTCCAGGTAACGCCCCTGTCTCTGCTTCTCGCTTTTCTAGAAAGTCTTTCTCACCTTCCCCCATAGCTCATTACAGTACCATTTCTATTTCCTCTATATCCCTAGATCATGAAGGACCTCCACAGCTGGTGCCTAATTGAGGATCTCTGCTCACTTTCCTACTCAGCAGGAGTTTATGCAGTTTTATTTTATATTATTTCTTCTTTTAGTTTCCACGACATCACAACCTCCTTCCCTACTCCCCTCTGATTGATCTGTAAATACTAAAGTGCCCGACAGAGAACTTTATACTAGCCCCCTCTCTTCTTTAGCAGCAGGTTTAATTTATACATTTTGTCAGATCCATCACTTTAAACATTACTTATAGAAAAGTTAAACTCAGATATTCTCTACCCCTTTCTGAAACTCCAAGCTCAGATATTTTCTCCTGACCTGTTTTTCATCCCCACATGGATATACAATGGACACCTCAAATTGACATAACAATAATTTTGATATAATTCTAAAACATATTTCTTTTCTAGTTTTTAATTTTTTTTCCCTCAGGGCCAGATGATAACACAGTAGGAACACAACTGAACACACAAGGGAACAGACCTGCATTTGCATCCTGGGACACAGCCCAGGACCTCCCCAAGAACACAGGATGCACATGCCTGTGTGTCTATGGTTCAGGGCAAATGAGACTGGGGAAGGATCATGGCGTGAAGATTCTGCTGAGAATGCCTCTCTCTTTCTTATTCTATGATGAAAGAAATAAAATAAATAAGCTTAAAATAATTATTTTTTGGAGAATAGTATGACTATTCATGTAGTTGATCAACTCCAAAGCCCAGGAGCCAAAAATCTAGCATAGTCCTTTGATGTATCTTTGTTTTCCTTAACCTTAAAAATACACTTTGTAATGGTTACGGATACTGGAGACTGTGGAAAGAAGGTGGGAGATGGGGGAGAGTGAGAGGAAAGGAATCAAGGAGAGAAATAGAAAGGCAGGACATTTAAGGGACACAGAAGTGGAGAATTGTCTGCTGATAATGTGTATGATATCTTCAACTGGACTGGTGTGAAGTATATCCATGTTGGGTCCATCATTTTACAAGCTGTAGTGATGTACAGTGGTTGCATAAAATAAATTAAGATAATTTTAAAAAATACCTAATACACTTTGTTCCTATCTATTCCTCTCCATATGGGCATTTTCAATGAACAGAAGCCCCATTATATCTCACCTAGTCCCTAAAATGAGTTTTTAAATTTATTTTCCTGATTTTATCTTGCACATCTACAATCTGTTCTCCATATAGCAACTAGAGAAATTATTTGAAAATGTAAATCAGATCACAACACTTCCCTCCTTTAGGTCTATCCAGTGTCTCCCTTCTCATTGTAATTAAATCCAAATGTGTCACCCTGGCTTCAAGGACACAATAATGTGTCTTTAAGAAAAATAATAATGAAGTGTTTTTTCTAATTTTGCATTTTTTCCTCATCCTTTTCACCAAATTCTTTTTAAGACTTTTAATTTTAAAATATGCATTAAATTGACACATAGTAATTACACATATTTATGAAGTATAGTGTGTTTTTTCTGCACATGAATATGATGGGTAATGACCAAATTGGGGTGACATGATTCTCTAACTCCGTACGAGAGTCTACTCAAAATAAATTAAAGACTTAACTGTGAGACCCAAAGCTGTGAGACTACCATAAGAAAATGTGCTTTAGGAAATTAGTTTGGGCAAAGAATTTTGGGGTAAGACCTCAAAAGCTTGGGCAACAAGAGCAAAAATGGACAAATGAGAATATATTATGCTAAAAAATTTCTTGACAGCAAAGGAGACAATTACAAGTGAAGAGACAACCTACATAATGGGCAAACATATTTGCAAACTACATATAACAAGATATTAATAACAAGAATATACAAGTAGCTCAAACAGCCATGTCAGCAGCTAAAAAAAAAAAAAAAAGCAATCAGAACAAAAAATGGGCAGATCATTTCTCAAAAAAAGACATACAAATGGCCATTGAGTATATGGAAAAAATTCTCAAATCACTAGTCATCAAGGAAATGTAAATCAAAATCACAATGAAATGTTATTCCTGTTAGAATGGCTATGTCAAAATGACAAAACATAATGAATACTAGTGAGGCTCTAGAGAAAGGGAAACCCCTTTACACTGTTGTGTAATATGTTAGTATGTTCATTATGCAAATTCCTTTTTATTTTAGGAATGAAAATTAGGCAGAATCTAACCTGGTGGTTTAAATAATCACAACAACAAAACATAATTACATAGCCTACTGGTGTCTGTGTAAGTGTGTGTATATTTGAGTGTGTAAGTAAAATGAGAAATACATACACACATAGTAATGCTTAATAAGAATTTACCGAGTGCTTTAAATTCGCATTACAATTTCTCTATAAAATCTACATTCTCCCAAATTGCAAAAACTGAGCAAAATAAATAAAACACTCCCATCTTCTGGAGAGGAATAAACACTCCCATCTTCTAGAGAGGAATAAAGTTGTCAGAGTAAAGGCCATTTCAGCAAGTCTGCTGGACAAGCCCAATTTATCTATGAGGTACAGTGCTCAGAGCCCAGAATACTTTTAGGGGGCACACAAAAGTGTTTTTGTTTTTCTTTGTCTGTTTTTTTTTTTTTTTTTTTTTTTTTTTTTTTTTTTTTGGAGAGATTTTTGCTATAGGGCATGTGTGCTCACCAGAAAGAAAGAGAGATACAGAGAGACAGAAAGAGAGAAATCACCCCCCCAGGGAGGATGGCCACACCACAATCCCTTCTCCCCCATTCTCCTTGGGATCTTGGGCACGCACATACACACCCGGCATGAGTTTAAGCCACTGGGTCCAGGACTCAAACTGCGGTAGACTACATGGGAGTCCAGTGACACAAGCCATTACATCAACTGCTGGTCCCACAGTATGACTTTTAAACCCCCTTTCTAGAGCTCTTGACTCACAACACAGCAGTTACTGTCATTGCAGTCTATGGAATCACGCATGTCCATATGATATCTGCATTGGGGATATATTTACATGTGTACATGTATCACTGCTAAACGTTACTGAGTAACTATGTATTTTCATTTTTCTCTCTCTCTATTTTTAAATTTGCCAGAGGATGCACACACTCACCATAGAGAGAGAATGAGAAAGAAAGCAAGAAAGTACCCTCCATGAGGCATGGCCATACCACAATCCCTATTCTCAATCTCTCTCTTCTTTTGGGAATTTTAGGCACATACACACATGCACACAGCATGTTTTTCCAAGTCACTGGGTCTGAGACTCAAACTACACAGTTGGCCACATGGGATCCAGCTTTCTTAACAGCTAGGCCATGAGCTGGCCCTCTTTTTCTCTTTTCAACAAATTCATCTCATAACAAAATCCCAATTTGAAGAATCATCCAAAGCTATGTTTGAGATGTAACCTGGGACCAGAAGTTGGTGTAATAGCTATGTTGCTGGACTCCCATGTAGTCGACCACAGTTTGAGTCCTGGATCCAGTGGCTTAAAACTCACACCAGGTGCATGTGTGTGCATACCCAAGATCCCGAGAAGAGAATGGAAGAGAAGGGACTGTGGTGTGGCAATCCCTTGGGGTCTGATTTCTCGCTTCCTGTGTTTCTGTCTCTCTCTGTCTTTCTGGTGAGCACACACTCCCTATAGCAAAAACCTCTCCAAAAAAAAAAAAAAAAGAGAGAGAGAGAGGTGACCTAAATTTTTGTGAAATTCATTGTCACAGTGTAAAAGGATTGCTCTGACTGGGAAGACATGATCAGAGGTATTGCAAAATCTAGTTTAGAGAAGCTGCTGGCATAGCAACCCTTCTCAATCCTTGAAACATCATCGCTGAGGTTGGGAGGTCTTTCTCTAGGAATCCAACACCCACGCTCTATCTGGACTAATTAAATCAGAATCTTTGGGGTTGTACCTGGGCAACAGTTTTTGTAAAAGCTTCCTAGGTAATGTTGATATTCAGTCACAATTCAGAAAAAAATACTAATTTAGTAACAACTGAGCACTAGGGCTACTAAAGTTTCCCAATAAGAAGACCAACCTTTGTACTTACAAAATACCATAAAGTTATAAGTTTTTTATATGTATATATTTTTTTTTCTAGTTTAGAGTATCTATTCTTGGTGGAGAGAGATAGAGGCAAAGAGGAGAAGAAATTATCTCCAGACGGGATGGACCTGCCACAATCTTTTTTCCTCTAGTCTCCAGTTGAAATTTTGGTACAAATACACACATGTATCTGATATGTTTTTTAAGCTACCAGGTCCAAGATGCAAATTACAGAGTCAGCCATGTGAGACCCAGCTATGTTGACCTCCATGTCACCTGCTGGTTCCCCTGGAGCAGCTTCTTAATTAGATAGTCACTATGTACTTAACCTACCACACCTGATTTCCAAGTCATCCTGGAATCAAATCTTAATTTAAAAAAAGATTAAAACTGCATAGAGGCCACTGAGGGAGTTCAAAGCTGGGGTCCTGGTTTGGACTTTAGGACCACTGGAAGTCCCCTAAGAGTACTGGTCTTCACTGGAGAAACTGTTCACCAAGTAGCATCACCAAACCATTTTCAAGACAGGAAATACAGGCGGTCAACAGACCCACACCAATAAAACTGGTGTGAGGGAAAAGTGAATCTTCCATTCAAGAAAGATTTGCTGAGAACCTATTGCCTTCTAAGTATGGGGCCAGGCATGGTAGAGACAATCCCATTGTCTAGGATCTGAACGGCTAGGGAGGCGATGTCATCAAATAACTTAAGAATTGCATGGGAAGTTATGAGCGGAGTGATAAAGAATGTTTGGCCTGAGGTGATGTATTTGAGGAAGCTTCCAGAAGATACATTACCCCTCGTCTTGAGAAGTGGATGTTATCCACATTCTCAAGCAAGGTGAGAATGTCCAGGAAGTGGACAAAGCAAGGGCAAACACACGCAGTCATGATTCAGCAGGCGTGTGTGTGTGGAAGGTGTGGGGAGTGGACCGCGGTGTGACCAAAGAGGAGAACGGGCAGCAGGAAAGCACACGGTCAGATTCCCATAGTTAGAGCCACATGCTGGCTGCAGTGCAGAGAACGGGGTTGAGAGTGGAGCTGCTGTGGAGGGCATGTGAAAAAGAAGGCAGGGGGTCCAGGCAAGAGAGGTGGAGCCTGCCCCAGAGCAAGGCCGAAGGACACACAGACGAATGGGACAGAGGATAAAATCAATGGGATTTCATTTGTGGCTGATGGATGAGTGGGATGAGAAAGCAGATACTAATCAAGAAAGTGTGAGATGCATGGAGAATGTCTTCCTCACAACATGGAGTTTGGGATGGGTGGGGACAAGCAATTTAAAGTAAAGGCCGTAAACTGCATGAGGGCTGGGGGAGCCACCTTTTAATGGAGTGCCAGCTGTGTGGCTCAGGACTGGCTCAGGCTTGAGTTGTTAAGCTGCATTGGGCGTCTGCAGAAAGTGAGGTGGAAAGATCTTGCCTGTCTCCTTCACTTTCATTCTGTATTTAACTCATCACATTGACAGTTGGGATTAGTACTTCCCTAATTCAATTGTTTTTGTAAATCCCCATTCATCTGATGATTGATTACAGGTGGCTGTAAACTGAGAAATAACAGAGAAGGGTTTGGCCTCCGCTTGCTTCTCCCCTCAGTAAACCAGAGGCCTGGAAAACCTTGGGGGCTGCCTCGGGAAATGTATTGCACTCTAAATTAGGAGCTGAAGGAAGGTGAAACATTTAAATTAACCTCCACTGGAAACCCCAACCCACTAGTTATGGTCATTCTTGGCACAAAAGACCTCCCACATTGGCTGAAATCCAGACATGAAAATGGTAAAATGGCTGGACAGAAAGTTGGCATGGACCCTGTGGCGATTTCCCCTGTCCCCAACGATTCCCCTGCCTTGGAATCCTGTCTA
This sequence comes from Tupaia tana, assembly GCA_026018925.1. Lineage (NCBI taxonomy): Eukaryota > Metazoa > Chordata > Mammalia > Scandentia > Tupaiidae > Tupaia > Tupaia tana. The sequence continues at coordinate 116,480,419 of JAKSZU010000003.1, forward strand.
GACTTGGCTTCAAGACACATTCCTTTGGCCTTCGGTAGGCAGAGGTGTCTGACTCTTGCAACATGTACATGATTTAAAAAGAACTAAGAACAGGCTCTCAACAAACCACTGCCTTCTAAAGGTCAAATCTCATTGCTCCAACTGTGACCAGGAAACGCAAATATATTCCAGATCGCTCAGTCCACAGGTGCAGAAGCTGAGCACTGCAAATTTCATGTGCAGACTGGCGGGGCCCTTTCTCTGAGTCTCCAGATGCACAGGCAATGTTTTATGTACAGGAAGACAGAGGCTACGCAGTGACAGCTGGGCTTCTGAGAAAAAAAAAACAAAAAAACAAAAAAACAAAAAAAAAAACCATAGACATGTTCTTAACTCTACCACAAATCCCAGAATTCGAGCCACCAACATAGGAGGGAGAGAGGGAGTAGCCAGGGAGATTTCATTCATGCATTCATCCCAAAGTTTGGGTGCCTATTGTACGTCAGGTATTTTCTAAAGATGCTTCCCTGTCTATGACCAAATGGCCCATGCCGGAGAAACACGTGTCCCACCACTTAGAAGTCACTCTGCAATTCAGAGGGTTAGAATACCTACATGCCATTGCCCCTGATAAATGACATCACCAGAAAAGTGACTTTATGGTGTCTTTTCATCCAACTAACCTACTCCCTTTTCATAAATGCCCTGGAGAGAAACATACTCTGAAAAGTGGATGTCACAAAGAGGCAGCTTGCCGGAAGGAGCCTGGCGACCTTCAGCTTGAGGTGTAAACTACTGGTCTCTCTGGAATCCATAGGGCTATCACCATGAGACTGTTGCCATGAGGAGCCACATGTTTTCCAATTCTCCATGCGTAGAAATGCAAACAATGTCATGCATGATTACAGTGACGACTATGATAGATAAATAAGCCCAGGGAAATATTGAAGGAGGACAAGGAAAGAAGTGGAAAGACAGAAGAAGCTAACATGACAAGGTAGGTGAAGCATGCAGGGACATTGAACAGGACACGAGCCAGGACATCATGCAGACAGAAATACTTACTAAGCATCTATTACTTTTAGGCCATGCTAAGTGCTGGGGACACAATAGCAAACAAAAAAAAATCATGCTTTCCTAAAAGATTCATTCTAGTGATGAGAAAGAGAAAAAATAACAACAAAAAAAGTTTAATCTCCAGTTTGCAGATGGCCTGTTGTGATACTTAGCCACCATAATCACACGAGCTGACTCCCCCAGCCAATCCCCTTATATATTTATATGTATCCTGTTGATTCTGTCTCCCTAGAGGACACTGACTAACACAGGTGCTGAGTGCTGAGGATACTGAGGTAGGGGAGAAAATAAGGGGGATATAACATTGTATGTGTCTTGTGGGGAGTGTTCATGTACTTAATGGGTGTCAAAGAAAGATACCTCAAAAAGATAACATTCTGGCAGAATCCAATGGCTAAATGGAAGACTCATTTGCCAAGCAAGTAATTGACTCTGATTCCTCACCATTTCTATTTCCAGCCCTGAATGTTAGCTTGTGCATCTTCAGTTTCAGCACTCTTGGTTGCCTCGGCTCTCAGAACTGTACTGCTTGGGAAGTTGAAGGAAATATCTTGTCGTTATTGGGCCGTCTGGACTAAGACACAAGAAGAGTTTATGGCTGGTGCCTGTTTACTGCCTCTGGTCTGGTCACATCCCAGCTCTCCTACTCGGGATGCCAGGGGGTTTCTGAGTTACTCCAATTCTTTCCAAAATATTTATAGCATGTGCTGTAATGTCTCCAGAATTCGACCATGGGATTTATTAATTCATATCGGGAGTTAGAAAAGAACAAAATTAGGAAGGTACTTGAATTGAGAGAGGTGGGACACCAATGCCTTTGTGTTCTTCCCCTTCTGTACATTTGCTTTGGGGAGGTTGTCACTCTAGTGTCAACAATGTGGAACACACTGGAATCCAGCCTCTTACACACTGTTCAAGCAAGGAGATCTATTTATTTTCAAGGTACATGCACACTGCATGTCTTCAGGGGTCATCAAGTCCCCCATCTGGGGTTATGCTCTGGCTGACTCTGCCCTGACCTGCCACAGGGACAGAGACAATCATACCATGTGAGACAAAATTGTTCACAAAAGGCACAAAAAATTTCCTAAGCAGTTTGTCACCTTTTTTTTTTTTTCTGCATAATCCCTTCTCCCCAGGTAAATGTAGGGCCCACCTGATTAGGTTGTAGAGTCTTAGATCTGATTTAATAACTGAGCAATTAGGTAGCTAAGCTGCCTCACAGCTCTTATCCCTTTATAGCCATTTGAAGTTTGTTTTCTAAATTTCATATATTTTTCTTACTTATGCCTCATTATAGGGTCATGAGAAATATTCTTCTGTTTGATAGTCATCATTTGATAGATTAAAAAAAGAGCATTAAGGACATTAGATAACTTGTCCAGGGACCTAAAAAGGTCATTCCAGAGCTCCTACTGGCATCCATCACATCTTGATGATGCAGAGTCCTGGGATTGGATTCTGGCCACATGCAAAATGTTTGCCAATGGGAAATAAGTCACCTTCTTTCCTACCTCCTACCTACGCGTAATTTTCTCCCCTTGGACTTAAGAAGGAAATGGCAGATAAAGCTGTTTCCTGTTAAGTAAGATGTGAATGGAGAGACTTGCTGACACCGAGAGCCTTTAATTTCCCACCTTCCCTTCCAAGAGTCCCTCCACCCAGGCCTTGGCCATGATTCCACCAACGGAATCACTGAATTCCCAAATTTTGAGCTCACTCCATTTGTAAAGGACTCTCCAGTTGAGCTACACAGGATAAGCCAGGGTGATTGGAGTGTCCCTTTTACCTCCCATAATTAAACTCTTTCCTCTGTATAATGATCAAACACCATGCACAGGATAGTGAACACATATAGGAGTGCCCTAAAATGAGGTTATAATTTAATGGATAGGAGGAGGAGCTTCTAGAAAATGAAAAGATGAAAAAAATGAGTTTCATCCTCATGTGGGATGTACAACGTTACTATCCAAGCAGTCCACAAACAAGAAGATTAGTATCACAAGAAAGCAGAGGTTAGTTAGAAGCACAGAAATCCGGGACTCATCCGAGAATTCTCAAATCAGAATCTGCATTTTAGAAAGAGCCTCAGGTGATTCATGTGTATGTCCAAGTTTCAGAAGCCTAGGCCAGATAACTGATCTCCCATGAGGCAATATTTAGAGAGATCCATGCCCCGATTCTTCCTTCTTTCACCTGTTCTGTGTCTGTCTCAGAGCAATCAAATTTCACAACACTCTTGCTCTTGACACACTCCTTGGATTCTCCCAACAATCTGTAGATGTGATTCCTTGTCCCCACTTCACAGGCTCTCATGCTGAGGTTCACCATGGAAGTAGCTCATTGAGGATGAAACTTGGGCTAAGAGTGCCTGTACCTGGCCCAGGCTCACTCCAAAGTCAGACCTCTCCTTCACTCCAGAATGACTCCATACAAAGCTTCCATGGCCCACTTTTTCCAGAGAAAGGCTTTTTCAGAACATGGTAAGTAGTTCTCTTTCTCTGGAGGGTCAGAGGTTCCCCCTCCTCGCCACTACCACAAACACAAAATAGTTGAGGAAACATGAAATTTCACACCTTCAAACACTATCCAGATGAGAGAAAGGCTCTTCTGGTGTCTGTTCATCCTGGAATCTGCTATCACTTACTGGAAAAATTATCCCATGCCCTTTCCTGCCACAATCACAGAGACTACAGATGGAAACGCTAAGAAACTTATGCCAGTTTGGGGGTATTCTTAGAGCTAGAAATGGAGATCTTTCCACCAATTTCCTGGCTGAGTAAGAGAAAGTAAATCCCATCAACCCTTGCCCTGCCCTAAATAATCAGGATTCAATAGGTGAAGTGAGAATGTATTCTGAGGAGGAAATAAAAAACTTCACAAATTTTTGCATTCTTCCATGCCTTTTTTTTTTTTTTTTTTAAAAAAAGCATCTATTGATAAAACAGGATATATAGAAAAATGCTAAAACGATGGACTTACAGGAGCTCTTTATTTTATTCTTGATGCTTTTCTCAATATTTTTTCTCTACAGTAAACACATAGTACTTGGGAGCATATACTTAAAACATATTTTTAAAATGCATACTTCTCTCCTCCAGCATGGTTATTTTCCTCACCATCAGTACGCACACTTGAGCAACTAGAGCTCTCCAGCACTGCATAAAATGAGTTTTGTTTAATACTTCCTTGTGGCATTATTGTCTCAGTAGCTTATGCCATTCTAAGAAAGATCCCTCCAAGGAAAACACATCTTCCTCAAGAGAAACAAAGCCCAGAAACTGGCAGCATGAATAGCAGAACATTTTTCTGGGAAGGAGGGATGAGCCAATGGGCCCAACTTCCTTTCCCTGGGAGTTGCCATTACCATAAGGACGTATTCTCATTGAGCTATTCCCACGAGTGCTCTTGTCCTTTAAGACTCTTGCACACATTTAAACTGAACATCTTCATCTAGTGACTCTTTGCTTAGCTGGAAACATGTTGAAAAATGTTTAATTGAAATAAAGACTCCATCACTGATTGAGAAATTACAGAAGATAAATAAACCCAAATTACTATGATTCTAGAGAGTCCATTACTTATTCTACACTCTTGGGGGAGTATAAATGGGAACCATATAAAGAAACCACCCACAAAAGCCAAGACTTCATCCTACTCTCTGCATATACCTCCACTTTCTCCAAGTCTTCCTTTTCCATATGGATAGACAGGTAGATAGATGATTGATATACAGATAGATAATTAAGTAGATAGGTAGATAGATGATAGATTGATAGATACAATGATAGATACAGTTTGACAGTGTATCAATAGGTTTTTCAGTTACAAGGAGGGGTATTACTGCATGGGCTCCAGTTCACCAACAAAGTGTTTATTTGCTTTCCATTTATTTCTCTATGAGAATCATAAATAAAACACAAAATCATGATTTCTGCTTTAAGAAGCTTCCATTTCTGGTGGGAATATTCAATGAATGCCTGGAATTCATGCTGCAACATCAAAAAAGAAATATGTAAATACTCTTCATTCATTCCATTATCCTTTTTGGCTCATGGTTGGAAGACCTCAGTCTCCTTCATCATTGTACCCCCCGGGTTGCAACTAACCTTTTAAAGCCAGTTGTACTGGCATCTTTTCCAGAAAACTGTTTCTCATTCCTTTCTCAAAGTCAGAGAATCCCACTTCTTTTGAAACCCCAGTGTATACTGGTTTTCTCTTGGAAGACATTTCACAATTTAATACAATGTTCTCCACGGAGAGAAGGGGTAGGACTTACCACCTGAGAAGCATAAAAAAAAAACAGTAACAAAAATAAGTACATACTCCTTATTGGGAACTTATTATAAGTTGCACAGTATGATAAGTCTTTTTATAAAATCTCATTTAGTGTTAACAATGCTTTTACTAAGTTAAACAAAGTTACCCAAGTGGTCAAAAATTGTACAGATAGTGGAAAGTCCCACATTTTAATCCATATCTGTTTTGTTCCAAAGATCCTGCTTTGAACTTCCAGTTCCTCCTGTTTATGTTCAGACTACTTCTCACATCCTCCTCTCCTCTCACACCCTCAGTGTCGAGTGAGACCCTGGGATTGATGGCAATAATCCCACATGTTGATGTGAAATGACACTGAGGGCTACGTCTGACACTAGTCATGTGCTTTATCTCTCTTGCTGGGTTACACAACCCTGTGGGGAAGAAACTGCACCTTCTTCATCTATTTCCCATCCTTTCCAGATATCTCTATGAAACTTGGAACAATAGCTTTCCGCTATCATTTTTGTATTACTTTTTAAATAGATTTTTGAATAAAAGGAAAAAAAATAGAATAAACAGACGATATCAGTGCAAATAATACAAGATTAAGCAATACCATTTGCAGATAAAAGGGTTGACGTAGGGAGGTTTTTCTGGAGGACCTCACTTTTTTTTTTTCAGGTGGGAGGACCCCAACTTAGCAGAGACGAAGGTGAAAGTCAGCCTGGTTGGGTAGAATTACATACCAGTCTCATGTAAAACGTTTCTCGATGTCTATGAGAAATGATGGTGCTGATAAATTGCCTACGATCATAGAACAGATGAGCAAGAAAGCTTAATTCTGGGAATTTCTGTTTTCCATCCTAGGGATTACTTCTTGAGCCATTATCACTTCAGTGGATGAAGGTACTTGCTAAAAATAGGCTACTAATGTTTTCCTTGGAATTATGGCACACGTCAGACGAGACTAATGACCCAATGCTGCACTGTTTTCTTTTCATTTAAGTTGGCCTCAAACAAATAAACCCGATAAATATTATCAGAGTCACATATGCTCATTAAGGGTTATAGTCAGTGGCTATGTTTGTTTTTACTGTGTAATAGATGATGAAACCATGGTGATGAGTGGAGTAAGCTGGGATGGTTTTCGTATTTTCCCATCCTGACACCGAAGACTTGCTCATTGTTTTTTCACTGGCTTGTATGAGAAATAGAACAGCTTACTAAAACACTTACTCATCCTGACATGTCTTAAAGCAGCCCACATTCACATTTTCTGTTCTAGCTCAGAGGCATGTAATAGATGTTAGAGAGCAGTTCTTGAACATAGCATTGAACATTAAATAAACATTTTCAGTGGCTATATTACTAGTGTGAAAACTTTCCAATAAGAAAAATATCCTTTAGTAACTAATGAGCTCATGATAACAAAGATTTTCTTGTTAATAATTTTATGGACTAGAAGACAACAATTTTGGCTCAAGCTATATAAAATTTATGTAATAAAAAGTCAAACTGTACTCACCTGGTATTTTTCTTTCTTTCTTTTCTTTTTTTTTTTTTTTTTTTTTTTTGGTTTCAGGCTAGTCAAAGAAAATAAACATTGCAATTACTTTCTTATGAAATGCCCAATGTTTTCTGATCCTCATGGCTATCATAGTTTTAAAGAGACAATGAGGCCAACCAGTGGCATTGCGGTTAAGGCAACTGGATCCCACATGGCCAACTATGCAGTTCAAGTACCAAACCCAGCAACTTGAGAAAGATGCCAGGTGTGTGCCTAAAATCCTGAAAGCAGAATGGAGAAGGGATTGCAGAGTGGCTACTCAGGGGGAGGGAGCTTGCTTTCTCTCTCTCTCTCTCTCTCTGTCTCTCTCCAGCAAGTGCATGTGCCCTATACCAAATTTTAAAAAATGAAAAAGAGACAATGAAAAAATATCTTTCCTAATTTCACACTTTTATCATTTCTTACCAAACTGGTAAAACTGTACCCATAGTATGACTATACTGAAGGCTCCTTTTCCCTTTGTGCTTTAATCCATCTCTCTGACAACACAATGATCTTTCTAAAATAAAAATCTAATTCAATTATTCTCCAGTGAAAACTTTCAGTGTTTCCTAACATAATTCAAATGCCTTCACGTGATGTATGTGGCTGCTCCATTGTGGCTGTTTCTCTCCTTTCTAAATTCTTTCACTCTTTTCATACTTTTCTCCGATGTTGCTCACAACTATCCTGAACCTCATATGTTCCATATTCATAGGCTTTGGTCCATCATCCTTAAATACTCATTTCTTTATCTTTTGGGTAAAATTGCTATCATGGGAGTGTACTCAAATGGGGACCAAGAGATGGTGAAATGTTTACATTGCTGGACTCCCACATGGCCACCTGCAGTTCAAGTTCCAGACCCGGAGGCTTGAAATTCACTCCGGGCATGTGTGCATGCATGCCCAAAAACCAGAGAGGAGAATGAAGGTGAAGGGATTGTGGCATGGCCATACCCCTGGCGTGTGTGTGGGAGGGGGATAATTGATTTCTCTAACTCTCTGTCTCTCTGGAAAACACACGTGCCCTATAGCCAAAACAAACAAACAAACAAACAAAACAAAGCAAAACAAAAACAGAAAAAAAAAAAATCCTCTCTCGAAAAAAATAATTTAAGTGCACTCAAATATAGCTCCTTCTAGTTTTCTTTTTTAATTTATCCCGAACACCTCGTAGTCCCCCTCTTTCCCACTGTCCAGGCATTCAAGTCGTGTCCTTCCCATCCCCAATATTCTCACGATTTGTTTTAACACATAACCCCCATACTGTCCTGAAACTTTTGTCCTTTTCATAATTGAAAACTCAACACTGATTCACTGCCTGGCCCCATCAGGTGCTCCATAAATTCCCATTTACAGAGTAATGGAACAAATGAATCATGAACTGCTCTCACAAAAAGAAACATACCCAGAAAGTACTCATTTTAAAGCTCTGATACAAGTTGCAATTTCAGACAGCGGTTCGAGGCTGAAGTTAGAAATATACTTCCACAAAAGCGTCCAAGTAGCTTTTAATTTTCTAGTTAAAACCATGTATATCCAAGAGAGTATCAGGAGTGATTACATGACTAGCGACCTGTTCTACACACACACTTTCATCTTTGAAACTATCCCCTTGAGTTTCTGTTGAGATGTACTCATTAGGACAAAGGTTAATAAGCATGTCACCAGCCAGACAGCAGAAATTGTATGTTTGCCCCCAGCAGCCATACAGGAAATGGCTTGTATTCTATTTCCTAGATCCCAGGTACCTGGCTTGACAGGAGAAGTACAATCTTCCAGAGAAAGCTGCATGAGACTGAAGAAGACAGTGTCACAATTGATATCAGTAATGCTTCTCAAACAAGTGACCTGCCATCCTACAATGGTAGCCACTGGGCTAACTCCATGGTCTGTTGTTTGGGTAGATGGATTCCATGTGAACAACCACACGATTCAAGTCTTGAACCTAGTGGCTTGAGAAATACATTGGGCTTATGTGTGTGCGTGCCCAAAGAAGGGAGAGATGGAGGAGAAGAAATTGCAGTGTGACTATTCCCCATGACTGTGTTTTTCTTCTCTTTCTCTCTCTCTTTCTCTATGTGTGTGTGTGTGTGTGTGTGTGTGTGTATTTTCTCTAGTGATCACAAACATACCCTGGAAAAAATAAATAAATAATAAAATAAGATGAATAGTCACTGAATATAATTATAGAAATATAGACCCTCACAGAAGGAAGGAGCCTTGAGATAATTGTCAATACCCTTTATAATTCAGAAGAGGAGGTAATCATTAAGGCTCAAATACTTTTTGCCTAACCTATTAGGAATATAGAAGGAAGTTGAGATGAGGAAAATACAGAGAGGTCGCATTAAGACAGGGTGGACAAACCATCAGTTCTGGCGTCAAGTAAGCCTGGGTTCATCACTTGTAGCCTATACAGCGTCAGGTGAGTTACTTGATCTATGGAGTTTTAGTTTCTTCATTGCAAAAAATAAGTACTGCTGTCATTTTTAGAAGGTTGTGGTAAGGATTAGAGACACTATATGGAACACCTGCGACAATGCCCAAAAAAATGAGTTCTCAATGACTGATGAATATTATTATTGCAGAGGAAGTAAAAGGAATGTGAATCATGTTTGGGTGGACTTCTGTCATTTGATCTATGCAACATCCTGTCTTCTTAGTGTTGGGGAGGAACCCAGAGAGAGGGGAGGAAGATCCACTTTCTACTTGGAGTCCAAAACAGGAAGACCAGTGCCCTGCCAGTGAGAGAGTGGGACCCTATGGGACTTGGTCATTCAGATCTTCCACCTGAGACTCTGACTCTGAGAGTGGTGGGGCACTGCTACTTCCCAGCCTACAGTCTGCCAGAGGATCTAGCCACACAGACTCCCTTGTTTCCTCCATGTAATCGAGCCTGATGGTTCTGGAAACTTTCTGATATGCTCCAACAAATACTTTTTTCGCTTGGGTTCAACTTGAATTCTGCTTTTTTTGACTAGGAAGACATTAGGTATAAAGATATTTCTAGGAGCTGGCAGGTGGAGTGGTGGTTAAGATGCTGGATTCTCACATGTCGGACCATGGTCTGAGACCCAGAACTGGTGGCTTTACTTTCTCACACTCCCTCTTTCTTTCTCTGTCCATCTCTGGTCAAATTTAATAATAATCATTCATTCATTCTTTTTAAAAATGATAATTCAGATAGAGACAGGACAGTCCTTTCCCATCTGCTCATTATTTCTCCATTGCTAATAAACCACTTCCTCAATTACAACCAAACCTCAACTATCCATGGTCTTGGTAAAAGCATAGGTCTACAAGGGAACTTCAAAAAATTGGTGGAAAATGGAATTAAAGACCAACCTTATTTTAGTGTAAAAACTTTTTAAAATCTGGGCATAGTGTTTTCCATAATACACATTTTCCATACACTTTTTTTTTTTTTTTTTTTTTTTTTTTTGAGAGGTTTTCGCTATAGGGCGCGTGCGCTCGCCAGACAGACAGAGAGAGACATAGAGACAGAAAGCGAGAAATCACCCCCCAGGGGGGATGGCCACGCCGCAATCCCTTCTCCTCCATTCTCCTCTCGGGATCTTGGGCACGCACGCACACGCGCCCGGCGTGAGTTTTAAGCCACCGAGTCCGGGATGCGAACCGCGGTCGACTACATGGGAGTCCAGCGACATAGCCATTACACTAACTGCTGGTTCCCTCCATACACTTTTTGAAGACCCTGCACATATAAGTGAGAAACTATGGCTAAACTACAAAGTTTACTTAAATGCACAAGACTAAGCAATTATACACAATCCTCAGCTGAGAGTCCTCTTCCCTCCTGAATGTAAGGGTGAGGCTTGCATGGCAACAAAGGACATGAGAGCAGATCTCAGAGGCCTAGAAAGTTCAGTCTCACTGAGAGCCAATTACATAAGAAATGATTATCTAGTACAGGCATGACTTTGTGCTAAGTAGCCAGTGATTTTCCAGTGTTTTCAAGTTGGAGGAAAATATATGACAGATGTGTTGGCTCTAGAAACAATAAAAACAGCTCCTTAAATCACCAAGGGGTGGGGGGGAGAAGGTAATACAATACAAGATAAATCAGAAGGAAGTCAGCAGGATTGTCAGCCACAGTTGAGGGCAGCAAGGGGATGGTGTGTTCAGTAGCGGTAAACAAGCATGGGGTGAGCAGACCTTTGGACCACAGGCATCAACCAACTTAGAAAACTGCTCAGAATCCCACCCTAAAACAATATGATAGACAACCCGAGAAGCACAAGAGAGAGAAAATACTACAGAAATTCAAATGGAGCATAAAACTACAGCACAGTTGTCTCTGTGCATTAAATAAAAGAGGGGGAGGAAAAGAATGAATCAGTGGCCAGTCCCAAGTTCCATTAAGGCAATACATCTCAACCTTGAATCTTTAATGTACTTTGGAATTACCTGAGACTCGTTAAAAATGTACATTCTGAGGCCAGCACATGGTGCGGTGGCTAAGGTGCTGGATTTCCACATGGCTGAACAATGTTCCAGTTCCAGACCTGGAGGCCTGAAACTCCTGCCAGGCATGTGTATAAGTGTGCCCAAAATCCCAAGAGGAGAATGGAGGAGAATGGATTTGGTGTGGCCATTCTCCCTGGGGGTGATTTCTCACTTTCTTTCTCTCTGTCTCACTCCAGCCAGCGCATGTGCCCTATGCCAAAAACCTAAAACGAGAAACAAAATGAGCATTACTGGGGTTTTTTTGGCCTAGAGGTGCTTCAGTAGTATGTTTTGTGTGAAGCCTGAGAATCTGTATTCTTAACAGATTAGAAGATGCTTCTGATGCATCCAGTCTTACTCACTACATTGCACAAGAGTCCAGTAACTTTTAGCTTTAGTTTCAGGAGGTACAATGTCAAGTCATATGGCCCTGACATAATGTGTTCAAGACCAAGACACATGGCCTTAGACCATTATGAATAATCAGACGTGAGATGCACTTATTTATGGAAATTCTAATTCCCACCATAGACTTTTTGTATTATGATATGTATGGCCCAGTGAAAATAATAATGGCTATCACTCATTGAGCCTTATTACACGTCGAACACTGCAAGTACTATATATTAAAAGTTTACTCTTCAAAGTAATTAGATAGAGTTGGTTTTGTTTTTATCCCTGTTTTACAGATGAAGAAATTAATAAACAGACAGCTTCAGAGTCTTGGATATTTCCTATTATAATGCTTAATTTTAGGTGTCAACCTGCCTGTGCCATGAAGTGCCCAGACGTTTGGTCAACCATCATTTTGTGTGTGTCTGTGAATGTTTCCAGATGAGATGAACATTTTTTTTAATCTAAAGAATTATTTATTTAAGTTTGTTTGCTGTCATTATTATTTTTTTTTATTTGACCAGAGAGAGACAGAGAGATAAAGGGAAAGTGAGAAAGCAAGCTGCCAGGTCTGAAACTCAAACCACAATCAGCCATGTGGGAGTCCAGCCCCTTAACCACCAAGCCACCTGCTAGCCCCTAAAAGTTTTTATATTTATCTTTTTCTATGAGAAAAAGAGGAGGTGGGACCCTCAACAAGGCCTTCACAATACAATACACCCCTTAATTTCAGCCAGCATGGATCATGGTCATGAAAACTCATGCCCAATATGTATAGGGAGAACTCAGAATGTGAACCTGGGACCTCCTATATGAGTTTGGCATCAGGGAGCCTGGTGTTCCCACTGTACCACTGCAGCTGGCCCAAGATTGACGTTGGAATAGGTAAACTGAGTACAACAAATTATCCTTTAGAATGTGGGTGGGATTCATCCAATCAGTTGATGACATGAACAGAGTAGAAGGACAGTATGAGGAAACTTTGCCTTATTTCTTGAGCTGGGACATTAGTTTTTCTTGCCCTTAGACTGGAACTTAAAACGCTTCCTGGTTCTCAGGCTTTCAGATGAAACCAGACCCTGTAACATCAGCTTTCCTGAGTCTCCAGCTTGCTGTACAGTTCGTGGGACTCCCAGCCTCCAGAATGCAAGAAAATAAACATGTTGTTTAAACTATCCAATCTGTGGTATTTTCTTGTAGTAGTCCAAGCATACTAATGCAAGTTTTGGTACTGGGAAGTGGAGTGCTGCTGTAACAATAAACATGCGCAAGTGGCTTTGGAACTGGATAATAAATGGAATCTAAAATAGTTTTGAAAACTATGCTAGAAATATGGACATTAAGGGAGATACTGGAGAGATCTAAGCTGAAAATAAGGAATATGCTAGTAGAAGCTGAAGTAAAAACATCATTGTTATAAAGTACCAAAAAAAAAAAGGTTAAATTGTATCAAGGGAAGGTAGAGCTTGTGAGTGATGAAATTGTATATTTAGCTGAGGATATTTCTTTTTTTTTGGGGGGGAGAGGTTTTTCTCATAGGGCACATGTGCTCCCCAGAAAGACAGAGAGAGATAGACAGAAAGTGAGAAATCACCCCCCAGGGGGCATGCTTATGCCACAATCCTTTCCCCTCCATTCTCCTCTTGGGATCTTGGGCACGCACACACATGCACCCAGCATGAGTTTAAGCCACCGGGTCCAGGACTCGAACCACAGTCGGCTACATGGGATTCCAGCAACATAGCCATTATGCCAACTGCTGGTTCCAAGCTGAGGATATTTCTAAGAAGAGTGATGAAGTTGTGATTTGGAATCCTCTCACTGCATGTAGTAAATGTGAGGAGAGAGATGAATCAAAGAGATGAATTGGTTAAGGAAAAAGAAGCCAGAACTTAATCATTTTAAAATTTCTCAGCTCATCCATATTGCAAAAAATGACAAAGCTTATTTTGAAGAAAATATCAGTGTGTGGTTGAACAACAACTGATAAGAGATTATGGGTGCAACTCATGCACTAATCAATCCTCTCAACATAAGCTAAATATAGAGATGGAATTATACCATCAAAGACACTGCCATTTTCAATGAAAGGAAACAGAGCAGGCAGGGTGGAATTAAAGATGGCTATTGGTCTTTTTGGAGTATATTGGAGGAATCGTTGAACTCTTTGGCCACAAACATACACTGTTTCTCAAGAAAAGGGAAGAAGGACCTCAAGGACAATTTAGACATCATCGAAGTTACCAATCCAACCATTGATCAAGAGAGACCAAGTCTGCCAGGGAGACCAAGTCTGCCTCCACCTCAGCTTCAGAGGGTGGAACCACAGCTCTCAGAGCCACATGGGTAGAGCTGCAACAGGGAGCTGAAGAGATGGGCTGGTCTGCTGCTCTGCGGCTGTGATCCTGTCACCCTGTGGGCCTGGGAAGTAGAATATAAAACCAAGAAGGATTCTTCTCTTGGGCTGGCACTATAGCTTAGTGACCCTACATAACTAAGTATGGTTCAAATAATGGCTCCAGTGACTCAAAAAACACAGAAGATGCATGTGTGTACATGCCTCAAATCATGACAGGATAGAGAAATGGAGAAGGGATTGCAGCATGACCATGTCCCATTGTGGGGATGCTTTTTCCTTTCCCACTCTCTGTCTTGTCTCTCTCTCTCTCTCTTTCTGCTGAGTACAATTAACCTCTGGTAATTAAAAAGAGAGAGAGAGAGAGGGAAAATTCATCTTGATTTTAAGATCTAAAAGAATTTGCCTTGCCTTTTGCACTTGCCTGGTACAAATTGAGTGGAAAAATACAATATGTATCTTTCTTTCTTTTTTTTTTTTTTTTTTTTAAGAGAGATGTTTGCTGTAGGGCATGTACACTCACTGGAGAAACAGAGAGTGACAAGGGACAGAAAGCAAGAAATCACCCCCCATGCGGGAGTGATGGCCACACAGCAATCCCTTCCCCTTCATTCTCCTGTCAGGGTCTTGGGTACACACACACATGCCCAGCATGAGTTTTAAGACAGGGTCCAGGACTCAAACTGAAAACAACTACCTGGGAGTCCAGCAACATAACCATTACACCAGCCATATGGGAGTCCAGTACCTTAACCACGGCACCATAGGATGTTCATTCTACTCATTGAGGCTTATGCCTAAAGTTGGACTTGTGTTCATAGAAATGTATATATCAGCTGTGCTTGCTATGAAAACATTTAGATTAATTAAGATCTTTAGTGACTCAATAAAAGGTGGGGGAAAACTGTATAGAAAGCAAACATAGATAACAGAGACAGTATGGGAGGACAGTAGGAGATGGCAGAGGGTAAGAGATAAGGAATCAAGGACAAGGAAAAAAGCAAAACCTATAGAAAGCAAGAAATGGAAAATTATTTGTTGACGATAACATGTATGCTGATGTGCTTGATTGAGCCAATATACAGTGTACTCTGGATGGAAAATCTCATTTTGCATGTTGTCATGATGTACAGTGAATGAATGTAAATAAATATATTTAAATAATAAAAAAAAACATAACCATTACATCATCTGCTGATCCCACAATATGTATCATTTGAAGTCTGGCTCACTTCACTCAACATTAAGTCTTCTGTATTCATCCATTTTGAGTCAAGCTATAGGATCTCATCATTTCTTATAACTGAATAGTATCCCATAGTGTATATGTGCCACAGTTTTTCATCCCAGTCATTAGATTTGGATACTTAGGTTAGTTCATATTTTATTAATCATGAATAATGCTGCAATAAACATGGATGTGCAAGTCTTTCCAACTGAGTGTTTTCCTATCCTTTGGGTAAAGACCAAGAAATAGGATGACCAGGTCATATGGAAGTTCTCTTTGTAGGTTTTTGAGAAACCTCCATATTGTTTTCTACAGATGTTGAATTAATTTATATTCCCATCAACAGTGTAAGGTTCCCTTTTCAGACGTGGTCATGGTTGGGACTATTTGGTCACAGTGTTGCTAGGCGGACCCATTGATGGTGCACATTCCAATCAGTTCATCAGACCACCACATTGCTGTCTTTTCTGTAGTCTGGAAAGACTCAGGACATTTGGAATAATACGCATAAACGTAATATCTAAATAAAGGTAAAACTTCACAACATCACTTCTGGTCTTTAGATTAGGACATCCAATATGATAGGTTCATAGTTTGGACCAGGCTTGAGTCTTCGTAAAGAGTGGAGTAACAGGAATCACACTACTTTTATGAAAGTGGGAAAGGGTCTCAAGGATGTTCTCTCATGTACGTCTTGGAGCACGAAAAGTGGAAAATGCTAAGAAGTAAATCAAGCCAAAAAAGAGTCCCTCACAGATGTAGGAATTAGTATTTTTTGAAGGCACAAGCACAGGGATATCAAGGAAAAGGATGGAAAGTAAGGAACTGTGAATGTGTGGAGTGCACTAACTCCAGGCAGTGACATTTATTATGAGACTGAATAAGGCAGACAAAACAAATCATAGCAACTGTCAGTCAATGTGATGTTCATAAATTCAAAACCAAATCACATTGTAGTCCTGCTTAAAGCCTTTCAATGCCTTCTGTTGCATGAACGATGCCATTGAAAAGCCTCACTCTGTCCATGATTTGTCTCATGCACATTTCAATAACTTCACCTTGTGCCTCCCCTCTTTTCCTACTTCGTTCCTTCCACACCACTTGTCCCACAGTTCCTGGAGTACATGTCTTTATCTGCCACTTGATTATAACTTATGCTATTTTTGGCTTTTGTATTGGACCACTCATCCTCTTGACCTTGGTTCTTAGTGTCATCCTTTGGGTCTCACCCCACATGCTCTATTTCAAGTTTAATTCACTGCTATGCCATTATTTTCTTACTTAGCATCCTGTTCCAACTTGCTCAGCACTCATGGAGTATGAAATTGTCTATACTGTTAATATCTTTTTATTTGTCCCCCACTTAGCCTGTGAAGACCATGAACACAGGGACTTCATCTGTGGAGATGTCTTGTCATGGTGTTTCCTTGATACCTCCAACACCTTACACAAGCCTAGAACTTGAGAAGTGTTCAATAAATATTTGAATGAATGACTGAATTGGAAGTTACCATGACTAGAGTACAGCTATCCATGGTAGGACATTGCAGTCATCTGACACAAGAGTCAAAGGGATTTGGAGAACAACCACTGCCTAGCTTGCTCTAAGAACCATCTTCTCTGTGACACTTTCGCTTGAGGAAAAGATAAAGAAGAAAGATTTTATCATCATCTAGGCTTACAGGATGTTTCTGTGGGCTACATGGAAGGTGTACATTGGGTTTAAGAACTAGCCTGTGCTCCTTGGGCTGGCCATGTGCCCTGTTGTCACTTGCCTCAGTCTTTGGGGGGATGCTTTGGTAGTTAATTTGTCAAGAGCAGAGAGCTTTTGGTAATTCACAAAAAGACACAGCACTAGATATTCAGGACTGTCAATAACTAAAGGAATTGCATACCAGAAAGTCAATGGTGACCGGATAGAACTTAAGTCTCAGTCAAAGGTGGTTGAGGTTTATGGATCATGTGGCAGGTCCTTCAGGACATAGAGGCAGCCTTTGAATCACATAAAAGTATGCCAGACTCAACACTAGAGCCTCAAAGCAAGAACAAAAATAACAACATTTAGGTAAGATTTGCCCAAGCAGGGATTCCCTGGTCACTTTAATGAAGTTTGGCTCTAATTAATTTGTAAAAAAGCAAACACTTGAGGAATCAGAGAAATAAGAGAGGGAAAAAAAAAAAAAAAAAAAAAAAACCTTGTTGTATTTCTGTATCTTCTGACTATCTCTAAGAAGAGTTTACCAAAAATAAGTTTCTGGAAGGTTCACCAGAAAGTGACATAGTGGTTAAGGTGCTGGACTTTCACATGACTGACTATGGTTCAAGTACCAGATCTGGTGGCTTTAAAATAATGCCAAGAACATATGCACATTACCCAAAAATCCAAAGAGGAGAATGAAGGAGAGAGACTGTGGGGTGGACATTCCCCTGGGGGGTGATTTTTCACTTTCTCTCTCTATGCTTCTGTCTCTCTCCAGAGCAAGCACATGTGTCCTACGGCAAAAACAAAACAAAACAACAGCAACTCTCCCATGGGAAGGAGTTGTTTCCATTTCTGGTCAGAGTAGTTACTTTGTAAGCTTGGGTCTATCACCTCCCCTATAAATCTCATGCAACTTGTCACCAAAGAATACCTTGAGAGATACTGAAGCCCTAATCTTTTCATATTCCTTTTCTCGTGGGATACACATAGTCTTGGGTGAAATAAGGTAGCACATGAAACTTGCTCGGTGAATTCACAAAGACACTTGACAGAGTTTAAATAAGCCACCCACTCCCCATTGGAAAACTAAGATGAAGAAATTGAGAATGACATTGTCCTTCATTTTAATAGTAGGAGCTCTGTCCTGCCCTTTAATCTTATAGCCAACGTGTCTGGAAGTCAGATCAGAAGCTCCCTTTTGCAGATGGTCTATTGCATTTGCTATTATTATTGACATTGCAATCTGTTCCCTTTTCTCTCCTTCCCAGCAGCAGCCAGTGTATTGGCCAAATGGCACTGAAGAAAATCCATTCAAGATCATTCGTATGCGATTGCATGTATGTTCATGCTCTACCTTATACTTATTCCATCCTAAAAAGTGCAGAAGGTGAAAACATTGTTACAGTCTATTTTCTGAGAGGGATCAGCCTGTTGCTAAAAGATTTATTGTCAAGGAACTGAGGGATATGGAAAGGCCTGTACTTGAACCAAAAATTGGTCATTCAGAGTTCATTCTGTAATCTGATCATTTATTTATATGTTATGCACCTTCTACCAAGGATAAGAGGGTGCTTGTGGGACCATTACCTCATTGAAAGTAGTGTGGTCAAGTGACTATCTCATAGGGCAGCCTATTAGATACTTCATTGTACAGCTCATTTGAATGCAGCTTTAACCCTTTGGGTTCTAGGAAACCTTCAGTGAGAAGGCAAAAATCAATGAACCAAGATTAGTGATATGACTGAAAAATGGTCACAGTTTGGCAATGTTCTAAGATAAAAATGATAGCAATACCTGTTTACATAAATATTTAGATCTCTAAGAGTGTGATTATTTCATTTTCTCACTTAATACATGAATATGTCTTTTTAAATTTTATTTTCTATAGGACATGCATTCATTGGACAGAAACAGAGAGGGAGAGAGAAGAGAGAGAGAGAGAGAGAAAGTGAGAAAGTACCTCCCACCCCAAGGGGGATGACCATGTACCAATTCTTTCTTCTCCACTCTCTTAGCATTTTGGCCATGCATGAACACATGACTGGCATGTTTTTCAAGCTTCCAGGGCCAGGATTCTAATCATGAAGTCAGCCACGTGGAATTCAACAACTTTAACCACCATGCCACCTGGCTGGCCCAGAATATATCTATTCTTACTACACTGGGGAAGAGATAGAGGTATAAGAAATGATTTTTCCAAAGCCATAGCCCAGAACTGAGATCTAAGCCCAAGTCTTCAGATGTTTAGAGCAAGGTTCTCTTTTCCAAAGTCTCTAAAACATGCTTAGAAGCTCTTGAGGGCAGTAGGAATTGATAATGGCAGACTCTGTCTACCATCTACTCATCTCCCATAAGGGTAAGTAGGCCCACCTTTAGATTCCCTGACTCACGAAGACTCTCCTTATCTGAGCAATATTGTTGGTACACTGGGCGGCCCCCACCCTGCTAACTCTCAGCTAGCAGATCCCCTCGTCATGATTGATACACAAAGCATGTGGGAGATTTGATCCTCTCTTGGTTCTTTGGATGGGAACTAGCTGACTGAGACTTGATCTCTATGGAATTTAGTCAAGGCAAGTCTGTGAAAGGACTGTTCATAACCTCTTGTCAAATTCTCAGAAACTGCCTTGTTTGAGAATCTCCAACATCTTCCTCTTCTTATTTAAGATAATGAATATCAATTCACTCAACACACATTCTCAAAAAATTTCTTTCTTACTTTTTTCTCCTTTTTGCATCTAAAGTTGGCTACATAAAGCCATTCCAGCCAAGAGATATAGGCAGAACTCCTAGAGATGCATTATGGGTTCCAAAAAGGTTTTTATTTGTTGTTGTTTGTTTGTTTTTTTACAAAAGTACCCTTCTCATTTCTTGCTGACTAGAAATCAAATGTTAAGACTTTTAGGAAAGCAGCCACCTGGAAAACATTAAATAAATAAATAAATAAATTATAAAAATAAAAGCTACAGAATTGAAGGATCATAAAAATCAGGATATCAGCGCTGAAAAACCTACCTCTAGATTTTGCATATATAGGAAAAAATATATAGTAATACATCTATTGATTTAAATTCCTTTGAATTGAGTACTCTGATATTTGCAAACAGAAAAGGTGGTTTCTTGTGTTTTGAATGAATAGAATTTTTTTTTTTTTTTTTTTTTGGAGAGGTTTTCGCTATAGGGCGCGTGCGCTTGCCAGACAGACACAGAGAGACAGAGAGACAGAAAGCGAGAAATCACCCCCCGGGGGGATGGTCACGCCGCAATCCCTTCTCCTCCATTCTCCTCTCGGGATCTTGGGCATGCACACACACACGCCCGGCGTGAGTTTTAAGCCACCGGGTCCGGGACACGAACCGCCCTCGACTACGTGGGAGTCCAGCGACATAGCCCTTACGCTAACTGCTGGTTCCCGAATGAATAGAATCTTGTACTCATTTGAAAATTCTGAAACAGACTTAAATGATTTGAACATATCAGTGTGACATAGGGCCCAGGGAGTCATTCACATACAGTGATGCAGGGGCACATTCCATACACACAAGTAGGATGATACTAAAATGCCAACTTCTACATCTCAACTCCTTTGTAGTCTAGAACTGAATGAAGGTACTCTGCTTAGGCTTGTTTTAGTTACGTGAAGGGTGATATACAGAAAACCTTGAGTAAGGAAAGTTATTGGAAAAACAGAAGAAATATAGGATGATATAACATTGAACAGACATTACAGTCACTTCATATCCCACTTGTTATTCATTGATTTAGCATTCATCAAAGGTTTATTGACCTCTTACTATGGTAGGTAGGTGTACAAATACCATGGTAAATTAGATTTAGCTACTCTCAGAGAGTCTTTCTTTAAAATTATTTAGTTTTATTCCTAATCATCATTATTATTATTTAATTTTATCAGAGAGAGAGAGAAAGTGAGAAAGCAAGCAAACAGGTTCAGGACTCAAACCATAGTCGGTCATGTGAGAGTCCAACGCCTTAACCACTATGCCACCTGCTGGTCTTCATATAGATCTTAAGGAAAATGATTCAGCAAATACTTGCTATAAAGTTTTCTGAGTTGCTGAGTAGTTGCAATCTGCATACATTCTACACAAAAATGGAAAAATTCAGCATAACTAAGAACAAAAAATGAGCTCATTCACATAACCTACTTCTATTCACCCAGCTTTCATGCTTTCTCAAGAAGAGAGGATTCGTTTAGGACTAGTCAGGGTGAAATGTCACTTTTGGGTGCATTCGACAAGTCATCCTGAAGGGTATTAAACTCCCTCCTGTCCAGTAATAGGTAGCTGTTTCAGGAGTGTACATGAGTATATTAGCTCAGTTTGTCTTAAAAAAACACAACAGACTGTGGCTAAAACAACAGGGATTTATATTCTCACTGTTCTGGATGCTGGAAATCCTAACTTAAGGCCCAGCAGGGTTGGTTTCTTGCAAGGACACTTTCCTGACTTGAAAATCACCACCTTTAAGCTGTCTCTTCACACAATAGCGAGAAAGAGAGAGAGAGAGAGAGAGAGAGAGAGAGCTGATCTCTCTTCCTCTCCTTATAAGGACACCAATCCTATCAGATTATATCCTCTTGGCTTCATTTAACCTTTATCACCTCCTCATATGTCCTGTCACATTGTGAGTTGTAGCTTTAACACATGAATTTTAGAGAACACGACCACTTATTCCATAGTAATTGCTGATTCTTTCTGTCTTGGCAGTGGGGTGACATCACTCAAAGGATACTCCATATAAACAGGACCATAAGATTAAGTACAAAAAGAATCACTTTTCTTCAAAAATGGCTTCTTAGGCACTATGGACTTATTCTCTCAATATCCCTAGAATGGGAATTAAAATAAACCATCTTGAAGATGTAGTACCCAGAATCCCCCTCTACAAAACACTGGACTCATTTACTTTCAATGAGCTGTTTCCAGCACCAAGGAATGAATGGGTAAGATCATGGAGAGCCACTTCTGTGGGATAATATGGAAGGAATTTAGAAGGAACACAAAATACTGTCTAGGTTATACACTTGGGTCTCACATGTATAAATAAAAAAACGAAGACTCTTTAGAATTCTCTAGTTGAAGTCAAAGTCATATATTTGCATCTTCATTTAACAGAATAGAAAACAAAAGAAAGTGAATGTGCAAATGTGACAGGAAAATTCTTGGTGAAAACAGCATTTCTTGTGACAAAGCTCACTCACTCCAGCCTCTTCCCAACACCAGTCACTATATGCATTAGACTCCTATCCTATAAGAGACTCTGGTCCACGGTTAACCTTTTCTACTGACTTAGTCCTCAGTGGCCCAGTCTCATTTTAACAGTGTTACCTACTGCTTTGGGTTTCTCCCCACAAAAATTTTCTATATATTAAATACAACACACCTGGAAAAGAAGGACACTGAAAGTTTCAACATCAAAATTCAGATTGGCATAAGCCAAAAGCCTCTAGGGAAGGATAGTAAAACAGTAAGAATTGCATATTTTCACATCTGTTTTCAATGAGACTTATGTCAAATAATTTTATTATTTGACAAAAGCAATCCAAGTAACTACTTTGTTTTCTCAGAATGCCTTGAAATGTCATTAAAAGTCACCTACGAGCACATACACAGAACATACCACCTGTCTAGAGTGTTATATCAAATGAAAAAACAGGGGTCTAGGCCTCATGAGGAGGAAGACACTTGATTTGCTGCATAGAGGGAAAGGCAATGCTGGTGTTTACCTTTGCATTCCTGTTTCCCCCAAACGGAGCAAGCGATCTTTTTTCAGCCTGACACAGTCAGGAAATAGCTCTGCTAACATGTCTTGCCTGATAGTACAAATGAGACAAAGCCAAGAAAACTGGAGAACACCAACAATGAGTGAGTTCTTGAGTGAGACCAGGATGTCTGATGTGGTGACCAAGGTGAAGATGTAGAAGACCATTGTCATCTACCAGAACTACCTCCACCATATCTGCAAGTACAGTCACTTCCAGAAATGCCACAAGAACATGCCTATGCACCTATACCTGTTTCAGGGATGTCTAGATTGGTGACATCATCACGGCAAGTACTGGCCCCTGAGTAAGATCATGCACTTCAGCGTGCTCAAGGTCACCGGCGTCACCAGCACCAAGAAGCAGTTCCAGAAGTCCTGAGACTTGATATCTTCGCACTCCAACTCAAATAAAGTTATTTTCCCTTTAAAAAAATAAAATATTCCTGAGCTAGTAAATGAACAGCAGTAGTAATTTTGTATAACACAATGGAAAAAGCAAGTCTGCATGAGCACATTTCTAGAAGATAATCTATAATCTTTGTAATACGTACAAAAAGTCTAAAACAGCAGTGCATACTCTTTGGTTCTATAATTTCATTTATTTGAAATTATCCTAATATTTTAAAAATGTATAGGCAAGGGTGATTATGGTTAAGAGAGTGACCTTTTGAGACCTCTCTTGTTCTTCCACCATCTTATTGAGTATGCCATGAATGCAATATCCTTAACACTCCCTACCCAGGCCATCTCTCAGGCTTGTGCTCCAAGCAAGAAACCTTGGAGAACACGGTACCATCTCTTTCTGGGTCAAAGAGCAAGCTTGTTTACTGTTTGCAGATTTGCTAAACTCAGTATTCCTCAGCCTGGAATGCAAACCCACTGTGTGCACAACATCCATAAGGGCCCATGAAATCATCCCTATGGGTTTTGGGGGCAAGAGGACCAGTGAATATGCTGATATGTGCTGCCTGTTGCATTGCAGGTAAAGAAGTCCTTGGTCTCTGACCCAGGAACTTTGTGTCTTGCCAGCATCCATGAAACAGTAACACGTTTACTGTTGAGCTGGCAAGGAGGGCAACACTAAATCCTAGCTATTTCCCCTATAACAGGAGTGCTTGTAAATACAATGAAGTTAACTGTTCTCTAAGGAGAATTCATTATCATATATATGAACGTCTTCAAAAAGTCTATGGAAATGTATAGTAGAAAGAAAACTGCATTTATTTCAAACTTTTTTGCACCCAAATAAACTCATAGTTTCATCTTTCTGTGAAATTTTTAAAGTCTCCTCATGCACATGCTGAGTACGGTATAGACATAGAATTACTCCAGAATTACTGACATAGAAATAATTATAGATAGATAGACAGATATAGATAGACAGATATAGATAGACAGATGTAGATAGATAGATAGATAGATAGATAGATAGATAGATAGAGATAGGTGTGTATATATTTATATTTATATTAATTCTATGAAAGATTGAAAAAACATAGGTACCCTCAATGGGATTTTCATGCCACAGTTCAACCCTAGTTTCAGTCAGCCAGAGTCACAGGTATGTGCACACCTGATGTATACATGGAGAATTTGGGACATGAACATAGAACCTTGCCATGTGGTTTCGGTTTTGTGGAACACAATGTTATTGCTATGCCACTAAGTTGGCCATATAGCAATATATGTTTAGTGAAAAAAAAAAAGAAAGGAAATAGAGAAATATGTATAGTACGATTACCTTTATATAACACATATATATTTCAAAAGTATGTACATATAACATTTCTGGATTGTCCTATACTAAAAAACAAATTGTTAACTGGAGCTTTTCCAGTTGGTGGACTTATGAATGATTTTTGTTTTCTTAAGTTTCAGTCTCCTTTTTTCTATTGTAAACATGAATTACTTGTGTAACAAAGTCATATTAATTCAAAGAGAACTACAAAGGAAAAAGCATGTACTTGAAAGAAACTGTGATCAACTGCTATGCAAATTTAGTGGGAACTGGAAATTGAAGTGAGGTTTCTGTGTGGTGCAGACAACATCTTGCAAAACCCAAAAGAGCAGAAATAGTGGAAATCCCACAGTTGTATTAATGTCTTCTTAGAACAATTGCAGATCAGTATCAGAACTTGATTTTTGGAATCTGAAGTGCAAAATATACCTAGTATTTTAATGACTATCAAAACTATCCCTCACTTCTGCCCGTAATAACATTATTAACTCATGAAGTCTAAGAGTCAGTCCTCAGTCTCACAAATGCATCATCACACATACCCTGTTTAAATCTCTTTCAGCTCACTTATCTGTTCTGGCCCGAATCTAGGTATTCATTATTTTTTAGCTAGATATTGTAATAGTCTTTGAACTGACCTCTCTGTCTCCACTTCACACTCCTTTAGCCCATGATGCTTCATGATTTTTTAAAAAACACAACCAGCTTATGTCTCTTCTTTGCTTAAAATACTTCAGTGCCTCTCAAATAATGTCCCTTATGTAAGGCCCACCTGTTGGCTCTACTGAACTTATTTCCTGGGGTCTTGCTTGCCCTTTTCTCCAGGCTATTATTATTATTATTATTATTATAAGTCTGGACTCATTTTCAAAAAATTACTTATTCATGGGACCAGCAGATGGCATGGTGATTACATCACTGGGCTTCCACATAGTTGATCACGTTCGAGTCCCAGACCTGGCAGCTTAAAACTCACACTAGGTCCATGTGCATGTATGCCCAAGATCCTGAGAGAAGAATGGAGGAAAAGGGATTGTGGCATAGCCATACCCCCAGGGGGAGATTTCTCGCTTTCTATCTCTCTGTCTCTCTGGCAAGCACATGCGCCCTTACAGCAAACATCTCTCTTTTTAAAAAAATGCTTATTTGTTTCTTTAGAGAGAGAAAGACAGGCACTACTAAGGGGGTCTTCAGGCCATGGTTACTTCCAGCCTTAGCCAGCCAGGAACACGTGCCTGGCATGTACAGGGAGATCTTGAGACATGAACCTGGGAGCTTCCCATGTCGCCTCAGCATCATAGGTCATTGTGTTACCACTGTGACACAACAGCGGCCCGAGACTCATTATTGTATTCCCTTCCACTTCTTTATGGAATGTCCCTCATCACCCTCCCTGGTTTCAGATTCAGCTCCTCTAGGAGAAGTTTCATAACTGCCTCCCTGCGTTGAATTTCCTCCTCAGAGTTCCAACCAGATCCTAAATTCATCAAAATACTTACCACTTTTTGCTTTTGTTTGTTTCTTATGTTTCTCTCCTGTTGGATTGTGAACACTTTGAAGGCAGGAACCATATCTCACTTATGTTTATATGATCAACATCTACCCCTATGCCTGGCCCAAAAGAGAATCTATAGATGAATAAAAAAATATGTAGTTGAAACCACTATGAGTTCAAACATACTTAACATGTCTCAATTCTAAAAAGTTTCAGGTTGAATTTCTTCATGATTGACTCTCAAGGTATTGTCATCAAAATTTTACTGTCCTTAAATATATAAATTGAGTGAGTCCTGCCTGCAGAGAATGCTGCCTTAGAACTGTTTGCATCTGTCTGACAGGTCTCCCTCTGCTGCCACAGGAGGGAACACAGCTCGGGAATGTCCACATCCAACATCACTGAGCAAAAGCCAACAGGGAAGTCATAGGTCATTGTGTTACCACTGCCCTCACAGCACATTGTGCTTGACAAAGTTATCCCATGGAACTGAGCATGCTAAGAGATATTCAAGGGCTGAAATAAATGTTAATGGAGGTGAATCAAAGGTAAATATAATGAGAGAAACAAAAGCCTTAATCACTCAGTAGTATGTGAGCCTGAAACTAGATGTCAGTTTTCTATCTTCTGTGTATCTTTTTTTTTAATTATGCACTTATTTCTTCCATGCACAAGTAAGAAACTAAGAGAGAGAGAAAGACAGAGAGGCAGTACTCCAACAAAGTCTTAATGCTGCAATATCCCTAAGCCTTCAGTCAACCTGCATTCAGTCAGCCTCAGAGGTGAGTAAGGTCATGTCTGACATATCCTTATGGAATTTTTTGGACTCAAAACCTGTACCTTCCCACAAGAGTCAGCATTGTCGTGTGTCACACTGTACTACTGCATCACTGTCCAGCCCTCACTATCTTTCACTTAACACATATCACTTGGGATAGGACTCTAAACACAGACCAAATTTAAGTTTAAAATAGCCATTATGTCTTTAGTGTGATCCTTTTTGTTAATCAAGGTATAACTTAGTGGCCCCTGAGAGATTCTAAATGATCAAGAAAGACCATGTGACATAATAGGACTTGATAATGCATCTTTTGTCGGGAGGATGTTTGCTAAGAAAAGCCATTGAACAATCAGCAACAGTGGGGTTTGCAGAGCTATCGCTAAGTCAGGATAAGGACAAACATCTCTGTAAATAAACATGCTTTTTCTTCTGAAAGCCACAGTGCCCTGATCTGACCTCTCTTGGCTAGCTAGTACAGGAGCCAGCATGAGAGCATAATCGCGGGGCTCTGGAAGGGATCCTGGGTCTTCCCCAGGATTACTCAGGATTCACATGGCTTCAAGTAGGCTCTGTGGTCATGGGCCCTGTGTCCTGCAGCAGGTCCACCACAGTCCTCCACAGGTGGCTTTTGTTAGTTGAGACTTCCCTTCAGATAACCTCCTGCTGTCTGTACTTCTTTATTCCACCTTGACTTGATAAACACTTAAGCCCTTATCCTTTCTCTACCTTTAACCAGCCAAGCCTTTCCATCTTACGATCAGTGATACCTATTTCCTCAGAGGCCATGGAGAACTGCCTTCTGTTTTTTGATGTGTCTTCCGGCTTGAGGAGCTAACCCCCACTGTGCAGTGGCTGCATCAGAAGCTGGACACTAACACTGTCTGGGCACCACTCTCTGCATCAGTTTCTCAATCCACAGAGTCAGTAGCACCCACAGAACCATTTACAGGAGGTAGTATATTCAACTGGTTAGGATTTACTGCATCCACACGAGGTCTGAGTGTCTCTGGATGGTAAAACGAGGCTGAGCTTGCAGCAGTTCCCCTCACAGCTAACTTGGCAAGCACAGTTCCATTGTTATGGGAAGATGAGGAGGTCAGTTCACCTTTCCATGGATATGGCAAATTATTCGTTGTAAAAGAGTTTGTTTCATAAGTATTTCAGGTATATCTAGATTTCCTCATCTTATTTCATTCTTCTCCTTTTTCTTTTTCTTTTTTTTTTCCAGAGAAAGAGGGAGAAAGAGAAAGTACTCTCAATGGGATCTGGTCATGTCACAACCTTTTTCCCTCTATCTCATCAAGATTTGGACATGGGTATACACATGTGCATATACACACACATACACACACACATACATACACACACACACAGCATGCTTCAAGCCTCTGAAGCTGGAATTTCAGACTTAGTCAACTCTGGTCTCCATTGTGGGATCCGGCTCCCAGAGCACAGTACTTAGCCACTGAACTATGGGCTGGGCCTCATTTTTTCGAGTTTTAAAAGAAAATAAATAAGACTCAACAACAAACAAAAATTTGCTTGAGACCTCTTCAGGTCCATTGTTTTTAGAACAACAGTGTTTTTCATTTATAAATTTTCTTATGTATGTGAGAAAAGAAAAGAAAAATGAGTGGTTTATTGGGAAATTTCATTTTGTATGCTGTAAAGATGCGCAATGGCTAAATGTAAAAACACAAGAAAAATTAAAAACTAAAATAAAACTAATCATCTGTTATTAAAATTATGCTATGCAGATCAGAACTATGCATCATGTTTGTTTGTTTTTTTCTATATCTGTTTATTTCAGTCTTAGACTCTATATCAGGGAAGAAAACGTTATCGTAGGTTTTTTGTGGTTATTGCATGTATATCTATATGAGAATTCACTATGTTTTATTTCCAGGAATTCCCATGATTTGGGAAAGGGTATTCAAAGCTACAAAACTAAAATTTATACAAGTGCTTCTTCAACGTCAGTTTGATTGAGGGTGCGGGTGTGTGAGATTGGGAAGCAGGGAGGAGGTTATTTTATTTTAATCACTTGGGTGTGGGAGGATCTTGTTATCAGTTTCCTATGAAATGCACTCCATTCTGAGAGATTCAGTGATCGTCTTAGTCATTAAATGGAGATTCTGTGATTCTCTCGTTACTTACACATGAACTTGGTGACTTGTAATAACACTTCATGATCCAATCTCAACTTGCTCTCTTCCAGTTATGACAATGATAACGGCTTGGCAGCCCCTTCTCCACCCTGGCGATGTTGTGTTCTGGCCTGTGGAGAAGCAGCAGTTATCGGCAGCACTAGACTGCCGTAATGGGAATATGCACAGGGGGAGTTCGTTCTCACCCACTTGGGTAACAAAACAGACCCTCTGAGTAGTGCCTAGGTTGTGCTTTACAGACAGAAAGCTCAGAGAAGGATATCCTGGGGGAAGTCCAGGGCCCCCTGATGGGAAACATCACATTTTCCAAGAAATGGCAGAAGGGAAGAACGATGTTATTCTGATGGATCGACAAGCATATCTTTCTATATAATGGGCAAAGAGCTAAATTAAACAACTTTGGATTGGTTGAAACAATTTCCAGAACAATTTAACATGTGTCCTCATTACTGTTTCTTTCAGAAGCTCCTTCAACCAAATCATGATTTTTTTTTAATGTGGTAATCTGTTTCTCTATGTTTAAGTCAAGATTTTAATCATCCCTTAATCAAATCTTTAACTTCAGAGAGACAAAAGAGAACAATGCACTGCCAGAAAGAAAATATTGTTACCATATGATCACTAATATATGTCCAGAACAGCTTTGTCTGTATATTAGTTTGTTGTCAATTTTTCCATCAATGCAGAATTCTTCTCACGAGCCCTCTGTATGCTGCCTCCCTTCAGTCTTCGTGTCCTGCTTCCTGCCTCCTGGAACTCTGGCTCTCCATCAGTTGTCCCATTTAGTTTCACCACCTGTAAAAACTCTGTCAAATCTAAAGGGTCCTGCTTGTTCTTGCAAATAACTTTAAGTTCTTCAAAATTAAACTGCACATGGCAAGCAAAGAGTTGCCTAGCTAATAGGGCCCAATTCTTATTGAATAACCTTGATGTCTTACGCAAATAGAAACTTTGATATCTAATCTCTTCCTTATTAAAATAATTAATAATAATAATAATAACAATAAAGATTTCTGAGTGAAAGTGGGGCAGAAGAGAAAGAAGTGATAATGAAGGGAAAATCCAATGGTGTTTGAAACTAACTTTTATCATGACTGGAGTGTTATAATTCTTTTGGATTTTCAGCCAACAGTCTCTCATTCATGGTATTGTTGCAGGATGGCTTTGGTGATGTCCAGGTTCTTGATGTTTCAGACAAATAGCTGAACGAAACTCACCAATAGTGAAAGCAAAGGGTAGTTGGGACTAGCAGTTGGTGTAATGGCTATGTCTCTGGACTCCCATGTAGTCAACTGCAGTTCAAGTCCTGGACCCGGTGGCTTAAAATCGCGCTGGACATGTGTGCATGTGTGCCCAAGATCCTTAGAGGAGAATGGAGGAGAAGGGGTTGTGGCATGGCCATCCCCCCAGGGGGTGATTTCTCACTTTCTGTCTGTCTCTCTGGTGAGCACACACACCCTATAGCAAAAACCTCTCCAAAAACTAAAATAATAATAATAACAAAAAA
The DNA here is from genome assembly GCA_026018925.1 of Tupaia tana. Classification (NCBI taxonomy): domain Eukaryota; kingdom Metazoa; phylum Chordata; class Mammalia; order Scandentia; family Tupaiidae; genus Tupaia; species Tupaia tana. The sequence goes on from JAKSZU010000003.1 coordinate 116,510,905, forward strand.
ACATAAAATGAAATCAAAGAAAGCAAAGGGTAGTTTATTAAGTAAAAACAAAAGTATACTCCTGCGAGGTAGGAGTGGGCTGAGCACAAGAGAGAAAGAGCATCTCAAGGGCCCTGCAGTCACATTCTATGAAGTTTATAGCTCCTTATATCTACAAGAGGTCACACCAGTTAATCATTGCACGAGTTCCCCGACTGTTCTCATTGGCTCTATTAAATGTGCTGGGCCCTGGCTTAACTCATTAACTACATCAAATGTGTCTTAATCAGCTAGACATCCCCCACTGGAAATCCCCTACCTACATTACCTTGAGAGGGAAATTTTCTGTCCTTATCCAGTTTTTCATCTAGCCATGTAGGTGGACACTGGCCCCCTTACCCACTCCCATTTTTTAACTTTTTCCTGCCTCAGAAGATGCAAATCAGTGAGGTTCAGCTAGTGCAAATAATATATTTTTCTCATTATATTTTAAAATAAAAGTATAATATACCTGATACAAGTTGTAGAGATTAGTTTTATATCAGTTTTTTGTTCTATTTTGTTTTCAAGCTGTTGTGATTTGTCTTTCGAGAGAAAATTGGCAAATATCTGAAATTTAAAGTAGCTGAAGACAAAAGGTTTTTTTTTCATTTGTTTCATGTATTTCATTGTGAATATATAGTACTGTAAAAGAAACACTATATGCAATTCAATTATGACAGATTCATAGTTGGCATTATACTACATGCAACTCAATTACAATGGTTGATAGTTGCCAATAATCATGCTTTATGTATTTATCTTTATTTTGAAAATTACTGAACACTTCCTGCTTCTTAAATTATTATTCATTTATAATGCCACTTATTTTCTCAGAGGAATTAATGAGGTTAAGACTCATATGAATTAATGAAAAAGAAAGGAAAGAAGGGTGACAAAAGGAGGCAAATACACAGACCATATGGGTTTCCATAGTTGGAAACATAGTTAAATTTGGCTCTAAGCCCCCTGGCAGACAAAGCAAAAAAGGGGAGATATGGTCAGTTGCATAGTGCTTATTATTAGATGAGAAGAAACATACTAGTTCCTCAGGGGAAGTGCATGTATTTTTCTTGTACTAATTTCTCAAGGAAATCATGCTGGAGGGGCCTCATACGGGAAACACTAAGTGATGTCATATAATGTACTCAATTGGAGTCCTACGGGCAAGAATAGAATCCCCCTTAAAAATCAGGACACCATATTAAAATACAGTCCATTAATTTAGGCGGTTTGTAAGCCCAAGTATGAAGCTTTCTGTCAGTCCAGCTCGAGTGGAGGTGTGAATGGAATGTTTAATTTTTGGATGACTCTTTTTTAAGGCTGGATACATGGTTTAATATTTCCTTTTAAGTGGAAGGATGGAAAAGCAGGGGTAGGATGAGGCAGTTGAAGGTAGATGCATTGTCCTGGCCCAGATCATCTCAAACAGGCCACAGATCTCCCATAACCAAGTTACAAGAGTTACAAAGTAAGCAGCTGCTACTTTCCTCCAATTCCAAACAGGCTCTGGAGTAAATGAAGACACGCCTTCACATAGGAAGTTATCTCCAGCAATATACACCTTTGCAAACAGAGATTAGCATAGTCTTTTTTTTTTTTTTTTTTTTTTTTTTTTTTGAGATGTTTTTGCTAGAGGGCACATGTGTTCACCAGAAAGACAGAGAAAGACAGAGAGACAGAAAGCAAGAAATCACCTCCAAAGGGGATGGCCATGCTGCAATCCCTTCTCCTCCATTCTCCTCTCAGGATCTTGGGCACGCACGTACACACGCCTCTCCAAAAAAAAAAAAAAAAAAAGAAAGATGGATGAGTAGATCAGTGATCAGTCTCATGCAAATGCACAGGCTAAATCTACATTTGAAATCTTTTTAAACAACCAAAATATTAAACAGTATAAAACATCACTGTTTGATCGCTCTTATTTTTAACTCCTATATCAAAGATTTGCAACTGTTTCTAGATCATCTAGATGACTATCTTCTGCCAGAAAGATGGAAGAAAATGAATACACATTTATGATCATGTGCAACCAGAATGAGTTGTACTAGAACACTGATATATGTAAGTAATATTTCTCCATATTTATCCCATAGAATGGCCTTTAATGTTATTAAATTTTATATGCAAATGAATTTGGAAAGGAATATTTTGTATAATTTAACACAGCTCTCTTACGAGAAACACAAAAACATTCTTTCCAGTATAAATTGGCTACAGGTAAGGCATGAATGAATATCCTGCTGTTCAGGTTACACAGACAATTATTTTCATTCCTAAAAATAGAGAAAAAAAATAGATGTTAAAAGTAAGATCCAAATAGACAATGCAGTAGCTGCATTGGGAGACTAAAAATTGGGTCCAGTAAAAATCAGTGACTAGTAAAAATCACTATCTCATTAGGAGGCTGAATTGAGATAGGACATGTTATTGTTCAGTGGGCCAAGACACTTGGTGACAGTCCCCACTTGGACAGCCAACAACACCTTTACATCTGCCAAAAACGTCTTACTTCTGAAGAAAAAAAAAATCCTGAAAATGAAATAAGCATAATACAAGCATGTGGAAATAATTAATAATTAGGTAAATTTTGAAATGGTATACTTTGGAAGAGAGAACTGAAAGCACAGGGCTAGGAGAACAAATAATTTCTTTGTTTATATGGAATTCCTAGAAAAGATAAGAGTTGATGTTTAAAATACAATTGCTTTGGATTGGTCAGCCTCTTACAATTATTACAAAAGGAAAGAACTGGAAATAAAGTCATCTCCAGACAATCTTCTTGGAAACCTGCCTAAGAGAGAAATACAATGATTGAAAATCAACAAGCTGGGCAGATTAGGTACAACAGTTTCCAAGAGCTGATCCATGACATTTTGTCTAACAAGAACATTGAATTCAGCTGTGTTCCTTATCAAACGTCAACCTGACGCTATTGTGTGATCAGTTCAGGAAGAGCCATATTATCTACCCTTTTCCACATTGAATTGTATACTCTTCTCATGTCAAGGATGAAATTTTCAACCTAGAACTCTTTACTGGTAATGCATATGTGCTGCTTGCCCAGAGAAAACCCACCATTTTTTTCTGAATGTGTGTGCCTGTGTGTGTGATTTCCCTTTGAAGAAATCCACATTTCTTGGTGAGAACAATTGATTCAACTAGGTATCACTCAATCCAAAGAAGCTAGAGATACTGTCAACTTGAAGCAACGGGGATAGCAAGCATCTTCTTCCCTTTAAGTATTTTAGGTATTTAGGAGCTGAGATTTTCTGAACCCTCCCCTCCTTCTTCAGCAATAAAAGATGTGAATGAAGGCCATTCTAGCAGAAGGCCCAGCCAGTGAAGAAGCTGATTGATCACAAAGGAAAAGAGGAGAAACAGAAGACAGAGTTTTGGAGTTGAAGGAGCCATTGATGACACTCCCTCACTTTCCTAGGAGGGCAAGGTGGGTTGCTATTTGTCATCCCATCTGCCTCCAGAGTTTCCCCTCAGAGAGCGCCCAAGTGTGAACGAGCAGTTCAAGTTTCAAAGGGCAGTTAAATTGGATTTGGTAAACCTTACTCCAGATTAAAACCATACAAGATTCAAGTATTTCTAAATATTTGAAATCCACTGTGTAATTTAAAGTGACCTGACATCAGAGGCCTGTAGAGAGTGGAGGTCAGGGAGGATTCCCAGTTACAGTAAACTACAGTGGTGTGATTTCTTAATATCCTGTGTGTATATGTGTGCACAGTGTTTTCCCCTCTTAAGAGAGTATTTCAATCTTCCGAGAATAAACATTCAACTTCAAATATCCTTGTGGAAAGTTAATACTTTTCAGCTCTTCCTGCTTAGATGAGTGGTTAGAGCACCAGCGATATAAGTGTTTGATTACTATCACGTATGCACTATCACGTATAACTTGTCCGTGGAATGACGCATTAGAATTCTGAAAGAGAGGCCATGTACCATATGTTGGGCCATACAAGGGGTCATCAACAAGTTTATGGAAAATGTGTACTGTGAAACAACTCTGTGTATATTTCAAACGATTTTTGCACCTAAATGAACTCATACCCTAATGACATTTCCCCGTGAGTGTTTTGAAGTCCCTAGTATTTCTATACACCATACAGATTCAGGGCAAGACAAGGGAGAAAACCCATATGACTTTGCTTTTACCAAATATTAAGGCATCCCAAACTAACAAATTAATTTTATCTTTATGTTCCCATTATCAAATGGGTGGGCACTCATGAATAAAATTATATACATGAGAGGATATTTATATTAAATATTTCTTCTGCATATCAGAGACTGTGTGGGGTTGGTTAAGTTTCCATGATGAATATACAACATTTTGTAATATTTTTATAGCCTTCGTGGCAGTGGTTTTCTGGTGTAAAATGTTTCCCACATATAGACTTTGACAATAATACTTTTAGAGTGTGTAGGGACATTCAGATTTACAAGAGCCCTGACAATTCTATTAAAATGAACCATTCTTCACTACTTAGAAATGAAGCTAAAACTAATATTGGCCTTGAACAGAAGACGACAAAACAAACCAAAGCATCTCAACCTAGTTGGGCTGCCATAACAAATTATCATAGACTGGGTGATTTATCAAGAGAAATTTATTTCTCACAGTTCTAGGGGCAGAGAAATTCAAGATCAAGGTCCCAGCTGATTCAGTTACTGGTAAGGGTTCCCTTCCTGACTTGTAGACAGCTACCTTACTGCTGTGTTCCATGTGGTAGAGAGAAAACTAGCAAGCTCTCTGATATCTCGTCTTATAAAGACGCTAAGCTCATCATAGGGGCCTCACCCTCATGAACTCCTCTAACCTTAAGTACAGTCAAAGATCTCATCTTCCCATATTTGACATTGAGGATCAGGGCTTCAGTGTATGAATTTGGGGGTGATGAAAACAGTCAATCCATGAAATAAGCAAATGTTTGAGTCTAAAAATTCTCTGATTACCTTAGCCAAAGTTTTCACATTTGGTCTTAAGCAATCTTCTGATTTCTAACAGCAATTTTAGAAAATCCTTTAATCTAGTATTTATATAAATACAGTACTATTTATCCTTGAAGGAAGGAATTTTGTGAATATTTGGCAGAGTAGCACCAACGAGTCCAAGACCAAGACAGTCTCACTCAGGTCTCAAGAGAGAAGACCTATCTTCTAGGTCTTCTATTATAAACTTTAGAAATAAGGTGTCAGATCACTTATGACCACCACAGCTTGAATTCCTGGCCCAGCCAGCCTGAGACACACCAGGCATGCCAGGACCCAGTGAGCTGTAGGATTGGAGGTAGGGGACTGTGACTTGACTGAACTCAGGGGAGAGTACATCTCTCTCTTTCCCTCTCTCTCTGTCATGTGTGTATGTGTTCTATCATGAATAAAGAAAAAAACCATAAGAGTCCCATTACTATTAAAATATTAGACATGGATAGTCCTATTGAAAATATCAAGCTGCTTTAGATAGCATTTACTCAAAATCAGTAATTAGTTCTAAATCAGCAGAATTAACAGCAGAGTGGGAAATTTTAAATGACATTTTATCCAATGCTTTTGACATGACTATGATTGTAGATCATGATTTTCTGAGATTCTGTGCATCAAATGAAGCCTCCAAGGTTTCAAAGTGTGACCCAAGTCACAGTGTGAAAACACTGTTTTGGAGGCCATGAGAAGCTGTTCAGTTTCCTCATTTAGGTCTCTGGTTCGGCAACTATCTCCTCCCTACTCTGAGCTGTGAGTTCTCCAGACTTACACAAAGCACAAGCCTACAAGAGCCATTATTTATTAAAGCATTTATAAAGCTCTATGTAAGGGGTTCTTCAGAATAGAAGATGGCAACACTGAAAATAAATAGTGCTAAAATTACAAAGAAGTTGAGAGCATGCCATGGTTTGTCACAATAGCTATCTCTGGGAAGATAATACATATGTGGATAACTGAGGAGATGGGTTCACTGTGACTACATTCTATTGGGCATATCCAAATGCAAGTCCAACAAGACTCATTCCTTTCTCCAAAGCAATTCAAATTGAAGGAATCACACAGAAACTAATCTTTGCCTAGGGAATACCATGTGGATTCTTCCCATAAGATAAGAAACCACGATTGGGGCCAGTAGATGATATAGCAATTACATAGCTGGATTCCCACATGGCCAACTATGGTTTGAATCCTGGACCTGGTGGCTTAAAGCTCACACCAGGCAAGTGCCTAAGATCCCAGGAGGAGAATGCAGAAGAAGGGATTACAGTGTGGCCATCTTCTTGGAGGAATATTTCTCACTTTTCTTCTCCTGTGTTTGCCCTACCACCACCACCACCACCACCACCACCACCACCCCCAAGAGCTCATAGGCCCTATGGCAAAAACCTCTACAAAAAGGAAAAAGAAAAAAAAAAAAACTATGATCCATGTGAATATTAGCATTTGGTTACTATTGGAAAGAACACAAAGCTCCAATAAGAGTAGAAAGTCAAGTTTCACTTACAGTTTAAATAATTCCAATGGATGGTTGGAAGTTTGTTCTTAGAACCCACCAACATCATTAACTAGGCTGTGCAAGCTATGGCCTGCTACAACTCTATTCCTGCTGGAAGTCAATACCACAGAAAATTCTAGGTGTACACACTAGACTTAGAGAAACTTACATGTGGCATTCTGGGAGTCATGTACAACTACCTTTATAGCAACATGGTATCTATCTATGTAGTTGGAGCATGAGTAGGGACCTGCAATTAAATATTATATAGCCATAACAATAAATGTGTTGTACTTATACATAGTAAAGTGAAGGTATATCAGAACCTTCACTTTACTATGTTAGTGAAGAAAGTTTACATTCACATTAAGACCAGATGTCTTCATTTTTTTAGAGTTAAAAAAAAAGCAACCTTAGACTAGGTAATTTATAAAAAATAATTATTCCTCAGTTCCACAGGCTAGGAAATGCAAATTCAGGGCACCAAAAGATTCAGTTTTGGAGAGGGCCCATTATGTATAGATATTGTCTTTACACCTCTTACATGGATGAAGAAGTGATGAAGCTCCTTTAGGTCTCCTCGATCATGGCACTAATCCCATTTACCTACTCACTTCCCAGATTTGTCGAGTAGCTAAGAGCTAGGCATTATCAAGACAACTCGGGGAAAATCTTCTCTTAGTGATTACTTTGTGTTGCCTAAGCCTGTGTAAAATAGCCAAAGACCAGTGAAGACCCCCGGAGAATAGAGGGGGAAGGTAGAGACCTGTAAAATAACATACCTGAGGGTGAGTCAGCAATGTGCAGCATTTGTTGTAAGGTAAATTCCACTTATCATTATCAGAAAGTTGCTAAATCCAATTAGAGGCAAGGGTCAAGGGCACCTTTCTATTAACCCAAAGGGGTACTCATCCTCTCCATGAATCCCACTTTATTTTGGACAAAATGAAATGCACCAGTGATTGTTTTACATGAAGAGACAGTCGTAGTAGTGAGGAAATCTTGTGATTTTTGCTTCCTTTTAAGCTAAGCCTATGATTTTGGTTTAGCCCAAGGCTGTTGTTTCTGGCTCCTCGGCAAAAAGTAGGAACTCTACCTCTGAGTCATAAACTTTGAGGCAGGTTGCACCTGATTGAGTAAGAAGGTGTTTTCTTCAGAAGTGACAAGACTTAGCAAGCACAGTCAAGGGCAGAAGAGTTTCCTGAAATTAGGGTAGAGGGCCTGGTATCTCTACCTCCAGATTCCCTCTGCCCTGGTCAATCCTACAAAAACATGAGTATGTAGCAAATATTTCACTAAGCCCAAAGAGGTCTCTAGAAGACATGTAGTCTAATTCAGAGAAACACTAAACTTATTCATTAAAGAACTCCTCATCCCTCTAAACCCTGGAGTAAGAAATTAAATGTCTCCCTTCATAGGTATGGAGGACCATGAGGAAACAGATCAGGTAACAACAAGGATAGAAAATATTTTTAAAATTATATTTAGAGGCCAGTGGATGAGCAGGTGGCATGGCAGTTAAGGCGCTGGACTCCCACTTGGCCTACTGCAGTTTGAGTCCTGGACCAAGAGGCTTAAAAATCATTCCAAATCCATGTCCAAAATGCCAAGAGAATGGAGAAGAAGGGATTGCTGCATGGCCATACATTCTGGGAGGGTGGGGGATGGTGATTTCCCACTTTTTTTTTGTTTTTAACACATCTGAGTTTATATAGGAAGACATTGGATCTGAATTTGCAAGCTAAATGACTCCAATGTGATTTATATTAATGTTACAGATATTACAACTTCTTCAAGTTAGAGTAAGAAAGAAGGGAATATCTGATTCTAATGGTTAAATGACTTTGGCTGATGCGTTGTGAGATGGTCCTTTTCTGCCCAATCCGGGAATAGTTGCCCTCAGGGTCAACACCTATTTGCCCACTTCCAACCAATGGCTTCATTGTTAAAGTAACCACAAAGCAGGCCTGTTAATCACAGCAGTAGGCCTTCCATTTACTCACCATCCCAATGAACATGCTTGGATTTTTTTTTCTCTTTCTTCTAAGACTCCTTCTAAGGTATTAAGCATTTAAAGCTTAAGCCTACTTCTCTATCATTTGTCTCTTAGCCAAATCCTCTTGCTTCACTTCTCCATCTCTCTCTAGAAAACCTCGAATAGGCTGTCCTTTATCTTCAAATGAAAGTGTCCAGAAACACCCTGAGACCAAATAGAAGATTTGCTAATAAACAATTTGGGATGATGATTTTCTTGCAGGGTCAGGTCAAGGGTAATGGAAGAGATAGAAAACAACAAAATAAACCAGCCAACAAACAATGAAACGGAAGCCCAGTTCATGCCTAAGGATCTGACAAAACCATGTGCAAACAAGAAATAGCTGGACCACTTTTCTTCTGGATGAGCTGAGGGGGAGAGCCTCCTTCAGTTCCTGGAGAAGTCCAGACTGCTCCCTCAGGCTTTTATTTTTCAATACCAGCAGGTAGAGCAGAGGGCTAAGTTCTGAACTTCCTAAGGCTTCTTAGGAAGCCTTAGTAATCTCATTACTAAGAGATCAGTCATTTTTATCATTTTTCCTACACATGGCATACTTTCCTTGTAGGTAAGGCCAAATTAAAAACAAACATTTGTCGTGGATGTCATGTATACCAAACCTAGGTACTTAAAAACTAAGACTGGTTTCTTTCCATGAGAAAATTACTATCTAGCAGATGAGTTAGGCATATAAATAATTTCAATACAAGGTCACAGTAGATGGATTCTGGAATGTGTGGGGAGCTGTGAGAGCACATAGAGGGGACTATTAACCAGGTAGAGGAAGTGAAAGAAAGTAGTCAAAACAATACCCCAGAGAGTAGACTCATGAGCTGAGTTATAAAAGATGAGTAGGTAATACCATGAGAAAACCTATGGAAGCAGGCAGGACAGTGTTATAGCAGTAAAATGTGATTCTTTGAAAGGCCAACCCACATTGGAAGGCTCTAGGTTCACAATTGAAGATCTTCCTGACTATGCCTGGTACACATGTGCCCATGATCCTGGCTGGTGGGGGCAGAGTTTGGATCACAGTGTCTAGACCCTGTTGAGGGTTCTGCCTGCCTCTGAACTACTGTCTCTGGGCTCATGGCTAGGAAACACTTCCCACATGTGTAATGACCATCTGACTAGGTTCTCTCCTATGGAAAGTGCCCGCTACTCATATACCTAGACCTTCAAAGCTGTGGACAAGTGTTATAAATGGAATGTTTGTATCTAGTAGAAATTCATATTTTGAAGCCCTAAGTCCTAATGAGATGATATTAGGAGGTGGGGCCTTTGTGAGGAAATTGAATTAGGGCCTGAGGGTGGAGTCCCCATGATGGGATTAGCACTTTGATGAGAAGAGAAAGAAAGGCCAGAGTTTCTTCGCTCTGCCTATGACAATATAGCAATAAGATGACTACCTGCAAATCAGGAAGAGGGTCCTCACCAGACATCAAGTAGGACACATTCCAATCTCGGACTTTCCAGCTTTCAGTACTGTGAGAAATAAACGCTGATCATGCAGGCCACCTAGTCCATGGTATTTTGTTACACAGCTTGAACTAACTACATGGGCAGGTTCTTTCACCTTCCCACAGGCTAGAGTCTAGGCAGGGCTGTACCTGAGACTTCACTATGCAGATGACAGCAAGCCTAAAAGATGTCACGGTCACAAGATGGAAGGAGTCAGGGAGGCTGCTTGGACTCTGCCAACCTTGATCTCGCACTTGACCTTTTAGACAAAAAAATTAACTTTTTGTGCTTTCAGCCTCTAAATTTGGGGGCGGAGTATTTCCAAAGAGCAGCCTATCTACCCTAATGTAAAGTAGAAATTATGGGTAAGACAGGTAATAAAACCAAGATCTGTGGGACCAGCAAATGGTGTATCGTTTACATCGCTGGACTCCCACATGGTTGGCTGCAATTTGAATCCTGGACCTGGTGGCTTAAAACTCACACTAGATATGTGCACGTGTGTGCCCAAGATCCTGAGAGAAGAATGGAGGACAAAGGGACAAAGGATTGTGGCATAGTTATCCCTATTTGGGGTGATTTCTTGCTTTCTCTCTGTATCTTTGGTGAGCACACACACTCTAAAACAACAAAAATCTCTCTCCAAAAAAAAAAAAAAAACAAGAAAAACAAGATCAGCTTCTTTCCTCCCAAAGAGCCAAATAGTTCTTAAAAATTGTTTATTTTATAATGATTTAAAAAGCCGATGGCACAAAAGGTTTATTAGGTAACTGATGGCAATGAGTTTGTGTCTAAAGTCATCCCCAGTGTGAGACTAGAGCTTCTCAACCCAGAGGAAGAGGAACTTACATTGTATGATGGATGAACTCTTGATGTTGCTCATGATTTTTTTGAATAATAGCTTATTGTTGTGTTGGATAGTCCCAGGCTACTTTCTCTGCCAAGAAAATTACCTAACGGGTTCAATCTCTGGGGCTTTTTTTAATCTACAGTGTCTTTTCTGACTGTACTTGAACCATTAGCTTCTGCCTTTTTGCACTCAGTCACGGTCCATCAATCACACATTTTAAATTCTAGCTTCAGTTATAGAATGCCATGTTCCACAAGAGTATTCAGATTCAGTTTATTTCTTGGGACCAGCAGTTGGCTTAATGGCTATGTCACTGGACTCCCATGTAGTTGACCGTGGTTTGAGTCCTGGACTCAGTGACTTAACCTCACGTGAGGCACATGTGTGTGCGTGGCCAAGATCCCGAGAGGAGAATAGAGGAGACGAGATTGTGGTGTGGCCATTCCCCCTGGGGATGATTTCTCACTTTCTGTCTCTGTCTCTCTCTGTCTTTCTGGTGAGCGCACACACCTTATAGCAAAAACCTCTCCAAAAAAAAAAAAAAAAAAAGAATTAAGTTTATTTCTCTTCAACTGTATTGTGGCAATTCAAAAAAGACTCTGTACTCATCATCACAAAATAATAGAAGTTCATGGGCTACATAATCCCAGGTTCAAATCCAGTGGTAACTAAGGCAAGTCTTTTCTAACATTAACAAAGTCCTAGGATTCACTTTTACTGGACTTGCTCTCTCCAAACCCATTTCTCGGTCAAGCACCATGATCAAACGCAATGCACCGGTTGGCTTAGGACTTGGTCACATGCCCCATTCCTAAGGATGTAAGGATCTGTACCTGTGTGGATTGAAAGGTAAGAGTAGATCCCAAACGAAGCAAAAGATTAGTCCATTACTGAAAGTCTAGGAAGCAGATGCTAGAGAAACAATTCACCTCTTAGCTGCCTAATATTCATACCCAATTTTAGTACTAATAAAATAGTATATATATTTTATATACACAATATATGTTGCATAGATAGTGTAAAATTAAATATGTATGTATGTATCTTTAAAGTCCATATCCAAATATTAATGTATCCACTCAATCCCCGGAAAGGGAAAGTGAAACCTCATTTTATGTGTACCTTACTTCAGGATTAGGATTACTGGTTGATGTGTGGTTCTCACAACAGTTATACATATATTATATTATTTTATTTTATTTTATTTTATTTTATTTTATTTTATTTTATTTTATTTTTATCTGTTCATTCATTTATTTTAATTTGACCAAAGAGAGACAGAGGGAAAGAGAGAGAGATGGAAAGTGAGAAAGCAAGCCACCAGGTCTGGGACTCGAATAGCTTTGAGCATTGTGGGAGTGTCCAGCTCCTTAACCACCATGCCACCTGCTGGTCCCCACACTTATATATTTCTACAATGTCTGGAGCATAGTACGTATATAAGATTTGTTGAATGAATGAATGAATATACAAGTGGGCAGGCATAGCAAAGATTTCCTATTCCAGCAGTAGAAGGAGTCCTTGGCTCAGTTTGTCTAAATGTTCTTTTTATTCTTTCTGAGAGAAAGGCTCCTGTCCTATGCCTTTGTGTCCAGCTTTTCTGTTCTTGGTAGAATTGTCTTGATCTATTGCAGTCTGTGTATATATCTTAGTATAAGATGTCAAAAGAACCCTATTTTTACCCTCCTTTTCGTTGTTCTTGACAAGATTTCTCAGTCCTCAAGACTTTCTTAGAGAATAAATATTCATAGATAATTCTACCTGTCTATTGTCTGGCTCCCCCTTTAGAAGCATTTTAGATTTTATCAAGTTTCAAGTCCTGCATAGACTGGTATCCAAAGGCAGATATCTTATTGGGTCATTATCCTTGAAACTGGAATTCAGCTTGGAAATTTATTCCTTGGTAGTTGGATTGATGCTATGTTCATCCCTGAATTTCTCCCTTTAATGATCTTCATATGTGCACTGCCCCAGAGCAATTTGAAAGAATGGTTGAGGTTTAAAACAAACAAAATAGGGACCAGCAGTTAGCGTAATGGCTATGTCGCTGGACTCCTATGTAGTTGACCGCAGTTCGCATCCTGGACCTGGTGGCTTAAAACTCATGCCGGACGCATGTGCGTGCGTGCCCAAGATCCCCAGAGGAGAATGGAAGAGAAGGGATTGCAGCATGGCCATCCCCCCTGGGGGGTGATTTCTCGCTTTCTATCTCTCTGTCTCTCTCTGTCTGTCTGGCAAGCACACGTGTCCTATAGCAAAAATCTCTCCAAAAAATAAAATAAAATAAAATAAAAATAAAAATAAAAATAAATAAAACAAACAAAATAAAACTCACCTAGAACTTAGCCAGAAACCAGATGTGCCTTAATAATGTGGGTAGTCATTTGCTTTGTCATGTAGGGAACAGGAAGTACTTGACAATAATCTTAAGATAAGTTTGCACCATATTGTAATGGTTATCTTCTGCTATGATCCCTAATTTCCTGATTAGGTTTTCTTTCTTTCCTTCTTTCTTTCTTTCTCTTTCTTTCTTTCTTTCTTTCTTTCTTTCTTTCTTTCTTTCTTTCTTTCTTTCTTTTCTTTCTTTCTTCTTTCTTTCTTCTTTCTTTCTTTCTTTCTTTTTTCTTCTATAGGGTATATGTGCTTGCTGAAGAGAGAAGAGAAGGGAAAGACAGAGAGAGAAAAAGTGATAAATCACCCCCCTAGGGGGTGCTAGCCTTGCTGCAATCCCTCCTCTATTTTCATCTTGGAATTTTGGGCAAGCAAACACACAAATGTGTGGTGTAATTTTTAAGACACCGGAACCAGGACTCAAACTGTGGTCATCTAGATGAGAATCCAACACCTTAGCAACCATGCCACCTGCTGGTCCTTTTTTTGGATTGGAATAGAAAATAAACTTTTGCAATCCTTTAAAGATCCATATTACCCAACTTCTCAGCTTCCTTAATCTATAGGTTCCATTCTAAAAGACATCTGTTAGCAAAATTGTACTTTTCTTCCTTTCTGATTTAAGATGTGCAAGTTTCAACATATGTTTGTCTAATCTTAGTGGAACTTTTATTGTTTCTTTTAAAAGACCACAGAAGGTGGCTATGTGTTCCAATATCCTGAATTTCTCCTATCAAATTCCCTAATGTAGCAGCATCTATATGCATATGGTCTAAGGTCTGAGATATAGCAGTAGTTTAAGATTCAATTACTCTGTCAAATAAAATGGGTCACCAACTTCTTATTTTTTTTTTTTTCTAAAGAGTATGTATGCTAGCCAGAAAGAAGTGAAAAATCCTTCCCCACAGGGAATAACATGCTGTAATCCCTTCTCCTCTATTCTCTTCTTGAGATTTTGGATACACACACACACACACACACACACACACACACACACACACTTGCCTGGTATTATCAATACCTGATGATTATCAATCCATCAGGTCTGAAATTTGGACTGCATTTGGCCATGGGGGAGTCCAGTGCCTTAACCACTATGACATCTGCTTCTTCAGCTGAGCATTTTCATGTTTTGGGGTCTATTATTATACTCTACTCCTGGAAAGATCTCTGTGCCCCTGAAGACCTTATCCATAGTTAAGTTCTAAAATGTGAGGCATCACGCATTAAGTGCCTAAAAAAACTTCAGAGTCCAGGAGTACACATAACTTTTTATATGACAAAAAGAAAAAAGACATGTATAGTCTTGTTTTAGATAAACTACTTACTGTATCAAAGGGATGTAACTTGATCTTTGGATCATGTGCCTCACTTTGAAAATAAGAGTCCAACCCTACTCAGACATCATAGACTAAAAGAGGAAGAGGGGAGAATCTCTAGGGAAAAAAAAATTATATATGTAGAAGCACTGTTGTCTGGATTAACTCAAGAGTGAGCTAAATACTAACTGGAAAAAATAAAGTCTAGTTAACAGCTTTTAATGTCTCATTTTCAAATGTCATATTTTTTGTGTTAGTTTGGATCATTATTCAGTGAATATTTTTTTTAATTTCTCATATAAATGATGTTTGTTTTTCTGACCCATTAATGCTAGACTTGGTCATACGATTTTTTCTGTAGATAATCTTCTGTTAGTGGACATGATACAATAGCCCTTAAATGAGCTTGTGTATTTTGACTTGATTCTTGCTCTTTGGTAACCTGCCATGAGAAGATGATACAACATGCTTAGCTGCCCATTCAGCCTGGGCTCCAGAGTGAGCACACATAGCCCAGACCTAGAGTCAGCCCACAGCTGAAAGCCAGGCCAACTAGATGAGTCCACTCAAGACCGGCCACACAGCAAGTCAGCCTGCAGAATTGTGAATGCAGGAACAATGCTAGTACTGTAAGCTACTGAGCTTTGAGATTGGCTGTTAGGCAGCAATATTTTGGCATTATCTCATCAAGACATTCTTGTAGTAGATTCTACAGCATTTCTTTCTAAAAGCAAAACTATGGTTGGAATATGGGACAAGGGAAATTACATTTACATAGCAAGGACACTGTTTTTATTTAGACTGTATATTTACATTGAGTGGACTAATAGAGATTCAAGGGGTTTCTGTGATGTCCTCCACTGTAAGATGTACATGTTTTTCCATTTTAACATTTCTGAATTCTGGAGGTACCATAGACTCCACGTGCATGTGGCACAGTGGCATATGATAGGGCTTCTCCATCTCCTCAGCCCCAACCCCATCGGTGTATCTGTCGAAGGTAAACTCAGTGGTGTCCTACAGTCTAACAATTCAGGAGTCAGGAAGGACAGCAGGAGTTGGCAGGGCAGGAGCAGTCAGATTAGGGGTATGCTCTCAGACAAGCATCAAGTATCCAGACAGATTTATGACATATTGATGGAGTACTAGTTCATCGTAAGTAATGTGGCAACTCTGTTGTGAAGGCTGAAGAGTGAACTCCGCTTTGCAGTGTGTGAAATCAGCATTTTTTTTTTTTTTTTTTGGTATGCTTAATTGCCTCAATGAGATGACTGTATCATGTAGTAACAAAACAATTGTTTTTAATTTGGAAATTGTTCAGAATAATTCTTACCAATTGGCCAGTTTAAGTATAAAAAAATTAAAAACAAAACAAAAAACTACAAGAGTGGCCTCTTCTCCATGGGAAACTGCACTGTATAAATCGATGATAGATGGAGTTACTCAGAAGACTTGCTTTACGAATGTTGGCGATTGTCGACTAAAACAAAATGTTAGTGTTAGTTTATCTGATAGTAAGCTGCTCTTTTTGATTACAGTTAGTCAACAGTTTCAGCTGCTGAACTTTTCCCATGGAACAATGTTATAATTGGTTAGATAATTGGGAGTTACGTTCCTGACCAAGGACTCAGCAGCAAATAAATCATAGATATAACCAACAATATGTCACACAAGCAAGATACAACAGCCATAAACCTCTAAAATCATTTGAATTAGTAAAATTATGATCCTGTCCCATAAAATGGGCAAGAATTTACAAATAACACATAAAATACAGGCCTAATGTATCATAAATTTGGCCAACCTAGAACTAATAGAAAGATAGCTATTGTAAACATTGAATTAAGACTTTTGTAGGACTTTTTGTGTAGAGTCTAGGTCTTCAAAAAAACAAAAGCAAGCTGTCATGACAGGTTCAACTGATGCATTCTTTATTCCTCAGTAAATTCCACTACTGTACATTTGTCAGAGTAATATTGTTTCTTGAAATGCAAGACCTTGGGGAAGAGTGCTTAGAACAAAATACCAGTAGACCTTCAGAATAAATTTTCAGCATTTCCATCTATCTCCATATATAATTAGCTGTCACCTGTGCACAAGCATATACACCCAACTCCATATACTCCAGGCCCTCCCTCCTGCATGAGTTCAGAGCTTAGTGTAATTATTTCACGTTGGAATATACGAATGTGTGAAGCAATGCCAGGCAAACTCCCTTTCATGGTTCCTTCATACCAATGCTTCTTAGCTAAACATGATTTGTCTGACATTTGGCAATGTCTGGTGACATTACTAGTGATCACAATTAGAGAGTGGATGCTTCTGGTATCTTGCCAAGAATGCCACTACAATGCACAGAGCAGCCCCATACTGAGAGTTGTCTGGCTCCAAGGCCTATAGTGCCCAAACTGAGAAATCCTTTTTTCACACAAAGATTTGTAGTTTGTCATAAAAGAAAACAATGTGGTTTCAGTTACTGGGAAAATTCTTTTTTTTTCATTTTTTAATGTCATTTTCTTTTATACATTCCATCACATTATTTAGCTTACAAAATGAATATTTCAACAGGTGAACATTTCTCCCTAGTACAGTTGATAAAACTATAAAATATCTTCAACAGGTAATACCACATTTCTTTGTCCCATTAATGTTTTGACTACCTATTTTTCTTCCAAATGTCCTTCCTCAGACCCTCCTCTTTCACATACACTCTATCTGGTATTTACATCTATATACTGTGTTTCTATATCCTTTAGTCAATCAGTTTCAGTCATAGAGTGCAGACACTCGTTATATACTAAGTAGGGACATTCAGTGCCTCTCTTTCATAGCCTGCTTGCTTCACTCAGCAATAAATCTTCCATATTCATCCATTTCCTGTCAAAAGCCAGGGTTTTATTGTGTTTTTTTTTTTTTGGTTGTTTTTTTATGGCTGAATAGTATTCCATAGAGTATATGTGCCACAGTTTTTCTATCCACTCATCTGTTCATGGGCATTTAGGTTGTTTTCATGACTTAGCAATTGTGAATAGTGCCGCAATAAACATCAATACACAAGCACTTTTTCAATTAAGTATTCTTCTGTTCTTTGGGTAGATACCAAGGAGAGGGATTGCTGGATCATATGGTAGTTCTATTTGTAGATTTTTGAGGAATCTCCAAATTGCTCTCCACAGTGGCTGGACCAATTTACATTCCCACCACAGTGTAAGAGAGTTCCTCTTTCACCACACCCGCCAGCACTTACATTTTTTTTTTTTATCTGTCATTCTGACTGGGGTTAGGTGGTATCTCATTGTTGCTTTGATCTGCATTTTCCTTACAATGAGGGATGTTGAGCATTTTTTCATATGCCTTTTAGCTATTCGTATGTCATCTTTAGAGAGTGATTTTTTTTCAACTCATTCTCCCATCTTTTAATAGGATCGATCATCTTTTTTTGGAACAACCTTTTCAGTTCCTTGTGAATTCTGGTTATCAGTTCCTTATCTGATGGATAATTTACAAAAATATTTTCCCATTCTGAGGGCTGTCATTCACACTAATTACTGTGTCTTTTGCCATGCAGAAACTTCTTAGTCTGATGTAATCCCACTTGTCTATTTTGGGGATTATCAACAGTGCTTTCCTGATAATGTATTGTATTGCTCTACAATACACCACTCTGCACCACTCTGCAGTAGCCCTATCATGTTTAACTCTCAATGAAAGCAGAGAACTTTATTTCATTCAACATTGAGATCCTAGCTTAGTGCCTAGCACATTAAGTGACAGCTTAAGGATTATTGGTTAGAAAAATGAATAAATGAAAGAAAAGAGGAAGACAAGATAAGAGGAAAAGGAGGAAAAAGAAAATGGATTATGCTTGGGCCACAATTTGCTTGATTTTTAATTTACTTTCTTTTCATTTACTGTCTCAAAAAGTAGTAGGCGCAAGCTCAACTAATACTTCACTCTATTTTTTATTTGTATTATTGTTATTGTCAGAGAGTGCAAGCACTTATCAGAGAGTAAGACAGAGAGAGAGAGAGAGAGAGAGAGAGAGAGAGGGACAAAACCCCTAGTGGGGTGTGGTAACACTGTAGTCCTCTCTCCTCTACTTCTCCATCCCATCAGGATTTTAAACATGCGTGCACACCTGCCCAGTATGTTTTTCAAACCATTAGGAGCTGGGACTCAAATGTAGTTGGCCATATGGGATCTGGCTCCCAATGCACAGTGCATAGCCACTGCACTACAGGGCCAGCCCACTGTCTAACATTTATGGTTCATTATTATTACCATTAATTGCTAGTGTAGCTATCTTATTGTATTAGTAGCAATTAAAGGACTTAAAGTATTGTTCACAGCCACTGTAAAATTGTTTTGTAGCAGCTCACAAATAGATTTTTAAAATAATGTCACTGACATTCAAGAGTACTCAGAGTTTAGATTATTTTCCAAAAAATGATCACGACATCTGAATAACATAAAACTTGACTAAAATCTTTCATGGGTTGTACTGCTTGTTTGTTTTGATATATTTTCTTTCTTCTTATTTTTATGATACTTATTTATCCCCTAAGCCATATCCTGAGGCAAAAAATTTAACACCCGTGGCTACGGGTAACAATGGACAGTTATGACTGCCACCCATGAGGAGAGGGAGGAGGATGGGAAAGGAAGGAGGCACAAAATACATATTGAGAAAGACCAACTTCCTTTTAGCAACTATTATCAGAATCTGTTCTTCATCTGAGTTTCTACTTTTTCCTCAAATCACAATACAGTGACAGCATGACCTCTATTATAAACAAACAATAAATTTCTTTATTAAGGTATTTTGACTTTTCCTAGAAATTACCATCATCTCTAAATGCAAAAGGCAATTATTAAATAAATTTGAAATTAGTGAATGTGTTTTGGATCTATTGCGTGTCATGGGCCATACTGAGTATTGACATAGAAAGATAAAGTAAGTAGGTGGGATAGGTTACAGAACAGTGTACAGCAGAAGAGTAAAAAAATGTAGAAGACAATTAGTTATATACCTTCAGAAAGCACAGTGGGACAAAACTCAAATGTGCACCATATACTATAACGTAATGTTAAATGTTGAAGATAGTGAATATGTTAATATATTTGATTTGATTATTTTACCCTGCATAATACTTTTTCAAAAACCATACTATACCCCACAAAGATGTACAATTACATGTAAATCAAAAAATACAATAAAAAAGTATGTTTCCTGCTCTCAAAAAAAAGAAACATGGAGTTGCTATAATTATTAGCGCTGATCAATGAATGTGAGAAGAGACAAGGAAAATAGGAAACCAAATAAAGTAAAGACTGGTTGTATTTACCAAATTCACCAAAGCAATGGTGTTAATCAGAGGGACTGATAGGCCTTGGGAAAGCACTTTCCATGTTGCACATTAAAAGAGAGAGAGAGAGAAAGTTCTGGAGGGAATGAGGGAGACGAGTGAGGAAGAATGGAAGGAGGGAAGGAAAGAAAGAGGAAAAGAAAGAACAAAAGAAAGAGAAAAAGGGAGAGAGAAAGAGAAAGAAAAAGAAAAACAGCCAAACCCTATGTCCAGGTTAATGCAGAAGCAGCTGGATTGGTTTGCAATTTTCCAATCCTGGATGCTCTCCCTGCTGTCACCAGCTTCCAACATGGAAAATGAAAAGTGAATTAGCCTGTTGAACCCCAATTCAAAGAGTCAGCTGGTAATGTGAGCCCATGCCTGGACGACGCCCTTGGGCGGGCTCCTGTCTAACCAAGTTGCCGTTTTTAGACTCAGACACATTGGCTCTAAAAGCCGCCACTTCACAGAATTACATACAGACAAATTCAGTTTTCTGAAAACCTTACTGATAAAGGAACTAGATGAGTCCAAACTACCTCATAACCTTGGAGCCAGCCTGTCTGGAAGATGCCAGAATAACCAGACAAGTGGCCTAGTAGAAATCGCACATGAAATATTTGGAAGCAGGTAATAGTGAGAAAACAGAATTCCAGATGAAGTTACATAGAAAGAAAAACAAGGCCACTGTGAGTTACCGGGAGCTGCAGTGTTCAGAGGCGGCCTTCCTCCCCTGCCCTCCACCCGGGGACGTAGCAAGGAAGAGCAGCAGCTCATACCTCGGTGGTCTTCATGTTTCATTTTTCACCTAGGCTCAACTCCAGCGACATAAAATAAAGTGGCCCTCAGCATGTGCACAATGGCTTGGAGCCCTAAAGCAGAAGCCAAGTGACTCTCCGCCCCCCGGGGTGACATGCTGCCGTGGTGCAGAGAGGTAAGTCAGAGACAGGTGAGGCACACGCTGTTTGGTCCTTTACACTTGGAAACCAAACATCGAGTGTCCAGCACAGTGGCTCCCAGGATCCACCAGGCTCACCAAGTGATCTAATGCTTTCTGGACCTCAGCCTGTCCTCCACCAGGCTCTGGTCCAGGTACCCAAGAAGGAACTGTTGATTTTGTGACTGAGGCTGTATTTCTGCCACAATGAATTGATTCTCCATTCTCCCCCTCTCTTTTTTAACAGAGGGCACGTGCACTTACCAGAGACAGAGAAAAAGAGGGAGAGAGCACGCCCATACAGCAGGCGACAATTCCTTCTCTATTTCTCCATCCTGTTGGGATTTGGGGCATGCTTGCATATTATGTGCACGGTGTGTTTCTCAAGTCCTTAGAATAGGACTTCAACTGCACAGTCGGGCATATGAGATCAAGCTTCTTTTACCACTGGACCATGAGCTGTCTCTCTACTCTCTCTTACTTGATAAAATTGTATTATTATGCTTGCACTGTATGTTCACTATAAATAAATTACATTAAAATAAAGAGAAAAAAATCACAACTTTTTTTTTAAAAAAATGCTATAGGGCACTTGCACCCACCAAAGAAAGAGAATGAAAATGAGAAAGAACCTCCCAGGGAGGATGGCCATGCTCTGCAATTCCTTCTCTTCCAATCTTTTCTCAGGATTCTGGGCACTCACACACACACACACACACACACACACACACACTCACACACAACTGGCATAATTTACAAGTCGCCCAGTCCGGGACTCAAACTGTGCAGTCAGCCATGTAGGATCCAGGCACCTTAACGACTACACCATGGACTTGTTCCAAATCATAAAATTTTATGGTTAATTACTACACAGAAGTAGTCTTGTGGTTATTTTATGGTATTCTAAAATTTTCTTCTGCATATCATGTATCTACACATCTTGTTCAAAAATAAAGTCATTACTATGCTTAGGCATTTTTTAATTACTTTATTTAAATGTATTTAATTTAATTAATTTATTTATTTATTCACTTATTTTAATTTGACCAGAGAGGAACACAGTGAGAGAGAGAGAGAAGGAAGGTGAGAAAGTAAGCTGCCAGGTCCAGGACTTGAACCACAGTTGGCCATGTGGGAATCTAGAGCCCTTAACCACTGTACCACCTGTTGGTCCCTGCTTAGACATTTTAAAAATATAAATATTAAATATATAAGGAAACTGTACATATATAATTATGTAACTCAATAAGACCTATATTACTTTGTAACTTTTTTTTTCTAATTTATCGTGACTTTCTATCAGTTCGAATAATCAACTATGTTTTAATAGTCACATGATATCAAATTGTAAGGATCTTCCAAAGTTTACTTAACCATCCCTTTATTAAATATTACTATAAAAATTCTGGTAGCTAGATGTTTTGATGCTAAATAGTTTAATTATTCTTAAATTATTTTGTATTACAAACACCTACATGAAGAAAAAAGTACTGTATCACTGTATATAGATTTTAGGGCTTTTGATGTGATTGGCCAAATTGTTCTCCAGGGTTTTTTTTTCTTGCTATAAGGTACGCACATTCAGTGAGACACACCACACACACACACACACACACACACACACACACGGGGGGGAGGGCAGTGAGAAGTCAACTCCCAGGGGGAGATGGCCATGGCCATGCCTCAGTCTCCTCCTATACCCTCTTCTTTGGATTTTGTCCGTTCACACACATACACACACATCTGGTGTGATTCTCAAGCCCCAGGTCTGGGACTTGAGCCATGAATTCAATCATGTAGATTTCTTTTTTTTTTTTTAAGAATTATTTTATTTAACTTTTCTTATTTATTTATTCATTTATTTTAATTTGAGCAGATGGACAGAGTGAGAGAGAGAGAGAGAAAGTGAGAAAGCAAGGCGCCAGGTCCAGGACTTGAACCAAGGTTGGTTATGTGGGAGTCCAGTGCCCTTAACCACCACTCCATCTTCAGGCCCCCCTCCAAATAATTTCTAATATTGCCTTCTTTCCCTTGTCCAACATTATGCATTATTAATTTTTAAAATATGGCCATTTGATAGGATAAAGTGGTATACTATTAATCCTGTGTTTATATATTTACTGAGCAAGAGAGACAGACATCCTCAATAGGATCTCATGTGTACTCTTTCAGCCCTTGAGCTAGCCAGGACTGCAGGCCTGAGTACGCACCCAGCCTGTGAACAAGTCTACCCTGGGACTGAGTCCTTCTCTTCCATGTGGCTCTAGCATCACAGAGCTGTGTACAACCATTCCACCACTGTGGCTGGGCCTGATATTTTAATTCCTATTTTATTTCTAATAAACTTTTTCATATACTTATAGTCTATATTTATATGGACTTCCTGGTGATGCGTTTCCATCATAAGCAATAAACTTAATCTCGGTTTCAGTTATTTCGTCTGTGAAATGGGAAGAGCAATAAGACCTATTTCACAGGGTCTTTTTGTGAGCATTAGATGAGGCAATGCTTATAAAAAGAGTAATAGTTAAATGTTAACTACATTTAGGCACAATTTTACAAGCATAGTGCCTGACAGAATGATAACTCAGTAAGTGTTAGCTGTATTAAACTAGCATTATATACTTGTTATTCATGGACCTTTCTATGGGTAAAAATAATCCACTGTGTTTTAATAGTTATGTGATACTAAATTGTAAAGCTATTCCAAAGTTTAATTAACCAATCCCTTTATTTGATATTACTATAAAAATTGGACAAAAGTTCTACCAACGCTGTCCAATTTGGATAAAGCTTTTTTTTCTTTTGACAGTCTAGAGAACTCAGAGTATAAAATTGCCTGTGTGTTCAAATCTGTTGAAAGATAGAATTGCTGAATAGAGTCCTTGGATCACAACTTAAAAATTAGAATCAGGAGTTCAGAATCCAGGGAAGTAAACGCTAGATTGAAACGCTAGATTAAAGACTTGGTGATACTGATTTCTGGCTAGGAATACCACACATAACATAATAGGCAGCTAGGTCAAGATATTTGTCTTTACAGAGTTTGTGAAGAATGTGTTTTATGAAGACAAATTATGTGTCATTTCAAAACTTTTTGCATTAAATAAAATAAATTCATATTTTAATTACACTTTCCACGAACTCTTTGAAGTTCTCTTGTATAGCATTTCTGTGCTGAGAAAATATTTAAACATTCGTGTGTTCAGGAAGGAGTTCAGAAACCCGTAAAGTTCATATTCTGAATCAGATACCCAAGTCCTGACTCTCACAACTACACACACACACACACACACACTCATTCACACTCAGGACAGACTTTTCTCCTAAGGAGTATGTCCGTACTTCATCTCCTACCCTGAACTCAAATCCTACACTTTTATGGGGACAAAGAAGCTCCCTGATAAGCCCATGGCTCATGACAGTCGAATCTTCTTGATGGAAGAAGGGAACCATTTTGAATCTCTTTGAAGCCAGTGGTGCTTGGAACAGTAACTCATTATCTGAGATTTTATTCGGTTTATCAGCTCTAACTTACATAGCACATTTTAAAAGGTTGACTTCCATTTCTTTCTTAGCAGCAATGAGCTTATTTAATTTCTATGCTTCCCCCTTTCCTGGCGTTTTTAGTTGCACTATGTTATAATTTGACAGAATAATAAACAAATTACACATTTTCTGTTATTAACTCTTTTTCTGAATACTAAAAAAAAAATTTTGTCCTTTATTTTACCAAAAAATATATGTGTGCATGACTGTGAGAGAGAGCGAGCACATCTTTAGTAGGGTTTTGTCATGCCACAATCCCCTCTTCCCTGCCATCTGGACCCTCAGGATCTTTGCTCCATTGTATATATATATATATATGCCTATTGAGTTTTTTAGGTCAACCACGGATTTGAACCAGTCACCATATGACTTCTAGCACTACAGAGCAACTTGTGTTACCACTAAGCCACAGTGCCTTGGTCATGTCTGCATTTCTTTTAGGGCTATGTATATAATTAAATATATTCAAGACTCACCATTTACTCAGTCCTTTGGTCAAAGTTCCACTGATGCTAATTTTAATGAATTTTATTTTTCTTTTGAGAGTCCTGCAGAGATGCTCAGAGTAAAGGATTACTTGGATTTTGTGTCTTCACATTTATTGATGGATAGCATTGCTGGATATAATTCTTGGTCACATATTAAAAATGTTTCTTAAAAATGTTATCCACCATGGCCTTGCTTTGCTGATTTAAGTTAAATGTAAAAGAGGTCTAGACATGG
This sequence comes from Tupaia tana, assembly GCA_026018925.1. NCBI lineage: Eukaryota > Metazoa > Chordata > Mammalia > Scandentia > Tupaiidae > Tupaia > Tupaia tana. The sequence continues at coordinate 116,536,023 of JAKSZU010000003.1, forward strand.
ATGGTGGTGATGGTTGTAAAACACTGTACACTTATACATGATTAAAACGTTAAATGTTACTTTAAGTATATTTTACCACACTATTTTTTGTGTATTTTTATTTTTTATGGCTTCTTATTTACATTTAATTATTGTACATCTTGTGGAGTACAATACGGTTTTCAAAGCATACAAGTATGTAGTGTGTGATAATTAAATCAAGGATATTACCATATTCATCAAATTCAACAATCAATATTACATTATATTGTGTACCTTGATTTTCGTTCTACTGTTGTTTTCTTTCTTTTTTTTTTGGGGGGGGGGAGAGGTTTTTACTGTAAGGCGCGTGCGCTCACCAGACAGAGACAGAAAGACAGAAAGCAAGGAATCACCCCCAGGGGGGATGGCCACGCCACAATCCCTTCTCTTCCATTCTCCTCTCGGGATCTTGGGCACGCACGCACACGTGCCCGGTGTGAGTTTAAGCCACCAGGTCCGGGACTCGAACCACGGTCGACTACGTGGGAGTCCAGCGACGTAACCATTACACCAACTATTGGTCCCTACTATTGTTTTCTTATTCTGAGCGCCTCCCCTCACCGTCATGTCTGTTGTCTACCATCGCGCTCCCTACTTTTACATCTTCAAATCTTCATTTCTGCCACAGCTTGCCTAATATTCTTCAAATCATGTATTCAATGCCAGGAAGTGTGTTAGACCCAGGTGCACAGTACTGAGCAAGAGAGACAGATACTCAGCTTCTGTGCAATCTACAGGCTAGAGGGAAATGTAGACAAGGAAAGGGGTTGTATTAGTACAAGTAATGTGTCAGAATCGAAACTGGGAGATGATAGAATTCTGCTGTTTTAAACCAAAAATACTGTAAATATAATCATCAGTGTGAGTTAAACTTGTTCTACCTCCTTTTACTATCTCTTCTCATTACTTGACATTTTTTTTGTGAGAAAATGAATGCTTCAATTCAACAACAACAAACAAAATTGTTAGAGATGTATAGTGTTTGGGATTGTCTTCTGATAATCAGGAATTTCTTCTTGCTTGGAAATGGTGAGCAGATTTTTTTCTTTTTTTTTTTTTTTTTTTTTTTGAGAGGTTTTTGCTATAGGGTGTGTGCGCTCGCCAGAAAGACAGGGAGAGACAGAGAAACAGAAAGGGAGAAATCACCCCCCAGGGAGGATGGTCATGCCTCAATCCCTTCTCCTCCATTCTCCTCTCAAGATCTTGGGCATGTACGCACACATGCCTGGAGTGAGTTTAAGACACCAGGTCCGGGACTCAAACCGCAGTCGGTTTAATGGGAGTTCAGTGACATACCATTATGCCAACTGCTCATCCCTGGTGAGCAGATCTTATGACCCAGGAGATAAAAGTAAAAAGAGATTTATTCAGTACTAAATGTATATGTATATATAAAATAGATATTATATATAACATATATATTCTTTTTTTTTTTTTTGGAGTTTTTTGCTACAGGGTGCATGCACTCGCCAGAAAGACAGAGAGACAGAGAGACAGAAAGCGAGAAATCACCCCCCGGGGAGATGGCCACACCGCAATCCTTTCTCCTCTCAGGATCTTGGGCACGCACGCACACGTGCCCGGCATGAGTTCAAGGCACTGGGTCCGGAACTCGAACTGCAGTTGACTACATGGGAGTCCAGCGACATAGCCATTACACTAACTGTTGGTCCCTATATTCTTTAAACTCTGTGTGAATGTTAATGTTCTCAAACATCTATGAGTGACTCCATCACAGAAAACATAAGACCATAATTATCCTACTAGAAGTTTCTTCATAAATGAACTTCTTGCTCCATGAATTAAACATTTTACATAAATTTTAGTTAAAAATGATAAAACTATTTACCGCATTAAAAATACTGTCATCCGGGCCAGCAGGTGGCATGGTAGTTAAGGGTGCTGGATTCCCACATGGCCAACCGCAGTTCAAGTCCTGGACTTTCTCACTTACGCTTTCTCATTCTGTCCCTCTCTGGTCAAATAAAAATAAATAAATAAAGTTAAATAAAATAATTCTTTAAAAAAAATACTATCATCCACTGTTACACAGGCAACCCTGGTTTATATGATAAAACTTGAATTTTTAATCTTATGCTAAACCTGGGTGTTTAGAATAGAATAGAATAGGGGGGACCAGCAGTTAGCGTAGTGTCTATGTCTCTGGACTCCCATGTAGTCAACCATGGTTCGAGTTCCAGACCCAGTGGTTTAAACTCAGGCTGGGCGCATGTGCATGTATGTCCAAGATCCTGAGAGGAGAATGGAAGAGAAGGAATTGCAGTGTGGCTATCCTCCCAGGAGGTGATTTCTCACTTTCTGTCTCTCTGTCTCTCTGTCTTTCTGGCAAGCGCACACACCTTCTAGCAAAAACCTCTCCAAAAAAAAAAAAAAAAAATAGAATAGAATAGGAAATTAAATCTGCATTTCAAGAAAAAGATTATTTCATGTATATATATATATATATGTGTGTGTGTGTGTGTGTGTGTGTGTGTGTGTGTATACACGCACCCATATATATTATATTATATTATCCTAATCCTAAACTCCCATCCTTACTTGAAAGCAATAGTATATGCCCTCAACTTCCAAATAATTTAGTTATTGTAGTATAATATGTATAAAATTTCCCATTTAACCATCTTTTTTTTTTTTTTTTTCAAGTTTTTTGCCATAGGGTACTTGTGCTTTCTGGCGAAAGACAGTGAGAGAGAAAGTGAGAAATCGTCCCTAAGGGAGTTGGCCATGCCTCAATCCCTTTCCCTACGTTTTTTTTTCCTGGGATTTGGGTCATGCATGCACATGTACCTGATCTGACTTTCAAGCCTCTTGGGCTAGGACTCAAACTGTGGTCAGCCATGTGGGAGTCCAGTGCCTTAATCACCATGCCACCTTCTGGACTCCCATTTAGCCACCCTAAGTGTACAGTTTAGTGACACAAAGTACATTCACATTGTTGTATAACCATAACCACCATCTATCACCAGATCTTTTTAATATTCCTAAACTTGAACTTAATGAGTAAACTTGTGTACTCATTAAACAATAACTCCCCACCCTCTCCATAACGCCTGGCCACCACCATTCTACTTTGTGTCTCTATGAAATTGACTTTTCTATTATTCTACAACACCAATACTCTTTTAGGTCATTGGAAAAGTCACGATGCATTTTTCTGTTGAAAAAAACACAGAGAATATGTCATGACTTTTCCTACAACCTAATATTAATCGTGAAACATTATTCTAATGTTTAACATAGTTCATTAAGCAGAGTATATAGAGTATATTCCATAAACCATATGATCAATCATCACTGATTTGCACATTGTGCACACACTCTCTCTCTCACACACACACACGGTCCTGTGTTTTGGTAATTGAGCCCAAACCTTAGCCTGATGTGAACATGCCTCTATCAGGCAAACACAAAGCCCCTTTCTTTGCTCTATTTAGAATGAACCTTAAACAGTCTCACTGGTGTTCTGGGCCTCACCTATATATTCTGTGTGTTTCTGATGGTGCACACTCAGTCGTAAAAGTATCTACAGTACTGGCTTTAAAAGTGCTCACTGCCACTTAGCTATAAACAGACTTGTAATTTGGCTGTAAAAACTCACGAGTTGCTGAAAGGAGCTATAATGAAGTCATAATGATCACTGGTGTAAACACTGCCAGAAAAACCAAGGATGGGTGGCTGCTATGAAGGACGATACGCATGGTGTCATCTGACAAAACTTGAGCTACAGACATCCAGTATTGCCTTTAGAGAGGTTCTTCTTTTCTGTGATCTTCAGTGCCCAAATCTGTCAAGTACTAATGGGTTCCTGGTTGCTAAGAAAAAGACTCAACATCATTCTCAGTCTTTGGTAATACAGAGATACCCTTCAAGATCCTAGAATCTTTTAAACAGTAGTGATTTTCTTCTTGACAGGAGGATATGGGGCAGCATCTGGAGATGAAGGCTAGAGATATTGGTTGTTTTATGCTAAAAACAGTCCCCTTGAGAATCCAGTGTGCCAGCCCTCATCTTGTATCAAAAGAACTCATCCTTTCTGCAAGGATTAATAGAACAAACTTTAGCCAAGTAAACCTCTTTTTCTCCTTCTCCTCCTCCTCCTTCTTTTTCATTCTGAGGTAAGGGAATAGTAAAACCAAAAGAACAGAAATGACCCGACATCAATAGGCCTATGTAGGTGCTTCCAAAGATGGTCAAAAACGTTCTCATATTGAACCTCTGGCTCAACAGACTGGAGTCTGTGCAAAGGCTGTGATCTCACCAAGCCCTGTGCCCTTCTCTTCTTCTCTCCTCTGGCTGTCTTCTCCCTCTTTTCCTCCTCTGTCCTGAGTACTTTCCATAATTTCCTGTTCAGAGGAGGGTGTAGTTGTGGATTCCCTGAATAAGATGATACGTGTTCTAACTGGAGCCCATTAAATTCCTCTTTCACTCCAAGTACATTTGCAGAGCCCTTCAGAGACAGAGCATTTGGCTGAACAAATGGCTGCTCCCCCTTAGCTTTGCCTGCAGTCAAGACCCCAGAACCATAGAAATTACCTTGATCTGGAATCAGAAGATCTGAAGCTGGGGAAATAATTGCATCTGTCAGGTCTTGGCTACTCCTCTGTAATGTGAAGGTATTAAACCCATTGGCGAAAGTCTTTTCTAGCTTTAACAGTTCTGATATTTTGGTGAGACATTTCTTGGAGCCACTTAGTTCTTCATCCTTTCAGAAACATGAGGCCAGAGAAAAACTGGACACAGGAATACATTTCTCTCAGTCAGAGTCCTGGCTTAGATTACAGAAACAGAGAGGCACAGATCCTAAGGTTCAATTTGAAGTATTATTTACATTGAGCTTTTATCAAAATTAAATTATTTTAAAAGAAATATAGGAAGATGACTTTATGAATAAACAGTGCAATATTTTATTAATTCTCTGTTAAAGTACATTAAACACAAATATATCATTCTGGCTATAGCAAATGTGTTTTTCATGCATTCACAGGTTTTTCTATGATTTCTGGAATTGCGGGAAAACCAGAATGTGTATCTCATGGTCCCTGTTACTTGGAAGGAAAGCATAGCTTCTTGGTTCTTGGTAGAATCACTCCTGGGTAGTCCTTGTTGGTGGCTGGGGTTGAAGGTGAGTTCATGGGTCTGTGTACACTGTGCACTGCAGAATCCTGAGCCCATGTGAGAACGTCAGTACATCCTGAAGGAGCAGTATAATGATGATAATGTTTCAGCCTATATTCTCTTCTCCTCTCCACTCCCACCTGCCTGAATTTGGCTTCACCTGTCTTACCATACTCCTAATTCCTAGCAACACTATACAAAACGATCCTACGAGATTGACATTGGTTCTGAGATTCCAGAATTTTAAAAATATTCAACACCTCTTGTCACATTTTCCTCCTGATTTTAAGGGATTTTTAAAGACTGTGATACAACTTATCTCCATCAGAAACAAGATATATTCTGCATTTCCTTTGATCTTCTTTGTGCTTATTTTTCAATTCTGTTTCTGATTTACTGCCTGGCATCCTTTGCTTCGATATCCAAGTGCCAAGAAAACCACAAGGTTAACCTGGGAGTGTAAAGAACTGTGATCCTCTGTCTGAAGATGGCCATAAATCAAGGCAGCTTGAAAACGCTACTCAGCAAGGCCTGAGCTCCCAAGGTCTTAGGAGTGACCTTCTAAATGGATGCACATCAGCTGCGCTGTGGCAAACAGTGCACGTTGTAATGATTCATGGGATTAAAGGTCATCCTTGTGAGGCAGAGTGATAGGGGAAGTTTCTGGCCAACAACCCATAAGCTGAAACAAACAAGACAGCTTTGCCTGGCCGATGAGGTGGCCAGAAGACCTCAATGAGAAAACAAGAGATTCAGGATCGGCTACGAGAGCTCTCATTTTTCCTGTTTGATAGCCTGAGTCACTTCCTCAGTAGTTTCCTCCCCAACCATGGGTCATCAAGACCCCTCATTCACTCTTCTTTTTTAACCAAGTTTTGCTTGACATTCATATAAGAGATACAAGTAGATACCTGGGATATCTACTCTGTGATGGACTTAAAGCTTCCTGAAGCCAAATCACAAGATGAAAATCTAAAAAAGGCAAGCTTAGAGTTGGAAAACATTTCTCTACTCCCATCTCCTACAACGTACACATACTTACACATCCATCCAAGCTCATTTATTTCTTTTAAGTTCAGTGAATCAGATACAACCAGGATTTACTGTTACACATAGTTGACCTCATTTATCTTATATTTTTAATTGTAGGGTACACACTTTGAAACCACCAAACATCCTTCAAGGGAAAGTGATATATACCTCAGTCACTTCATAAATGAAAAATAAATGAAGTGCCAGTTTTTTTTATAAAGGCTCACCACTCATGCCAGCCCGGTCATCCCCACCCTGTGCTGAGCTCCTTTTGCTTCCTTGTGGAAGTTCGGTTTCTATGCTGCCTTGTGGGTTTTTGAGCACAGATGGCATCCTGAAAGTATTGCATGCTCCTCGTAGACAAGGATCCTCATATTTTTCCTGCGTCTTTTCAGTACACATTGACAGCCTCCCTGGGTCAGGCCTAGGCATGGGCTATATCTTTGATAACAAATAAGCATTATTGTTTCAGTCATCCAGAGATATGCAATTAACTTTGGAGATCAACAGTGGCTGCAGCTAATTTTCTTTCATATCTACTGTATGCTCACAAGAGTAGTTTAATGGCTGTTGAATGACTATGTGCTTTATCTGCACACCTAGTTCAGTTCTATTTTTTTTTTTTTTGAAAGGTTTTTGCTATAGGGTGCATGCACTAGCCAGAAAGACAGAGAGAGACAGAAACACAGAAAGCAAGAAATCACCCCCTAGGGTTTGGCCACACTGCAATCCCTTCTCCTTCATTCTCCTCTCGGGATCTTGGGCACGTACGCACACGCCCCCATTGTGAGTTTAACCCATTGGGTCAGGGACTCGGACCACGGCCAACTGCATGGGAGTCCAGCCACATAGCCATTACGCCAACTACTGGTCTCACAGCTAGCTCCTCTTACAGATAAGGAAACAGAGATTTGTGACCTGTCCAATGTGGTGGAACTAAGACATGGCTAGGAACTAAGACAAGCAACTTTAGAATTCAAAACCCTAAACTATTCATCTGCACCAGGGCAAGGAGGGGCCCTAGAAAGAAAAGCTGAATATCAGAGGTAGCTTGACAGAGGCCACAGCACTTGCTCGGTGCCTTGAAGAGCAGGAAAATGTAAGGCAGGCAGACAAGGGGGAAGTACTTAAGGGAAAGCATAAGCTAAGTTTTCGAACCTGGGATGCACAGGATTTCCATTTGGGCCCTTTCTACACCCTGGCCAGTGCTTCGTGAGGCCTCTCAGCAGCCCCCCACAGTGAAGGAGAGTGTGGTTCTTGCACCACAGTGACCGCTGGACCAGAACAGGGCAGGGTCTGCCCATTCCCCAGCTGGCCTCAACCAGGTGTAGCCATCTGCCTCAAATTCGAGCTGATGAGTCTCTAGGCCTGGGCTGCCTTCTCTATCTCTATCATCAAGCATAATTTATACTCTGGACCGGGTGATGTGTAATGGTGTCCACAGGCCATACACAGCAAAAGGAGTGGCAGGTTAAAGACTCAATTTCCTGGCCTCACCAGCTTTGCGTCACCCTCCTTAATGGTATTTCAACATTGAGAGGTTTGAGGTTTTTTTCCTCTTTAAATTAAATATACAGTAGGTGTTTTGTGTTTAATTTCCTTAAGAAAAACGCGTGTCGTGGGGTGACATGGTAAAAAATAAAATAAAATAAAAGTAGAAGAGAGTCCTGGAAGTTTATAAAAACCATATTGTGTGCTCAAGAGACAGAGTTACCTTTTTGGAGCCTTTTTATTCTCCTGGGAACACTCATAAGGTAGTCTTATGAACTGTGTTTGTTGTATTTTTCTCTTTATTTGTTCTTTCTTTTTTTAGCATGTGCATTACCCCGAGTCTCTTGTCTTTTTATATGCTTCTCAGAGGTATACTGCTGACACAATAGCCTGGAGCAAGCAGGTTTGGGAGGCGCTTCTGTTCCCTGTCTAATTACATTCACGGGGTGTATTTATAGCAGTGGAGGTGCCAAAGTGGGGGTGGAGAGGTAAGTAAAGGGCCCTGCCTCAAGGAAGGTGGCTTGTGGAGCAGGCCACACTGGCTCCGAGAAACTTTGCCTGTCAGGACTGTTGGGAAGAAGGGTAGGTGGGCAGATATGCCAGGCGTTCTCAGAAAAAAATCTCAGTTGCACATTGCACAGGGAAGGAAAGGATGAGAGGAAAGGTACACCAGGATGCTGTGGTACTCCTTCTTCCCACAGCAAGAGGTCTCACATAGTGGCCCTCAGAGCCATGGGCGTTCTTCAGTAATCTCAGTGTTGGGAGGAGCAGAGGAGTAACTCCTGGGCTCTGGAACCCTTCTCCAGTCCCAAAGAGAGCCACTGTCCTTTGATCTCACATGAGTAAGCTCTGAATAAGATTTTATTTGATGAATAGCTTCTTCTTTAGCTAAGATTTCCTTTTCTCCACATCCTCTCCAATACTTACTATCTTTTAACATTTCGATAACAGCCATTCTAACAGTTGTGGAGTAATATCTCATTTCTGGCCTTCATTTTCATTTCCCTGGTGATTAGTGAAGCTGGTCATTCTTTTCATATAGTTTTTTTTGGATATCTGTATGTCTTTTAACTAAAAGAATCTTTTTAGTTAGATGTGCTCCTCTAATCTATTTTTGTTGTTGTTGTTGTTGCCTGTACTTTGGAATTCATGTCAGAAAAGTGATTCCTTACACCACCGTCAAGAGTTTTTTTTCCCCATATTGTATTCTAGGAGTTTCATAATATCAGGTCTTACAATTAAGTGTTTTTTTTTGTGTTGTTTTGTTTTGTTTTTGTTTGTTTGTTTTTGTCATAAGGCAGTGCCTCACCAGAGAGAGACAGCCACAAGAAGTGGGAAAGTGAGAAACCACCCTCAGGAATGATAGCTATAGCACAGTCCCTTATCCTCCATCTTCCTCTTGGGATAATGGACATGCAAACACACATGCCTGGCATGATTTTCAATACTCTGGATCCAGGACTCAAATTGCAGTTGGTCATGTGGAAGTTCAATGCCTTAACCACCACGCCACCTGCTGGCCTCTCCAATTAAGTCTTTAATTTATTTGAGTCTATTTTTGTATCTGGTGTGAAATAAAGGTCTAATTTCATTGTCCTGCATGTGGATACCCAGTTTTCACAGCAGCATTTATTTAAGAGTCTGTCTTGAGTCCTCGTTGTGTGTTCTTGGTATCTTTGCTGAAGGTCAATTGATCTTCAATGTATGGATTTGTTTCTGGGTTCTTTATTTCATTCTATTGATTTGTATGTCTGTTCTGAGGCAATACCATACTGTTTTGATTATAATAGCTCTATAGGATATCTTGACATTGGATTGTATAATGCCTTCAAGCTTAGTTCTTGCTGTACCAAGGACTTTCTTAGTTCCATATGGATTTTAGAATTTTTTCCCTATGTCTATGAAAAATGCCAATAGAATTTTGATAGAGTTTGCATTGAAAATATAGATAATATTAATTCTTCCAATCCATAATCATGCAATATCTTTTCATTTATATATTATCTTCTTCAATTTCCTTCATCAGTGCTTTGTATTCCAAGTGTAGATCCTTTCCCTTTCTTAGTTACATTTATTCCTTTGTTAATTATTTATTTCATTTTATTTATCATTATTATTATCTACAAGGTATATGTGCTCACCACACACACACACACACACACACACACACACACACACACACACACACAAAGAGAGAGAGAGAAAGAGAGAGAGAGAGAGAGAGAGAAAGCAAGCCACCAGGTCCAGGACTAGAACTAAAGTTGGCCATGTGGGGGTTCAGCACTTTATCCATCATACTACCTGCTGCCTGAGTTACATTTATTTTTAAGGTTTAAAAAAATTTAATACTACTGTAAAAAGGTTTGCTTTTTTATTTTTTAGATAGTTAACTGTTACTCTATAGAAGCACAACTAATTTTTATTTGTTGGTTTTCTATTCTGCAACTACTGAATTTATTTCTTGTAACAGTTTTTTTCATGGGATCGTGGGAGTTTTATAATATAAAATAGATCATCTTTGAACAGAGACAATTGTGCTTCTTCCTTCTCAATTTAGATGAATTTTACTTGTTTTTCTTACCTAATTGCTCTAAATAGGGTTCCAGTACTATATTGAAAAAAGAATAGAAGAAAGAATCCTTCTCTTATTTCTGGTCTTAGAGAAAAACCACTGAGAGTGATGTTAGCTATGAGTTCCTCATATATGGTTTTTATTACGTTGAAGCACATTACTTAAATAGATAATTTGTTGAGTTTTGTTTGTATGTATGTTTTGTCAGAAAGCATGTGCACTCACCACAGAGACATATAGAAAGAGAAGAAAGCACCTGCCCAACTGGGTATGGTCACCCCGCAATTCCTTCCCCTCTAGCACTCATTACTGTCGGGATTTAGGGTATGCACGTACATGTGCCCAGTGTGTTTTTCAGGTGTTGGATCTAGGACTCAAACTGCAGTCAGTCGTGTGGGATCCAGCTCCCTTAACCTAGGCTAAAGCCTGGCCCTGTTGAAGGTTTTTATTGTGAAAATTTGTTCGATTTTGTCAAATGCTTTTTTCTTCTTCTGTTCAGATCACCAGTTATTTTTGTCCTTCTTTCTGTTAATGTGCTATATTTTATTTGCTGATTTGTATAGTCAAACCAGCCTTGGATCCCACTGATAAATCACACTTGATCATGGTATATAGTCCTTCCAATGTGCTGTTGAATTTTGTTTGCTAGTTTTTCATTGAGGATTTATGTATGTATCTTTCTAAGAAATACAGGCCTCTAATTTTCTTTTCTTGTATTTTCTCTGGTTTGTTAACAGAGTACTGTTGGCCTCAGAAAAAGAAATTTGGAAGAATTTCATCCTCTTTAAAATTTTTGAGAATTTTGAGAAGAACTGTCTTTAATTCTTCTATAAATGGTTGGATTTACCAGTGAAGTCATCAGGCTTTGACTTTTTGGGAAGTTATTTATTACGGGATTCAATGTCCTTACTCATGATTGATCTGTTCTGATTTTCTATTTCTTCATAATTCAGTCTTGGTAGGTTGTATGTTTCTAGAAATTTTATTTCTTTCAAGTCACCCAATTTGTTGGCATATCATTGTTCATAGAAGTCTCTCCTGATTCTTTATATTTCTGTCGTATCAGTTATTATGTCTCCTGTTTCATTTACAATTTTATTAATCTTAGTCTAGCTGAACTTTTTTTCAATTGTGTTTAACATGCCAAAAATCAACTCTTGACTCATCGATTTTCTGTTGTTTCTCTAGTGTCTGTTTCATTTATATCTGTTTTGATCTATATTATTTCTTTCCTTCTGATAACTTTGGGATTAGTTTGTTCTTTTTTCTTTTTTATTTGCTAGAATGCATGTATGTTCATGGTGGGGTGGGTGAGGGCAGATATCACCAGCCATGGCGTTGGTCACACTTCACTTCCTTCTCCTCTCCCTTTAGGATTTAGGGTACACATGCACACATGCCTGGCATGTTTTCCAACCCATCAAATCTGGGACTTAAACCATGTTGCTGGCTATGTGAGATTTATCCACCTTCACCACCACCACTGGCTGGCACTGTTTCTTTGTTTGTTTGTTTGTTTTTCTATTTCCTTGGTGTGTAAAGTTAGGTTGTTCATTTGGGTTTTCCTTAAAGTTATCATTATAAACTTCCTTTTTAGAAATGATTTTGCTTTATATCATAAGTTTTGAAATGTTATGTTTACATTTTTGTTTGTCTAATGACAGGGTTTAATTCCCCCTTCAATTTATTCTTTGACATATTGGTTGTTCACTAGTGTACTTAATTTCCACATATTTATTATTTCTTGTATTTTCTCCTATTATTGTTCTCTAGTTTCATACACTTCTTGAGTTTGTTAACTCTTGTTTCATAGCCTATGATTTGATTTATCCTGGAGAATGTTTTATGTGCACTTGAAAAGAATTTGTGTTATTTTGTTATTGGATGGACTGTTTTAAATAGGTCTGTTTGTCATGTTTGGTCTATAGTGCCATTCAAGTATGCTCTTTCTGGATTAATTTTCTGTCTCCGTAACCTATCCACTGTTAACAGTATAGTATTAAAATCTGATACTATTATTGCATTTGCCATATATTCCTCCCTTATTCTCTTAATATGAGTTTTATATATTTAGATGATCTGATGTTAGATGCATATTTTTTATAATTGCTACCTCCTCTTGATGAATTGATCCCATTATTGTGATATAATGGCCTAGTGGAATGGTTCGATTTGTCTGATGTAAGTCTAACTACGTTGGTCTTTTTTGGGAATCATTGGTGTGGATTATCTTTTTCTACCCTTTCTCTGTCTTACGATGTGCATTTATAAAGCTAAAGTAAGTCCCTTTGAGGCAGTGTTTAGTTGGGTTATGTTTATTTGCCCATTCAGTCACTCTGTCTTTTGAATGAATTTAATCCATTTACTTTTAAAAGTCATTACTGATAAGTAAGGACTTAATATTCACATTTTGTCACTGTTCTCTGACTGCTTTATAGTTCCTCTATTCCTCCCTTGCTGTCCGCTTTTGTGATTTGATGATTATTTTTGTAGTAGTAGGCTTTGTTTCTTCTTGTCTTCATGTATCTACTATAGGTTTGTGTGTGTGTGTGTGTGTGTGTGTGTGTGTGTGTGGTTATCACGTAGCTTATAAACATGTTATTGTTATAACAGTCCATTTTAAGCTGATAACAACTTAACTTACACCTCTGGTGAAAACTCTATACTTTGACTTGTCCTCCCCTCGCACTTTAATATTGACATTATAAATTATACTTTTTTCATATTGTGTATCCATTAACAAATTACCATAGCTATAGTTATTATTAAAACTTCTGTCTTTTAGTTGTCATAGTCTAGCTAGAAATGATTTATCCACCACTTTTACATTACTATAATATTTTTGAACTTGACTATATTCTTATCTTTACTGAGTTTTATGCTTTACATGTTTTCAGGTTGTTAGTTGAAGAGCTCACATTAGCATTCTTTGTAAAGCAAATCTAGTGGTGATGAACTGCTTTAGTTTTTGCTTGTCTGGGAAGGTCTTCATCTCTCCTTCATTTCTGAAGAGCAGTTTTGGTTTCATTCCCCTTTTCAGATGTGGGAAGTTTTCTGTTACTATATCTTTAAATAATCTTTTTCTCCCTTTATCTTTCTTTGCTCACTCAAGTCTTCTATAGTGCCTATAGGCACTACGTATGGTATCTCATAAGTCTTACAGGCTTTCTTCACTCCTTTTTACTCCTTTTGTTGTTGTTGTTGTTGTTGTTATTCCTCTGCTTGGATAATTTCATCTAAACTGTCTCCAAGCTCATTGGTTATTTTTCCTGTTTGTTCAAGTCTACTATTAAAAATCCTGGGACCAGCAGTTGGCGTAATGTCTATGTCACTGGACCTGGTGGCTTAAACTCTCCAGGCACATGTGCGTGGGTGCCCAAGATCCTGAAAGGAGAATGGAGGAGAATCAGTTGTGGCGTGGCCATCCCACCTGGGGGGGGGGTGATTTCTCTCTTTCTGTCTCTCTGTTTCTCTCTGTCTTTCTGGTGAGCACATGCGCCCTATAGCAAAAACCTCTCAAAAAAAAAAAAAAAAATCCTTATGAAGCTTTTCAGTTTAATTATTACATTCTTCAGCTCCAGAATTTGTTTGTTTTTTTTTTTCTATGGTTTGTCTCCCTTTTTACTGGACTTATTTTTCTAATATATCATTTTCCTGATTTTGTTTAATTTTCAATCAATATTCGCTTTTATCTCATTGAGCTCTTGGGACAACTGTTTTGAATTATTCATTGGGAAGTTCATAGATCTCCAGTTTTTTAGGTTAGAGAGTACTTTGTTTTGTTCCTTTAGTGGTATCATGAATTTCTGATTACTAGTTTTTCTTGTGTCCTTGCATTAGTGTCAATATGTTTGAAGAATTAGGCACCTCTACTCTTTATAAACTGTATTCACCACAGAAAATGCTTCACTGCTAGCCTATGCAAAATTTTAGAGCAGCCCACTGGTGGGGCTCATAGGAGAGAGCTTGCCTCTCAAGTCCTTTAGTAGATTTACCTGATGGCTGAGTCATTAGGCAGTCAGACGCAGAGCTTAAGTACACAGAGACTGGCCTGATGCCAGGGTCCACTGAGATAACCCTGATGATTGGATACATAAAGACAGGTCTGAAGCCTAGATCCGTGGGGGAGTACAGATTTTGGGTCCAGGGGGTTGGTCTGGAGGCTGGGGCACTCCTGGAACCTGGACCCACAGGGGCAAAAATATAACTATATTAGCACAGCACTCAACACCCTGCATACTCTGAGCCTTGCTAACCTTTCTAGCTGCACTCCTATCTCCTCAACATGCCTCATATGGCAACCACATGGATCCTTTATCCACTCAATGATTGAGTACGTATTTAACAACTATTATATGACAGTAATGCTATCAATACTGAATGAGAGATGTAAAGTGGCTGCCCTCGTAGAGCTTACATTCTATAGGAGAAAGAAGACAGTAAACAGTTACTGAAGCAATATGGCTGGCAGGTACTATGCGGAAAAAAAAAAAAGGTTGGGGAAAGGGAAGGATCTGAATTGCAGGGAGATTTTGTACAGGACATGAGATTAACTCTTCGGATAAGTACTCTATGAGCATAGACCTGAAAGATGAGCACATGGAACAGGATCTGAAAAGGTAGCATTTTGGTTAGGGAAGGTGCTTAGGAGAAGTCAGAGGAATAGGCAGAGTCAGAGCCAGGTTCAGAGGTTTAGGGTTCAATCTACCAGAGGGCTGAGAGCTAGGGAAAGACGTGACCTGATTTCTGTTTTTATGATTCTCCCTGTTTCTGTGTGGAGAATGGATTTTAGAGGGTGTGGTGGAGGTGGATCACATATTCATCACACGATGCACGTCCACATAATGGAAGGAGCTCTCACTTCTCAGGAGGAAGAAACGAAAAAGTTCTCTCCAGAGCACATCCTTTCTTACTCCTATCCATGGGTGATTTCAGACAAGGGAAGTTTCGGCTCAGCAATGAAGGCAAAGTGAAGAGGCATAGTCCTTTCCTGGAGTTTTTTCTGGGAAAAGGCCCCATGAACAGGATCACAGCGAGCATGCAGTAATATAGACCAAAGGTGATTTTTTAATTTATTCTCTGATTGGGAAAGATACTGGTGATGAAGGAATTTATAATGGGTAATGTGGGATTCCACAGAAGGGGACTTTAGTTTATGAAGACAAAAATCAACCTGTAGATCCTCAGGGTGTGTGCTAGAGTATGAGAGCCCGACCATGTGTCTTGTTTCTGACTCTGAAGACAGTCAAGACTTATAGTCAGAGAGAGAAAGGGCCCCTGGGCACCACTCTTAATGGAATTTGGTGCTCATAGATAAGGCATAAGCTCCCCAGGACCCTGTCTTAAGGTCCACTCCAATGTTTCTAGGCCCTGAGATACCTCCTCCTCACATTAAGGTGATTCTACAGAGCACACAGCCCTCAAGGTTTGCAACCATCAACTCTCCCAGAGCACACTGTAAGTCATATGAATTAAGGACATTGAGCCCAGCTAGAAGTCACAGATGGATGCATTCCACTTTCCAGATGTCTCTCCAGAGCCCTGGTGGCCAACCGGCTGGCCTATTCACCAGAGCCCATGCTCCCACTGGCTGTGATTCACCACTGCCAGCTTGGCCTATCAACCTGCCTCAGGGCACAGATTAACTTCTGGATCCCCCCTACTCCATTCGTCACAGTCAAGCACCAGCGCATCTGCATTTTCCTGCAGCCTTTGTGCCAAAATAAAATCAGTCAAATAAAACACAGTCATGAAGCATCAGGCCACAGGCTGTTTATCTCAGCCTAACCAAGGGTGACAGCTCAGGGAAAAGAGCAGCAGAGATGGCCTGGCCAAGCAGAAGTAATGGCTCAGGTTCCAGAAACAGAGGTAGAAATTATGTACCCATAATTTTTGAGCCCCCGCAGTGCACACTCAAGGGTGGGTGACAGGACTATGATCAGGCTTCTTCCTGGGCATTTCCTATCAGCTGGACTCTCATGGGCCCAGCTGAGACAATGAGCAATGTCTCTCTCGGCCTACCATGAGTCCTCTCCTCCAAGGTCTGAGAACATACAGGTGCACCCAACCAGGCCTAAAGTCCCTGCTTGGCTGTTCCTGGCTGCTGTACTCAAAGGGCACCTTGCCTTGTTCTCTGAAATTTTATCAAAAAGGTATGTGACCACAGCTAAAGGCATATGGCTAAGAATGTCATGTGTAGCTGCTTCCTCGGCAAATCAAGCTTACTTTACTTCTCTGAAAACACTGCTGCAAATCTGATGTTGAGTATACCTCAACTGTTTTGGCTAGGTCTTCATAGAGAACCATTTCCATATATTGCCAGTCTTTAAGTCTGCATCTTGGGCAAAGAAAATGAGGAAGGCTGCTGTGAGGAAGAGAGAGCCAGAGATTCAGATGTAAGATGTCCCAGGTGACAATGCAGTGGGGGCCCCTATTGGTCCATGTAGCCCTTCATCCTCTGACACTCAAGTCTTTGTCGTAAAATGAGGGCACAGATGCCTATGGAGTAGAGTTTAGTAGAAAAGCATTGGCTTTGGAATTAGACATGCTTAACCCCATCTCAGCCACTTCAGAGATCAAATAAGATGTTACATTTAGAATGGGAAGTTCCCCTTTTGCCATAGCAAGCCCTTCAGTACACTTGCCCCTGTGGAGCCCGTTCTTAAGTGAAAGCATTTACTCCTCCCTACTTCTAGGAGCCACACTCCCAGCTTTTCATCCAAGTTTTTTGACCACTTCTTTTCAGTGTCCTCTGCTGACTCTGCTTTCTCTTTCTAAACAAAAAATTTTGAAATTGTTGGGGGTCAGTCACAGAGCTCTGTCCCTTTCCTCTCTCTTGGGAAGCTCAGCCCTTCTACCATTTCCTCTCTAGTCCAGACTACTCCTGGATCACCTAAAAGTCTTTATTAAATAAATGGCTATGCGAGACACTATTTGAATTTCTCAAAATCTGAGCTCTTGTGTTTCTTAGATAAAGAAATTCTTCATTCCTATATTTCATCTCAGTCAATAGCACCACTCTATTTCTTGTTGCTGAACTCAGAAACTTAACAGACTTTCTTGATTTCACCTCTCTGTTTTCACTATTTTTATCCATTATTGAATTCTATGGTTCTTTTTCCAAAATATATTTTGAATCTGTACTTACCTCCCTGACTCCTGCCACTACCCTTGTACCATTTGAGGTCATCACCACCACTTGCTCTGACTACTACAGAAGTTTCCACCTTCTAGACCTGTTCTCACTCAATACGTTCTCCAGAAGAGTCAGGTATTTTTAACTCAAGTCAGATCATGTCAGTCAGCTGCTGAAATTCCTCCTGGTAGCCTCTCATCCTACTTGGAAATGAATTCAAATCTATTCTCCAGGATGTAGAGCTGTTTCTTACCTGCCTTTTGCCTGCTTTTACAAGTTCTTCCCATGCCACTCTCCCAGTCTACTAGTCCTTTTTCCCACCTTGAGGTTCTTTGGTGCTATTTCATCAACTTAAAAATGTATGCTATTTCCTATTTATAAGACATTTTTCCTTTTCTTTTTCTTTTTACCTTTTTTGAATTTTTTGAGAGATTTCTGTTTGACAGAGAGACAGAAAGTGAGAAATCACCCCCCAAAGGGATAGCCATGCCACAATCTCTTCTCCTCCATTCTCTTCTTAAGATCCTGAACATACACACACATGCGCACCTGGAGTGAGTTTTAAGCCACCGGGTCCCAAGACTTGAACAACAGTCAACTATGTGGGAGTCCAGTGACATAGCCATTATGCCATCTGCTGGTCACTATAAAACATTTTTCTAAGGTAGACATCAGGTTTAGGTCTATGGAAGACTACAGTAAGAGATGCCAGGGATTCAAAATTGTTCTTATTCTTTCAAGCTGATGGCTCTTATCAAACAAGAGTAAAGTTCTTTAGAATAGTTATTTTCCCTTGTAGCACCTCAATTTCACACACAAATAGGCTTTTTTTCTGTCCCTGCCTTTCCAACTATTCATATCTGTCAATAGATCTGAATTCCAGTGGTGGAAGCAAACCTAGGCATATGATGCATACCATATGATGCCCACTGCATACCAGTATGTGCATCTCCAAATTCTCTTAGGTTTAGCAAGTCTGTGATGCAACTAGCTAGCCCGTTTGGGAGAATGGACCACTATGTATGCATCCCATTCTGGAACTGGTTTTTAGTATGTTAGTCAAGCCCTCCAACATTTGTGTGACCCAGCTTATTATTTTTTCATTCCCTACCCTAGGCACACACTTGAATTTTGTTCCACTAAAGACTCATGACTTGATGAATTTACTTTTCATGGCTCTCTGTTCATTCCTTACCTAAGACACTTCCTCAGCCACTATGAAAATTACAATATTCTTCCAGATTCAGACAAAATAATATCTCCCAAATACCCACATCTAGGTGTTTTTTCTCATGATAGTTTAGTGTTCTTTACTCAGGACTCTAAGGTGTGGTGTTTATCTCTCATTAATGGCTGCTACCACATCCTGCCATGGATTGAGTATCAGCTATGTAAAAGACTCAGTGCTAAGCACTGTATAAGTCCTATCTAATATACTTCTTATGAGATAGATCCTATTGATATCCCTGTTTTACCTATGAGGCACCGAGATCTAGGAAATGAAATTGCACATTCATAGACACAGTGCAAGCCCACAGCTGTCCTACTCCAATGTATGTCTTACCTGTTTTACCTCTTTTAAAAGCATGACTATCTCTGCATGTTCCTTGAGACTCCTCTCTAAGTATTCTGGGCTTCTAGAGCATAGGAAACACTGCCATTTTTCAGGACATACATTGTTAATTGAGTGGTTTCCTATTCTACTCTGTAAATCTTTTAAAAGAATAAAAGACGAAAAAGGTAGAGGTCCTCCACAACATCACTAACGTTCTGTTATAATGAAAAGAGGTCAGAAAATTGATTTCTAAGTGTTCCCTAGCACCAATATTAGTTCAAATTCTCATCCACACCCTTGGCTTGGTAGGGCCACACCAAGACAAGTCAGCCTGCCCTTTGGAGCCCATTCATTAGAGAAAGGAAGTGTTTGTGTGGCCTCAGCTTGAAAATGATATAATGATTGCCTTTCCTCCCAGCAGGTCTCACCCCATCTCAGGAAGACGTCAGGGGTCAACGAAAGGACAAACTCTGGGTTGATGAGTCAGTCTGGGTGAAGGCCAATCACAAGATGAAGGTTGGCTCTAGGGGACTGGCGAAAGGAAATGGTACCTTTTCCTTTGAGGACTGGGGTTGACCCTACGTCAATCTGATGGCATGGAAAACCACCTGGTCTGTCTGGCTAGGGATCCTGGAAAGGAACTGGGGTTCCCAAAGAGGGAAACTCATAGGCGAGGCTCCACCAGGGCTCTTGGGATATCATCACTGCCAAATCTCTGAGGAGCTTAGGTGAAGCAGGTGTCAGGGATACAGGCCCATTTCATTATTATTTTTTTCCTTTAGCTAGTCTGATTTCATTAAAAGCAGACAGAAGTGGTGGGGAAATGTACTTTTGAGGAAGCAGTAGAGAGGTGAGGCCAACGAGTTTGTTTTCTCTCCAGGCTAGTACATCTGCTATGGCACTCTTGGAGGACCACTGACCTATATGGCATAAAAGCTGGCATCTACCTGTATTAATGTCTTTTTCCCACTTGTCTACCATCATTACCACCACCCTCAGCACCTTCAGTACCATTACTACTGCCAGCATCACTGCTAGCTAGCTTATAACGTTAGCAAATTATTTGACAGGTACCACTCTAGGCATTTTACCTTTTAACTTTCATTTATTTTATATAACAAGAGTTATTATCTCTAATCATGAGGAAACCAATGTTTAGAGAAGTCAGGCAATATGACCAAGGTATGTATTTTGTAAGTGACAGGTCTGTTACCCAAGTATGTCTAACACCAAGACTGTGCTCCCAACACTATGCCAGGTGAAAGATCCTCTCTGGGACAAAAAAGAAGAGTTCAGATGAACAAATCAAACCTTCAATCAAATATTCACCCTCCTCCTACATGGCTCTCATCCCCACTGCACCTCTCCTGCTCACTCAGACATTCAGTGACTCCATAGCACTCTTGAGAATAACCAACCTCTCTCCTCCTTTTCTTTCTCCTTCTCTCTTAGGGCTGTCACTCCATTGCTCATTTCTATCAGCAAGAAATGGCTTCCATGTTTCTTTTGTTCTACAGCCATTTTTGATTTTTCAGCAGGTCACTGTGACCTCTACTTGAAAAAATACTGAGGAAAAAAAAATTCCTTTCATAAAAGCTCTCAGCCCCTAGTATCCAACATTGCAGGAAAGGTGGACCAAATATTAATTTGAGGATAGAACCAAGCCAAGAGGTATCTTCTAAGGGCATCCGAAGGGTCCCCAGAAGTCCACTGAGTTATGGAAGTCCCATAATAAGGGGGCTCTGTATCTCGCCAAAGATTCAAAAGTATTTGTTCCCTCACCAGAAGACTATGCACGAAAGAAAGACAGATAAATCTGGAAGCCTAAAATACAATTTTTTACCATAAACTACAAAGAGTTAAAGTTGATGCAGACCTGATATGAGACCATCTGTTGAAGGTTCTGGAAGTCTTTGCCTATGCCAGCAACTGAGGAGAACAACGGTCTCTTGGTGCTGGCTTGGAAAACTTTCTAGTACCTTCTTCAAGCATAAATATCTTGGACGAAGCCTAACCCTAGTAAGAACACCAAATGTCAGGAAAGCTGAGCATAAATCTTGCTTAGGATAGGAATTCCTTGACAGAGTTTTGTTTTCTTTCTCTCTTTCTCTCTTTCTTTCTTTCTTTCTTTCTCTCTTTCTTTTTCTTTCTTTTACTTTCTTCCTTTTCTTTCTCTCTCTTTCTCTTTCTCTCTCTCCCTCTCTCTCTCTCTCTCTCTCTCCCTCTCTCTCTCTCTCTCTCTCTCTTTCTTTCTTCTCTTCCACCAGTATTACAAGAGGGAATATGAAAGTCCAGTCTGATTTTATGAACTGTGATCATAAAATTCCTCATTTTGGAATAAAGTCACCATTATAGAGTGTTTCTGTTATTAAAGCTTCTGGAAACTGAATTTACTGGAGATCCTGCCTATGGCTGTGTATCTTGCCAGTCATTGAGGCACCTCTGGAATTGTCTGTTCTGTCAGGACTAGGGGGAAGCTACATCAGCTGCTTGTATTTGTAGTAAGGTAGATAGGAAGTTAAGTCATGCATTGCATTACAAAGTCTGTTCAAAATATTCACATTTTGAAGCATTAAAACCAGTAAAGCACCTCCTGGGAACCTTCATCTTTAACTTCTAGAAGGCCAATTTAATATTATTTACAAAAATCACAGCAGCTAACATTAAACAAGGCCTCACTCCATACTAAGCACTTTATATGCATAGTAGTACATGCATAATCTCTTAATTATGACAATCCTATGACATATAGTAATACATTATCCCTATATTACAGATGGAACCAACATAGAGAGATTTGAAAACTTTCTTATGAGGAGACTTTGAAAACTTTGTCGAAAGACATGATTAAAGTACAAGTTTATTTTGGTGCAAAAAGAACCTTAAGATCCATGCATTGATTTCTGTTTGTTTTGTTGTTGTTTATGATAGGGCATGTGTATGCACATGAGCAAGAGAAGGAGAAAGAGAGAGGCTCCAGGACCAGCACACAATGACCCACTTCTTCCAGTCCTCTAGCTTGCCAGGATCATGGGCCTAGGTGCATGTGGCCAGGACATTTCAGGCCAACAGAGCCAGGGACTAAGCTTTCTGGCATGTGGCTTCCAGCTCTAGAGTCTGGTGAGCCACTGACTGCCCCACAGAGGCTAGGCCCGTAGTACTTTTTTGTTTTAATAAATGCATTTTTTGTGAACTTTTGGAAGACCTCCAGTAAGTTCATACAGAATACGTGTTAGGATGAAGATATGACCTTCATACTGGTGTCCTGCAGGTCTCATGCTGTTAATTTCCCTGTAATATTGTGTATGAATCAAATAAAAGGAACTCAGAGTCCAACTTAGTTCTTGCTCCCATATTTCACCTTAAAATCCTCAATATCACACATGAAAGTTCACTGTAGGAATAAATAGCAGCTGAGTTACTGAGGACAACACCCCAAACCACCAGAGGCATGCTGCTCTTTATTCCAAATACACATGGGAAAAATCTTCACCTCTTGGAGCACATGAGCTGGACAGACGCCTGATTAACTGGCCTGTATTATTAAAAAGAAGACATGGTGAAGTCCTGAACTGACCACAGAAACTTAAGTCGGGGACGCCAAGTCTGATTGCCTCGGTGTAATCTCTTGCTTTTAGTTAGGCAGGACAAGGGTATCAAAAGGGAGGAACTCAAAGAGTGAATTATGAAGACAATGCCCTATCAAACACTGGGCACTCTGTGGTGTAAGCCAAGGGCTAGGGCAGCAAAAAAGCTCTATAAACAAGAAGAAAAGCTGCCTGATCTACTTATACTAGGATCATGGACAGGTTTCCAAGGCCAGATAAAAGGTAATATGATGTGAGTCCAATTTTTTAAGCTTTTTCTTTTTTTAGAATTACTTTATTTAACTTTTATTTATTTATTCATCTTTTAATTTGGCCAGAGAGGGACAGAGTGAGAGAAAGAGAGAGCAAAGTAAGAAAGCAAGCCACCAGGTCTGGGACTCAAACTGCAGTTGGTCACATGGGAGTCCAGCGCCATTAACCACCATGCCATCTGCAGGCCCCTAACCATAAGAAATCACTTTAAGAAATAACCAATGACAAATTATTGATTCTAGAATAAATAAAATAAGAGTCTGGTTTTACCTGATAAAACACAAATTCTGATCATCTCTTTTTCTGTTCTTTACTATAAAATTGAGCCAAGAATTTAATGATGTATTTATTACTCTGCTTCATCTGCTAAATTTATATAATTTCAAAAAGGCCAATTACCTGTAGCATCTTTACTACTTTTAGCTTTACCCTGAATTCAATAGATAATAGACTTTACATACATTTAGTGTAAGCGTCAATCTAAGCACCTTATTGTGTGTTTTAACAGTGTGCTTATGTATACTCTTCCTCTGTGAATGACCATGGGATCTTCTAAGCACACAAACAACATCCTTGATGTGTGCTACAAAGTACATATTCTATAGGGCCCATTGAATATTGCCTTCTGTAAGAGAAAAGAAGATAGAACTTTATAGGAAGAAGCAGCTAAGATGGTCTTCTTATAACCTACCTGTAAAGATATTCAACTGGGGGAACCAGCAGTTAGCGTAATGGCTATGTCGCTGGACTCCCACGTAGTCGACCGTGGCTCATATCCCGGGCTCGGTGGCTTAAAACTCACGCCAGCCGCGTGTGTGTGCGTGCCCAAGATCCCGAGAGGAGAATGGAGAAGAAGGGATTGTGGCGTGACCATCCCCCCTGGGGGGTGATTTCTCGCTTTCTGTCTCTATGTCTCTCTCTGTCTGTCTGGCGAGCGCACTTGCCCTATAGCGAAAATCTCTCTCAAAAAAAAAAAAAAAGAAATTCAATTGGTTGTTGATACCAGGGCCCCATGCTCCACAGAACAACTGGGTCATTTGACTGATTCTGAATAAGGCTAAACAGAGCTTTATGTAAAATTGTTTATACTGGCTGGACTTCAAGAATTTCAGCTTTAAGCTTGATATGTCAAAAACCTTCATAAATTAATGAATTTTCCCTCAATGATTTTCAGACCAGTGGATCATTTTCTGGTGCCCAGAGGACAATGGGAGACCTTCCTGTTTATGCAGATCTGGTAAGTTGCTCCTATCTGTAACAAGCACGTTTCAAAACTTTCAAGACTTTGTTAAAGGTAACTAGTAAAAAAGCAAAAAACAAACAATAAACAAAATGAAGAAAGAAACCTTTCTCAAGGATTTAAACTATTAGAGCCAGTGGTGATTTTCTAGCAACTAAATGGCCCCCTTTCTATGTGATGGCTTTTGCATTTGGGCATTTTGACTCCACTAGTCCGTAAGGTCACCTTAGATTGTGCCCCTTTCCATGGTTTACCATTCAGCTTTCCCTGCTGCTGCTCCTTCTGTAGTCTGCTTTCCCTGAGGTTGCAATGAGAACTACAGAATAAGAGGAAGTCTTCTATCAACAAGGTTCCATCTTGACTCAAACCAGAGCAACCCTACATGATAGGAGCCAGGGTCAACTTTCACATGCGGAAGTAAGCCACTGTGCTTGAGATCCAGAGTAGAGATCTGGGGTTATCTCCCAGCCTCTGTTTTGCTTGGCATACAACTACCATATTAAAAAAGCCCCAGCTGGCACTAGCAGGTGGCATAATGGTTAAGGTGCTGGACTCTCACGTAGCCAACCCCAGATCAAGTCCTGGACCTGATGGCTTGAAATTTGCGCCATGTGCATGTATGCCCCAAATCCCAAGAAGGGAATGGAGGAGAAGGAATTGCAGCATGGCCATTCTCTCTGGAAGTGATTTCTCACTTTCTATCTCTCTGGAGAGCGCATATGCCCTGTACCAAAAAAAAATCTCTCTCTCTAGAATGAACAAACAAAGAAGAAGAAGAAGAAGAAGAAGAAGAAGAAGAAGAAGAAGAAGAGGAAGAAGAAGAAGAAGAAGAAGAAAAGAAATAAAAAGGCCCAGAAATTCCTCTTTTATATCATGACATGGGCCCACGCGCATCTCTCAGAGAAAGCAATAAATGCATTTGTTAAGCACTCAAGAGGATAGCATTCAGATTATCTGTTTCCCCAAGTCCTAGAAACCTGTGCATGACTCCAAAGAGAAAAGGCAGTGGGTTCACCCTGAGAGAGATGTTTCTCTGTAAATAATTAAGAGCCCATGAAAATTATTTCTCTATTCATGTAATAAAATGAAGCACAAATGTGAAAGAGAAGAATTCTTCCCACTTTGAAGGTGAAGAAAGTAGTTTTAGCATCAGGGAATGTAGAGAATATAGAAGAGTTTTGTGTTTCACAGCAGTGGCAGGTTATAGTTTCAACGCAGCCAAGATTTGGGTAGTGGATCATGAGGTTAATGATGGATATCTCCGTATTTTGCAGAACATGAGAGAACACATTACCCCAGGAAGATATGGGGGCAGTTGTGAGATATTTTAGAGAGAGCTGAAGGTCTTATAGTGGAGGATGAGGTAGGGAAGAAAAAAGGGTAAAGGTTCTATTTTGTTGTGCCCTATAATCTTGGTTTTACATTATACATTAGTGAGAGGTAAATATCCTTGTACAATTTGGCATAATAATCATTCCCCAGGACTTCCAAGGACCAAAGGCTTCACTCTCCACCTTACAAGAAGCTGATAGCTAGGGGATTCTCCATGCCTTCCTCATAGTCCAGTCCTGTCTAGGCCAGACTATCTTTGTACAGTCAGAACAAAAATTACTTCTATCAGCTATGTATTTTTTTCTTTCATAAAACATTGGTTTATCACAGGCCACTGAATCATAATCTGTTAGAACTGGAAGGTATCCAAGATATTCTCTGGCCCAGTGCTTTCTAAAGTGTTTTTAATAGTTTTTTTAAAACAAAATTTTATTCAGACCCCCCCGCAAAAAAACAAACACCGTATCTATGATTCAACAAGGCAGTTTAACCGTAAGTCTTCATTACTCTTACCTAATAAAAAAGATAGATGGTAGAATTAGGAAAAATCATCATTTTGCATTCTCTAATGAAATAATTGACCTACGTAGTAATCATCAATAAGTTCTCAAACCAAAAGGTGAAAAGATGATGGCGAACTTTATAATGGTATGATTAGGCTAATGTCAATGGAGCCTACTGATCAAACTTAGCGCTAGTTAAAGTGGGTCAGTCAACTCCCTTGTGCTTTCAGGGAAGGTACAATAGCAAGGACATAGCACAGCCTGTGAAGTACACTTGCATAAAAAAGAAAAAAAAAATTGAATCCAAATATAGTCACTTTTCTCCATCTAAATACTTGTTTCCAGAAAATATAGACTATAAGAGAATACGTAAAATTATACCACGAGGAAACAATAAGCCAAACTCAGTTTGCAAGTCAGTCTGTAGAACAAATATGCTGATTTTTGTAAGTGATCAAAGGAAAGTATTATTGCCCAATTGTTCACTCTGACTTCCTTTAAGAAAATTATACATTCATGCCTCCTGCCCCCTGACTGGCCATTCTCCAGACAGCAGTATACGCCCCTGCCCCGTTAATGGTGGCTGGGCCTCATGACGATTGGTAAGTAAGCAGAAGAGACCATTCTGTGTCCAAAAGAAGGTTTGACCATTATTCCATGAACAGATTTCTTGTCCATTTATTTCTGCTACAAGAACATCCTGGCATAAATAGCTTGGGTCCCAGAATAAGAAGATTATGTAGAGAGAGACTGAATCACTGAAAAGTTGAAGATAAATTGCAAAGTGAGTCAAAAAGAAACATTTTAATTATATTTTTCTGTATGTATTTGGGAGTCATTTGTCACCAAATAGAGCAGACAAATTTAATATGGAAAAACACACATATGCACAAAGAATTGTTAAATAATAAAAGAAACTTAATATAACCATTGAAGACATTTTATGGGCCATGACTAGAACTCAATTCAATAATTCGACCCATAAAAATATCACTTTTGAAACAACTGAGACAATTGGAACAAGCTGACTGTTTGTGTATTATGTAATATTAAAACAAACATTTTGTCAGGTGTGGGAATGCTTACATATGAATGTATTTCTGAGTAAAAGGTGTATACTGAGGTAATTATGAGACAAACAACATGATATGATGTTTGCGTTCGCTTTTGAATATTTAAAGAAAAAAATATATGGATTTGAATAAATGTTCACAAAATATCAATCATCAAATTAGGATAATGAATTATTTATATTATGGTCTCTAAAATATGTTTTAAAATTTGCCTAATAAGTAATTTTAAAATCAAATTAATTAAAAGGCAAGGCAAAAAAATAGAACAATAAGAAACAACTACTGACAGACAGAACCTGATGTGAATCACCAGTAGACAGGAAAATTCTGAAGTTTCTAAAAGAAGTAAAGTAAGGACGATGACTGAGAAAGTATGGTTTAGAATGCTTTATTTCTGTGTATGGTGGAAGGGGTAGTGGTGGGTATCCTTAGAAAGGGTATTCTTCTGCTCTGGAAAGCAGAGTATGGAGCTCACAAAGGGATCAAGGGAAAGGCCGCATAGCAATAGCTGACTATGCCATGGCCACCTTCCACCCACCCCACAAAAATTATTCCAAACAAAATATTTACCTTCCAGGTAAAAAACAATAGCAGGTATCCTTTCTCGTTACGCATAACAAAACCTGTCTGGGGAAAACCAGAGCATTTAGTGTGAGCGCTGGTGTCCAAGAGCAAAAAACTTCAAAATACAGAATGTAGGACCTTCAGACATAATGGCCAGCTCCTCATGAGCTTATCCCAAATTAAAGCCAGTCCTATGGAAAAATCAGCCCTGCTCACAGAGGAGTATCAAAGGAGTCACCACTGCTCCATTCTTAAATGCAAAAGGAATGCTGGCTATCATCATGCAGTCAGGGGAAACCTGCCAAATAACAAAGAGAAGCACAAAAAAAATGACACCAGAGAACTGAGAAATAATTAGAACAAAAGAGAAACTTTCAATTAACATTCTCAGAGATATTTAAAACAAAATAATGTCCATGAAAGAAGAATAGAATTTTATATACATATAAAAGGAACAGTCAGGGGGTAAAGAAAGGATGGTTAGAAATAAAAATTCAATCCTATTAAATTCAATTTCCTATTTGAAAAAGACAAGAAACAATAACAAAAAAATATATAATACAGTGTCCACAATAAAGAAAAGAGAAAAAGGATAGTTTCCATCACTGGGAAGATGAAGGAGGTATTCAGGGCACGTAGAAGAGAGGATAAAATGAAGTAGTTAAGAAGCTGGTAAAATAGTAGAACACCAGAACTTCATTTATAACTTTGGTGTTTTCATCATGTCTGTTTTTGTCACCATGCATTTTCAAAATACATGACATGCACCTGTGCAGAAACAACTAATGTTATGAGCATATTCTATAAATGCAAAACCAAAGAAGATTCATTGTTATGTGAAATAAATTATCAAGTATCTAATAAGTCATTCAGCTTTTATTTCTAGAATAAACAATGTTGATGTCTAGTTTCTATATCAATTGGTGTATATGCATTTAGATTTTTTAAATAAAAATAAAACCAAGTTTTTCTCAATGTGAAATACATTTTTTAGAACAGTTCTAAGCATTTTGGTTTCAAAACTTTGGACTATATGGTTTTTGGATGAGAGCTATGTTTGAACACTTTGTTTAAAATAAGGTTTATATGTTGAGAAAAACTTGTACTCACTGAGCACACATTAATGTCCTATGGTATATTACTGAAAATCCAAAATATATGTAAAAAAACTTTATACAGACTAAGTCTAAACATGCTTATTGAAGTGTTTATATCCCACTTGGTAATGAATTGGGTGAAAATATCCAATGATGAACCTTTAAATTCACATGTAACTTCCAGAAAACCTGAGCAGGTGCATATTTGGGTATAGCAAGAAAGATATTTTTAAAAAATTTTTGCTAAATTGCTTATGGTATTTTATCTAAAGGTCATTTACAGCTTTGGTTAGTCATAATTCAAGAGAAATTTGTTCATCTGGGAAAATTTGTTGGCTAAAGAACTCTTGAGTTGGGTTAAAGTGATCAATATACAAAAGGAAGATACTGTTTCCAAAAACGTAAGTAGACCTCAATTTTAAATGTTTTTGAAATTTGCTCAGGCTTCAAGTAAAAAAGGAAAAACCAACTGTGTGTATATAGAGGAAGTGAATAGGTTTTTTGAATTCTGGGGAAGGATACTATCAAATAAATGAATAAGAATGGCTGATTCCAATAGACAGTGGAATATGAATGGCTGACACTGTGGACTCCTAGCATGCCCCAGACTGCAAGGGGCCTCTCTGGGATCAGAGATAGTGCAGATAGTGGCTGTTCACAGTGGAAACTAGGCATTAAGTGGCATTTGTGGAGGGTGGCAGTCCTGAGAGGGATGCATATACAAAAATTCATTCAGCATGGTGATTCACTAACCCACCCCAAAGGACTTTACCATCCACATGTACCCGCTCCACCATCTCTACGGAATTTCGAGAGAAATCTCTGATTTATGATGATAAAGCTTTCCTACTTTCTAGAATATAGCTCCAGCTTGCTAGAAGAAAATGAACCAAATTAACAGTTTTCGTACATAGACTTCTAAGGTATGGATGGTAGTAGCACCTTAGTTATGTCTTCAACTTGGTATGGACACATAATCCCTTTTCTCTAATGTATTGAAAAGACACTTTAGAAACTTCAATATTCCCAGCCTGTATATTTCTTCTGTTATTTTTCTGCTCTTTACATAGGATAACTTGACAGACAGCTTTACGAGTGTGGGTTTAAGAGTAATGTTCAATAGTGTAGGGTTTAGAGGTCAGCAGGGGGCATAGTGGTTAAGGTTCTAGATTCCCACATGGCTGACTGTGGTTTAAGTCTCAAACCTAGTGACTTGCTTTCTCACTTTTCTTCTTTCTCTCTCTCATAATACACATGCCCTGTACAAAATTAAAAAAAAAAAAAAAAATAGGGACCAGCAGTTGGTGTAATGGCTATGTCGCTGGACTCCTATGTAGTCAACTGCGGTTTGAGTCCTGGATCTGGTGGCTTAAAACTCACACCAGGCATGTGTGCGTGTGTGCCCAAGATCCCGAGAGGAGAATGGAGGAGAAGGGATTGCGGTGTGGCCATACCCCCTGGGGGATGATTTCTCCTTTCTGTCTCTCTGTTCCTCTTTGTCTGCTTTCTGTTTCTCTGTCTCTCTCTCCCTTTCTGGAAAGTGCATGTGCCCTATAGCAAAAACTTCTCCAAAAAAGAAAAAAAAAGAAAATTTAAAAAAATAATAAAAATGAATAAAGCTGAATAACTAATTCTTTAAAAAAAATAAATTGTCGGATCTGGAGTAAGACTTTTTAAGTACAAAGGACAACTCTAGCATGCACGTGCTCTTTGATCTTAGAAAAGTTATCTAAGCAATCAGATACTCATTTTGCCTACCTGAGGAATGAGAAAGAAGATAATGTCAACTTTACAGAGCTGATATGAGGATTAATTGAAATAATCTCAGCTAAATTAGAGTATCACCTGGAGTTATTATAGCTGCAAGTACCAAAAAAAAGTCACTCTTAGTGCCTACATCAAGTCAGTGTGTGTTTCACGTAAGTTCAAATCAAAAAAGGTATGCTTCTAGCACAAAATGATTGACAACTCAATGAGCTGTCAAAGACGCAGGTTCTTTCCCTGTCTTGCATGTTATTCTTCACATCGATTTCATTCCTCGGCTGTCCTCTCCTGGTCACATGACTGCCATTGGACAATGTTATTGCCATCCTCAGCATTGTTTTTTGTTCATATTAACTAAGAAAGAGCAAGGAAAACTTTCCTATAAGCTTTCTAGTAGAATTCCCACATTGTTTGGGCCAGAACTGAGTCACATACTCATTCTGAAATAATTACTGCAAGAAGAATAGGAGTGCCACGATTAACATAGACACATCTTTGGAGGAAAAAAAATGGATGTAGATGAAGATCATTTAATATCCACTGAAAGCAGTTTTTTAATTAACATTATTATCCATATTATGATATACTTATAGTCTTATAAGAAGCTTTTCCAAAGATACAACTGGTAATTGCCTTTAAAGATTTTGACATGACAAACAAATTTTATTCTTTTTTGTCACTTCTGATTGGCTACTAGTGACTGTGTGCAGTGGTTTTTTAAGGATTCTGGGAGGCTCAACTCGGGTTGAAAGGGTAAAAGGTTATAAGAAATGGTCTAGGGCCTAATTTATGGCTGCATAAATGCCATGGGTATAACTAAACTGGGTGTTGCTCCTTTACACTCTTTATTTCTACCACTTTTAAATTTGAGTCAATGAGGAAGTACTTCTAACACGGCCTCAAGACTTTAACATTAAAACCAGAAGTGCATCTTCATTGATGTACTTCATGAGTTATTATATGTCGTGTTATGTGTCTTGCCTCTCCAGCTCATTGAATAAGTATACTTTTTTCTAATTTATTGTTGCCAATAGATGCATGCGCTTGGGCATGAGAGAGAGACAGAGAGAGAAAGGGACTCCTCCCCCACCACTTAGGTGAAGTTGCCATCTTTTTTCCTCCATTTATCTTTTCCATCAGGATTCTGGGCATGCTCACACACTTGCCTGGAGTGTTTTTCAAGCTGTGAGAACTGGGATTGGAACTGTACATAGCCATGTGGGCTCCAGCTCCCTATACATGGTGCTTAATCACTGTGCTTGGAAGAAAGAATTTGAAAGACCAGTTGGTCTTCCAGATCTCTGAAAGACTGAGTTTTCTCAACAGTCCAATTCAGCAACCATTCAGTAAGCATTAACTTATTTTTCATTTGGGGCCATGCGTTAAGCAGAATATAAAAGAAATGCAAGACATGAATTCTGCCCTCGGAAAATTCCCAGTTTATCTAAGAATATAAAGCATGTGAACAGTAAAGTGTTAAATAGTAGATCAAGACAATCTAGAATTTAGGGCCCAAGTAATTGCTATAGCCATTTTAATTAGCCATGACTAAACTGACCAGGGAGAATGCCAATTAACTGCAGTGTCATTTTGCAGATTGGCATATGGCTCAGACTAAATCTGTAACAGGGACTGATACTTTCCATGGAGTGGGCAGACAGATGGCCTCAGAGTTTTTTAGACTTAGCGTCAATTTCTCCCAAGTGCTAATTGTAACCACTACCATGACCTTATATAAACACATATTCTTCCAAAGAAAGAGGAATCTTGAAGTCTGATGAGGAGGTAAGTTTCTAGAACTCCAAAAGTGTGGTAGTGGCTTCTCAGGCTCCGGCTACATCTTCCAACACAACTCAGGACTCAGCTTAAACATGACTGATCTGATCTAAGAAGCTCTGCATCCTTGGCAGAAAATTATATAGTGACTGCAAAGGAAAACGTTTTGTGGAAAAATTACAATATGAGCTTACTTGGGTGCCAAAATTCTGAAATTCATGCGTGGTTTTTTTTATAATATGTGTTTCCTATAAATTTTTGATGACTCCTTATATACTAGATATCACAGATACTTACATGCCCACACAAATACTATATGTTTCTAATTCACTTGGAGAATTAAGCCTGATAAAAAGTTACAGAGTGATAATAACATCAGTCACTCACCAACAGTTAAAATACAGGCAAGAAGGGATGTTCTATAAAAATATAGGAAGAAAAATCTCTGGCTTACAAGGCATTTAAAATATGGTTATGCTAATACAACATGGATATACAGAACAAAATACATAAAGCAACATACAATACTGGCTCTGGTCTTTTACTGTCTTACAGTCAGATTGTGACAGAGGGCTTGTTTGGCTCTAGCCCTTCTCCATTCCATTTTTCTCAGTATACAACTACTAGGGCTAAAGCATAGACAGCATTAGGCCTGTTAACTTCCTCAGTGAGAGAACCTACAGTGACATAACAGTGCCTAAAGCAAAAAAAAAAAAAAACTTTCTTTACTTTCAAAGCCAGCAACTATCCTCTGAACTCTGCTCTCCCCCAATCTTCCAATCTATTGCCAATATAGTGGCTTTCTTTGGTCAATAAAATGCTGTCTTAAGCTAAGTTAGTTCACTGAAAATCTGTCTCTAAATATGCTAATGGATGCCCTGCCTCCATGCTTGCTCATCTCTGCATGTAACACTCTTTCCGCCCCACAATCATGGATTTCTTTTCTTTGATGAGGGCTGATATGAAGGCATAGCAAAAGGGTAATCAGTTATTATAAAATAACAATGGATTGACATGAATTTTTAAAAAGCTCACTAGATGGATGACTTTTAAAACTGGGTTTGGAAGAAAGGACAGGAATAACAGAAGGGCAAGAGGAAGAGGAAGCAAGAAGGGTGTGGATAAAAATGGTCACTGTGGACAGGGAAGACTGCGGACATGGAACGGGTGGACCCGGGAGCCTGGCCATGTCCAGATAATAAAGTAAAACCAACAAACCAACACAGAAGTCCAGCTGCCAGATGCCCTTCCCATTGCATATCTTATAGGTGTAACTTTCCTAGGTCTAGAGTTGACAATTAAGGCCAAGAAAAAGTCATTATCGAAGTTTAAATACTATCTTGTGGCCTTTAAATATTTGTTTCCATTCAATTTTTGAACTACCATTTCCTTTGGCAAGGTAATCTTTTCCAATGGGAAGCTTCTTGGTGAGTTTGCAGTGCTTACTTTAACCTTGTCAGAAAAATTGGACTGATTTACAAATTCTGATTAATGTTTTGCACATGTATTCATCTTCTTTGTCATATCTTCAGTTCTCTCTCAAGAACTCCATGCTGCAAAAAAAAAGACCCTCTGACTTCCAGATCTGCAAGTTTTTAGAGGGATGGGAATGTAACTGGTCAATGGATCCACCAGGTTCTGCCAAGGCTTCAGCCATGACTCAATCAACTAACCCTAACTCAAGGCCCTTTTCATGTTCATCATTCACCCTCAATTCACTCAGTTCTTCTTTCTCCAAAGCAGACATCAGCAGAGTGTATTCATGGAAGAGCTACAAAGATATGCCAATGTATGAATGATGCCACATTATACATTTGTTAACTTTGTAAATATTGTACTTTCTTACAGTCTGGGTCACCGAATACTCAAAAGTGAATACTACTAATTCCTAAGTTATACTATCTTTCTTTCTCCTTTAAATGTTATTGTTCAAAACTGTTCATTAATTTTGTCTATACATAGGCCATTCTCTGTGCATTCACAGTACAACCCTAAATGAAAGAATCATAATGAAAGAACTCAAAATGAGGATTTCAGAAATTATCACATAAGAATTCCTTCCTCTATAGGGTAGATGGTGACCCAAAAGAGCATATGGCCTAACTAGCATGTTTAGTATGTTACAACTCTCTGATTAGATTAAGGACTAAGATAGTTTCTGCAATTTGACTATGGCCCTAACATAACTGCAAATGTGAAGGACAACTAATAAGGAACTTCCATTAGTTAGAATGTTTTGTTTTCTCCAGTAGAAACTTACTCATTACTAAAAATCAAGACAAGAATTTCCATCAAAAAGTGATTTGTAAGCTTTATCTGAGGGTTATATTATACCTCAATAAGCCTACCTCTCTCCTACCTTACACTGAATAATGCAAAAAAAAAAAAAAAAAGAGAGAGAGAGAGCGAGAGAGACACCACTCTTTCACCTCAAGGAGTAGCTTCATTTAGAATAGTGTTTCTTTCTGGGGGTACCAGCAGTTGGCATGGTGGTTAAGGCACTAGACACTCCCACATGGCTGACCATGGTTCAAGTCCTGGAGCTGGCGGCTTGCTTTCTCACTGTCCCTCTCTCTCTCTGTCTCACTCTGATCAAATTAAAATAAATGAATAAATAAAACTAAATAAAATAATTTAAAAAAGAGAATAGTGTTTCTTTTTTAAAAAATTATTTATTATTTCCCAGCATAAATATTACCATATACGTTATCAACAGATAACTTGCCATTTTTGTGTCCATAAAATGCTATGCTTTTTTTTTTCCACCTTGATTCCCTCCTACTCTCGTCTCAATGCCCATGCTCTACCACTGTGTCTAGTATCTGCAGTCACTCTCCCTGCTTTTATACCTTCCAATATTTCAGTTTCTGCATTGGAGTGCAGATATTTGGTATATGTTGAGAATATACAGTGCTTCTTTTTTATAGTCTGGCTTGCTTCCCTCAGTGTTAAATCTTCCATATTCATCCACCTCGTATCAAATTTCAGGGTCTTATTTTTTATGGTTTAGTAGTATTCCATAGTGTATATGTGCCACATTTTTTTTCAATATATTCATCTGCTCTTGGATATTTGAATTGATTCCATGTCTTAGCAACTGTGAATAATGCTGCAATAAACATGCATGTGCAAGTATTTTTCTGACTGAGGGTTTTTCTATCCTTCAAGTAGATACCCAGGAGTGGAATTGTTGGATGATATGGTAGATCTATTTTTAGGTTTTTGAGGAACCTCCATATTGCTCTCCACAGTGGTTATATTAATTTATATTCACAACAATAGTGTGAAAGAGTTCCCTTTTTATTTATTTATTTATTTTTTTTTAGAGTTGTTTTTTTTTTTTTTTTTTTTTTTTTTTTTTTTTTTTTTTTTTTTTTTTTTTTTTTTTTGCTATAGGGCACGTGCGCTCGCCAGACAGAGAGAGACAGAGAGTCAGAAAGCAGGAAATCACCCCTCAGGGGGGATGGCCACGCTGCAATCCCTTCTCCTCCATTCTCCTCTTGGGATCTTGGGCACACACGCACACGCGCCCCGCGTGAGTTTAAGCCACCAGGTCCGGGACTCGAACTACGGTCAATTACATGTGAGTCCAGCGACATAGCCATTATGCTAACTGCTGGTCCCAAGAGTTCCCTTTTTTACTGCAGCCTCACGAGCACTTATTATTTTTTAAATCTTTGCCATTCTGGTCTTAAATAGTATCTCATTGTGGTTTTGATTTGCATTTCCCTTATAATAAGACATGTTGAGCATTTCTTCATATGCTTTTTAGTCATTTGTAAATCTTCCTTGGAGAGTTGTCTTTTTAGTTCATTTTCCCTTTTCTTATGGGATGGTTTACTTTTTTTGTGGGTGAGCTACTTGAGTTCCCTGCATATTCTGGTTGAAGGATAGTTTGCAAATATTTTCTCCCATTCTGAGAGTTTTCTTTCCACTCTAAGTAATGTTTCTTTTGCTTGCTTTGCAAATGCTTTTCAGCCTAATGCAGTCCCACTTGGCTATTTTTGAGATTATTACCTGTGTTTGGGGTCTTATTTATGAAATCTTTGCCTCTGATGATGTCTCCAAGAGTTTCCCTTCTGTTTTCCACCAGTAGTTTTATAGTTTGTATTTTTATGTTTACATATTTGATCCACTTGAGTTGATTTTTGTTAATGGTGAGAAATGGAGGTCCAGTTTCATTTTTCGGCAGGTGGCTATCCAGTTCTTCCAGCACATTTTGCTGAAGAGATTTCCTT
This sequence comes from Tupaia tana, assembly GCA_026018925.1. Classification (NCBI taxonomy): domain Eukaryota; kingdom Metazoa; phylum Chordata; class Mammalia; order Scandentia; family Tupaiidae; genus Tupaia; species Tupaia tana. The sequence goes on from JAKSZU010000003.1 coordinate 116,572,412, forward strand.
TTTCATAGTGGATTGTTTTGTGCCCTTTGTAAAAATATCAGTTGGCTGTATGTTTATTTCTGAATTCTCTATTCTGTTCCATTTGTCTACATGTCTGTTTTTGTGCCAGTAGACTGTTATTTCTTAAGAGCAATATTGTTGATATTTTAGGCTGAAGAATATTTTGTGGTGGGCCATATTGTATACTGTTGGATGTTTATCAGTATCCTTGACCTCTTCTCAACAGATTCCAGTACCAAACCTCTTCTTTGACCACCCCATCACAATACTACCCCTAGTTATCAGAATCAAAAATGTCTCCAGACATTGCCAAATGTCCCATGAAGGAACAAATTGTCTCCCTCTGTGCAGGCAACTACTTATCTAGAACTTAATGTAAATGTGGAGATTATCTCAGGGACAAAAGTTTCTCCTTGGTATTTATGTGCCACAACCTCTATCATCACTCCACCTTTACTGTTGTAATTTTTATCCTGGGTGCCCCAAAATAGGCTTACATACAGAAAGTAATACTTCGCCTGATACTTGTTAGTACTCTACACAAGATATGACAAGACTGAAGATGATCCAGAGATGTGAATACCAGTGAGTGAGTCTTTAGGACCACCATAAAGCCAGCCTACCATAGAAACTAACTCTTCCTAACTTTGACCCTTTCTAGAAAGGAAACAGACAACTTATGATAATAAGCATCTTCAGTTTATCTGAGAATAAGAAAGTATTTGCATCTGATCAGAATTTTGGCTCTGAGGCACCACATCATCACAATAATTTCACATACCCCATCACTTAAGTGATAAGAGTAGGTCAATTCATCTTAGAACCTTTAAAGAAAAGCAGGGGCTTTGGTTGTCCTCATTCAAAAAAATGGCTAATAAATTATTACTTCCTATTTGGGGAAGCCAAGATTTCATAAAAACTATTTATCAAACTAGCATTTATTAAATATTCAAGGAAGTCCTTCTATGAATTAGATGTTTAATAATTGTTGGATAATAAACCATCTGAAAACCTGGTAGTTAAAGTAACATCAATTTATGTGGGTCAGAAACTTGGTCAAGGTTCAGTCAGATAGTTCTTCTGTTTCATGCAGATTGATTGGGATCACTCACTCAGTTGTATTCACTGGGTTGCTGAGGTGGTCTGCAAATTCAAGAAAGCTTCATTTACATGTCTGGTATAGTGGTACCCCTCCAAGTGTCTCCTCTCTCTTTCCATACCCTTAAACAATGATAGTTAGACTTCCAGCATAGTGTTCGATTTCCAGAAGCAAAAGAGAAAGATGTAGCCCTCTTAATGCCTTAACCTAGAATTGACATCTTGGTTAAAAATACAGATTTGAAGGTAGGTAGATATAGATGATAATGACAACCAAAAGATAGATATATAATAGAAACATAAATAAAAGATAGATAATAGAAAGGTAAACTATGATAGAATGGGAGATAGAAGATAATGTATAGACACATAAATGATATAAAAATAAAGTTGTGTGCATGTATGTGTGTGTGTGTGTGTTTATGTAATATATATTTCCTCCCAGGTTTGCTGGGAAGCTCTATTAAAGATGACACTCCAGTAACAATGGACATATTTTGGTTACTAAATAACATTTTTCAGTGAAAATAACAATGATGTTTTGGAGAAATCATTACCTCCAGGTCTATGGCAGAAAAACTACAGCATGAACTGAAACACATCGTATTGATAGAAAGCAGAAAAAAACTGCATAAAAAGGCAGAGTCATCTTCAGAAAACTCCCAGTGGACAAATATGTGACAATTTGAGCACCAAAATAATGGTAATTATGGATTATAAAGCACAGAATGAAATAAATACCTATTGGTTCCAACTGATATAAACAATTGAATAAACAAACAGAGGCAAATGGATAACTCTTGGAATAGAATGACAGACAATAAATCTAGTAGTGGAAAATAAAGAGGTAGAACATCAAGTAATAATTGTTTCTGGAAAGAATCATGGAGGAATGCTAAAATCAGTAGGCCAAACTATGTCGAAAAACAGGACCTTTTCAAAGTTTCTGTGGCGTGCTAGAAAATGACCTTCTCCAAAGGTAACATTTTTTAATCTTGGAACTACCAATGCCTTGGTATATAGCAAAAACCATAGATACAGTTAAGATAAGGCTCTTGAGATGCGGAGATTATTCTGGATCGTGTGAGTGGGCCCTAAATGGAATCACAGCTTTCCTTTACAAGAAAGAGGTAGAAGGAAATTCGATGGCACAGACATCATATAATAGAAGATGAGGAAACCAGAGCCAGAAAGAGATGTTACACCACTGGCTTTGAAGATAGAGTGATGGCCATGAGCCAGAGAATAAAACAGTTGAGCTCTAGATGCCAGAAAATGTGAGGACAGGGATTCATTCTCAGAGCCTGCACGGAGAGCATGGCCTGGTTGATACTTCTATTATTATTTATTTACATTTTTCAATACTAAACTGTTCTGACCTCCAGAACAGTGAGAGAATAAAATTCTACTATTTTAGGTCATGGAGTTTGTGGTAATTTGTTATAGTGGTCAAAGAAAACCAATACAGTCTCAAAATATCTTCCTACAATAGTCTTATTAATTACTAATAAAAATTTTAGCAACTTTACAGGGAGAAACATGGAATATATCATCTTAACCACATAATCAAAGTTAAAAATCACCCTTAATGTGATGTATTTACATCACATGATTTCTGTTATGATATATTGAGAGGATCCAAAATCACCTCTAAAATTTTTTCCCCAACATGCATAACCTCTCTCTAAAAATGACAGTACTTCATGAAAAAAAAAATTGAGATACATCTTACAAAATAAGTATGCAAAATCCTTCTAAAGTGTCAAGATCATAAAACAAAGAAAGACTAAGTAGTGGACCCAGATTGGATGGATCCCGGACCAGAAACAGAACATCAGTGGGTACATTCATTTTTATTGCTCTATAATAACTTGCTCCAAGCTTGGAAACTAAAACAACGCATGTTTATTAGCTCACAATTTAAAAAAAAATAAATGTTGGGATCAGCAGATGGTATAATTGTTACTCCTACATAGTCAATCACAGTTCAAGTTCCAGACCCAGAAGCCTAAAACTCAACGCCAGGCGAGTGTGTGTGCCCAAGATCCCGAGAGGAGAGTGGAGAAGAAGGGATTGTGGCATGGCCATTCCCCCCCACCGCCCACAGGGGGATTTCTAGTTTTCTGTCTCTTAGGCAAGCACACACACTCTACAGCAAAAATCTCTCTTAAAATAAAATAGAATACATTTTTTTGGGGGGGGGAGAGGTTTTTGCTATAGGGCGCGTGCGCTTGCCAGACAGACAGAGAGAGACAGAGATAGAAAGAGGGAAATCACCCCCCAGGGGGGATGGTCATGCCGCAATCCCTCTCCTCCATCCTCCTCTCGGGATCTTGGGCATGCACACACATGCTGGTCCCAAGGATTGGCCTTATTCTGATCTTTATCATTTCCTTCTTCCTGCAGACTTTAGTTTCAATTTGTTCTTTTTCTAGTTCCTTGATGTATAATATTAAGTTATCTATTTGGGATCTTTTTTAATGCTGGTAGTTATTATTATAAACTCCCTTCTTAGTACTAATTTTGTTATATCCCACAGGTTTTGGTATGTTGTATTTTCATTGTTGTTTGTCTCAAGATGTTTTAAAAGTTCCTTTTGATCTCTTCTTTGACCCATTAATTATTCAGGAACATGTTGCTTAATGTTCACATATTTGTCAATTTTCCAATTTCCTCCTGTTATTTATTTTTAGTTTCATACCATTGTAGTCCAAAATGATACTTGGTATGATTCTGAGCTTCTAAAATTTAGCTCCCAGCTCTGTAGATCAGAAGTCTAGCATGGTGAAATATGGTTCCATATTCAGGGTATCACCGACTGAAATTGGGGTATTGGCTTGTCTAAAGGATCTGGCGATTAATCCACTTCCAAACTCAGATTGTTGGCAGAGTTCAACTCACAGTTGTAGGGCTTAGGCATCTGTCTTCTTACTAGCTGCCAGTCGGTGGCAAATCTCAGTTGCTCGAGGCCATCTACATTTCTTGCCATGTGACTCCCTCCAACAATAGAGACTTCCCACATGCCATGTCCCCCTCGTGCTTCAAATCTGTGGCCTAATGTCTCTGACTTCTAGAATAGATTTAAAGGACACATAGGATTTGGTCAGACCTACCAGCTAATCTCCCTATTTTAAGGTCAACTGATTTTCAAAACTTAATTATATCTACAAAATCCCTCCATAGTAGCAGTTTGATTAGCATTTGACTGGGAGAGAGTGTGAAGATAGCAGTGACTAAGAATTTGAGGGATGGCCTTAAAATTTGGCCTAAAGTGAAACAACTAGTAAAAATTCGAATAATATTTATAAATCAGTTAAAAGTATTATATCAATATTAATTTTCCAGCTTACATAATTGTACATCGATTACAAAAAAATGTTAACATTAATGGAACCTGGGTGAATAGCCTATAGAAATTCTATGCATTATTTTTTAATAAATCTGAAATTATTTAAAATACAAAGGTTAAAAAAAAGTGAGTGACAAGACCAGCTCAGATTTAAAGGAAAGAGAAATAAATTATATCTCTTGATGGGAAGAAGGCCACTTGCAGATAAGGAGGGAGGAACTGATTGTAGCCATCTTTGAAGATTACTACAGACAGTGGTAACAAAATGAATATGACCAGTTCCTCATGCACAGAACGTATAATCTGATGAGTGAGAGAATGTCTATTAAATACATATGAATTATGTAACTCCTATAGAGTAGGAGCTATGATAACCACCAGAAATATAGTGGTGACTAAGATACCCACAAAGATAACAGCTTAATGAGAAAGAGCCACTGGTGACCAGATAATTATAACTCAATGGGTGATAATTGTTCTGGTCAGATAAGTACATGGGCCTAAGATAGCAAACAGAAGGGCTGGGACCACTTCTAATTGTGCATGTCAGACCAATAGTTTCATTCTTAGGCCAACAAACAAGATGTACTTCTCTCTCCCCATTACTCCAATACTTTGAAAATGTTTCTAAACAAACCAAAACCAAGAGAAGTTATCTGTATAATTCACGGCTGTATTTTCTCATTTTGTGGGACTGCATTTGTCATTTAATTTGCTTATACAGTAGGTTTTTATTAATTTGAATATTTTCCTACTGATACAATTTTTAAACTACTACTGGAGTCATACATATAATCCTAGGCATTTCTCTCTCATACTTCTTTTCATTTGTCCAAAAATATGAATTTAATTGGACATGGGAGTCACTCATTTTCTGACATTTTTTAGAATTTTTGATAAGCCATAGTTTGTTTACACTGGCTTGTCTTTCTCTCCATATCCTTTCGGTTTCAACAGTGTGCTCGCTGTTCTCCAGCACTCTAAATTATGCTCCCGTACATGCTCAAATCCAACTGCTCTGGATTCTCACATTTTTCTTAGCAGCATTCTTCGGGAGAGTTGTTTCTTACCTACTTCATCAGCAGCTTTATGACTCCATTTAATCTTTTAAAATAACTGGAAATGACAGTTTGGATCTGTAAATTTACATACAGAAAAATATGCTAGAAGGAAAAGACCCTTCAATGTCCTCTCTTGTAGAAGCACAGATTCTTTTCTGCTGTTGTTGTTCTCACCTACTCTTTTTTTTGTTTTAAAATTTTTTCTTTAAATTTTTTATATACGTTCTATCACATTATTTAGCTTACAAAGTGAACATTTCAGTATGTGAACATTTCTCCCCATTCCAGTTGATCAAAATATCTTCAACCGATAACACCACACCTCCCCATCCCGTCAATGCTCTGTCTCCGTATCCCTCCTCCAAATGTCCTTCCTTAGGTCCCGCTTCTCCACACACTCCACTTCTGGCACTAACCCCCATCTCTTGTGTTTGTACAACCTTAGGTCAATCAGTTTCAGTCATAGAGTGCAGACACTCGGTATATATTAAGTGGGGACATATAATGTCTCTCCTTCAAAGACTGGCTTGCTTCACTCAGCAGTAAATCTTTCATATTCTTCCACTTTCTGTCAAAAGCCAGGGTTTTGTTGTTTTTTATGGCTGAATAGTATTCCATAGAGTATATGTGCCACAGTTCTTTGAAACAAATAAAAAGGTGTAATACCTCCTTGAGATGACAGTCTGAGGAAACTTTTTCTACCAACAGAGTTCAAGCTCAACTGGTCACCTTGGGAATCCTCTTACTTCTAGATCATTTGCAAAGGTTTAAATGATTTGATTAGAGTCTTTCTCTCTGTCCTGATGTCTTGCCCTTTACCCCTTTAAAGATTCCTCAAGCCCCAAGGCTCAAGAGTTTTAGAAACATAGTCTGAGAGTTATGTTCACAGCAATAATGACAAGGGATCACTTGGTCACATGGAGCATAGAGAAACAGAGATTATGTGAGTGTTTCCACACTGATATTATGTCCTCTTTAGGAAGAATACCTATAAGGCCATCCCAGGTTCATTTATTGAGTTAATATGTGTAAATTGCTTAGAATAGTGTCTTTCATAAAAAAACTTAATAGATATTATTGGGTTGTGGGAAGAGTCATGATGTATTTTTTTCTAGGTTTCTCTATGCAAAAATGCATCATGACCTTCCTGACAACCTAATAGTTATCATCATCATGTAGCATCAAATTCAATACTAATCAAAGAACTCAGGAAAAAATCTGCTAGTATTGGTGAACTTTATCCATTATGAATTCTAAAAGGAATATATATATATATATATATACATATATATATATATATGTATATATATATATATATATATATATTCTTATTCTATGGGTGTAAGTCTTGTACTTCCATTTTGTGCAGGAAACTTTAACAACTCTTACTTTAACTGCCAGAGTCCTCTTCCTTCTCTAGTTGGAACTATTCTGGATATGAGGGTTTTTTTTTGTTGTTTAGTTAATAAAACTTCCCCAGAAGTATACCAACACAGACCCACCAAGCTACTCATTTCACTTCACCTCACCCAAGTTTCAGTATGAGAGCATTTGCATAAAACTTTTGAGGTGTGATCACTGTCACCTCTGTTGGTTCTGTCAGTACTTTCAGCTAAGTGATTCATTCAGCAAGTCTTGAGTACAACTGCTGGCCCACACACAAGACCCATGTCCTTTCACTGAGGCTTTCCCGGACTCCAGAAAGTAGACAGAATGTTTGGGACTCAGAAAACATGGGCTCAGAAGTGAAAGCTCAAGTGACTGGGGATTTCCAGCTCTGTTGTATGTTTACTAATGGGATGTTTTAGTCTGCTGTGGTCCTAGACGTTTCCAATTGCATGGTTCAGCAAAGCTCCCTAAGCAGATTCTCAGGGCACCAAGCACTCTTTCTAGAAGTGGCTTTGTGGGTCATCACTTTTCCAACTTGCCCTGTGGTTCGTGTCAATGCCTATGCATGCATGATTTGAATATATATAGGGAAAATCCTAGTCAGGGAAATAAAGTTCATTTTTCTACCTCCGAAACAGTGATTCATTAAAAGTCCCCACAAAATGGAAGCTACAATGCTTTGAACCCCTCCAGGGAAAGAACACAATAATGTCCATTAATAGTACATTTCAAAGCTCTATCAAGAACAGCCAGGAAGTTCTTTGTAAAATCTAAAATGATAAATCCAAGACTGACAGGGTGAATGTGTGTTACACATGTTGCCACGTTTCATACCAAGAGAGGCTTTGGAAATTGGAATTTTTCTTTAGAGTTCACAAAGAGGTAAAAGGAGTGGAAAGAAAGATATTTTCCTGTGGCAGTCTTACATTCATTTCTTTTCTCTCAACATCTCAGCAGCACGTTCTAAAGCTGAGTGTGAGTGCCTGTGCAAAGTTCTGGGTGAGAGTAAGGGGTGTGGATGGCAGCAGAGGGGGCAAAAAAACACTGTCCCTCCCATCCATGTGGGCAGGAGCCAAAGTAACCAACTTGAGTATAACAGAATGTCATGTGGTTGACTTGCAAAGAAAAAGAAAGGGGGAAGGAAGAGGGAGGGATATGTCAATGTGTTTTTCATCCTGCTGAGAGAAGAAAGCAAAGGGAGCCACGAGGATCCAATCAGCCAGTGTTAACAGATGGCAAAACCAAGGTAGTGGAGAAGGCACTTCCAGAGCCCATTTGACTAAAAGGACCAGGGGCAAACTACAAATCACCACCTTCTCTAAAAAAGAGCTAGAAACAAAGCCTAGGCCAAAACCAGTGTGGAGCAGAGCAGACCACCATCTCCCGGCCCCTCTTCTGATGAAATCTCGCCATAACTTGGCAACCGGATGCAGGTTGGTTAGCTCAGATATCTGTGGCTGGGACAATGAGTCTAGGCTCAGCTCTGTATTCTATTTTGGTCATTTTATGTTTTTTATGCTTTTATTCACATTTAATCATTGTACATCTTTACATATTTTAGGCTTTTAGTTTTCTTGTTTTTTTTTTTTTTTTTGTTTGTTTGTTTTGTTTTTTTCCATAGAATGGGAGGTATATGACAAAGAAGTAGTAAGCCCAAAGTCTTCACCACAGCCAAGAGTGGCATTTGGAGCACCCTCTCATTTCTTTCTTGGTTTCAAGGAAGAAGTGGCAGCTAGTTATTAAAAAACCACCCCACCCAGAGATTAACTCAAGATTGCTTGTAGAGGTGAAGTCATGGCCAGAAGAATTACCACTAGTTATCTTCCAAATTACTGAGCAAGGCCAATTTTCCTGAAGGTCAATCATAGTCACAGGTTTATGTAACATGGATGTATAAATGTGCACATGTGTGTGTGTGTGTGTGTGTGTGTGTGTGTGTGTGTGTGTGTCTATGTGTGGGGAGAGAAAGAAAGAGAATGAAGAGATGAAGAGGTAGTGAAAAAAGAGGAGGAAGAGGGGGAAGAAGATAAAATAAATGAGGGCAGGAAAATATTAAGACCACAGAGAAAAAGAGGGAAAGAGGTTCAAAGAAGCAGGGGTGGACAGGGGGTGGGAGTGTAGAAAGGAAGTAACAAGAAAAAAGGAAAAAAAGGAAGAACAAAAACGGGAGGGGCAGCAGGTGGTGTGGTGGTTAAGGAGCTAGACTCCCACCATGGTTCGAGTCCTAGACCTAGCATTTTATAAATCACACCAGGCACATGTACATGTGTGCCCTAAATCCCAGGAGGAGAATGGAGGAGAAGGGATTGCAGCATAGTTATCCATTCTGGGTGTGATTTCTCACTTTCCCTCTGACTGTCTGTCTCTGTTTCTCTCTAGTTAGTGCATTTGCCCTATAGCACAAAACCTTAAATAAACAAACCAAAAAATAAAATAAAATAACAAAGATACAGTAATTGGCCACTTTGCAAAGTGGTGATCATTCTGTCCTGTTCTTTTAACCTAAGGGTTTAATGAATACAATAAAGGAAAGAAAAGAACAGAAAAGAAAAGAAAAGAACTATTAATATTTCTCAAGAAAAATTAAAGAGACCAAAATCTGTTTTCTGAGTCATTTCTGAGCTCTTTTCAGTGTTTCCCTTTCCTCTTGGCTCTTACACATCGGCTAGGTTCATCTTCCCCACGGCTGTTTCGGTGTCCTCAAAATAAATGTGGCCCTGTGTCCGCCTAGCTTGGGTGTGTCCTCTTTCCTTTTCCTCCTATTTACCTAAATTATATTTACCTATTCCAATTCTCATTCTTTCACAGCTCTCCTTCTTTCGTTCTTATTTATCCTAGTACATGGAATAAGCACATGAATGCAAAGCACTTGCATTCATTTGTCTATAACACTTTAACCTCCTAAAGTGATACTGGAAGATATATTATTGAGTGAAATGGGTCCATTGAAGTTCCCTATACTCCACTAAGCCCACCACATAAACCTGTCCTGCATACTGACAACCTTGTTTAAAAGTTCAGGGCTGGGACCAGCAGGTGACATAGTGGTCAAGGTGTTCGAGATGTTGGACTCCCACATGGTGAGCATATGTGCCTTATAGCAAAAGTCTCTCAGAAAAGAAAAGAAAGCCAGGGCCATTTGTGCTTAGAAAATAGTATGATATGTCTCTATAGAGAAGCTAAGTATATTATGGGGTTAGTAATTTATAAGACATTTAACTGTAGTATTGCTATACTGGAATTGTTAGAAGAAAAGATATACAGTTATGTCCTAGCACCTGAGAAAGCTTTCAGAGCTCCATATAAAAGCTTCTGTGACATGTTTGTCTGTTTGTGTGTTTTGTTTTCCCTAAATGTTGTTGAGAATGGAAATATGTATCATTTTTCCTGAACCTCTTTATTCCCTTTACAAAATAATATTACATCAGTATTAGTACTATAAAATCAATAAGGAAAAGGAGTGCTATAGTTTGGATGTCTCCTCGAAACTCATGTGTTGGGATTTGATTGTACTGTGGAGATGTTAAGTGAAAACTCAATAGCTTCATAGTATCCCAAGGCAGGGCATTCAGGTATGATGCAGTCATTAGGATAGGGCTCTCAGGGTTGAGTTTTGGTGTTCACGGAAGAAGGGGACGTGAGGCAGGCAGAGTCTATGTGGTTATAGCGCAGAACAAGGGAGAGAAACATTTTCACAGCTGCTTTGCTCACAATCTTGGCCTCCAATGTGATGTAACCCCAACAGAAGTTGGTGCCTGGACTTCAGGCCTCTAAACCATGAACTGAATAAACATTCCTTGCCTTATAAATCACCCAGCCTTAGATATTTCTGTTAGTAATTCAATAACACACTAAGACAAGCAGTGAGCTTGATATTCTGACCTCCTAAGGATCAATGATATTTCTACACTTAAGATTAACAACAGTTTTCTGGGACCAGCAGGTGGCATGGTGGTTAAAGGCACTGGATTCCCACATGGCAGACCATGGTTCAAGTCCTGGACCTGAAGGCTTGCTCTCTCACTTTCCCCCCCCTCTCTCTTTGTCTGATCAAACTGAAAAATAATAATAATAGTAATAAAAATAAAGTCAAATAAAAAATATTAAAAAAAAAAGATTAACAACATTTTTTTTTTCTGGCCCATTGGACCTCAAGAATCAGACCAATTATTAAGTGCTCACTAGAATAGGAGTCTGTCATAAATAGAAGCAAATGCAAAAAGAATATTATACTCTTAGGGGACAAGTTTGAAAATAAATAGCCTGGGCTCAGTGTATAGTAGGTAAAAAGTGTACATATTTTTCCACTAGTCTCCTATGATAACTGAGAATAGTGGGTGAGCAGAAAATTGAACAGCCTGTCCAGCACAGGGCCTGGCATTCATCCTCTGACCTTTCGGGCACAGAGGAGAGTGAGTCTTATGGATAAAGGCAGCACTGAGTTAAAGTGAAGAGTAACTAGTAAGACACTCTTTGATAAAGCTTTTTAAATGCACAGTCTGCCAAAACCATGGCACAAGAGTCAGTGGTGAAATATGAAACCCAGGTGAGTCATGAATGGGTACAAATTTCCCTAAGAGGGCTAAATGAAGGGACTGTGAAGTCTTCAAGCAAAGACTCTCCCTTGTGTGTTATCCACGTTGAGTAGCCCAAGGTCCTAGTACAAAATAGCCTCTGTAAAACCTCTTCTTCTTTTCTTCCTTTCCTCTTTTTTTTTTTCCCCCTTAAGATTTTGCTATAGGGCCTATGCACTTTCTGGAGAGATACAAAGACAGTGAAAGAGAAAGTGGGAAATCATCCCCCAGGAAAGATGGCCATGCTGCAAATTCCTTCTCCGCCATTCTCCTCTCAGGATTTTGAGTACACACACACATGTGCCTGGTGTGATTTTCAAGTCTCTAGGTCTGGGACTCAAACCCTGGTCAGCCATGTGGGAGTCTAACACTTTAACCACCATGCCATCTGCTCACCGCCCTCCTTTGTTTTCTTAAATATGATTGTATTTCTAGCCTCTAGTAGATGGGTCAGAGACAAGATCATGCCTGCTAACTGGGATAATCACAAAAAGTCAATCAATGTCCATTTCTCGTCTGCCAGAGAAACATCTAGCACATCAGACTACTTGATGAGAAATATAATGCTTAATTAACCAGAAAGTCATGGCAATAAAAAGTTTAAGGAAAAAAAATCAAGAGAAAGAAGTTTATTTGCTTGTGGACACACTCCCAATTTCATAATAATTAACCTACTAAGTTTCAGGGAATTTTCTAGACCAGCCTCAGACACAAACCTGCCAGAAGGCAGGCCTTAACACAAACTGAACTTGAGCATATGGTATCTTGTAGCATGTTCATTTTCAGGGATGTGTAAGATAATAGGTCCTGATAATTAAAACAGCACATTTGTTTATAAGTATAACTTGATCTAGGGCATATTGCCTGAAATTTTAGTAAGCACAGTATTTCTTTTAGAATTATCCATCCAGGCTTTACAAATATTATGATTTTTTTTTCACTCAATCGGTAGAGTACATGTTTTCTGTTGAGTGACTAACAGGTTCAGAATTCTAGAGTGATTTGAGTTGGATAAATGAAATCTGGATACTTTTATATATGATTACCCTGGAGACATAGTCTTTGTTCCCATGGTGACCCTGCTATGTCTGAAGACTGCTATACTTATTAATTTAAAAGCTTTAGAGGTATTTTCTGGTTCCTATACATGATCACTTTCCTACACGTGGTTGCCCAGATGCAAAAGGTTACTTCTCAGTGTCTTAGCAAAAACCATTTACCTGAATCAGTAGGATAAATGGTTAGTCTGTCTTTAAAGATAAGAAATTTTTTCTGATTCCCTGTTATATGACCATTTACTATTTTTCATACTGATGTTTTATATATATTTAGAGATTATTTGCTATAGAGCATATGTGCTCACTGGAGAGTTAGAGAGACACAGAGAGACATAAAGGGACAAACCACCCTCCAAGAGGGATGACCATGCTGCCCTCCCTTCTCTAATCTTCTCTTGGGATTTTGGGCATGCACGCACAAACCCCACCCCACCCCCCCCCATGTGAGTTTTAAGTTGCCGGGTGTGAGACTCGAACTGTAGTCGACTACATGGGAGTCCAGCAACGTAACCATGATGCCATCTGCTGGTCCCTATTCTCATTACATAAACATAAAACATTTTTGTTTAAATCTCTGGCCTGGGGACCAGCAGATGGTGTAATGGTTACATTGCTAGACTCCCACGCAGTTGATCACGGTTAGAATCCCCAGCCCAGTTGCTTAAAACTCATGCTGGGCAGGGACCAGCAGTTAGTGTAATGGCTATGTCGCTGGACTCCCATGTAGTCGACCGTGGTTCGAGCCCCGGACCCGGCAGCTTAAACTCACGCTGGGCGCGTGTGCGTGCATGCCCAAGATCCCGAGAGGAGAATGGAGGAGAAGGGATTGCAGCGTGGCCATCCCCCCTGGGGGTGATTTCTTGCTTTCTGTCTCTCTGTCTCTCTCTGTCTGGCAAGCGCACACGCCCTATAGCAAAAACCTCTCCAAAAAAAAAAAAAAAAAAAAAAAAAAAAAACTCATGCTGGGCACGTGTGCATGCATACCCAAAATCTCAAGAGGAGATTAGAGGAGAAGGGATTGCAGTGTGAACATCCCCTGAGGGATGATTTCTTGCTTTCTGTCTCTCTCTGTGTCTCTGGTACATACATGCCCTACATCAAAAGTCTCCCTCAATAAAAAATAAAAAGAAAATTCTGGCCTGAAGTGCATGTTCCCCAGTACAGATATGTGGATTAGCCATGGGTGGAAGTACTACAGAGAGCATCCATTCACCCTTGTGTGATTAAATCTAATGAGTAGAATAACAGCAGGAGTTCTTCCGAATAAAATGTCCACAAAAAGCAAAGCAAGGAGGATAATAACTATTTCAAAAATGAGCAGGCATTATTCTAAAAAGTCTCATGAGGGCTTGTAAGAAGACAAGCTTTCCATTTATTTGAAATCTTGCATCTAAAAACACATTAGGTCTTACAGCATGGATACATAACTCAAATCATTCCAATAGAAAAGAACATGAAAAGAAAACTAGCTCTAAATCACAGTTTGAAAGACGAATATCTGTAATCTAGCTTTCATTTGTCAGTTGGTATGTAATGACATTGCTCTAAAATATGTGCCCCCAAAACTCAAGACTTGAGGTCCTATCAAAATGCTGACTTTGGAGTCATCTGATTCCCTGATCTGTACCTGGGCTCAGCAGTCTTGACTGACAATTTATCCTGGAACACACTTGTCACCTTCTGGACCAAAGATGTTTTTTATACTCCAAATTCACTGACAAATGAAAAGTACTTGATACTAAGATATGAAAAGATATGCTCAGATTACAAAGAATTGTTTTCCTTTGATTCTCCTATTTGTCCTTATTTATACATTATTTAATACCTGGATAGTAATCTAACATTTATTTAAAAACCTGTTGCATTTGGACTTGGCTCAAAATAAGCACACTTCTCACCTCCTGCCCACCCCACTCCCAAGTTAGACACCTACACTCCTAAATGCATTGGTAGAAACCAGTTTTCTGCCACGTATTATGAAATCACCATACAAATACAACATAAAGCAAATACTCATTTCCACAGGGGAGAATGGAGCTGAGTAATAACAGACATCAGTGAAGTCCGTGTTTTGAATTACAGACTAACAAAGGATTCATGAGCTCAAAATTAAGTTATTCTGTTTAAAATCAATCTCAGAAACTGTCATTCTGCTTATTGCTTTGACTTCCTAACAAAGATTTAAATGAGGACTTTATGTACAAGTAGAAAATGTCAAAAGATCTGATATTTTTCAGGCCTGTGTGGGCCGGAGGGGCAAACGTTTAGGCCATTAATATAATTAGAATGAGGAGTGTATTTTTCCAGAAAAAAAAATTAAATATTTTTCAAAAAAAATTCCACAAATCCACAATTAAATCATTTAAAAAAAATGGCAGAGAATAAAAGCTGGGGCACACTTAGAAGGCACTAGGTTCATTAGTACCAGAGCTATTCTGGAGACGCCAGGAAAGAAATCTGGAGCTCCCCCAAATCATCTCTTCAGTGGCTTCAGAAGTGGGGAAAAGGGTCCAGACAATCTGCCTCTGCCAGCAAAGCGGATTCAGATTGTGGTTTTGAAGAAGAGCACTTCTCCTGTGTCACTCGACTTTGTGCTGAGTCACCACTCCTGCCCTGAGCAGCTCCCCGATGGCCCAGTCGTCATATCTGAGAACCTTCTTCAGGATGTGTGTTGTATGCTGCCCGAGCAGGGGAGGCGGCTCAGCCTCTGACATCTTGAACTTGCTGTATCTCACAGCTGGGCCTGTCAAAGAAGGAGCAAAGCAGGAAGCCTGTTAATGACTAACCCTAGGAAATTAATTACCTAAGCAGCCTGGGGTGTTTTCAATGAATGCCAAGAATATCATTGCCAGTTAACACCCTTGCAGATGCACCAGCATTTTGGAAATAAATGTATTTTCACATGTGGTTTTCCTTGACTCGGTTTCATCCAACTGAGCGGCGGACATCTGACCTTCCCATCAGCATGCAGTGGGCTGCAGGTACATGCCTAACCTTTGCCAGGCCTGTTCGAAAGCTATTGCTTCTGTCACAAGCAATCTAAACAGTAGTGGAATCTCGAGGCCCAAAAGACCACAGATATACGGTGTCTCTCAGAAGATTAGTTCAACAAATTGCAACTCAACTAAACTAAATCTCGGCCAGACTCTAGTTCAAGACTTTTGGTGGTAGAATAGCTTACATGCGCAAGCTTTACTGCCAAGGAGACTTAGGTTGGATCTCACTCGTGTACTTTCTGGCAGAGCCATCTTGGACAGATTGCTTAACATCTCTGAGCCTTTTTGTTCTACAGTTATAAACTGTGCATGATAATGTGTACTGCACAGACTTGAGGTAAGGATTTAATTGAGATAATGTGCAGAAAGCACTAAGTAAGCATTTCCTAACACATAACAGCACACACAATTTGCTGGCTACTATAATCACAAAAACTGCCATAACAGCTCTCTTGCTTCTTACAGTGTAAGGGGAAAGTACATTTATTTTCAGATTTTGCTGAGCACTAAGTCACTCCACACAGGATAACTCAAGCAATACTTTCAATAACTGTTGGAAATGAATTTTATTATTCCTATTCTTCACAGAAGGACATTAAAGCCCCAAAAGCTCAGATTTTGCTCAAGGCCACACGGCTAATAACAGTGCTAAAATGAAAATCTGTGTCCATCGTAATGGCCTCACATCAAAGGCTATGCATTTTCTTTAACATTAATGGCCTCTTCTTACTTTCCACTCCATGGACAAGCTGGACATTGGAGAACATGGTGTTTCAACAAATTGTACCTTGGTTGCCTCATTCAACAAGTTGTATTTATGTTGGCTATACTTTACATTTCATATGATTAGGCTTCAGGAGAACAAATGAGATAGCAGTCACAAGGAAACTTTACAAAGTAGTATATTTCTATGTCATAAAAAGATTCCCAGCTTTCTTTTGATTTGAGGAACCCATAAGAAGAACAAATAAAATAATGTGTGTGTGGGTCCAAGATCCCAGAGGAGAATGGAAGAGAAGGGATTGCAGTGTGGCCATCGCCAATGGGGGTGATTTCTCACTTTCTTCACCATCTCTCTCTCTTTCTCTCTGGTGTGCACACATGCCTATAGCAAAAATCTTAAAACAATTTTTTTTTAATTAAAATCTTCACTTTGCTATTAGAAAAACTTCTCTTTTCCTACTTTACTCTGTTTGTGACTTCTTTCTGCATCTCAGGGAGGGTCTGTAATCTCAGATCTGAACCCAAAGAATCAAGTATTTTACACAGCTCAGCTTCCCCATCTGATAACATTACTACTGCTGCTTCCTCTGCTGCTACTGATGCTAGCAACAAAAGTAGGAATTGTCGTGGGAGAAGCAACCACTTCTTGGGAAATTGGGATGTCCCTGCCACTGCAACAAAAAATGTACTTCATTTTGTATAATTCTCACAGCAATCTGGTCTGGTTGGTTGACCATTAGTAATCTTTGTTTTCATATTAGGACATTAAAGGAAATGTAGGTTTAAGGTCAAAATATTAACTACCAATAGAGTTAAAGTTAGTAGATTAAAAATAATTTACTGTTGGTTACTCAGTTAGAAAATGATAGAATATGAATTCAGTTTCAAGTTTGTTAGGTTCCAGAACATGGACTTTAAAAAAAAATTTATTGAGGTGAAATTTACATTAGACAAAATTCACCATTTTAAAATGAACAATTGACATTGAGTACATTCACAAGGCTGTGCAACTATCACTCCTTTCTAGTTCCAAAACATTTCCCTTGTTCTAAGATAAAACCCCACACATATTCAAAAATTTTGCCTCACTCCGTCCTCTGCACAAAGCCAGGCAACCACTAATCTACTTTCTGTTGTGATGGCTTTATCTATTCTGGATCTTCCTTATAAATGGAATCATGTAACATTTTGTGTCTGGTTTCTTTCACTTAGCATTTTTTTAGAGTCATTCATATTATACATATCAGTAATAAAAACCTGGACTTTTAACCTCCAAGCAGTGACTGAATGAAGGAATTCTTCAGGTCTAGCAAACTAAAGGGGAGTTCAACTTGAGTCACTCCCACTATATCCTGTATTTTCCTTGCAGCTTCCAGATCTACACTAATGACTATGCTATCAGCTTAGTACAAAGGATATTTAACTCCTTGCACTTGAATAAAACCACTTAAAACATGGAGGTTGGTAGAATGATATTACTTGGCAATATTTTTGGACTTGCCAAGACAAAGACATACATATTGCAATGGGAAAAAGTAAAATAATATTAAGGTCTCAGAGAAAGCTAAATTCTCCTCAGCCATTTGAAATCCATTCTTGCAACCTTCTGTAATAATTCTTTTTAGCAGGGAGATCCCTTCCAGTCTAAGATTTGTACAAAGAAAATAAAAGTTTCATAGAATACATTTGTTTCCAGGAGTAGAAAAACTTCGAGGTAATTATTTATATCTAAGTTCTAGAGAGAATGAATAATCTGATCTTTCTTTTTTAAAAAAGGTGAACAAGATAAGTCACATGTTCATACATTTTTTGGCAAAGTAATATCTATGTTTTCATATTCTTTCAAACACTTGCAAACTATTTAAACTTGAAAATTCTTCACAGACATTCAAAGAAATGCCTATGAAGATAATAAGATACAATTTTGTTTATAAAATTAGCAACCAAAAAAAATGAGTATGAGATTAAAAAAATGAAAGGATATTCTGTGTTCTTGGATTGAAAGAATCAATATAATCAAAATGTCATTTCTAGCCAAATTAATTTACATATTCAATGTGATGCAATTGCCTGTGATAGTCTTTACCAAAATTATACACACACACACACACACACACACACACACATATATATGTAAAATCTGTCTAGGGCACGCCAGCAGGTGTAGTAGTGGTGTAGTGACTAAGGCTCTGGACTCCTACATGATCGACCAAAGTTTGAGTCCCAGACCTGGTGGCTTGAAACATTTGGCACATGTGTGTGCATGCCCAAAATCTTCAGAGGAGAATGGAGGAGAAGGGATTGTGGTGTGACCATGCCCCCAGGGGTTGATGTTTAGGTTTCTGTCTCTCTGTCTCTGTCTCTCCAGTGAGTGCATACACCTTATAGCAAAAATCTCAAAAAAAACTATCTAGAATCATAAAATACCACCCATCACCAATGCAATACTGTGCTAAAAGAATAAAATAGGAAGCTACTCACCACTCAACTTCAAAATATATTACAAAGTAGTGATAATAAAGCAGTATGGTGCTGGCTCAAAAATAGACACATAGACCAATGCAACAGAAGGGAGAATCCAGAAATAAACTCCAAATCATACAGCCACTGATCTTTGACAAAGGGTACAAGACAATGTAGTGAAGGGGAAAAAAAGTCTTTTCAACAAATGGTGCTAGAAGAACTGGATATCCACCTGCAGAAAAGTGAGACTGGACCCCTATCTCTCAGCATTAACAAGAATCAACTCAAAATGGATTAAAGATTTAAATATAAAGCCTCAAACTACGAAACTACTAGTAGAAAATATAGGGGAAAGTTTTGAAGACATAGGAGTAGGAAAAGATTTCTTAAATAAAACCTATAAAGCAGACAACAATCTCCAAATAGACAAATGGGATTATATCAAACTAAAAAAAGCTTCCTTACAGCAAAGGAAACAATAAAGTTATTATTAGTGAAAAGACAACCCTCAGAATGGGAGAAATATTTGCAAATTATTCCTCAGACAAGGATCGATACTCAGAATATATAGGGAACTCAAGCAGTTTGTCCATAAAAAAAATAAATAATCCAACTAAAAATGCAAATGAACAAAATAGATAACTCTCAAAAAAAGACTGATGAATAGCCAAAAGTCATATAAAAAATGTTCAAAGTCTCCTCTCCAAACAAAGGGAAACAAAAATTAAAACCACAGTAAGATATCATTTAACTACAGTTAGAATGGCTAGGACAAAAAAACAAAAAAAAGAATGACACGTGCTGATGAGGCTGTGGTGAAAAAGAGAACCCTCTTACACTGTTGGGGGGAATGTAAATTAGTACAACCTCTGTGGAAAACAATATGGCGTTTCCTCAAAAACCTACAAATAGAATTTCCATATGACACAGTAATCCCACTTCTTGGTATTTACCCAATGAATAGGAAAACAGTCTACTGGAAAGACATTTGTACATTCATATTTATTGCAGCATTATTCACAATTGCTTTACAAAGGAAATTAAAATATATAATATGTATTTTGCGTGTCCCAGTGCAAAAGCCCTCCTCACTCCTATATTTAAGGGGCTCAGGAACTGTCTTTAGCTCCATTGTCCATGTCACAAACATTCCTTCTAAAGGAAAACTTGCCAGTCATACTACTTTGGCCTACTCTCATAAGATCTCTCATTCAGGGTAGATCCAACGAAAATAGAAAACATCTCCAACAACAGAAAAAAATCAAGTTGTATATCCAAATGTTTTTTCTATATAAGAATGATCAACCAAAGATTACTGGGTATATGTGAACTACATAAAGGAGAAAAATAAATAAACAAACAAACAAATAAACAAACAAATATTTTGGAACAGAAGTAGAGCATAATGCTGTGCAAAAGATATAATTGAAAGATTTAGTACTTAATTTTTTAAGAAGTTAGAAATTTAGAAAATAAAGTAAAATACATCCCCCCAAAATGGAGGGAGAAAAATATAAAATACAAAAAAAAAAATTGTAAGAAAAAAGCTAACGGTTCTCATAAAATATATAATAATCCCAGAAAGAAGACAACAAATAAGTGGAGGAGACATTTTCCAACAAATAATGTAAGGGATGAAGAAGAACACATGCTTTCAGATTGAGACTTTACAGAGAATACAACACAGTGAAGGATGAAAGCTTTACATTGTGACATCTTCACGTAAACTTTCAGACTTTCAGCAGTAAAAAGTCTTAGAAGCTTCCTTGAGGATGAGAAGCGGTGAACAATTCTGGAGCTAAGCAGTGATAAGGAGTACAGGAATGAGTTGTATATGAATAAAGTTAGACTACACAGGACTTGTCACAAGTTCCTACTGAAAATTAGAATTGGAGCTTGCTAAAGGGAGATTATTTTAAACCTAGAATTGTATATCCATTCAAATTATTAAACAATTATGAAGACTTTTGCAAATTTTCAAAGACTAAGTAAAGGGCTATTGAGTATGTTTCTTGACGATGACTCAGCAAAATACAGGAGCAAATGTAAATAAATAAGAAATTAGTATATAGCGAGGATCTACCCCGAAATGCAGAGAAGAAAGGTCCCAAGATGTGAGCTCAGACTTAGAGCACCAATAAGGCAGAGATGGAGGAGAAAGAGGCCTTAACAGAGAGATGTCTAAAAATTCAAAAATAGCTTGAATTGCATAACTATTGTAACTGAAAGGTTGGAAGAATATAAAAAGATAACATCACATCATGTAAGAAAAAAATAATTAGAAACAAAAATATTTCATGAGACAATATCCAAATATGAAACAAATTTTAAAATGCGGCAGGCTTTTAAAAAATAGATGGATATAAGCAATGAAAATCCATTTGACCTTGATGCCAAGAACGCTCATTCAAGTAGCACATAGTGTATTACATTTTCTATTCATTTGGGAAGTGGGGCACACAAAAAAATTCCAATTTTTCTTTTTTGCTAATGGGTCTCCAGTGCCTTTCATGGTCCCTACAAAATGAGGATAATATGGCAAGAATTCCTTCCTGTTGTGATTGTAGACAATGTTTTATATTTCATTATCTCTTTGGACTTTCTGATTTACATAGAGTCTATCACATTTTTTGTTTCACAGATAAGAAAACTGAGATTTGTTTCAGGTTTAATTAATTTGTCTACTAAATGATATTACCAGAATAAAACTTCATATTTGTCAGATTCCATGGTCCATGCTCTGTCATTCAGTGCAGACTTGCTGAACTAATGATTGCTAATGATTAAAGATATTGGAATAAATATTGTCCATATCATATTAATGAGTTTATTTATCCACTAATTTGTTCTGCATATATATTTTGAGTATCAGTCTGTGTCAAAATCTGAAGTATCAGATCAAGATATACATTAGTAAACAAATACAGCAGGCTTCATGTTCAAGGAATTGAGATCCAGTATGACTAGAACATAATTTGATAGAATAAAGGTACTAGACAAAGTTGGAGGAAGATGCAGAAGAGAAAATGCACTGGGATTTATTAAAAAAAAAAAAAAAAAAGAAAAGGGAGATCTTATTCTGAGCTGGAGCTTTATGCAAAGCAGTGACAGAATTTACAATGAGGAATATTCTTGTTTCTAGGCAGAGAATGCAATGAGTTTGGAGGATGTTACAAATGAAACAGAGAGATGATGGTGGTCTGGACTAAGACAATACCTGTGGAGTTTGAGAAAAGTAGATGCATTTCAGAGGTATCCTGCAACAGAATGAGAGGATTAGGTAGTGGATATGTGATCCAAGGTAGTTGGGAAAGAGAGAATCAAAGGAGAATCACATGTTTCTGGGTTGAACAACTGGCGGGATCATCTACTAGATGGAGAAGGCTGAATAAATTGTATGGACAAGTTTCAATGGCAGCAGAAGTCAGGAATTCTCTTTTGGACATACAAATTGGAGTGCCTAGGACATAAGCAAGGGGAGGTATCAGTGAGTCTTTAGCTATGCAAGTCTGGAATTCAGGGAAGAGTTTTGGCCAGTATATATAAATTTAGAAGTTATTTACCACCTAAATGCCCTCATTTGAAAATGCTATATTTCCTAGGCAATTGTATTTATTCCAAGAGCTCTGATGCTGAGGCTTTAAAAATAAGCTGATTATGCATTTTTTCTCTACTATCTAAGCTCTCTACCAAAATCTATTGCATCAAAATGTTTTGTGTCCAAAAAAGGCAAGTTAAATGAGTGCAAAATTAATCTCTAAAGCTCATAATTTTGGAGATAAGTGTATTTCCTTAAAATAAAGTCCATACTGTTGGCCTTCAGCAGATAAACATCCATTGACTTGAGGGTAGAAAATAGGGCAGCTTTACTTTTGAATAAACTGTGGACTTTGTTCTTCATAGAACAAGGCAGAGAAAGCGACTCAAAACTTTTATACTGAGTCATGGCCATTCAGGGATAAACTAAGGTAGGGTGTTTTCTTCTACTTGAACAAAGGCTGTCATACTGAAAAGCATTGAAACAAAGCACACTGTATCAATTATCAGTGCATCAATTAGTACCAAACCTGCAACCTCAAATACTGTTTTTGGGAGAGGGCTACCTGGTTTAGTGATTGGTGATGAAGGCCCTGAGTCTCCTGAGTTATAAGAAGTTGGAAGCTAATCCTGTAGGTTATACCCACCTCTAAGTGACTGTGTGTGAATTACATGTGGTCCTCTAGGGAGTCGTTGTATATGATTCTAGGAAATGACAAAACCTGTTCCCTTCTACTTCTGGATATACACATACCTGAAATGTTTAACCACTAAACTTCATGGAACCTAGAGTTAAAGAGCTAGAAGTTGATAAAATGCAAAAGTAGGTAGGTATCCTGTCACAATTTCTCAATGATATATAACATCTGACATTACCATTTAGTGAGTATTTGCCATATAGCAGGCTTGAGGCTAGGTGCTTCATATTTAGTATCTAATTTGATTCTCACAATCATTTTAGATCATTCTTTTGCATCGATAATGCATTTTATCCCTATAGTGCGTACGCGTGCGCGCGCGCGTGCACACACACACGCACACACACTGAGCCCAGGGTGGTTATGTAATGTGGTTCAGTTGTAATGGCCCAGGAGTAGCATAATGCTCTGAAATGCTGGAAGCCACATGGAATGTCAGTGTTTAGTTCCCAGGGGGGCCTGTACATCCTAGACATGTGCATGTATGCATGTGTGTGCCATGATACTGGCAGTGGGTATGGTGGCAGAGATCCTATTGAGTATCCTATTGAGGTTGCTTGGCTTTCTCTCTCACCATCTTTTTCTCTCTCATAAAAGAACTTAAAAATAAATAAATGTGTATAAAAGCACACAGGAGATGCAAATGTAGATTTTCTGATTTTATAGTCATTGTTATTGAGAAGTAATACAGAGAGATGTAGTAAAAATGGTGGGTTCTGGAACAAGAGTGTCCACGTTCACATCTTGGCTCTGCCATTTGTTGGCTGTATCTGCCTCTTCTCAGGACCTGTGCCACAGTATTTTTACATGTGGAATGAGCATGACAGTGGTACCTGCCATATAAAACTGTGAGGATTAAAGACATTCCTTCCTATGAGTAGCACCTAGTACAGAGTAAGCACTCAATATACATCACCTTTCCTTCTCTGTTAGGGTAATTACTTAGCACTCCAGACACCTTGAGTAGCATCTTGGTCACCTGCTAATTTCAGACCTCGACTTCCCTAGGACATTGGCAAGTGAGCTGCATTTTAGATTTGTAAAAGCAGGTTGGGGACCAGCAGATGGTGCAATGGTTATGTTGCTGGACTCCCACATAGTCAATCACGGTTCAAGCCCCAGATATGGTGGCTTATACTCACACTGGGTGAGTGTTTGTATGTGCCCAAAATCCTGAGAGAAGAATGGAGGAGAAAGGATTGTGGCATGATCATTGCCTCTGAGAGGGGGGATGATTTCTCGCTTTCTGTCTCTCTGTCTCTCACTGTCTCTCCTGTGAGCAGCATACACACCCTATAGCAAAAATCTCTCTTAAAAAATAATAAAATAGGTTGAAGATAAAGTTTTAACTTATAAAAACTTTTATCAGGCATGGAAATAGTTGTTTAATATAAAATGAAAAGGGAGAAAAAAATCAATCATTTCTTAAGCATATGTATATAAAAATCACGTTTTGATTTTTTTCCATGTATTCTTCATTATACCCCCTTGAGATAGGCACTTCTCCCTTCCTACAGGTAATAAAAGGGAGGCTAAAGGTGGCTGGATGATGACCCATGTCACATATCTTATACATAAATACTCTGTCTCCAACAGCATCAGAACCTATACCAGAAATTAGTTTTATATTCTCTTGACTTTTAACTAGTTATAGTGGAAGAAACTTTGGAAACATGTAATTTCTTTTATTAACACTTTCTACGGGCCAGACACGATTACATGTGCTTTACATATAATTCATTCATTTCTTAGGATAACACCAGAAGGATTATTATTATCCCCATTTTGTAAGTAGAGGAAATAGAGACTACAGGGGAAGTAAACTGCTTGGGATTCTAGAACTACAGAACTAGTGAGGAGAAGAGCTAAATTCACACTCCCAAGAGTCTTGCTCCAGGATCCCAGCTTTGCCACATATTCACACTGTTCCTTTTTTTTTAGGGGGGGGTGGGCAAAGAGATTATTATTTCAGTTTTAAAATAAACTCAGGGGTCCTGAAGTAGAATGTGCCAAGAACAGTTTCAGGTTTTTTCTTCAGACCAGTCTGTCCTCTTTCTAGACCGAAGGTCTACCAGATCTCTTAAATAATATGTACTCATTACTATCTCCCCTTTAAAAATTAGTCACGTGCCATCTCTCTCCTTTAAAGAAGTCCTGGAATCACAGCACTATCAACATATCTGCTTTCTCAAGGTCCTGAGTTAGACAATGCTGCTCTTCAATGCCTTCTTCTCTACTCACACCGGAAGGAACGATGCGTTCACTGTGCTCTCTGTGGAAGTTATCAGGTTCAAGGAACAGGGAGGGCCCAATCTCAGACTAGCACTCTAGTGTTTTCCATCTGTGGTTTATGCTCCTTCAATAACAAGAGCCTGACTGTCTTGTCTCACCTCCTCTTAGGAACTTTCTATTATTCTGTTAGGCTAAAAAAGGGAATGTCTCCAATCAGTGGGAACATCCCAAGCTAATCTGACTATATAGAGAGCTCAAGCTACATTTTTATAAGCCAGGCCAACTTAATAATGTAAACAGTTCCAGGAAACAGAGGTAGCCAAAAACACGTGGGCCACCATAATGAATATTCAAGTCATGGGAACATAATATCACCGAGTCATGAAGGAAGGGACCGTCCCTTTTTCCAGAACTCCAGGTACCTCGCATCTTAATGATAAATTTCTAAAACAATGAAACAACCTATCACTCAACCTCACAGCTCATTGGCAACAGATCAGCACTAAGAGTTAAATTAATTAACATAGCTGGCCAGTCCTAGAAACAAGGCAGAATAAACTTAATACTAAATATGGGTGTTCTCATTTTTTAAAAAAAATTCTGAGTGTTAACTTTTAAAAATATAGAGAATACTTAAAAGCAAACATCTGTTTTATAATATATGAAATGTTATATCAAAACGCTTTTACTTTGATTTCTTTGGCCCATTGCTAAGATACATGCTGTAGATACCATTTAATCTTCAAGGCTTACTAGTTTAATAAGAAGCCAAACTTCATTTTGTTGAAAATAATGATAGCTCCAATACCAAGTTATTTCAAAATTTCCCCTCCAGTGCTTGAACTCATCATTATAACAATAACAATACTTTTTATCTGGCACCTCTCAGCCATAGCGTCCAATGCTCCAAATGGAGCCATACAGTTAGAACACACTAAACCCATTAGATGTGAGATAAGAACAGATAAAGCCATTTAAACTAGCTTGGAATAGTAGAAAGGCCATAGAGAATAAATATGGCTCTGGACATCTTTAACAGAAGAATTCAATCTATGGCACTGTTTATGGGATTAGGCATCCCAGAAACTCAAGGCAATGTGTGCTACGAACCATCAACTTGTAGGAATCATTTTGGTACCACACAGAATTTAGGAGTACATATATTACTCATGCTTTAATGAATTTTCACTCATTATTTTTTAATTTACTAGAGTGCTTTAAGTATCACTGTCTATAAGTTAAAAGTCTATTTTATTTTTAAAAAGTAATTATCTATTTATTTTATTCCATTTGCTATTATTGTTTTTTTTTTTAGTTTGACCAGAGAGAGACAGAGAGAGAGAGAAAGGAGAAGCAAGAACGCAAGCCACCAGGTCTGGGACTTGAATCATGGTAGGCCATGTGGGAATCCAATACCTTTATCCACCATGCCACTTGCCAGCCCCAAAAGTCTATTTGCAACTGTGAGTATGTCCCTGTGATAGTCATAAGTGTTGTCCACCAAATTTCCAGTTTTTACCTTCCAGGATCATGGTAATAATATGTGTCCTGGCCTCTTCAGAGTTGGGTGAGGCCATGGGATCCCAGTGAGCTGTTAATGGGAGGGATGTGTATGACACCTTCTTGCCAGAACACTTAAAGACTCCCTAAGTCTCACTCCTACACTGTTGGTAGGAATGTAAATTAGTGCAGTCACTGTGGAAAACAATATGGAGAGTACTCAAAATCCTGCATTAGAACCACCATACAATCCAGCAATTCCACTCCTGGATATCTATCCAAAGTATAGGAAAACACTCAGTTGGAAAATACTTGCCCATCCATGTTTATTGCAACATTATTCACAGTTGCTAAGACATGGAATCAACCCAAATGTCCAAGAACAGATGCATGGATTTAAAAAAGTGTGGCACATATACACTATGGATAACTATGAAATACGACTCAGCCAAAAAAAAAAAAAAAAAAAGTTAGAGAGAGACCCTGGCATTTGATAGAAAGTGGATGAATATGGAAGATTTTATGATAAACAAAGCTAGCCAAATCATGAAAGAGAGGAACTGTACGTCCCCCATTTACTCATACCAAATGTCTGCCCTGTATGAAAGAAACTGAAAGACTGGCAAGTATAAAAGCATGGAGAACAACTATGGCTATTAGAGACAGTGTGGGAGGAAGATGGACAATGGGATATAGGGGGAACAAATCAAGGGGGAAAAAAGAAAAACATTTGCATGCCTTAAAGATGTACAATTAAAGGTAAAAAAAAAAAAAAAAAAAAGAAATTTTTTTTTTTTTTTCAAAAAACCTTCTAAGTCTCTTTCTTTCTGTAGGATAATAGTAGTGTGTGAGTTGGTGACTGCTCCACTAGGCTGAGGCCCTGTCAATCCAACATGTAGTGTATGCAAGAAACAAAATTGTGTTGTTTTAAAACATTGTCATTTGTGAAGTGTTTGTTACTGTAGTATAACCTAGTTTATCAAGACTGAGCATGTGTCTCAATTTTAGTATAAAGACCTATTTTCTGAACCAGAGAAGGGATTGCAGTTCCCTAGTACTTCCTTTAAAAGCATTCAGTCCAGATGTTCCAAATCCTTTGAAACTGCTCATTGTGTATGTGTCCAATTTTGACCAGTGGAATGATGATAATAGCTATTATTTATTGAGTACTTTCATGTGTTAGGCACTCAGCACACTGCTTTCCATATATTACCTTGTTTGATGGACCAAGTGACTTTAAAATACAGGATTATCATTATGCCATTTTATCAATGAGGAAAGTGAGGTTAAGTAACCTTATCAAAATTACACAGCTTGTCAACTGAAGAATTTCATTAGAACTTAAGCTGGCTAAATACAAAATGCATGCTCGTTAACACTACAATGTACTTCCTCCCTGCGTAATGTGGAAGAAAATCTGTTCTCATATCAGTGGCTGAGTAAATACCATTCTTTGGCAGATGGTGTTATAAAGCAGTACTGTATTGTAAATACTTATATATTTCATGATTGCTAATCCATTAAGGCATTTATCTTTCATTTGAAAAAGAAACAGGGTGACTTATATTTGATTTATCTATATTGTTCCAACCCACTGAAATGTCGTAGGAGATTAGCCATTTCCTACTGGAAAAAATATATGGCCCATAAGGAAATGCTATTTATATTCATTAGTAAACATGCTGTCTCCCTTTAAAACATGCTACCCATATCTTCCACTGAGGTCTCTAGAAAATGTCAGACTGGAAGAAGCTTGCTCCTGAATGCTTCTTTCCAGCACTTGCGTTTACTTCTAGTGATTTTCAACACTTCTAAAAACCCTAGGAAGGGTGAAGAAACACCTTGCGACAATGTGCTCTTTGCCAAAATAATCAAGTCTTCTGCTTCTTTGCCTTCTAAAATTCAAATATTCAATACAAGCTCTTTGGGCATATTTCCAAGATTTTGTTTGGTTAGACTTCACCATGGAAAACAAAATTGGTTCAGCTGAAGTCTGTAGCCAGAACATTTTAAGCTTCATAGACCTTCAAAGTAGTGACCTTCTCTTCACCTCCTCTGCCTCTGTGCTCCATTAAGGAAAATACCGGAAGAAGTTTCCAGTCAGAGGAACCAGATTGCATTTTGATTCAACTTTTAGAGGAATTGAACAAAACTGGAGTGTGTGGTTATTTGTGGTTCTTACCTCAAATGAGCTTTGAAAACTTTTTCTTTAAACATTTGATGGTCCTGTGTGATTTAATAAAATTTTTCTGGATTTTTTTTAATTCAGTATATTAGCTTATAGTTGGGCAAAATCATCTAACATTAACCTATAGTCAGGTAAATCATATAATGCAAACCTTATTTTAGAATGAAGTATTAAATATTTTACATAATTTATTTAATGCTATACTGAGCATTAAAAAACAGAATGGTTGTACGGATACTCAAGGTATAGTTTCTACTGAATGTATATCATTTTCTACCACCATGAAGTCAAAATACTGTAAGTCAAACAATACTCTGCTGTGGACCATCTATATTGTCAACCTAGCAACCTGAAGATACCCTCTAAAAACATGTCAGACCGCGTCACTTCCCTGCTTAAAACTCTGTGAAGTTTTCCCTGTTTCACTCTCCACAATGGCCTGTGGGGACCTACATAATCCTCTCTCCTTGTCACTGAGCTTCCTCGTGCCCTTCTGTCCTGTTGTGCTCCCTGTTACTGATCTAGTTCTAGCCACTGGCCTTCTTGCTATTCACCCAGCATGGTCTAGCTGTTCTCTCTGCATGGAACATCCTTCTTCCTGAAATCTGTTCAGATCTTCAAGTCTTCTTTTGATGAGGTGCACCCTGACTGACTGCCATGTGCAGCATCTCAACTGTCACTCTGAGCCCATCACGTCCTATCCCTGCACTAGGCTGCTCTACGTTCCCTTTCCCAACAGGAGTTTGCACATATACCTGCCATTCATAATCTGCCTCTTTCTGATAGAACGTAACTTTATGATGGCAGGGATCTTTGACTATTGTCCTCAATAAATATCTGCAGAAAGAAAATGAAAACAACAATGATTTAGCCCAACTAAACTTTAAATTCAGTTCTCAGGTTTATGCAACCTCAGACCTCAAGATTAAAACAAAATAAATCCTGTTTAAGAGACCCCAAAAGTGGGCCAGCTGGTAGCATGGTGGTTAGGGCACTGGTCTCCCATATGGCTGACCACAGTTGGATTCTCAGATATGGTGGTTTACTTTCTCTCTCTCTTTCTCTAGTCAAATTTAAAAATAATAATAATAAATAAAATTAAATAAATAATTCTTTTAAAAAAGGGGGAAATCCAAAGGCAAGGCAAGGCACTTAGGAATCAAAACAGTAACACGTAAACAAAAACCAGTGTTAAATGTGGTGTGTTTATTCTCACTGAATCTGATTTCTTCAACTGTGAAACTTGCATTTATTCTGCTCATGAGGCAAGGTGCCCTGAAAGATTCCAAAGATAAAAAATTCCCACAACTGTGTGGACTTTTTGGCTATAGTGATTCATTTGATAGGTTGGGTTCAAACAGGTGTGCAAGACAATTTTTAAGCTCTGTGAGAGCAGAAATTGTATCTCTTTTCTTTGCACCGTGTGTCCAGAAGCTAGTAAATTATGATGCTCAATAAATATTTGTTAAATTGAATGAATGAGGAGAAAGAGTCTCTGTATTTTCAGAACTAAACAAGGAAGTAAAAGGTAATTTTACTGGTCACACAAGAAAAGTTTTTCTCATGGGTGCCAAATTTTATCTTATTTGTTTAGAGGTTAATTTTTGTTATGATAATATATAAGGCTCTATGAACCATGTAAAATAGTTTGGGCAAAAATGTCTAACTTTTTTTTAATATATTATTTCTTCTTGGAAGGACACGGGTGCTTTTAGATTTTTTTAACGACCATTTATCTATTTGAAACACAGAACTCTTGATTTTTATTTATATGAGTCTTTGATTTTAATAATTACATATTAATTTCACTTTGTTTTCTGTGTTCTCTTTGCTAGTGGATACTGTGGATTTCATACAATAATCCATGTCTGTTGTGGTATTACAAGCATTTTCTTATTTATTTCTTCCCTTTTTCCATTCTCCTTATTAGCTCTTTAGACTGATGCTTACAAATGTCCTACCAACTCTCTTTCACATTAATTCTGTGGTTATTGTTTCCTGGCATCTTTTGAATTATTCAAAAGTATTTAATAAACGAGGTGAAAAGGGCTAATTACTATTGAAAAATCTGAAATGATTTTATTTTCACAGTTATCTTGTAATTTGCATATGGTCATTCACTTTTTTATGTACTAATCAAATGCATGGATAATAGCCTTTCTCCCTGTGGAGCTCTTTGCAGTTTCCAAGAACATACACTCGACTCTCTTCCTCTGCTAAGGCTCGAGTTGGTTATTGTCTTAAGAAAGATGCTAGGATGTCCTCAGTCCCTGCTAAGTGGAAAGACATTTTTTCCAATTGGAGCTTCATCAATATTGCCTCACTACGTAACAACCTAGCTTAAGTAAATGAAAAACATGAAACATATTACTTTTTACAAATACATGAAACTAACCAGAGATGTCATGTAAGCCCGTAGGAAACTAGTAATATACACAAATGGATTACAATTAGTAAATCAATTCTTTGCCTACAAAGGGTACTTATTCTGTGTTTGGATGTGCTTATTTTCAGGAATAATTAAAACAATTTAATTATTAAAATAATTTCCTGTGTAATCATAATTAAACCAATAACTTGTTCAGGAATTGTTTTAACAAGATTGCACAAATAATCCTCAGTTTAGCTGTCCTCCTATGGACGATCACATATTACAAATTAGTGAGAACCAACTTTAAAATGTTTCAACTCTTAGGTCTCCAAGTCTAAAGGAGAAAACATGGTCCCAGGTAATGATTCGTAGACTATCATGGGAAGAAAAAATTCTTGATTAACAGTGGTACAAAGATAACTTGTCATCTGTGTCAATGAATTTTGTTGTCTTTGTCAATAAAATTAGATTTTATTAACAAAAATAAGTAAATAATAAGTATTTTAATTAGGTTTCTGCATGACATTTTGAGTCCCATGAAGGAAAACGTCTAAGTGTTATACAATAATGAGTTATAATTTTAGAGTCCTCTGTGGATTGTATTTTCTCTTAAAGTTTTTGCACCTAAAAATTACATGCAGAAGTTTAAAACAATGTATGGGAGAAAAGCAACTATTTTCATATACTATTAAAGTATTTGGTAGTTGGCATTTCATAAAAAGAGCTGTTATAACATCAAAAACATCCAAATACTTGACATATATTTTAAGAATAACCACAAATTTAATTCCTATGAAAGAGAACATTCCAAAAACACCCAAGTGGCCACCCTGCAGTGGATGTGATTATTCAGTTGAAGGGTGAAGCAGTAATGTACAGCTCGCCCTACAGAGCACATTCCAGACTGTTCTGGGCATCCTCCCAGGCAAAACCTGGAAGAGAGGAGCACCTCCATATCCCTAAAGAGGTTTGTTCATTTTCTCCATCCTTTATTAGCGAGAGCCAGCTTACATAAGAGAAGACAGATGCCTCAGTGCAGTCGCAATTGGTCTAAAGGCAAATAGGAGCTTCCTACCTCAAATTTTGAGGTTGCCAAGTCCAAAGTGCACTTTGCCTTATATCTACAAAATGAGACTCTTCGAGAGTGGGACTTACCTGAATTTGAACAAGCATATAATTAATTTTGTTGTTTTCATTTTTTTTGTTGTTTTGGTTTTGGTTTATATCACCAAATAAGAGAAGCCATGCCACTTTCTAGCTATGGGGGATTTGGGCAAATTGCTTAATCTCTTATAGTCTCAGAGTCTTCATTTACTGCATGAGGGTGATAAACAGTATGTAGCTCATGGGCTAGCTCTGAGATTAAAGTGAAAAAACACCCTGCAAGTACTTAACACTGAACCTGGCACATACTAAGGACTTACAAATTGTTAGGTCTTCTCATTAGTCTTACTGTAATTAATATCACAGAGCTCTAGGGGCAGGTGCTATGAGAATCGAGACTATTATTTAGGATGACTAGAAGTGATTCAAGCTCATTCATAGGATCTACTCTGATATCTTGCAGAGAGACTCTTTCTGAAGAGAGACTGTTTATTTTACCATCAGCAAAGAGAAGGTGAAATCTGAAAAAGCCTTCCATGGAAAGCAATACCTTGGAATTCCAGTTCTGGCCAAAATTCCTATTTTTCATAGGCCCTCCCTTTTACAAATAAGACATACTGAACATAAGGCAACAAAAGCATATAAAAATTCTGAGAACTGAAAAGAAGGACTCCTAAAGGATCTTGGGGATGAGGATTAACGTCATAGAGAGTTTTTTTGTTGGCTCCCAGATATCCTGGACCAAGTACAGCAGAAGTATCCACTCAAATGATCAATAGGCATGGACAAAATGAACATTAGGAAAAGCCTGTTCCTCCAATCCAAGGATTAGGACAAGGGTGGTCTAACTGAACTGAAAATTTCTTTAGCAATACCTGTCCTGCTCTGGCCACACACCAATGAGAGAACCCTCCACCAATGCCACATGTTCTCATGAGGGTCACACCAATAGCTCATCTTCTATCCCACCCCAAAAGAAGCAGGTAAAAGTGCTCTGATTTCCCAGTTCCAAGCAGGACCTAGATGGGGCAGCAGGATCCAGCAACCGGACTCAGGAGGCATAGATTTCTCCTTCCCCATCTAAAGAAAGCAGATGTCACTCAGATTACCCCATCAGGGTAACATTCTGGAAATCCAGCAGCCAGCTGAGCATCCACCCCCATTTGTCAACAATGAGATTAAACAAGTTAGCGTAAGGAGGGCTGTTAACCATGATGCTTCATTCCTTTTCTCTCTACCTTCAACCTCCTTAATGTCAAGAGGTCTCATCAGAGAACCTCCATCCCTCTGTTGCAACAACAAAGTGGTGTGAACCCGCCGTCTGATTATTCTCTCACTGATGTCAGTGAAGCCAAGCAGGAACCTCAGGTCACAGCCTTACTTGAAGACAAAATGATGGTATGAGTTGGTGACCCACTTTTCAGGAGCAGATGTCACCAGGACAAAGGAGAAAGCTAAACTTTCACCCCATCACCCTCAATGAGGCAGTATGAGTCACACTCCAACTTTGCTGGATGGGGTTGGGAAGCCTAGTGGGAAGCAGGTCATAAACACTCATCTGGCATTCACGCTATTCCTCAACAGGGAAACTGACTGCTTAAAAGTAGGAAGGAGAATAAGGAGGAGGAGGAGCAGGAGGAGAAGAAGATTAAATAGGATTCAGCATATCGAAATAGAGTGTCAAAAATCCCTGGTTATAATTGAAAACCATTCATCATAACAAGGAAAATCACACTTGAATGAGAAAAGATAATCAATGGAAGTCAATGTCAAGATAAATCAGATGTTGAAATTATCTAACGAAGATTTAGCCAAAATGAAAAGCTAACTGGTGGGCTAAACACCAGAGTGAAAATGACAGAGAACCTAGTCAGTGAACTTGAAGACAACAGAATTTACAAACCTTTCAATGAATAGGAAATAGACTAAAGAAAAAATAAAGTTAAAAGACACTCATGGACCTATAGGACAAAAGCAAAAGAGCAAACATGTTTATCACTGGAGTATCAGAAGAAGAAGAAAGAGTATGGAACTGAAAATGTATTTAAGAAAGTAATGGCAAAAACTGTTGCAAATTTCCTGAAAGATATAAATGTTCAGTAGAAACAATTTAAATGAACTTTAAATAGAAAAAACTCACATAAATCAATGCCACAAGACATGATAATTAAACTTTTCAAAACAGAAGACAAATAAAAAATGTTGAAAGCAGACAAGAAAAAAAAAACTAGTATTTTTCCTACATAAGTAAAACAATTTGAATGGCAGGGGATTTTTCACTAGAAACCATGGAGTACAGAAGGAAGTAGTACAGTTTTAAAGTAATGAAAGAAAAAAAAAAAAAAAAAAACTGTCAACTGTGAAGTCTACATCTAGCAAAAATATTCTTCAGAAAAGTAGAGGAAATCAAGGCATTCTCAGATGAAGAAAATTAAAACAATGTGTAAAAATAGGGATGAATAAAACATAGCATCTTTTTCATAAGTTTTAAAAATTGTATTTGATTATTGAAGCAAAGAGTGTAATGCTACCTGACAATAGTTCCTCTGCTTGATGCAGAGGAACTATTTAAATACATATATTATAAATGGGAGAGAAAAAAGGATTTAAAGGGAGCTAAGGATATTATTCCTCATCTGAACTGGTAAAATATCAATGCCAACAGATTATTCTGTTATGTTATGTATAACAAAATACCTGGAGCAGCCACTAAAATAATCTACACAGAAAGATACACCAAAAAAAGAAGAAGAAAAAGAAAAAAAAATATATCAACAAGCAAATCAAAGTAGAATTTTAAAATTATTCAGTAACTCATAGGAAGGTAAGAAAAGAGAAACATAGAAAACAGAAAGCAAACAATAAGATGTCATTATTAAGTCATGGCATATCTTAATTACTTAAATAAAAATTGCCTAAATGTACCAATTAAAGTAGATATTGGCAGGCCAGCAGTTGGTGTAGCAGTTACATTGCTGGATTCCCACATGGCTGACTGCAGTTCAAGTCCCAGACCTGATGGCTTGAAACTCACATCGGGAGCATGTGCATATATGCCCAAGATCCAGGGAGGAGAATGGGGGCGAGGCAGGGGAGCTAAGGAATTGTGATGTAATGTAGCCAGACCCCTGGGTGGAGGGAGGTGATTTCTCACTTTCCCTCTGTCTCTGTCTCTGTCTCTCTCTGTCTCTCTCTCTCTCTCTCTCTAAGTGCATATGCCCTAAGGCAAAAAAAAAAACTAAAAAAAAAAAAAAGAAGAAGAAGAAAAAAGTAAATATTGGCAAGAAGGAAAAGCAATCTGCCATCTGTAACAAATGAGTCAAAGGTTAGGGAAAGATATACCATGGAAACATTAATCTTTTTAAAATGTAGGCAACTACATTATAATAATATCAGATAAAGTAGACTTCAAAGAAAAGAAAATTACCAGACATGAAAAGGGACTTTACATAATGATTAAAGGATTAGTCTAACAGAATTACATGACAATCCTAAATGTGTATACATCAAACAACAGAGTCCCAAATTAGATGAAGCAGAAAAGTATATCACTGAAAGGAGAAATGACCACACAATTAGACTTGGAGACTTCAATATCCCACTCTCAGTAATTGATGGAATTACTAGACAGAAAATCAAAATGTGTGTAGAAGAACTGAACAACACAATCAGCCAATGTACCTATACTGACAAATATAAAACATCCAACAAGAGCAGAACATACATGTTTTTCAAGTGTTCATGTAAAATTTACCCACACTGACCATATTCTGTACCACAAAACAAACTTGAACAAATTTAAAATCACTGGACCCTATAATAAAGTCTGAGTCCATTTTGATAGTTAACTGCTGACAATGTTGAAGTGTCACACCTCTCCTTGCCCTTCTCTGTATCTGGAAAAACTAAAAAGAAAACTTGGATGTTGTCTTCTTTGGTTCTGTTGGAAAGGTCAGGCACACAAGCCCCAGCCCATGTGTATGAACAAGAAACTCAGCCTGACCCCAAGGTCTAACCACCATGAAAACCAACACAACTTTGCTAGGAATGCCATAACAATAGACCAAATGGCTTAATCAACATAAATTTATTTTCCCACTGTTCCGGAGGCTCAAATTTCAAAGTGTCTGCAGAGTTCAATTTTTCTGAAATCTCTTCCTTAGCTTATAGATGACCATCTTCTCCCAACATCTTTGCTCGATCTTCTCTCTGCATCTGTCTGTATCTTGGTTTCCTCTCCTTACGATAACACCAGTTCTGTTGGATTAGGAGCCACCCTAGAATCTCATTTTAACTTAATTACACATTTTAAGGCTGAATTTCCAGATATAGTTATATTCTGAGGTACTGGGGATAACTATACGAATTTTAAGGGAACATAATTCAAACTATAACAAATCCCAAGCTAGTCTCCTTTCCCTGTTCTCTTGCACCATTTTGTAATCTGCTTGGGAGCCATGTAGTCCTCAAAAAGTCTAATTATGTATGAATATTAACCCTTTTATACCCTCTAGGTTGCGTGTTTGTCATTTCAAGTCTCGTCATCTGAACTGAATTTTGAGTGGAGGTCTATCCTGCAGGGTGGCCATAGCAAAGTCAATATAATTAAACTAGAAATCAAAAGCAAAAAAACAGAAATACCTCCAAACAAACACTTGGAAATTAAACAACATATTTCCAATAATGAGTGAGTCAGAGATAGCCACAGAAGAAAAAAACACATAACTGAATAAAAATAAAAATATAACATATCAAAATATATAGGACACAGTTAAAGCAGTACAGAGAGTAATGTTGGCACTTGGTGTTTACACTAGAGAAGAGAAAAAAGTCTCTAATTTGTAATCTAAGTTCCTACTACAAGAAACTAGAAAAAAAAAAGGCAGAAAAAAAAAAAGAAAGTGGAAAGACTTTATCAATAAAATAAATCAGGGGACCAGCAGTTAGCGTAATGGCTATGTCGCTGGACTCCCACATAGTCGACCGCGGTTTGAATACCGGACCTGGTGGCTTAAACTCACGCCAGGCATGTGTGCGTGCATTCCCAAGATCCCGAGAGGAGAATGGAGGAGAAGGGATTGCGGCATGGCCATCCCCTCTGGGGGGTGATTTATCACTTTCTATCTCTCTGTCTCTCTCTGTCTGTCTGGCGAGCGTACGTGCCCTATAGCTAAAACCTCTCAAAAATAAATAAATAAATAAATCAGACATCAATGAAGTAAAAAATAAGAAAATAAAATCAAAACAAGAAATTCTTAAAAAATAATAATATTGATAAACATCAGTCAAGATTGATAAAAATGGGGGCCACATGGTGGTGCAGGTAAAACATGATGTTCTGTGAGATAATCCTACATGGGAAGGTACCCAGTTCAAGAATAGAGAAAACATGAATCAAAAATATTAAGAATTAAACAAAGGATATCACTTTACATCCTGCAACCATTAAAACAAGTTTACTCTTATAAATTCAACAACTTAAAAAATGGACCCATTATTCAGAAATTACAAACTACCAAACAAAAATATTAAGACAATTTGAATGATCACAGTATCATTAAAGAATTCATAGCTTAAAATCTTCCATAAAAGAAATGTCTACGCTTACAAAATTTTGTTAAAAAGTTTACCAAAATAAACCAAATCCACTCAATGTGTAAAGAAGTATACACCATGGGGACTAGTAGTTAGCGTAATGGCTATGTCGCTGGACTCCCATGTAGTCGACCGCGGTTCGCGTCCCGGACCCAGTGGCTTAAAACTCATGCTGGGTGCGTGTGCGTGTGTGCCCAAGATCCTGAGAGGAGAACAGAGGAGAAGGGATTGCGGCGCGGCCATCTCCCCTGGGCAGTGATTTCTCGCTTTCTGTCTCTTTGTCTCTCTCTGTCTGGTGAGCGCACATGCCCTGTAGCAAAAAAACACTCTCCAAAAAAACAAAAAAAGAAGTATACACCATGACTAAGTAAAATTGTTTCCAGTTATACAAAGCTGGCTTAACATTTGAAAATCAATCAATGCAATCCACTGTATACAAAAGTTAAATAAGAAAAATCATATGATCATATTAATTGATGCCAAAAACAGTATAAAAATACACTTACTTGTGAAAAATCTCTCAACAAAGTAGGAATAGAGGTACTTCCTCACATTATAAAAGCTAAAAAAATTACAAAACCCAAATACTACCATCATGCTTAATAATAAAAGACTAAATAGTTTCTTGTGAAATTAGGAGTAATGTAAGAATACCTTTCACCACTTTTTCAACAGTGTAAGTTCTAGCCAGTGCAATAAGGCAAGAAAAAGAAAGAAAATGCATATAGGTTGGAAAGGAAGAAAATAAAACTGCCCTTATTTGCAGATGATATAGTTGCCTCTACAGAAAATCCCAAGTAAACTACAAAAACACTCTCAGAACCAATATTTGCAGTCAGCAATGCCTCAGCATACAAGATAAACATGCATAAAACAATCATGTATCTATACACTTAAAAGGAAAATGTGAAAACTGAAATTGAAAACACAATTATTTTCAAATTGCTCCAAATAAAATAAAAATGGGTATAAAATGAACAAAGTTTTACAAGGTAAATGAATTGAATATTACAAAATACTGACAAAAAATTTAAAAGACCTAAGTAAATGGAAAGCCATACTATGTTCATAAATTATAAAATTCAACATGTTAAAGATGTCAATTACCATTAAATTGATTCACACATTCAATGCAATTCCTATCAAAATCTCTTTAAAGAGTTTTATTTTGTTTTGTTTTCTATAGACATAAACAAGTTTATTCTAAATTTTATATGGAAAGGCACAGAATCTAAAACAGTTTTGAATAAAAGATAAAATAGAAGGAATCATTCTATTTTAAACTGTTACTACATCGCTGTAGTAAGAAAGACTGTGTGTTACAAGTGGAAAGATCAATCAATGAAACCTAGGCCAGAAACAGACCCCCACAAATACACCCAACTAATGTTTAACATAGGTGCAAATGCAATTAAAAAAAGGAAGGATGGCCTTTTAACCAAATGACACTGAAGCAATTGAATATCCACAGACAAATTAACCTCAACCTAAGTCTTACGCTCTACATAAACTTAACTCAAAATGGTTCACAGCACCAAATGTAAAGTGTGAAACTATAAAACTCCTAGAACAAAAATACAGGAGAGAAAAATCTTTGGAATCTAGAGCTATGTAATGTGTTCCTAGGCATGATACCCAAAATAAGATACATAAAAGGAAGAATTGAGCATTTAGACCTCATCAGAGTTAAAAGTGTTTGTTCTGCAAAAGATCATGGGAGAGAATATTTATCAACCACACATCTAACAAAGGAGTAGTACCTAGAATATAAACAAAACTCTCAAATTTAAATAATAAAATCAATCTAACTGGAAAATAAGCAAAAGACATAAAAAGACATTTTCACTGAAGAGAATATAGAGGTGACTAAAAAGCACATGTAAAAACGTTCAATATTGGGGCTAGCAGGTGGTATAGTGGTTAAAGCTGCTGGACTCTCACATGCCTGACTGCTGTTTGAGTCTCAGAACTGGCAGCTTAAAAATCATGCAGGGTGTGTGTTTGTGGGCCCAAAATCCTAAGAGGAGAATGGAAAAGAAGGGATTGCAGCATGGTTATCCTCCCTTGGAGGTGATTTCTCACTTTCCCGCTCATTGTCTCTTCTCTATCTCTCTCTGGGAAGTGTAAATGCCATATAGCAAAAACTTTTTTAAAGAAGTTCAATATTGGGACCAGCAGTTAGCGTAATGGCTATGTCGCTGTACTCCCATGTAGTCGACCGCGGTTCGTGTACCGGACCCGGTGGCTTAAAACTCACACCGGGCGCATGTGCATGCGTGCCCAGATCCCGAGAGGAGAATGGAGAAGAGGGGATTGTGGCGTGGCCATCCCCCCTGGTGGGGTGATTTCTTGCTTTCTGTCTCTCTGTCTCTCTCTGTCTGTTTGGTGAACGCACGCGCCCTATAGCAAAAAACCTCTCCCCCCCAAAAAAAAGTTCAATATTATTAGCTATTAGGGAGAAATAAAAATAAAATCACATTGAACTATTAAAAACACATTTATTGGAATGATTAAAATAATATTGATAGCACCAAATTTGGTTGATGATGCAGAAAAATTGGGTCACTCATATACTGTTGGTGGGAATGTAAAATGTTACATTTTTCTAGTTGCTCTGCAAAAGAGCATACCTATTAACATATGATATGGAAGTTGTACTAATAGACATTTAACCCAGAGAAATTAAAACTTATGTTCACCTAGAAGTCTATTCAAGAGTGTTCATAGCATATTTATTTATAATAGCAAAAATTGGAAACAACTCAAATGTTGTCATGTCAAAACATCTTTGAATCTTTCTGGTTGTCCAGGATATGTCTGAACACACTTTTCTATAGCATATCATTTTTTTTCTTTCATTATTTTGTAGGTTAAAAGAAATCTTTCTTTTTTTAAAAAAATTACTATTTATTTTATTTTATTTATTCATTTATTTATTTTTCAATTTGACCAGAGACAGAGGTTGAGAGTGTGAGAGAGAGGAAGTGAGAAAGCAAGCCACCAGACTCAGGACTCGAACCCTGGTCAGCCATGTGGGAGTGTCCAGCGCCTTAACCACCACACCACCTGCTGGTCCCTTAAAACAAATCTATTCTTTGAAATTATACCACGGCTTTTTTTTTTTTTTTTTTTCACCATTTTGATTGCTCATTGCTGAATTCTAATCTGAATTCTAACTTATCTATATCTCCAATAAAATATCTGTTGTGTTAAAATTAAATTAAGTGTCATGGAGCCAGTAGGTGGCATGGTAGTGAAGGTGCTAAACTCTCATATGGCCAACTGTGGTTCAAGTCCTTGAACTGGTGGCTTGAAAGTCATGCTGGGCACGTGTGCATACATGCCCAAAATCCCAAGAGGAGAATGGAGGAGACGGGATTGTGACATGGCCATCCTGCAGGTGGGGACTGATTTTTCACTTTCCCTCTCACTGTCTCTCCAGAGAGTGCTTGTACCCTATTGCACAGAATATGAATGTTTCATCTTTTTCCTATTCTAGACATTATGCAGTGATTTTATAGACCAAAGTCTCAATGTGTCCTATAGTAACTGCACCAATTAGCTTATTTGCAATGAGTTTTCAGTCAAATAAAACTCTGTCCTAGTTAACGTGACTCATTGCTCCATACAATTGAAACCTGTTTTATCCTAATTCTAATAATGTCCCCATGGAGTGGACTGCCAGCCTACTTTTGAATACTTCTGGAGGCAAATTCATTAACCCTGCTGATTGTGTATTAGATGCAAAAGTATATCCTCTTACATGTTCTTCCATGTAGCTGATAAGTGTTGACAAGGAGGACCAAACAAGTGTCTTTAGAGAACTTTTACAACCATCCACTACCAGTCCAGTACCCATTACAGTTTGGACCCAACCACGCATAAACCAGTCCAGCTTTGCTAGTGCCCGGTTCATATCTCTCTATTTTACTCACAAAGATCTGTCCAGTTGTCTGGAGAGAAATAAAAAATGAGAAATCACACTCCAGGGTGCTGGCCACACTGCAATCCCTTCTCCTCCATTCTCCTCTCAGGATTTTGGACACCTATGCATGTGGTGCGTGTCTCGAGTCACTGAGTCCAGGACTTGAACAGCACAGTTGGCCATATAAATTTTAGCCTCCTTAGCCAGCACACCACTGACTGACCCAACAAGGAAACTTTTATAGCATAAAAGAGAACTCACTGAGTCTAGAGAATGGATGATGCACCCCATAGTAGGCAAGTATAGATTTTCCTATTAAAACAATGCTGAAGGGACCAGCAGTTAGCGTAATGGCTATGTCACTGGACTCCCACGTGGTCGACCGCGGTTCGCGTCCCAGACCCAGTGGCTTAAAACTCATGCCGGGCACGTGTGCGTGCGTGCCCAAGATCCCGAGAGGAGAATGGAGGAGAAGGGATTGCAGCATGGCCATCCCCCCTGGGGGGTGATTTCTTGCTTTCTGTCTCTCTGTCTCTCTCTGTCTGTCTGGCGAGCGCACGCGCCCTATAGTGAAAACCTCTTAAAAAAAAAAAAAAAAAAAAAAAAAAAAAAACAATGCTGAGAACAATTTCTAATGGCTTCTGTAATTTTCAAACAATAATAAGGGGTAGGGTACTTTTTAACTAAATCGTAATGAGTTTGGTATCTGACATCAAATCCTTCACCACATGTTTCATACAAAATTCTTTGAATTGGCCAAGGAAGAGAACAGTGTTCTAAATGCTACCTTCACCACTATCTAGCTGAGATGTTTCAGAACCAAATCTCTTATTGACTCCTTCAGTCTAGAGGTAGAAGGAAATTTTCAGTACCTCATTCCAAAGCAGGGGCTATGCATCAATGATGGAGCATGTATCAAGATTCCCCCCAAAAAAATGGTTCTAAAGAAATATTGCAGGACCAAATTATTGGGCTGTCGGAAAAACCATGATGCATTTTTGCATGTATTTTTCTATGCAAAAATGCATTGCAACTTTTCTGACAACCCAATATTTCTAATGTCTCTCTCAATTTGAAAATGGCTTACATAGCAGATGGTGTAATGGTTATGTTGCTGGTCTTCCACATAATCAACAGTGGTTTGTGTCCTGGACCCAGTGACCTAAAATTCACACCAGGTGTGTGTGTGTGCATTCCTAAAATCCCAAGAGAAGAACAGAGGAGAAAAGATTGTGGCATGGCCAACCCCCCTGGGGTATGATTGTGGCATGGCCATCCCCCCTGGGGTGTGATTTTGTGCTTTCTGTCTCTCTCTGTCTCTGGCAAGTACATAGACCCTATAGTAAAAATCTCTCTTAGAGAAAAAAAAAAAAAAAAAGAAGAAGAAAATGGTTTGCGTAGAGGTTAGCACATGACATAGTGGTTAAGGCACTGGACACCACAAGGCTGACTACAGTTCGAGTCCTGGACCTGGCAACTTGAAACTCACACTGGACACATGTGCGTGCATGCCCCAAATCCCTGGAAGAGAACGGAGAAGGGATTGCTACATGGCCATCACCCCAGGGGGTAAGTGGTGGGGCATGATTTCTCACTTCCCCTCTTCCCCTCTCACTGTCTCTCTATCTTCCTTCAGTAAACGCAGATGCCCTATGGCAAAAAAAAAAAAAAAATAAATAAATAAAAAAAAAAAAAAAAAAAAATAAAAAAAACTGTTTTTAAAAGAACCAGAAAAGAAAAGAAAGAAATAGAAAATGGTCTGCATACCTGACTTTCATTTTCAAAAGTGACAATTCAGTGTGGTACTTTAAAATAGGAATTCTGGCAAATTTACTAAGAAGTATAGGAGCACATGTCAAAATGGCAAAGCACTCAGTAGGGTTGGCTTCTCTTACAGAAAACGGTCATTTAACACAAATGAGTTAAGTCAATGTTTACTTTCCACGTTGAGAACTTTATGTCACAATTGGGAGAGTTAATTCAACGCAAAGAAAAAAACATGTTTTCCAAATGGGAATAGTTGTTAATATTTCTTGTTATGAGCAGGGTTGTGGAAAACAACCCATCTCGGCTCAATATCTCTATAACTAGAGTTAGGATGAAAATTTTTATTTTCCTCCTGGAATCTGCAACTAAATGTAATGGGTTATTACTAGGAAGGTTAAAAAAAATATTTATTAGAGCCCTTGCTTCAGTTGGTCAACAAAGAAAAATGGCCTACTGGAAAGAGCAATTCTTCTAGAAGGAGACCATGCAGGGGAGATGGCCCAAGCAGAGGGCAGACGCTGAGGGCTATCGGCAGTAAGAGGACTAGAATCTAAAAGTAGGAGTGGCTATGAACTGAGAAGGCCTGGACCAGGGAGGATGTCTGGGCTGAAACTTTCTTGAGACAGTTCTCTGCTGCTAGGAGTGCTAAAATAAATAATGGATAGATGGAATTTTGTAACTCTCCCTCTCAGCTGTTTGGTGCTTAAACACTAAAAAATACTAATTTTTGGAGAACTGTGGCCTTACATAATTCTTAGTATAATACGAATATAGCATCATGGGATACAAAGTTTTCTCACAATCATATTAGAATATTCAATGACCCCATGGAGCTGAATTACTACTTTTCCCACTTAACATTAAATAAAAATAAGTCTCTGAGAGGCTACATGTTGCCTAGAATGTTCCAAATAAGGAAGCAGAGGAAAGACTAGGGTTGCCAAATTCCTTTCTGGATATTTTTCACAATTCTGCGCCACCATTTCTTGAGTATTCTCCAAAGTTATCAGGATGTGTACAGGGAATGGCCACACATGTGCACACGTGGCCCTTCTGAATACAGATTGCTCTCTGCTGTTCACATTCCTCATTACTCTGCTAGCTGAAGTTCTGTATCATATTCCACAAGACTCTCCAACATGTCTGTTGTCCTGAAACTGAAGTCACTGCTATATGCC
Source organism: Tupaia tana (assembly GCA_026018925.1). Lineage (NCBI taxonomy): Eukaryota > Metazoa > Chordata > Mammalia > Scandentia > Tupaiidae > Tupaia > Tupaia tana. The sequence continues at coordinate 116,617,218 of JAKSZU010000003.1, forward strand.
AGTTCTAAACAGAGACTATTGCCCTGTCAGAGAACCCATACTCTGAAAGTCCCTGAAACCTCTTTAGCCTCTCTTGCCAGTGAGAAACCTTCACTCCTTCCTTCTTAAAATGCCCAGCACCCAACACCACCTAGGTCCTCAGCCAGCCCCATTGAGTTCAGGCTGGTTCAGAGTGAATGGTGAGGAGAATCTCACAGAGAGATAAGAACTTAGGAGAGTAAAAATGTGAACATAAATGTCTTGGTGTCCCTACTTGGAACTCAAAATTCTATTTTCCCACAGTCCATGACTGATGTGAACTTAATAGCAATGTTCAATAATCTTGGTTAGACATCTGCATTATACAGGGGTTCATGGATGATAACAAGACTCAATCCATCATTGGTAATACTGTTTCCATGGGGAAATGTGTTTTGAGTTTCATGTGACAGCCTTCCAAAGAAATTCTAGCAAACAAACCCATTTGCAAGTTGGGCACCGTCTGTCTCCCATCACTAGCTGTTCTCCCACTTGCTCTCTCCGACCTAACCTGTTTTCTCATGTCCAACTTCTGGGTGGCCCATGAAGACTATTGCTCCTCTGAGACCAAAACAGGCGTAAGCAATGAGCAGAAGGTGAAAGTTCTGGGGAAAGGTCCCAGCATCAGAGCAGGGGAGAGTGAGGGCGGAACGAAGACAGAGTTAGATCATTCACCAGACAGCAAAGACTGGGCAAGCCTATGCTCTTGACAGGTTGCAGGCCTTTTACAGGAATCTAGAATGCATCTCTTAGGCAGGATGGATGGATGTCCTTAAGAAAGCACAGTCTGTGACCCGAGGTACATTTTGTCACCTATTAGAAATGGCGATTGTAAGCTAAATATTCTCTCTCTTAGACAGTTCAGTTTTCTCATATTTAAAATTGAGATGTTTACTCCTCAGAGTGTGAAGATCAAAGTAATTGTGCAAATGTGACGAGCACAGTCCCTGGTGGCAGAGAGTTGAATGTTGCTTCTTCCTGGCTTCTTCCTTTGAGAGATGCAGAATGGCACAGGGCAAAGATGAATTGGAATTCTGCTTTCCGGATCTACACCAGTGAGATGCTGGGAACAGTCTCTGAGTTTCTGTCTTCAGTGCTGTCCTCCCAGGCCTTTATTGTTCATAAGTGAGTGAATGTACATGTGAATGCATGCAACCAGTGGGTCAATAAAGGTTATTAATGCATTATTTCAACAAATGTGTGTTGAGTGCCCACTCAATGGGCCAAGCTAGAAAATTAATTCAGGCAAGGGGAAAGAAAGTGATAGGACTGTTATGTGACATGGAGTGGTCAGGAAGTTTCTCTGAATAGAGGAGAGTTGAGGAGAGACCTGAAAGAAGAGAATTAGAGAGAAAGGCATAGAAATATAGCAAGCCAAAACAGGCCTTCAGGTCCTCAGAAGGTCTTTGCGACTAGTGGAGGGAAGAAAGTAGGGACATTGGGAATGGCAGTGGCCTACTGATGAGTATGGTCAAGACAGCCAAAAGGACTTTCCACAATATTTCACTCTAAGCTCTGGGAAGCCACTAAAAGTTCTTGAGTGGAGAAGTTTATGTCTTAAAGAAACCAGATGAACAGATTATTGTGGCACAAGGGTGAAAGCAGGACAAGCGTGGGAGGCAACCATGATCAGCAGAGCAGATCTGAGATCAGGGGGGTAGCCGTGGTGGGCATAGTTGTGTTCAGAGTCACTGTGTGCTTTGAAATTAGAGCCAACTGGATGTGTTAAAACCTTGATTGTGGAGTGAGAGAAAGAAGGAAGCAAAGAAGAATTCAAATTGTTGTGTTACTCAAGGGTGATGCTAGTTACTGTGATACGGAATACTGTGGGAGAAACAGTCTGAGGGCAAAGCCAGCATTCTATTTTAAACAGGCTGAGCTTAATACACATGCTGGGCCTGTGCAGGGCCTGGAGTGTGGAGAAGGATAAAGGCCTGGAGGGAGACATGAGGAGGCCTGGCAGAGTGATGATGTGAAAGGGCAGGGCCAGATGCAGTGCCCCAGGGAGGGACCATAGGGAAAAGGGAGGAGAACCAACCAACCATGGCACGCACAGCAGATAAAGATGAGAGAAATTGCTCCATCAGTGGAAAGGGCCTGTCCTTTGGCAGAAGGGGCTCTTTCTTACTAAAATTCCATTTCTTCTTCCAGTTATTATTTTTGTTTTCTTTATTCCTTCTGGTTTTATTTTTAATTGTTAGAGGGCTTGTGTGCTTGATAGAGAGAGATAGAGAGACAGACAGAAAGATAAAAGAAGAAAGCAACCCCCAATGGGGCAAGGTCACGACACAATCCCTCCTCCTCCATTTTTCCATCCTCATAGAATTTGGAGCACTCAGGGAACCAGCAGTTAGCGTAATGGCTATGTCGCTGGACTCCCACATAGTCGACCGCGGTTCACGTCCCGGACCCGGTGGCTTAAAACTCACGCTGGGCACGTGTGTATGCATGCCCAAGATCCCGAGAGGAGAATGGAGGAGAAGGGGTTGCGGCGTGACCATCCCCCCAGGGGGTGATTTCTCGCTTTCTATCTCTAATGTCTCTCTCTGTCTGTCTGGCGAGAGCACGCGCCCTATAGCGAAAACCTCTCCAATAAATAAATAAATAAATAAATAAATAAATAAATAAATAGAATTTGGAGCACTCATGCACACATGCCTGGTGTGTTTTTCAAGTTGCTAGGGTTGGGATTTGACCCACAGTCAGTGATGTAGGATCCCATTCCCTTAATCACTAGGCTACCGGGCCAGCCCATGTTTTTCATTATCCAATTAAAAATATATATAAAAACTGTAGTTCCAACATACTGAGTGCCTAAAGTAAAGTAACTAACACTCTAACCTACATTTTTAATTTGTAAATATGTCACTATTTTGCTATATTTACTTAAAAGTCAACTAAAACCACGACCCCCCCCCCCCCCAATTCTGTTTCTCTTACTCTTTCCATGTCCAGAGGTTTTGGCGGGGCATGAGAGCAGTGACTGGCAGGGATGTTCTCAGGAAGCTGGGCCTTGTGATGCTGGTCCATACGGAAATGGCTGCTACCATGGAATATGTCTATGTAAATTCTTCCTAGGAATTTTCTAGCTCTTACTGCTCAACCATGTCTCTGTAACGATATCTAGTACAGCTCTGTATGTATTTTCATTAATTAAAGGGACTTCAAACAGTCCACTGGAAATAGAATAAAAGTGTGAGTTTATTTTGGCACAAAAAATAAAAAAGTTTTAAACATATAATTTTTGTAATGATATTTCATAACATTCTCATAAACATTTTAAAGACCTTTTGTAAATGAACATTTGTGCTACTTGTTTTGTACCATTGTCTTGTTTTTACTCAATGTTGTGTTCTTAAGATGGCATTTTAAGTCTAATGAGTCAGAAACAGTTTTAAAAATAAAGAAATAGGACATGACTATTGAACTTGAGCTGTGAAATATTGCTTTCATGGACTAAAAATGAAGATTTTCTGCCGAGACATCTTCCAGATTCAATTCTAGAGTGGAGAGATACAAACCCAGGTCCTTCTGAGATGGTTACTGAACTTGAGCTGTGAAATATTGCTTTCAGGGACTAAAAATGAAGATTTCTTGCTGAGACTTCTCCCTCCAGATTCATTTCTAGAGTGGTAGGGCAACCTCTGTATCCTTCTCTCCATCTCTCTCCATCTTTCTCTGTTTCTCCATGTCTCCCTGTATCTTTTAATTTTTTTAAGGTAAAGTATTTCCTGGACTCTCAAGACCCTCCTTTATCTTGTTAATTTGTGCGCTTCCCCTCTCCCATTTAGAAAAGACACAAACCCAGACCCTTCTGAGATGGCTACTGAACTTGAGCTGTGAAATATTACTTTCAGGTACTAAAAATGAATATTTTCTACTGAGACTTCTCCCTCCAAACCCATTCATGAGTAGTGTCTTCCCCACCCAATATCCTGCTCTCTGTCTCTATCTCTCTCTGTCTTTTTATATTTTATTTTTAAAAAATATTTCTGTTAGTTTTTTATTTTTTGTATTTTTTCTCTTTCTCTGTTTTCTTTCCCTTTTTCTTTTATCTTCACCACTTTGCTGCTCATTCTCCACACTCTGAATGTCTAGACTAGTCTAAGTGTACCAAAACCAAACATCTGAATACTATTAGGGTCAGAGTATTACTCAATTCCCACAGAATCTGGCACACAAAGTTGAAAAATTGAACAGAATGGAGCTTGCAGATCACTTCCTCCTGCACACCTCTGAACACTCAGATTGAACTTTAAGAATTAGGAAGAAATGCACAACCCATCAGATGACCAGAAATCCCCACAGGGGCACAATAAATCAAGAAAATATCTCTCCTCCAAGAAAAAATAATAACTCTTATTCATCCACAGACAATACAATGGAACTCACAAAAATGTCTGATAAAAAATTTAGAATATTCATAGTGACAAAGCTAACAGAGATGGAAAAGAAGAGAGATCATGAACTCTCAAAGACACAGGAGAAAAGAACGGACAAATTCTAGGAGGTGAGGAAGTTCTTGCATCGTCTGAAAGAGGAAATACACACCATAAAAAAGAATCAAATGGACCTGTTAGAGATGAAGGCTATAAAACAGGAAGTCAAAATCTCCCTTGAAAGTATTAAAAGCAGACTAGATCATACAGTAAATCAAATTTCACATGTAGAAGACAGAATTGCTGGATTAGAAAAATCCACCTTGAAGACCGAGGAAATAGCCCCCAAAGTGAGAATAATATATGAGAAATGCTAGATACCATTAAACATCCAAACATCTGTATAATCGGTATCTCAGAAGGTGAAGAGACTAATAAGGGCATTGATAAGCTATTCCATGATATCCTGGAAGAAAACTTTCCAAACCTAGAGAGGCGTTCAAAGATCTCATCCCAACAAATACAAAGGACCCCAAATAGAATCAATCCAAAAAGATCTTCTCCAAGACACATTATAGCCAGATTGACCAAAACCACAAAGACAAGATACTAAGATTGGCAAGAGAGAAACGTCAAGCTACTGACAAAGGATATCCCATCAGACTAACAGCAGACCTCTCATTGGAAACAATGTGATAAGGAAAGAATGGGAAAATACATTCAAATTGCTAAAGGAAAAACAATTTAAACCAAGAATATTGTACCCGGCAAGATTATCCTTCATATGGGAATTAAAAACAAGAACATTCTTTTTGAGAAGAAGCCGGGCCTTCACAAGAAGGTTCCACATGGCGCCAGCGAACTAGATTTTTCAGGGAATGAAGATTTTCTGCTGATAATTCAGCCTCCAACAAACGAGCTAGCAACTGAACTTCAAGAATTTGAAAGAAACACACCATCCATCAGATGACAAGAAATCACCGCCGGATCATGAGAAATATGGGAAGACGAGAAAATACCTCTCCTCCAAGGGAAAAGAGTAACTCTTCTTCATCCACAAGCAGTTCAGTGAAAATCATGGAAATGTCTGATAAGGAATTTAGAGCATTCATAATGTCGAAGCTAACAGAGATGGAAGAGAGGAGAAATAATGAACTGCTAAAGAGAAAGAAGAAAGAAGTTGACAACTTCCAGGAGATGAGGAAATTCTTGCAAGCTCTAAAAGAGGAATTACACACTTTACATAAGACTCAAACGGAACTGCTAGAGATGAAGTCTATAATACAAGAAGTCAAAATCTCCCTTGAAAGTATTAAAAGCAGACTAGATTATTCAGAAAATAGAATCTCAGATGTAGAAGAGAAAATGGCTGGCCTAGAAAAAAAACCACCATGAAGACTGAGAAAATGGCCCCAAAATTTGAGAATGATATGTGAGAAGTACTGGATACCATCAAACGTCCAAATATCCAGATAATTGGCATTCCAGAAGGTGAAGAGACCCATAAGGGCATTGATAATCTATTCCATGAAATCCTGCAAGAAAACTTTCCAAACCTAGAGAGGCATTCAAAGATCCAGTCCCAGGAAATACAAAGGTCCCCAAATAGAATCAACCCAAGAAGATCTTCTCCAAGACACATTATAGCCAGGTTGACCAAAACCGTAGACAAAGACAAGATGCTAAGATTGGCAAGAGAAAAACATCAAGTTACCTACAAAGGACATCCCATCAGGCTAACAGCAGATCTCTCATCGGAAACAATGCGAGCGAGGAGAGAATGGGATAATATATTCAAAGTGTTACGAGAGAAGCAATTTCAGCCAAGAATACTGTACCCAGCAAGATTATCTTTCGGGTGGGAAGAAAAGACAAGAACATTCTCAGATAAACAAAACCTGAAAGAATTTACCAGCACCAGACCAGATCTCCAAGCAGTTCTCAAGGGTGTGCTATATCAGGAAAATTAAACACAGACACACGGAAATAAGAATCCAAAAACTAAGAAAGTGGCCAACTTAATCATAGGGACAAGTCTGGAGTTGAATATTATATGCCAGAATTTAATCAGGAAAATTGAACCAGAACAGAAGATAAAAGTACATGAGACTGATAGGTTCATGCAGCTACCATTTGAACAGAATCCTAACCTCTTTCCTGGCTTTAAGCAAAGTTCCTTGGCATTTCTTTGATTTAAGTTAAAAATGGTTTTCTTAGTAGTAATGAGTGAACTCACCATTGAAAGTAGTTAGATTATGTAGGAAATTGTGTGATCAATGTAATGTGGGTGGGAAGGGAATGAAGGACAATTGTGGACACTGGAGGTGGTGTGAGAGGAGGGTGGGAAGGGACAGAGGGTCAGAAAGAGGGGTAGAAATATTTCTAGGAACTAGAAATGGAAAATTTTTTGTAATGTGCATGATTGAGTCACTATGCAGTGTGTACTGGATAGGAGATTGCATTTTGTGTGCTGTGATGATGCTTAGGGAAGGGATGTAAATTGAGTTACAAAAAATATATATCTATTCAATGACTGCAGTAGGATATGTAGCCCCAGCTAGGTGCTACTTTATAGGATGCGTAAAGTTAGACTTGTGTTCATGGAAATGTGTATGTCACCTATGTTTGCTATGAGAATATTTGGATTGATTAGGGTCTTTGGTGATTCAATAAAATGTGGGGGGAAAACAGTATAGAAAGCAAACATAGATACCAGAGACAGTGTGGGAGGAGAATGGGAGATGGCAGAGGGTAAGAGATAGGGAATCAAGGATGGGGGGGGGGGAGCTAAACATACAGAAAACAAGAAATGGAAGATCATCTGCTGATAATAACATGTTTGTTGATGTGCTTGATTTAGACCATATACAGTGTACTCTGGGTGGAAAATCTCATTTTGTATGCTGTAATGATGTACAGTGAATGAATGCAAATAAATAAATTGAAATTAAAAAACAAACAAACAAACAAGAACATTCTTTGATGAACAAAACCTGAATGAATTTACCGACACCAGACCAGCTCTCCAAGAAGTTCTGAAGGGAGTGCTATACCAGGAAAACTAAATACAGACACACAAATAAGAATTCAAAAACAACAACAAAAAAGGCCACTTAATGGTAGGGACAAGCCCAGAGTTGAACGTTATCTACCAGAATTTAAACGGGAAGATCGGACCACAACAGAAGATAAAGTACATGAGACTGAATTGGTGAAATAGAATCTCACAACTTTCGAGTAAAACAATACTGATTTTCTACTAGGGTTTATTTTCCAGATTTAAGGATTTTTTTCTTCTTTTGGTTCATGTACCTACTATTTGAACAGAATCCTAACTTGGCTTTAAGTTTTAAGCAAAGCTCTCTTAGCATTTTTAAAATTTTGATTTGTTAAAGCTAAAATTACTTTTCTTGAAATTAAAAAATTCATTATAAATACCCATTTAATGACTGCAGTAAGCTATATAGCATCAGCTAGGTGCTACTTTGTAGTATATTCATCCTACTTAGAGTTTCATTCCTAAAGTCAGACATGCGTTCACCGATATGTATATATCAGTTGAACTTGCCATTGAAAATAGTTAGACTAATTAAGATATTTTGTGAATCAATAAAATTTGTGGGGGGAGAAATGGAAAGCAACTGTACACACCAGAGAGTGTGGGAGGATGGTGGGAAATGGCAAAGGGTGAGAAATGGGGGGAAATATAGATAGATAGATAGATAGATAGATAGATAGATATGTATATCTATCTATCTATATATATATATATACATATATAACTATATATATGTATATATATATATGAAACAAATGGAAAATTATTTGTTAATGATAACATGTATGATTAAGCCACTATACAGTGTATTCTGGATGGGAAATCACATTTTGTATGCTGTGATGATGCTCAGAGGATGAATATAAAATAAATAAATTGTATATCAAAAATAAATAAATTAATTAAAAAATAAAAGTAATAGGAGGAAAAAAGCATATTTGCAAAGACAGTAAGTGTGGGAAGCCCCCACACACCAGCTCATACAACACACTTTCTCCATCTCTTCCATTCTTTTCATCCCTCCTTAACTATTCAGCTACTGGAAAGAAAGAGGAGGATCAGTGGATGTAGCCACAATAATTAACATGAACTTCTCAGACTCTCAGACCAAGAAGGCACTCTCAAGACAATCTGGCTTTGCAGCCCCTGATTTGTTAACTGCTTGGTCACCCCTCAGTCCCAATGAGGACTCCCTAAGTGGGAGATGGACTTTATACTCCCAGGCAGCCCCAGTTTATTTATAAATGACAAGCATCTTTATTTTGGCAAGCAAAGTAGAACTGAACATAAGAGCTCTGCTTGCCCATTACTGCTATTTTTCTATTCTCTCTTATCCCAATTATCTGTTTTATTTTTATTTGAGAGTCTTCACAGAACAGGCAATGTTTGGATTTAAGCGCCAAAGAGATGAGGGTAGACAGAGGGCACATTCCACATTAGAATCCATGCATGAATTTCGAAGTGGCAACTTGACCAATGTCATCATGGAATTTAGGCTGGAGGACAGGGCTAGTTTTCAAGACCCTGATCACCGTCTGTGACAGAATGGACAATGTCTGTGTGGGCAATATCGAGGCAACATTGACAGGCTTGTGGCCTCTTTGTGGCCAGGTGGTTTCCATGGTGTGGGGAAGTTTTGTCGTTGTTGCTCTTGGGAAGTTTAAGTGCTTATTGCTTTCCCCCTGGCTGGACTTACTTAGGACCAAAGGAGAGCTAGATGGGAAAAGCTCCCCCGCGGGTGGGCAGAGGACCTGCAGATCAAGTCTCCAGGCCTCAGAGACAGGAGAGGGTCAGGCCCCAAGCTTCAGGACACACCCTGAAAGAGGAATGACCCTCGTGGTTGGGAACAGATCCAAGCTTCCTTTGCCTGACCTTTCACTGGAATTCAGAGCTTTTCACATTTCGGTTGACTACAGAACAGATGGAAGGTCCCAAATCAGAATCAGAGCAAAGTGGGTGAACAGAGAAATGGCACTTCGGCCTGAAACTGTGGCAGCTCAGCTTGTCCCTGCGACTGAGTCCTGCAGCTTCTTTGTCCCTCCCTCCCTCCTCCATGGGCCACATGAGCCTTCTCTCTTTCTGAGATTCTGATCTTCAAACAGCAGGTGCCTGATTCCCACGGAATTTCTCCACTGTGGAATGTCTCAGAGCCGGGACAGCATCTTCCACCCACACACCCTGTCACCTCTGATCCTTTGCTATTTGCACTTGTGGGTTTTCATTTGACCCAATGCGCTGAGTTTGCTCCAGTAGCTGCGTTTTTGTGCCTTTCTTCCTTCCTTACCCACTCCTCCTTTTTACTGTAGTTGGAGCTCACTGAGCTGCTTCCTTTTTGAAGGGGATTTCTTTTCATTCATCTTTTTTTTTTTTTAAACCATGCATGACTTTAAAATTTGAAACAAAATATCACATGAAAATCTAGTAGATTTAGGGGTGAGGGAGAGCAAGCTTGCATCCCAGTTTCCCAAAACTCAAACATAATGATTTTCTTGGCTAGGATCTCAGCCCCTCACCATTGTGCTTTTATTTTGTGCCGTAAAGAATAGGTGAAGGCTCTTTCCCTGACTTAAACAAATACCCTTTCTTCCTTTAGTAATGCACTTGCTACTAACAGTGGAAATACAGAGCACTCAAGAGGGTAAACTGTAGAAACTTGAGGCCAATTCCTATGAAGGCTGACGCCTTGTGGGTGATTCAAAAAACAACCCTGAGTCAGAAACAACAACATTCTCCACACACTATTTAAGTGGTAATCCTTTGTCTTGAGCTGTGTACTTTCTGAAAACCATTTCTGTAGCCTGCAGCAAGCCTGGGCTTTGGTTTTGAGGCCCAGAGGTCTAGCTTCTTCACACAATGCTTGCAAAATGTTTATAGCCAACTCAAATACTTTCCACAGATTACTCCCATTCTTTATCTGATTTCTCCACCAGCTGTTCTTTCCCTGATTCATTGTACAGATTTCTTTCTAGTGTTGTGGATATTCCCTGGTCACCTACCATAATGCTGGGTCGTACAGGTGTATAGCATGTTTGTAATGTTTGCTCATATACTCACAGGGAAAAAAAATCATAAAATACAATCTTATGTGCAATTTTCCTGAGTATTAATTGCTTTACCCTAAATTTGAAGATAGTGTATCAGTTGAAAGATGCCAGGAATTACTTCACTTTATATATATGTACCTGTTATAATATATTCATTTCTAAATTAATTTCAAAGCCAGCTGTTATTTTTGTTAACAGTAATCCTTGATGGTATGCTTTAGCAACTACTATTGAAAATTTAGAGACAACTAGCTATGCAATCTGAAGACTTAAAAATACAATGCTTGGATTGTTTATTATGGTTTTACACTTTGAATTCAAGTCTCCTTAATTATTGGGTTGTGAGAAAAGTCATGATATATTTTTCCTGTTTTTTTATACAAAAATGTGTCATGACTTTTCTGATGCTTTAATACATTGTCTAGATCACTTAATAAGATGGATCTTTAGAGAAAAATAATATATAATTATATATAATATATATTATATGGATAATATATAATATTATATATATATATACATATGCTAAAATTTTTGTAGATTATTTTCCCTTTTTTTTAACATAGTCACTTGGTTATGTCTATGGCAATACTAAAATTAAAAGGGAAGTTTGGGGCTAGGTAATGATGCATTAGTAATGTAACTGGACCCACACTGAAAACGGTCCTGGGTTTGTGTCCCATTCCAGGACCTATTTAAGTACACCAAGTCTGTGTGAAAATATGGGTGAATGGTCATGTAAATACCTCAGTGGAGGTTTCTCTCTCTCTCTGAATAAATAAATAAATATATAACTAAAAAATGGGGACGGGGGCAAGTTTCTGTTCCATAGAAGCTTGTTGTAAGTTCTAGCTTGGAATGCAAGCATGTATGTAATCCTAATCTATCTGAGAGCTCCTGGGGTGTCAGCAGGTGGCATGGTGGTTGGGGCACTAGAATCTCATGTGGCTGACTGCAGTATGAGTTTTAAACCTGGTGGCTTGCTTTCTCACTCTCCTTATCTCTCTCTGGTGAGTGCACATGCCCTATAGCAAATTAGAAAAATAAATTCATTAATTAAATTAAATAGTTTTTAAATAAATGTATAAATAAATAAAATATCAGGTTGGCAGGAAAGTCATGATGTATTTTTTTTATGTTTTTCTATGCAAAAATGTGTCATGACTTTCCTGATAACCCAAAGAGGTTTTTGCCATAGGGCACATACACTCACTGGAGAGAGACAGAGACAGCTGCGTGGAGGATATGACCATGTCACAATCCCTTCTCCTCCACTGTCCGCTCAGGATCTTGGGCAAGCATGCACACATATATGCCTGGCATGATTCTCAAACCACTGGGTCTGGGACTCGAACAATGGCCAGCCATGCAGGAATCCAGCAATATAACCACTATGCCATCTGCTGACCCCAGTCATCTTCATTTTTTATTCCCAACGCTTATGACCTTCCAGGCGATCAGTAAATGTGGGCTGTTATTTAGTACTTAATATTATAAAATGGAAAACAAATTGACTTTCACTCTACCCAAAGGCATAATGGTGATTTTTCCAGGACCAAGACAGCTGCCTGGCTGTCATAGGTACTTAAATCCTAGATCTGAAGTCTAAAGTAAAAAAAATAAATATAAGTACCATCTTTTAATTTATATTCAAATAATTTTTCTCCTTTTTCTTTCTCAAAAAGTAGGAGGAGGTGAAGAAGCAAAAAGAGAATAAGGTAGAAAAAAAGGAGGAGGAAAGAAAAGAAAAGAAAAACTTGAAAGAGGCCCATTTTCTTCCCTGTGCAGAAAATACTCACAAAATGCTTACAAAATCTACCACTTCCAACTTATTTTTTAATTTTTAAGAGAGATTTTTGCTATAGGGCACAGGCACTCACCAGAGAGACAGAGAGAGACAGAGATACAGAAAGCAAGAAATCACCCCCAGGGTGATGGCCATGCTGAAATCCCTCCTCCTCCATTCTCTTCTCAGGATTTTGGGCATGCATGCATGTGCACCCGGAATGAGTTTTAAGTCAACAGGTCTGGGACTCGAACCATGGGCAACAATGTGGGAGTCCAGCAACATAACCACTACACCATCTGCTTGTCCCCCCAATTTATTTTTATAGTAGGCAGTGCAGTAGAGTTGGGGAGTAAAAATGGCATTTGCGTAATACAAATGTGGAACAACAGTTTTCACCTTCATTCTCTAGTTTAGTTTTTAAAATTCCTGTAGTAGAAAATCCACTTGAAATATGTTTGTCTTTGGATCTATTTTTAAATGAAAGAAAAAAGTCTCTATGCTTCTGGTAAATGTATGTCCTACAGACAGTTGTAACCTAGGATGTTAAGAGAAGAGTCTGGGGGATAGTCATCAGTGACAGAACACAGCACGAAGAGAGAAACTGGAATAGTCTTTTAACAGAGGTTCTATTTTTAAGACCTAATTGACTTGTCTACTGGGATTATTTCTGGTATTAAAAGTTTTCAAAAAGGGGTGTTCTAAGAAATTCACAGTATGAGGGGACATCAAGAAGTTTATGAAAAATGGAATTAAAATGCAATTTATTTTGGGGCAATACATTCTGAAATCTATGCATAGTTTTTTGATAATACACAATTTCCATAAACTTTTTAAAGACCTTTAATATGGTCAGAATAATTACTAAGGTAATTATTAGTAAGCAATTACTATTGTATTATAATAAATCATTACTACAATAGTAAAAAAAAAAAAAACATTTATTTATGCAAAATAAGAAGCTCTAGAATATCTGAGGGCTTTGCCTGCTTTGGTAGTGAGTTTAAGAGGCATTACAACCAAGATCTGCTTTTGGCTTTTTCTTGCAACCAAGGAAATAAATGCAACCCTAGAGGCATCTAAAGATCCAAGAGGACTTGTAACCTGTCCTTGAATGTATTTGGTCAAATTCTTGCCTACATAGTTTCCTACTCTTCTTTCCTATTGCCATTTGTCTTTCTAGCTGCCCACTCCCATAGTATTTCTTCATTTCTTTAACATTCTTGCTTTCAAGTCCTCCATATGTCTCAGAATTTCTCCACATCCAACAACCTCAGATTGCCTCAGATAGATGAGTAGTAATGGGTGTAAACATGGGTAAGGTGAAGGATGGTGCTATGCCAGGTGTCCTTCCAGTCCTTAGGGACGTCAGGTCAGTCTATCAACTCTCTTCTCTAGTGTGTGCCCTTTCTCTCTGTCTTTCCTACTATTATTTAAACATGCTGAAGTATCTCCTACCTTAAAGAACAATATTATCTTGGAAATATGCTTCCTATTAGCCATGGTACTGTCTCCTTTACCTTTATTCCCACAAAGTCTTGCCTATATCTCCTTTTTTCCACTGACTTACTGCCCATTTTCTGTTCATGATACTAAAATCCAAAATCTGGCTTTCATCTTTACCATTGAAAACTGCTCTCTCACGCATGCCAATATTTCCATAATAGCTATGTCTATGATACTACAGAAGAGGTTTTTAAACAGAAAGCATCACTGCCCCCAATCCTTTTTAAAGTTGTGTGTGTGTGTGTGTGTGTGAGTGTGTGTGTGCTTGCTGGAGAGAGACAGAGTGAGACAGTGAGAGAGAAAGTGAGAAATCACCTTTGGGGGGTATGGCCATGCTTCAAGCCCTTTCCCTCCATTCTTGTCCTGGGATTTTGGGCATGCACACACATGTGCCAGGCATGACTTTCAAGCTGTCAGGTCCAGGATATTAACTGTGGTCAGACTGGTGGGAGCCCAGTGCCTTAAAACTTCACCACTGTCCGTTTTTGAGGAAACAGTCCTTGGTGGCTCTCTATGAAAGATCAGCGATGTTCTGGGTACCACACTACTTTGTCTCCCTGGCTATGGCTGACTGGTCTCCAGGGGCAAGATAATACAAGTGATCTGAGCATCACCAGCCTATGGACTATGGGGTCCGCCTCTAACAAGAAACATGGGGATAAACTAGGATAATCTGATTCTCTCTTTGAAGGGCTGGCCTAGAGATGACAACATCGCAGAGTAACAAAATTAAGGTTGATGACAGACAGCCTGCAGAGATGTAAGGAAGTACTTCCTATTGAGGAGGTCACAAAATAACCTGATTGCAATAGGTGTGCTGTATCCTAAACAAAGTTCTAGTTTCTGAACTGTACTCTGTTCTTTATGAGACCTGGATTTCCTGTAGTTATTGGTTTCTCAAAACCAGGTTGCTTTAATAGTGTTCCTATCTACCTTATTTTCTGCTGTATGCTTACAGTCAAGCCACTTTATTTCTTATTCAAGAAAACTTGAATAAATGTGTTCTTTGCTAGCAAAAAGTCTTCCTAAGTAATATGTAATAAGTAACAGAGCCACTTTGCAACCATTATCTCATATCCATAATACTTGACTCTGTTGATTGTTACATCCTTCTAAAAGTTCTTCCTCTTGGCTTATGTGACACAACTTTGCTTGCTATTCTTAATACTTGCATGGCTACTTCTTTATTCCTCATCATCTCTGTTTTGCATCCTTAAACATGGATGTTTCTCAGGCATCCCATGATTTACTTTTCTTCAAACTACTGTCTCTGAAAAATTATGTATATACATACTCGTGACTTCAATCTCCATTTTAATGGCAATTGTTTGCCAGATATTGATCTTCATTTGGCGATTCTACAAGATCCTTATTCTGCAAGGTTAAAACCAAATTAACTATTATTTCTCACAAAATAGGTCTTTGTATTGTGTTCCTTACACCAATGAATGACATCATTATTATCCTAAATCACCCAACCAGTAACCTGATTCTAAGTTCAGTCTTTTTATTCTTATTTGTCCATACCTTAACTTTTTTCCAATGTATCTCCACCACTCCAATCCTCTATCATTACTTTTTCAGATCCTCCTTCCCAGACTCCCCAGTGATTAGGTGTTTCTCCTCTGTGCTCCCATAGTACCTGCTGTATACCTCTTTCATAGTATCAACCCACTACACTGAGTGTAGATTTCCTCATCTGTCTCCTCCAAGACTATTAGCTACTAGTGGTTGGAGGACCATCTAACACAATGCTGGCCAGCTCACAGGTACATAGTAATACTTTTTTGAGCTACTAAATAAATGAAACGTCAGACTTACCTGTGATATACACAAAAATGAAACTCCAATCTACTACTTATATCAAAACCTACTCAACTAAAAATAGAAAAGGCAATATTAGACAACAGAAATGTGATTTGTAATCACTCTCCAAATGTCTGCTTCAGAAGACTATATTCTCACTCATTATACTTCTTTTCCCTTATATTCCTTCTTTTATAATATCTTCATGCAACTCTTATTTGACTTAATTTGTGTATTTCTACTAAACCAGGCTCTGACTCTGGGGTTAATAGCCATATCTAATACCGCAGAGTTGTCATAACTTCACCATTAAGATTCTGTTCATTCCTTAAATATAAAGGACTTTTACTTCTGCACATGTGGACTTACTGACCCTAGTACTTATCCACCCTTGAAAATTTATCTACTCTCTTCATAGCCATTGACTCAAAAGGGAGGATTGGTGGGACCAGCAGTTAGCATAATGGCTATGTCACTGGACTTCCATGTAGCCAACCACGGTTCAAGTCCTGAACCTGGTAGCTTAAACTCACGCCGGGCACGTGTGGGTGCGTGCCAAGATCCCGAGAGGAGAATGGAGGAGAAGGGATTGCGGTGTGGCCATCCCCCCTGTGGGGTGATTCCTCGCTTTCTGTCTCTCTGTCTGTCTCTGTCTGTCTGGCAAGTGCATGCGCCCTATAGCAAAAACCTCTCCAAAAAAAAAGGAGGATTGGTGAAAGAGCTTGAGGAACTAAATCTATTATGATGCCTCTTTAACTAAGTTAATCCTAGATTCTAGTGATTGTGAAAAATCCAGTTACCTTTTTTTTTTTTTTGGAGAGGTTTTCGCTATAGGGCGCGTGCGCTTGCCAGACAGACAGAGAGAGACATAGAGACCGAAAGCGAGAAATCACCCCCCAGGGGGATGGTCATGCTGCAATCCCTTCTCTTCCATTCTCCTCTCGGGATCTTGGGCACGTCCGCACACGCGCCCGGCGTGAGTTTTAAGCCACCGGGTCCGGGACGCGAACCGCGGTCGACTATGTGGGAGTCCAGCGACATAGCCATTACTCTAACTGCTGGTTTCCCAGTTACCTTTCTGTTAGGGATGTGTGTGCTTGTATGTGTGGAGAGAGAGAGTACATACATCTGCAAATTTACATATAGTAAGTTGCCTGGACAATTACTGATGAAGTTTTGCACAGACGAACATAGAAACATAGAGAAATACATACATCATGACTTTCTTGACAACATAATAGAATAAAATACAGTGTCACCATTGTCCGTTTTAATTTGTCCACACCAATGAAAAATAGCATTGGTATTTATGGTTCAGAATAATAGACATATGTAAAATTTAGTTATGGAAGGAAAAGTATAGAAGGCAAAAAAATAATATGAGCTGGATCTTACTTAGCACTTTTACTAGTCAAAAATTACTAAGCACATTGTGAACATTTCTGACATAATCTTGAAAATGGAGGCCCTGATACAGTTGAGTCACTTTTGTAGGGGAGTATAAAATCAGACATGTTCAGCTACAAAATATGTGTTTTCAATAGCAATAACACTGCCTACCAAATGTAGCTTTTCAAGTCCAACTTGCCAAGTTTCTAAATAAGAAAACTGAGGCTCAAGGGTATGAAATAACTTGACTAAGTTTCCAGAGTCAGTTAGGAGCAGAGTCAGAAACAGGTATGAGTTGGGGGAGGAATTTTGCCTCTCCATAGAAATACACAATGCCAGGGCCAGCAAGTGGCATGGTGGTTAAAGGCGTTGGACTACCACATGGCTGACCATGGTTCAAGTCCTGAGCCTGGGAGCTTGCTTTCTGACTTTCCCTCTCTCTCTTGTGCTCTCTCTCTGTCCCTCTCTGGTCAAATTTAATAAATAAATAAATAAATAAATAAATAAGTTAAAGAATTTTTTTTTTTTTTAAAAAAAAAGAAAGAAATATACAATGCCTGAAGACAAATATCAAGAAAGACAAGTTTGAGAGGTAAGCAAGATAAAGCCATTGCTTTTCTTCTCTGCCTGATTTTGGAATGGACTACATTCTGTTTCCTATAAATTTCCAAGAGACAACAATTACATTCATGGGAAGGAAAACAATCTGAATGACACACACAAGAGATATTTTTGCATAAAGTCAGGGAATTAGGCCACTTATAGCCTCTTAAAGATCAAAAGGCCCTTGGAGGAATGTTCTTTCTCACCAACAGTTCCTTATCCCAAGCCACAGCTGACTGACTTCCTTATTAGGCTTTGACAACAGAAGGGCAAAGAATTTAAACCAACTGGGTTTGTGAAACTGCAGAATAGTAAGACTTAGGGAACGGAGGCAAGTTCTCAGGGAGCATGCCTGGAAGTAGACCAGTTGGGCAGTGAAGGAGGAGACAGAGCTCAAGCATACAGATGTCTCTATGCAGATAATCCAGACTTGGGCTGAATACACTTCTTGCAAATATAAGCCTTCTTCATTTTATAGAAAGCCATTCCACCTGCTCAGATTGCCCAAGATTGTGATGTTTTGTGTCTTCCATCTCCAGGTAAAGCCAGGGGATAGTCTCAGGAATAGAGTGCTTCAGATTAACCTTAGCTGTAGCAGTCTTCCCAGGCCTGGATCCATAGCTAGACCCCTGGATTCTCTTTATCTACTCTTCTGCTTCCTTTGCTCACAAAAAGTAGGGTGGCCTAAGGACATGTCCAGTGTGGCCAGTTGGTCTCTCCATCATAACTGAAGCAATCTCCATGGTATTCTCACCATAGTTCTAAGCTTCTTCCTGGTTTTCCAGCTCCTTCCTATAGAACTTCTGTCAAAGAGCATAGTCCTTTCCTAAATCTCACTTTACTGACTAAGTTCCATTGTCTAGTCCTTGAGCAGTTTGCTTATTTCTTCTGAGAACCTGAATAATTTGCTCCAGACTTTATTTGCTTTGGGAACCTGCTCTTCACCAGTCCTCCTCCTTACTTTTCCTGGTATATTGAAGATCCATCCTATGAGGCATCACATCAAGACTTCCTATCCTGTAACATTGGACATAAAATAACATAATTGTTCTTCCAAAAATGTAACCAGCATATGACTTCTCAATGATTCTCTCCAACTTGTGAGATTATAAAGAAATGAAGCTACCACCACAACTGCTACTACTATCATTACCCATTAGCATCTTTTGAGTAACAGACCTCATGCTAAGTATAAACATATATGAACCCACTGACTCTTTACAACTGTAGGGAGTTTCCATTTTATAGACCAGGAAACTGATATATGAAGAGTTGAAGCCAAAGATCACCAGCTATTGTGCCAGGGCATTGCATGAAGAACAGGTTATAAGTACACAGAGGAATAGATCCCTTCACCCATCAAGAAAGCTGGGCAGAGCCTGAGTCAGAGTCCCTAGCCTCTGACTTAAGTAACCCCACTTGTCTACTCCAGGCTTCTTATCTCAGCATTTGTACAAATATTATCATTTTGGATTTATTCTGTGATATTGTAAATGTTTTTGAAGTACCAGTTAAAGCAACTTGCTTAAGTGGTAGAATAGCTAAATTCAAATACATGGAAATCAGCATCTAATCTCAAGATAAATATTCATAATGGTGTTTAAAAAAATAAAAGGAGAGGAGGGCAAAACCAGAATAAAATCCCACAAGGATGGCTTTAAGAAAGAGAGTAATCCAAATCACCACAGTTCCCCTAATTTTAAAAATTTAGAGAAGAGTAACAAAGACCAGGAAAGAGAAGAAAATCAAATTGATGAGGGAAGCCTACAGTCAGGATTGAGAGGGAAAGGCTAAGTTTTGTCTTCAGTGGAGTCTCAGTTTTCAAAGAATTCCTAACAGTGGATTTGGGGTTGAACATCTGCAAGAGCTGGCCTTGAGTCTGGTAGAATCCTGAAGTGGGCTGTATAGGACTTCCTGGACACCTTCAAAAACAAAATTTCATCAATATCATAGGGTATCCCCCTTCTTAAAAGCAATAAGTTAGTACAAAATGTCTAGCCCTAGATACTGGTAACCTTGAGATTTCTTTAAGCTTTTAGGTTATTTTCACAGATGAAAGATCTCATTAAACTATTTTTTTTCACTCAGATACTTGATAATTAAGGATTTGGAAGTATATATAGCTATTGCTTCTCAGGAGATTCCCCAAGTTGCTTTCAAAATGTGGGCACTACATGAAGGAGCCTTTTCTTCTCACCGCTTTACATTTCTGGTGTTTGTCTCTGAGGCTCATTAAATGGTATTTCACACACAAAAACAAATTATTCTAGACTAAGTCAGAGAAATACCCCATTCTATGCTACTACAATAGCTTGATAATACACATGAAACCATTTAAGATGTTCAAAGCAAAGCACTAGAATTTTTATACTGAAAAGTACCCCAAAGGAATATGTGCTCTTTCACAAGGACATAAAACAAATGACAGTTGCCATTAAGCCAACTGCACAGAAGAAATATTGATTCCTGACAGTGGAAGTATTGACAGATCTCTAGGCTAGATTCATGCTGGATACCAAAGCAGTTCCTTCTCAAATTGTTTACAGAAACTTGAACTTTGAAGGGAAACTTTAAGAAGATTCAAACCAATCTTAAAGTCTCTGTGTAAAAGCAAGTCACCTTGTTAAAAGGTGTTGTCATCGTGGGGGATGTCAGCTTGGATTGAGGCAGAGAGCCCCAAACATATTCTGGCTTCCAGACAGTAAACCAGCAAGTTGCCTTGCTTTCTAATGGAACTCAAGAAACAAAATTATCATGTCTGTTTGATGAATGAATTATACAGAAGCTGTGAGTTCATCTCTTTTAGTGTCCAAAAATTGGTGAAGACCCATATAAATATGTAGTAAACAATGCTGTTTGGGCTTTGTGCCCAAACCCAAACAGTATGTTCCATGCAGCCGGCCAGATTCTACACTTGGACACACACAGATGAGTCCACTGTAGTCAATGAAAACTGCGTGAGAATGCCTGGAGGGCACAGTTTGACTGGGGAGCTAAGCATGAGGATATACGGGCATGGTTTTGGACCAGAGCCTAGTTCCAAGGGTTGGATTCATGCGTTTTTAAAGACAATGTCGTTTTTCTTTGTAGAACATTAACCAGCCATGCCTCAAGCAGGCATGAGAAAACTAATCCAGGAGTCAGTGAATCCTAAAACTGCAACTGTCTAAAGTCATACTGTAGAAAGACCGAGTCATTTTACTTCTGAAGTATGTTTTCGTGTAGACATATCAAAGCTGACCACAAGTAAAAGTGAAAACAGATCGAGAATAAGTTTAGCACACAATGGAAAACTAATGGATCCTGGTGCTCAGATGAAACAGGACTTGTTTTGCATGCTCCCATATCCTGCCTCTCTTCACCCCCAAATGTCTTCTTAACATCTCTAACATTACTAATGAATTAAATTTTTTCCACATGGGTGCAGAATCGGTCTCGTAGTGACAACTTTGGTTTTCTGCACTCGAGTTGGGAAAAACACAGTGCACTTCTATGACAGTGGCACTCTCTTCTATTATGGCAAGTTAGGACTCTGTGTTTATCCATGGGAAGCTAGGCATCGTTCAGAACATGTAAATGACAAGATTTTGTCCTTGAGTACCTTATCCTGTCCTCTAACAGCTGCTTTCACTTAAGATATTCAGTCTCTGAGTCACCCACAATGTTGACTGCACTGAAAGAATGTTTTTTGTCTGAGAAGGGCAGTGGCCTTGACAGTGATATTCTTAAGAGGAAGGTAGATGATCTCACTATTTCAACCCAAATAGAAATAGATGCAGGGAGAGGTGTGGCATCCTCTAGATGCTTTGTCTAAATGTTCACGTTATCTAAGAAATTTGTGTTAAGCATCCATTATAGGGGACTTTCTAGGTGCTAGACAAACAGCAATTAGAAAATGCCAAGTATCCACCCTCTTGGAACTTGCATTTTCCTTGGAGAGGAGAGAATAAACAACTATATTAATATTTTACTGCTCGCCTAAGCATTGGCTTTAATTTTTTGTGAGCATTTCTTCTGTTAGTTTCACACCCATTGTTATATTTATGCACAAAATGTACAATGCTGCCAAGATTTGTAAGGTTTTGAAAGGTAGAATGAAGTCTACACACTTTTCTCTCTTGGGCAGTCATCAATTCTCAGATGATTATGATGCACACTTTTGCAGCAACAAATAAAATACTCTTGTCTCAAAATTCCATTTTTCATTTAGTTGTTGTTGTTGTTTTTTCTTTTTTTTTTTTCTTAGAGGTTTCTGCCTTGGAGCATGTGCACTTGCAAGAGGGAAAGTGAAAAATCACACACACACACACCACCCATGGCCACATCGCAATCCCTTCTCCATTCTCTTCCCAGGATCTTGGGCATGCACATACATGCGCCTGGCATGATTCTGAAGCCACCAGGTCCGAGACATGAACTGTAGCCAGCCATGTGGAAGTCCAGTGTGTACTGCTACACCATCTGCTGGTCCCCCATGTTCCATTTAGTGTCCATACTATAATGGACTGCTTTTCACGTGGAAAGTGAATTTGCTTTGGTTTTGACGTTGACCTTTCCAGATGACCAGGTAGAAAAGACAATATAAACCACTCCATTCCTCCTCTTCTAAAAGTAAACGTAATTAATGCACTACTCTTCTTACTACAGATCATAGCACTATGTTCCACACTGTTGAATAAAACTAGCATTTGAAAAGATCAAATGCAACAGCACTAATATGCTGAAAGTGCTTTGTTTGTTTGTTTTCTTTATGAGCAAACAAGAGAGTGACAAATACAAAGAGACAAAAAGAGGCACCTTGACAAGATCACTCTGTGATCCTCTCCCATGTTGTACAGCCAGCCCAGGATCATGGGCACACCTAGCATGTCCAGATAGACCCAGGATAGGAACTCAGAGCTTCCCATGTGACCTCCAGCATCATGTAGCAGTGCCCCTAGTTCCTGCACCATGGCAACTGGGCCTGGTTTTCAATTTACTATATGATTTTCTTCACTGCTCAATTCCTTTGGATTATCCAAATAATTTATTGTCATTTTCATGGTATTATGTTTGTCACTATATCCATCACTGGCAAAATAACAATTGTTATTGCCCACTTTTTTAATCCTTGAAGATATTATTTTGGAAGGTAGACTTTTGTTTCATCATGGAAATGGGATAAGAAGATACAATGTGAGGTAAAGGAGGGATGCAGGAAATAGAATGATTTTCTTAGACTGAAATGAATACGTACTTTTCTGAAACACATGGCAGGTAGTTAAAAGCACAAGCCCCATGCACGATGGTTAAGGGAGCTGGATCCCACATAGCCTACCACATGGTATCAGCCACTTGAAAAACATACCAGGCATGTGTGCATGCATGCCCCAAATCCTGACAAAATGGAGAGATGGAGAAAAAGGGACTGTACTATGTTGATAATCCATTAAGGGGTTCTCTCTCTCTCTCTCTCTCTCTCTCTCTCTCTCTCTCTCTCTCTCTCTGGTGAGCATGCACTCTGACAAGGAAAAAAGTAATAATAATAATGAATAAAGCACAAACTGTGTTTGCATTCTGGCACAACAATAATGTGCTGTTCCAGAGAAGCTGGATTCCATATGACAACCAAGGTTTGAACCCCAGCTTGGTCGGCCCGAAACATACCAGGCACATGTGTTAGTGCCCAAGATCTGACAAGGTAAAGGGCTGGAGAAAGGGGATCATGGCATGAGCAGACCCTGCAGAGGGTGCTCAGCCCTCTCTCTCTTTCTCTTTCACACACACAGATACACATGCATTCGCATGGACAATTATTGAATATAGGGGAAAAAAACACAAGCTTTGGAATCAGAAAATACTGACTTGAATCATGAAACTACTTTATACTTTTATGATTTTGGGTGTAATGAACCTCTCTAAGATCAAGCTGGCCATCAGCAAAATAACACTGGACTTAGATGTCAAGAGCATACAATGGGACAAT
The DNA here is from genome assembly GCA_026018925.1 of Tupaia tana. Lineage (NCBI taxonomy): Eukaryota > Metazoa > Chordata > Mammalia > Scandentia > Tupaiidae > Tupaia > Tupaia tana. The sequence continues at coordinate 116,640,772 of JAKSZU010000003.1, forward strand.
ATTTATGAAGGACTTTGTGCAAGGCCTGACATATCTGTAAGTACTCTATAGTGGATTTATTATCATTACTATTATTGGTATTAGTACTTTATTTTACTGTTACATGTTATGGGGAAAGATGGAGAATCTTGTTTGATCATAATTGTGAGCATCAGCTAGCTTTTGCAAAGAACCATGTAACAAATTCCTAATTTCCCATAATCAGGGAACCAAAGCTAGTGCATTTTAATGGATAGTCGAGTTTCTTACTGTAGCTACTAATAGAAAATAAGACAAAAAGATAAAAGAAAATAAAATCTGGTCATTTATATATCTTTTAGTGCAAATAAAATAAAATAAAATAAAACAAAACAAAAACAAAAAACAACAACAAAAAAAAACCACCAAGGCTAAATTATGAATAAGATAGTGCAGGAATAGTTGGTAATACTTAGCATCTTCACTTTCAGCTCCAAATTAGCAAGAAGTTGGCTCTTCAATATTGTGATTTCTACCAGCTATTTATAAAAAGCATGTGTTACTTAAGGAACAGGAGGAATACTCCGTGGTTTTCATGTTGGTTATACTAAAGCCATTAAACTGCCATTTGATCAGAAGTTAGTTGTCCTCTTTGTTCTCCATGGAGTCTCGGAAAGGAAGCTCAACTGCTCATGACTGGCAATCCCTAGGACTCACTGGGGAAGGTGTTTACAAGGCTTTAAAGATGACGAAGTGGGAACTATAAGGATTTTATAGTCTTAACAGAAAACTTTGTCTATAATGAAGGAAAAGGGAGACCAAAACAGACAGTAAATGTAGATCCAGCAATAGAAAGGGGCTTTGGGGGTTTAAAAAGCTATTGTGATGATGATCAAATTGAAAAGTCAGAAGAGAAAATTTGAAAGTCTGTGTGTGTGTGTGTGAGAGAGAGAGAGAGAGACAGAGAGAGACCCCATTAAGGAAATTTTCATGGGGGATAGGAAAAATTCATCCTTCCATTCTTTGCAACCTTGCTTCTTACAGCCCATCTTCAAGTCATTTGTCTGGTCTAGTTTGAAATGACTAATGGATGGGACTTCCAAAATGTTCCCAGTGAGACTATTCCACAGTCTACAAAATTTCACGGTTTCCTCTTATTTAGCTTAATTTTACTCCAAATAACTGTTTCTTAAAAAAAAAAAAAAAAAAAAAAAAAAGTCTGTTCTTCAAATTCATTTAATCAGAAACAGTTTTTGTCTTCTTTTCACTTTTAATGTTTAGATTTCTCCATGATCACGCCTAAGATATGCTAGAAGGTATGTAAGACTACATGCAGATTCTTTTTTCCTGTTCAAAAAGGCCATCTAGGCTGATGTGTGGGGTCAGATTCTCCTTCAGAGCAATTGAGAGGGCATTTTTAGTGTATACATCCCGGCTCAGAGGGCTCTGAGCATATCAGATAAACCACATATTTCATAACATCTTTAGGAATGTTCATTTTTTCCTCATTCCTATGTCCGAGGCATGTAAACATGAGGTCAAAGTTCAGCCCAATCTGAAATGTCCCACAGCTTTCATTCCTAACCTTATTTCTAGGAAGCATGTACTGCCACCTGCTGTACCACGCAGAAGAAGGGGTGTCCTCCCAGGGAAAAAATCAGTCTGCATTTTTCTGGTTAAGATTTTGGACTGCCTTGCTATTGTCAACCTCTCCAAGCCTCACCCTTCATTATCCAAGAGAAACCTGTTCATAAAGAAGAATTTAAGTACTGCAAAGTTTCTTACCAAGACAGATCTATAAGATCCTGGATGGGGAAGTTGTTTGGAACATAATTTTAGTTTCTTACTATCCTTCTCCAATAACCCTATGTCTGTGGATATAAGACACAGATCTCTAATATAATATTCCCCAGACTCCCCCAAGATGTTCTGAATTGCTTGGAAATATTTACATAAATGTCATTTCCAAACTCCAGCAAGATTTGCTGAGTCAGAAATGGCTGCAGGTAAGGGCACATTTTGTAAATGTCCAAGTGATAGTGGGTATAATAAAGAGAGAGTAGCAAAGCATTTAACCTTTTTGCTCTGTCCAAGAATGTTCACAAACTTTTGGCACTTTCTGACATGTCTTCTTTCTGTGTGTGCTCACAACAGAACCATTGCCCTGTGTGAACAAGCTGATCTGGTTCGCATTTAACACATTGTCTGCCTTTGCCACGTGATAGCTTGGGATCATCCTCAGGAGCATAAGCCAGTTTGTGACCTTAACTAAGAGTGTAACTGTCTTTACCTCAGTTTCCCCATCTCTGAAATGGTGGTAAGAATAGCAACGACTACACAGGGCTAGTGTAAGGGTGATATGATTGAATTAACTGATATGTGTAAAGTACTTAAGGCAGTGTCTGAAGCATCATTAACACTTCATAATCATTGTATTAAACTTAGAATGCTATAGCTTCAACTTCCACATGCATAATTGACCCTTGCATATGCCCTGTACACACTCCTGCGTAGAACACACTGGGGGCCAGATGGTGGTACAGAGGCCAAACAGAATGATCCATGAGGCTGGCCCACACGGGAAAGCTCCAGGTTCCTGTCCAGAGCCCTCTGCGAGCATGCTAGGGACACACGTGCCTGTCACCCAGGGACAGCTGAGCTGCAGAGCATCAAGATTCTGCTGAGGATTTTCATCATCCTGTCTCTTTTTATCTCTCTCACCCATAGAAGAAATAAATAAATAAACAGAGAGAGAAAGTCGAACCCATAGTTAGCGTGGTGGAAAATAATCAAACCTTGGTTTCTGTGGTATCCAGAATGAACAGCAGACTTCAAAAGATCCTGACCACTATCTTCCACCTCCACCCCTGCCTTGTGTCCTGTCCCCAAGACCACATCACCTAGAGACAAGGCCATGCTCACTGTTCAGCTCACAGAAATGGAGGATTGTCTGTTGATGATAATGTGTATGATAACATCTTTAACTGGACTGGTGTGCTGTGTATTCATGCTGGGAAAATTCATTTTACAAGCTGTGATGATATACAATGATTGAATATATAAAATAAATTAGTAAAACATTTTTAAAAAGATGGTTCCAGAGGGCTATAGGCCCCATCATTACATAAAGAGAAAGTAATAAATCCTACTTTCTGTCTGAGTAGGTGAGAACAACTCTTTGGACCTCCACAACAATGACTATCCAGTGTCAGAAATTAAGACAAATGTCTGCCTGGAGCACAATGTCATTTCTCAGGCCCACAGTGACTGCAACCGCCATGGCATATGTGCTAAAAAAGAATCTTCCTTGGAACAAAAAGATGCTGAATAAAATCTCACTGACTTTCAGGATACTATCCCTTCCAAAGTCAATATTACCTGGCTTTGTTTGGGACAGGTTTGCTCTGGTAATGACTTTCTCACTGCAGGTATTCAGCATTCTGCTTGTTTCACAAACTTCCTTCTCTGCATCTTCTAGGCATGTGCCAAGGGTAAGGCTTCTTCTTGCCAGGTTTTCAGAAAAATTAATAAATCTACTGCCATAATCTGAACTGCCTCAGCTGACAAACTGAATAAACGACAGGATGCAAAACCCAGGCTTCCTAATGTGATTGCTTTCTTCTTTCTTTCTTTTTTTCTCTTTCTTTGACAAGTCTTACAGGGTAGCACTTCTGAGACGTGATCAAGTGTTATAAACCTAATCTTTAGCAATTTCCTTTTTAGCTCAAATAACCTAAATATGTTATGAATGTTAAAGGGTTTCATATGTCAACCATCAACCAACCCTTGTCTATCCCTTTACTCAGTCTCACTTTTCCTTTGGTTGTTTGGGTAATTTTCTTTAAGAAAACATACTTCTGTCAATTTTTCATACAAAATGCAAAGGACATTTAAAACATGTTTTCTTTAGAAGCTTTCAAGAGATTCTAAAGCAAGAAATAGTACATGAAAGCTATCATAATTTTACAATAACCTTGATGTTAGTCTTAAAAAAAAGTTTGATGTGAGCATTTGGATAAACAAGAAGACCAATTTGATGGAACTAAAGGATGGTGTCTTGGTACACAAAAAGGAGGACCCAGCTCCAGAGGCCCTTCATGGGAAAGGCAGCTCTGGTAGCCTTTCGGGGAGTTTTAGATATGATTGGAGATGTGTTTGGGCCCATGATCCACCCTGCCTCATAGGAGTTCCTCTGCCTTAGGTACCTGTGGGCTCAATCTGGCCACAGTATTGACCTCTAACAGAGGAAAGTTCATCCATTATGTCTGCAGCAATCTTTCTAAAGCGAAGACCTGCAGGGTTTTCTCAGTGATACTAGTTTAGTTTAGTTTGTAATGACAGATGACAATTACTATGTATTTGTGAACCTAACACTTTGGAGCACAATTTATCTAACAAAAGTGATTTAAAAAAAAAAAGAAAGAAAGGAAAAAAGAGAGAAAGAGAAAGAAAAATTTATTATTTATTAAGTGCTGTGTTAGTCACTATTTGAGTAACATAAGTATTTTGCCTCCTTGGATTGGCTTGATAATTCTAAGAGATTGGTATCATTTCCCATACCTCAAGGTAGGGATTACAGTGCTCAGAAAGGTTAAGTAGAATATGGAAAGCGTGAAGGACACAAAAATAAGTTTAAAAATAAGTAAAAAATAAGTGATATTCGAATCTTACAGTGGTAAAGAAAACAAAATATTTTTTAAAATCCAAGTCACCAATATAATTTGAAATATTACCCAATAGCACTGTATGTATTATTTGTCAAGCAGGTTAAAATTTACTTCTTATTTTGATTAAGGCTGTCAGTAAGCAATAAATTCTTACTATCTTTTACTACTGCTAACAAAAAAATTCCTATATCCTTTCAACACCTTGATGTTCTGCCATGGCAATTCAAAACATATCTTTTTGTTTTTAAAATATTTATTTATCTATACAGTTCTCAAAGAATCTCACAAAAAAGGAGTGCAAGCAACATAGAAACAACAGAATCTGTACCAAAGAGACCAGAGTCATCTTTTGTCATAATTACTTAACATAATCGTTCATTCATCATGGATAGTTGTTAATCTAATGCAAGGGCTGAAAGATTAAAAGAGAAAATAGGAGTCTATGCTCAAGAAGATCATTGGGGAGGGGAAAACAGAAGACCAAGCTATTATTGTTACTGTTCTACATTTGATAAATGCCCGAAATCATACCTCTACATTGGGGTGACTAGCAAGGAGACTCTGAACCTCCATGTAGCTGAGAAGGGCATCAGAGTGGCCAATGCTTGACTCCTAAAGGAGGTATTAGAGATCATGGTGGACATTACAGGGTGCACATTTTGAACAGTGGAAATAACATGAAGCCATACAACTGTGAGAAGCGGCAAGTATGTCTGAATGACCACATGAGTTTGGGGGTGGCTCCTGGTCTGAAGTTCTTACACTCCAAGCTATGGAATGTGAATTATGATCTATAAACAAAGGGTATACAAAGTATAAATCTAATACTGAGAAGCCCCACATCCTACAAGTACCTACCACTTACAACACCTATTTTAAACAAAGCAACCCCTGGCTACTACTCCTGGGATCTATGCTTTTGATTATGTGATCTTATATATTTGATCACAGAGAAGTGGGCTGAAAATCAGTGTCTGATCCAAAAGTTGAAAGAGCCCTCTTGCCTGTGATGTGGAAGTAATGGAGAATGTAGGAATGGCGAAGAAAGGATAAATTAGAGAGAGAGAGATGATGTGGAATCGAGAGTTCTGTTGACCAGTGGGAGGTGAGGGATGAGGGTGAAGAGCAATTTAGGATAGTTACTGATGGGCCAATAAGCCAGTGAGTGAATACAAGAAAAGAAAGCATTTCAGAGAAAAGATACCAGTGTAGTCGGAAAAATCTCAAGTTAGGTAATTGAATAACTGTGCATTATAAAAAGAGTAGTCATATTTTCCACATGAAAAATTTGGAAGGACTTCCCAGTATGCAGGCTTTGCGAGAAAGAAAGATAGGAATTTAATGTGGGGCTATTACTGTTAACCATAAAATTCTGTGTATTTAAGTTAAATATGAATATCAAAAGTCAGTGGTATGGCCAGCCAGTGGTATGGTGATTAAGGCAGCTGAATCCCACATACCCAACTATGTGGTTTGAGTCTCAGACCCAGTTACTTGTAAAACACCCCAGGCACGTGTATGCACATGCCCAAAATCCCTAGAGGAGGATGAAGAAAAAGGGATTGTGGTGTGGCCATCTCCTTAGAGAGTGCTTTCTCACTACCTGCTCCTCTTCCTTACCCTCCCATTCTTTTCATTCTCCTGCAAAGGCAAATACCCTATAGGAATTAAAAAGAAGAAGGAGAAGGAGAAGGAGAAGGAGAAGGAAGAAGAAGAAGAAGAAGAAGAAGAAGAAGAAGAAGAAGAAGAAGAAAGCTAATTATACAGTTCAGTTCATGATTTATTATTATTATTATTATTATTATGTTAACTGCCAGAGAGCATGTGCATTCACATGACAGGCAAGGAAAAAGCACCTCAAAAGAGAGCATGGTCACACCGCAATACATTCTCCTCCATTTCTCTATTCATTAAGACTCTGGGTATACATGTATACGTACCCGGCATATTTTTCAGACTGCTGGGCCCAGATTCAAACTGTGGTGGGCCATGTGGGATCCAGCTTCCTTAACAACTATGCTATAGAGTCAGCCTGCTCTGTGATATTTTATAAACACTAATCTAATATGCATGAAATTAAACAGCATACCCACTCTCCTCTCTATCCTATTACATATGTGAGAATTTACCTCAAGACTTTAGTGATGCCCTCAGAATGCTCTGTAGGCTATAGACTAAGGAAATGTGATAGTAACCATAGAAAATTCTTTTTAAGAAATCCCCCGACCTACTTCACACTTTGCTTATATTCCAGTCAACCCCAGTCTCATCCCTGCCTTACCCTTTGGCTATTTGGCTTCCAGGCTTATCCTCCTCTCATCTATTGCTGAGTTACACACACTGGCATTCTCTGTTAGTACTGGTCTCACTCCTAAACTGCTGGGGCTATCCCATGGCTGCCAACTTTTACTGGTCTAGACTCATAGCTTAAAGTCAAACTCTTTCTCCAAAAATGTCACACATAAAAAAGATCTCACCTGTAATCCTGTAATCACCTCTTCTATAGCAGACAATATATCTTAGTATTTAAGACTGAGATATGGCAGCAAAAACAAACTGGTTTGAGTCTCTGATCTGCCTTGGATGATGCAAGTTATTAAACAAAATACTGTAGCTTTCTAGGCCTCCTCTGAAGGATAATGAAGAAACTGCCTCCTAGCTTCTGAGGCACAAATGGAATAATACCATAACGTACGTACAGTGCTTAACCTGGTACCCCCCAAAGAGGAAAAGCTCATATTCTCTTCCTCATTTCTACCATCATTATGCATTTTCCATAATTTGGTTCTTATTAAGTGCAGTCTAATGAGTTGCCATTTCCCAAAAAAACCTTGTCAGAAATTCTTAGTTTACTTCCCAGCCTCTACTTGGCAGTGTTCTCCTTACAACATCCATGTTTTCCTCTCTGAATACCTTTATACAGATCCACGTATTTTCATGAACTGATGACTGAATGGGACACTAACATCTGCATTCCAAACCAATACCTACCCTCAGTGTCCTATTTCAATGCTACTAGACATCTTTTACTGACTCTTCAGTGAGCTCAAGAAACTATGCTTTTCTTTTTTTTTCACTGAAAGATAATAATTGTACACAAACAAAAAGAGAAATGGAAATTCTAAAAACAAAGAACTTTGAGGTCTAAGATTCAAAGGGGTTATTATAAACAACAGAGAGTGTTAAAAATAAAAAAAAAAGAAAAATTAAAGAAAAGAAAATGAAGCATTTAAAAGAGGTCAAGAAAGTACCTCGACAGAATCCTTTTCATTTATATTGTTTCATGTAAGAGATCACATATTCAAAATGTTCCTATTAATTTTCCTATGCTGCACTCACTCACCATGTTTGACTATCTTGCTTCATAATGTTTTGGCACAAAAATGTAAATAACATTGCACTTCACCTTCCCAAGTTCCCACAGACCGCTTTCTGTAACAGCAGGAAGAATACACTAACAGTCAGAAACTGTGCACATTCTGCTGGTTGAAATCCAAAAGCAGTTTTTAAAGAAGTTCTGTCACAACTTGTTCTTGGGAGTTTGTTCCCTGCCAACTAAAAACTATGATTTCAGGAGAACACAAAACCTCTTAAAAATCAAACAGAATTACAATATCTCTGTGTCAAATTGGGTTGAAGCCTAATGAAACCATCCATTTTCTACTTCAGGTCAAGATCTGGAACCCTTGAACCTCTACTTCAGATGTTATTTTCCTTGAAAATCTTTGAAGGCATTCTTTTTTAGCCATTTGCAGGAGAGACACCAACTTTCCTTCCAGATAGTAAAAGAAGACCAGCTCTATACACATTTGAGGCGGGGGTACTACTATTGAGTCACTGGGAAAGTCATGACATATTTTTCTATGCAAAAGTGCTGCATGACTGTTCTGACAACCCTAAATAAATAGTTTCCCACGTAGCTATGGACCTAAAGTGTCACTGTGATGAGAAGAAGGGAGAGTTTGGCAAACTGGCCTATAGTCCTGGCACTGTTACTAGCTGCCTATTGCCTTGGAGAAGTCACTTGTATCTTTATTTTCCTCAAGTTACCTCAGAAAAGACCAGTCATGTGGGTTCTCCTACCCTCAAAGGTACTCAAGTATTCTGGTACATTACACATCACGCAGTTTCTACAATAATGAAATTTGTTATTTCAACACAGTGTTTCCCAAGCTTATTTAACCACCTATAAATTGGTATTCTATGGAACCTTTATTTGAGGAACTGCTATTCTAGGTTGGTATATGTTTACTTATCAGGGGGAAAAAATGAAAGTATCAGGAAGTGTAAATTCCTGTGCTGTATGATTAAAGTGTTTGTGGTGAAAAATAAGATATGGAAAACAAAACTCCTTTTGGTTTGGAAATATGATAGATTCTGAAAAATTCTAAAGACCTTTTAAAGTGTTAGGATATATATCTTAAATGTGTGGCTGAGTTAGCAAACAAGTGAAAATGAAAATCCCTGGAGGTATACCAGTGAGGGACAAGGGGAGGACCAATAGGTCGCAAATCAAAAAATGTTTCTAAGTTCTGAAGCCAGTAGCTTCCTCAAGAGCATCTGCCAATGTGTATTAAGTTACAATTACAGTACAAAGGAGCACATGGAGAGCAGAAGACAGAATACAAGGGTTATACAAGGTCAGGAGTCATATTTGGTATCCCTCCATAAAGCTGGGTACTGAAAATGCTATAACTTCAGTGAGATGGTAAACTAGAAACATAATTTGTCTCACATGGCACGAGGGCAAGAAAAATTCTATGCTTCACTCTGATTTTGCATGGGTAATAAAATAATTTCCTTGAGAATTTATAACCACAAGTCAGTTCTCATAAATCTTGCAGCTTGAGTTCATACCACTTTATGGTCACAAAAATTGTAAGATGAATTATAAAGAGTCTTTAGCATTAAAGCATCAAAGGTACAAACCAGATATAAACACAAAGGAATGTGCTCTTAGGTGTAGATCCCAAAGAATTCTGAAGGTAAAGGATCAATGAACATAGTATGTAGAACATACCCAGAAATAAATCACCATGGAGAAAGCAAAAGGGGCAAACAAGATCAGTTTCTCAAATAATTCAGTTAGTAGAGTATCAGATCCATTATATAAAATGTTTAAAAAATTAAAGGAATAAAAATTAAAGAAAACAAATCCACAAGGATAATAAATATTTGAAAGCATAACTTCTAGAAATGAAAAATAAAACCACTGAATTAAAAAGTCAATGAAAACTGGCTCGCCACCAGCCCCTGCGCCAGCGGGTCCGCATCTCGCCTCCCAGCCACGCTCTCTGCCCTCGCCAGCCCTGCGAGCGCCGCCCCCTTAGGGAGCCAACTGACCCTCTACGGTGCTGCTCCTACGCCCGGGGTGGCTGCAGACCTGAGCCACACTGAAACCAGAGCGAGTGTGAAAGGCCACCTTGGGCCCCAACAGCTGCCAGACTGCCTGAGAGGTTGCCATGAGCTGGTTATTCCAGCCGGAAGCCCCAGAAAACCAGGCATGAGGCGAGATGGCTTGTTCAACACCAAGGCCACAATCGTGCCACCCAGGCCACAGCCTGTGCCTAGCCCTGTCCTGAAGCCCTGAACTGCGTCATCGCCAACCCGGTTCACTCCACTGTCCCGATCACATCGGGAGTTTTATATAACCTCAATAAAGTCTTCCGTGTGACAACCCTGGACATTGTCAGAGCCAACGCTTTTGTTGCTGACCTGAAGAACTTGGATCCAACTGAGCCAGCGTTCTCGTAATCAACGGCCACGCTGGTAAGACCATCACCCCCTGACCTCCCAGTGCAGGCCCAGATGGACTTTCCCCAGGACTCATCCAGGAGGCAGGCACCGAGTGCTCAAGGCTAAAGCTGGAGCAGGCACTGCCACTCTGTCCACAGCACAGGCCGGTGCGCGGTTTGTCTTCTCCCTTGTGGACGCCAGGAATGGAAAGGAAGCAGTTGAGGAATGTTCCTTTGATAAGTCACAGGAGATGGGTGGTACCTATTTCTCCACACCATTACTGCTGGGGGAAAGGGCATTGAGAAGAATCTCAGCATCATCGGCTTAGTCTCCTCTTTCGAAGAGAAGATGATAGCCAGGCCATTCCTGAGCGAAAGCCTCAGTCAAGGAGAAGATTTTGTGAAAAATAAGAAATGAGAGAGCGATTAATGAGCAACCAGTTTCCTTAATTTATTAAGGCATCATGTCACCATAAAGCCATTTCAGATACCTTTGTATTTTCATTTGCTTTGATGACAATTACTGTATTAATGTCATCATCCCTTCCAAACCTGGGTTGGTCTACTGGTGCATCAATAAAAGTGACTTGATTTTCAAAAAAAGTCAATGAAAAGGTCAAACATTAGATTGGATACAGCTGAAGAAACATTTAGTGACTTGCAAAAGAGAACTGAAGGAACATGCAACAAAAGAGACCATAACTTGACAAATATGAAGGAGAAGTAAAAAGACACGGGAGATAAAGCAATAAGGCTTAACAAATATCTAATTAGAATTTCCAGAGTTAAGGAGGCAGCTTGGCTGATGTCACTGCCACTTTGCATTTTTGTTGCAGTCATTCCCACTCAACCTCTTCTATAAACCCAAACATGTATATTATGGATATTCAGCCAGAAATTCCACCTAAGGCCATTATACTCATAAAGTATAATGCAGGCAAATCTTCTAACTCACTAAATCTAATTATGGCTTTTTAAAAAATGGTTAAAAGAAGTCACATACAAATATTGTAAGGAGGTGGAGTCTAAGACAGAAGTTCCCAAACATGGGCATCATCCGGGGAGTGTTTCAAAATATCAATACAAATAGCTTAGAGACTTTATGGGCTGTCTCCCTGGTGAAGTGACTAAGTGCCATATATTGGAACTTAACAATGGCTGATGAATATGCAGTATATTCATCCTGGGAAAAGTCATTTTGAATGCTGTAACGACACTCCCTGATTGAGTGTGTGTGTGTATGCATATAATATATAACTGTATGTGTGTGGGTGTATATATGCGTGTGTGTGTGCATGTGTGTGTGTGTATATGTGTGTATAAATATTAGCCCAGCAACTTGAAAAACATGTGGGGTACATGTGCATGTGTGTGCTCAAAATTCTGTTAGGAAGGATACATGAAAGAAAAAGGATTGTGGTGTGACCAAGTCCCGTTGGGATGCTTCCTCCCTCTCTCTCTCTCTCTCTCTCTCTCTCTCTCACACACACACACACACACACACACACGCTCTCTGGCAATAAAAAAGGAGAAAAAAGAAAAAATGCTAACAGCTAGATGGTGCCTAATCTACTTAAGAATCTCTAGCACAGGAATCCACACTTCTAAGTCTCTCTAGGCCATTGCCATACACTGAAAGGTTTGGGAACAATTGGTGTAGATCTTGACTTTTGTTCCAACTGGGCTCCAAACCTGGTTCTTATCATCTCTCATTATGAAAGCTAACAGACTAAAAATCAATCTGCCTTTAAAACTAATACAACACTAGAATGCTGCACTTTCATGTATTTAGCTGTCACATGGAACAGATATTCTTGTTTCCATGATTGGTCCATTCTCCACATATAGTCAACTATATGGAAACATATTTGCAAAAAAGAGACTATTAATTTGCATCAGAAGCCATTGACAGATGGACCAGCATATTCTATCAGCATAGTTTCCTTGTGAAAACTAATAGGTTGCTAATGAAGATGGAATCAGAATAAGGGGAATAAGACAAACTGAAGACTCCTTGAGGTGTCCTTCTCAGCAAAGCGATGGTTTTGACCACAAAATCTGAATATGAACAAGGTAATCTGCCTTAAGATCCTCTTGGTAATGAGTTTCTGAGTACATGGATGAAATCGGGATGTGTACAAACCATAGTGCTTCCATAAAACTCCTTACATTACCCTGCGTCTGATGAAAATTTTTTAAATGTACACTTTTCTTTTATATTCTAAGGGACAAGCATGTCTTCATATTTCTAAAGTGAAGATATTTCTTTAGATATATTTAATGTGACTTTTTCAATTAAATCATTGCAGCTTTGGCCACCCGGTAAAAACTGTTTCTTCCACTGTAATTGCAGAAATACTGTGGTAATGCCTCATATTTATCCACGTCAGGTCAACTCTTGGCCAGTCACATGTGACCAGACAACAGGATCAAAATCTTTGTTCATGATTTCCATGTGTGTGGGAAGAGCTACCCCAGAAAGAAAAGGGACTGGGACAGCAAAAGAGGACTAATACAGACATGTGAAAGGTCAAATAGTCACTTTATTTGTAGTATTCTTGATTAATTCCACAGGGAGCATCTGTCCGAAACAAATCAATTCACTTAAGTAGTACATTTATAAGAGTGGGTGGCAGCCGAGGTGAGATGTTAAGTATATTTTTGGATTTTTTTTTTTTTTGAGAGGTTTTTACTATAGGGTGTGTGTATTCACCAGAAAGACAGAGAGAGACAGAAAGACAGAAAGTGAGAATTCACCTCCCAGGGGGGATGGCCACAGCACAATCCCTTCTCCTCCATTCTCCTCTCAGGATCTTGAGCACGCACGCACACACGCCCAGCATAATTTTAAGCCACCAGGTCCAGGATTCGAACCGCGGTTGACTACATGGGAGTTCAGTGACATAACCATTACACCAACTGCTGGTCCCTATTTTTGGATTTTTTTAATGGTAAGAATTTGGACTGAGGTAATACAAAATGTAAATCCAGAAATATTTCCATTTTTTATTCTTTCCTATCTTTATTAAACATTTGCCTTGATTGTAAAATCTTGCCAACATTGTGCTGTTTGTTTACATGGGACATATAGAAAGAGAACTAGGAATTTACACCTTAAATTACTATCTATCACTTTCAACTGTAGTGTGCAATATGACAGTTATTCTTTCAAACATTTCTAATTGACCTAAGTGAGCCTTACATGGCAGACCTTAGATCACTAAAGTACATCCACAGCCTCTCAATTTACTGAATAAAATATCCAACATTATATGGCAGTTTCCAGAAACTCTGATCAGTTATAAAGCTGGTTAAGCAAACTAGCAAATGAAAGCATTCTTTGCTTTTTATTTATTTTGTTTCTATAAGCAAAATTATTTGTCTGCATTGTGTAGACAATAAAGAGTTAAAGAGACAAAGCTTATAATAATAGTCTTTGATAAAGACAAACTAGTGTTACACTAATTTTAATCAGGTAGTTTTATTTACCTTTATCATACCAACTTTTTTTAATTAAAAAGATATATCTTATGTAAATAGCAAATGCATTTTCTATGAAAGATAATTAATGTTTGATAATAAAGTATATAAATTTTGTAAAAGAAAAGATTTGTGTTTGGCTTTTAAATAATCTTTGCAAAATAGCTTTCTCTGCTCTTTTGACATCTGTTAGCTCCTCCATATCCTGGAAGCATTAAGTGAATTATGATTTCAGCTGCAAGAAAATAAGAAAAAATCTCAGTCACCTCATTTTATAAATCCTTTCAATCATTTGTAATATTCTTTGACTAGCAAATAGAAGGATTGTATCAAAAAAGTAATTTATCTCATTGCTTACAGATGGAAATAATGCACATCGGTTATTGTCCAAAGACAGGATACAGCATTATATCCCAAAAAGATCACATTCAAATATTTATTCATCACTCTCTAAGAGTGTTTCTGAAAAATTATTAGTAATCTCTCTATTTTAACAAGGTAAAGTGATCAGAATTTCTATCATTATGTACATATGGTAGCATAATATCCTTTAATTATTTCACTATCACATTCAAATTAATTTCATTTGCCTGCTAGTAAATTTTGTAACCCATCCTATTATTATTATATTACCTGCTGGAATTGTTCTTTAAATATGAGTTAGGCTTTCAGAGAAGACATTTTAGGAAAACTGTCCTTGGGGCCAGCAGGTGGTGTGGTGGTTAAGAGCGCTGGATTCCCACATGGCTGACTGTGGTTTGAGTCCCGAATCTGACGACTTGCTTTCTCACTTTCCTTCTCTCCCTCCCTCTCTCTCTCTCTCTCTCTCTCTCTCTCTCATCAAGTAAAAATAAATAAATAAATAAATAAATCTAAAAAAAAAGGAAAAGAAAGAAAACTTTCCTCTTGCATAGTGGCTCACTACTAAATATTTGTCTTTTTCATATTAGGGTATATCTAAAAATTGTACCATAGCAGGGAAAATTCAGTGATGAAGTAATTATCTGTAACACAATTAATCTTCCTTACACATATATATGATAAATCTCAATTTGAAGGCAGGTTTTAGGAGCAGCCACTTCTTGAATTTTTCCTGTGGCATTTACTAATTAAAGGGACTTAGACACATTTTTAAAAAAATCTCTCAGAGACTCCTCCTTCAATCATTTATTAAATGTAGAAATCACAATCTCCACATTCATCTTATGAGAAGGAGATGAGTTGATGAGTATGAAGCCTATTGCGGGTGTTTAAAACAACTGGCACACTGTAAAGGTTAGCTTCTTTCTATATTTTAATCTATAAAATTATAATACGAAGTTGACTTTTTCTCTTTAGAATCCTCAATTTCTTCAGGTTGTTCCTTAAGCAAGCCACCAAAATCAAAAACCTAAATCAAAACCTATCATATAATCTAGCAGTCTCACTTCTGAATACTTATCCAGAAGAGAAATCAAGATCTCAAAGAGATAGTAACACCTCAGTATTCGTGACAGCATTATTCACAAGAACTCAGATGTGGAAACAAACTAAATGTCCCCTTATGAATGAGTGAGTAAAGAAAATGTAGCATATGCATGCAAATAAATATTGTGGAAATTTTAAAAAGAAGGAAATCTCGCATATAAAATTGGATGGATTCAAAAATCTGTGCCAAACGGTTGCACCTCGAAGACATGATACTGAATGATTCTTCTTATATGAAGTATCTTAAGTAGTTAAATTCATAGAATCAGAGAGTAGAGTTTGTCTACCAGAAGCTAAGAAGCAGGGAGGAATGGGAAATTATTAATCAATGGGCATAAAGTTTCAATTAAGCAAAATTAAACAGTTCTGAAGATATGCTATAGAACGTTATTCCTATAATTATTAATATTGTATTGCACAGTACAGTTTAAAATGTGTTAAGAGGGTAAATATCATGCTAAGTGCTCTTACCACAACAAAATAAATTAAAAATTTTGAGAAAATCTCATTTTAAAAAAATGTGGATGCATTCAAGGGTCACGAAGATCCCAATTCTAATCACATTTTTCTTCTTTTTTTCTTTTTAGAGAGAGAGAGATTATTGCTATAGAGCGCATGTACTTGCTGGAGAGACAGAGACAGAAAGCAAGAAATCACTTCCCAGGGGAGAAGTCCATGCCACAATACGTTCTCCTCCATTCTTTTCTTGGGATCTTGGATATGACCAGCATGAGTTTTAAGCTGCCGGGTCCAGGACTTGAGGACACAGGAGTCCAGAGACATAACCATTACACCATCTGCTGGCCCCATATCTTTTTTTTTTCCCAGTGTGTTCTTTTTTTATTATTTATTTTTTTCATTTCATTTTCTTCCATACATTCAATCACATTATTTTTTGTCTTACAAAATGGATATTTCAACAGGTGAACATTTCTCCCTAGTACTGTTAATAAAACTACGAAATATCTTCAACAGATAATACCACTCCTCTTTGTGCCATTAATGCTTTTCCTCCCTGTCTCTCCCCCAAATGTCCTTCCTCAGACCCTCCTCTTTCACACACACTATATCTGGTATTTACATCTATATACTGCGTTTCTATACCCTTTAGACAATTAGTTTCAGTCATATATCTTTATCCTTGTCCTTTAGCTCACTTCCACAGCCCCCTGCCAAGTGATTGCAAATATGATAGCCAAGGACTCAATTTTAGTAATTGAACAGATCTAACTGAATAAAGGGTATCTTTCCCAATAATTCCAGCAAGAATCCTCAGATTTTTTCTAATCATCCTCATTTGGCCATGCATGTAACCACAAACTAGAATCTTTGGCCAGGAGAATGCAAAGGATTTATGTTCCCTCATTGGCCAATGGAGGTAGGTAGGGTAATAACCCTACCTGAACTCTCACAAGGAAGAGAAGACATGAGTGGGCCAAGTCACAGTAAAGGCCAAGGCTAACCTTAGAATGTGTACTCATGGCAGGCATGCTCGTCCTCACACAGAGGCCATCTTTGCAAATAAGGTCTATTTATCTGCTACAACTTTCTACTTTTTCCTTAGTTTTAAAAGTGTCCATAATTATTTGCTGAAGCATTTTTATGATGGCTGCTTTAAAAATCTTTATAATTCCAAAATCCATACATTCTCATAGTTGGCATCTGTTGATTGCCTTTTCTCAATCAAGTTGAGATTTTTCTGTTTTTTGGTAGTAACAGTTATTCTCTATTACGATCTTGACATTTTGGGTATTATGAGACTCTGGATCTTGTTTAAATCTTGTTTTAGAAGGCCTCCTCTGACACCACACTGGCATGGTGGGGCAAGGAGGGCGAGGCTCCCTTACCATTGAAAAATGATGGGGGAGAAAGCCCAAATTTCCCATTTGGTTTCTCAGTTGGCATTCACACTCAGTTGGCATCAATGACTCCTCAATACTGCTGGGCAGGAGTGGGAATTCTGGCTCCCTATTAGGCTCTTTGATATACCCTGGCTTGCAGGGAGAGATGCCTTCTTACTCCTACCCACATGGCTTCCACTTATAGCAGGTGGAGTGCATGGCTTGTTATTGCCGGAAGAAGGGAAGTCAGACTTTCCCCTGGGCCTCCTCTCACATCACCTCAGCAGGATGGGTAGAAATGACTCGTTACCACTGTGTGGTAAAGTCTATTCTTCCACCGGTCTCCACTTTTACTGAGAAGGTTTCATTATTGCCAGATAGGGATGAAAACCCAGGTCCCCCACCTGGCTTTCTCTAATGTAGCCCTAATGTAAATACATGTTAGGGGTGGGCCTCATTTTAGCTGGTTAAGGGTAAAAAGTCTTGGCTCTTGATGATGACATGTATAGTATTCTCAACTGGATTGGTCTGAGAAATATTTCATGATGGGTAAAGTCTTTTACAAGCAAAATGAGAAATAGTGTTTGACTGTTTTAAAAAATAATTAGAATAATAATAATAAACATTGGGAAAAACATAGAAAAGATATTGAATGATGAAGTGGGGAGATTAATGTCTCTGTATTGACTGACATGCATGGCATTCCCTTTTGAAAAAGCAATGTAATACACTGTAAAATTATATCTAATCCAATGTAATATAAAGAAGATTATGATGATAATAAAAATAAAAATAAATTTTAAAAAAAGAATCAAAAAGAAAAAAAAAAAAAAGTCTTGGCTCTCCACTCTGCCTTTGCTGACAGAGGGGCAGGTAGAGCTGAAGTCTTTCCCATGATGCTTGGTTGAAGTAGGGGGTTAATGTGTAAACAATTTCTGTCATGCTAGCCTGCCTCTTTTCTGGTTCTTTCACATTTCTTGAGTTTTTGAACTACCTTGAATTTATTGGTTGCCAGCCTCCCCAGTACTTAGCTTGGGATATATGAGGCAAAAAGAAACTCCAGGGAACTCACTGGCTTATCTGCCCTCTCTCCACCTTTCAGAATCTTTTTATGTTTATCTCCAGCATCCATTTTTTTCTCTAAGATCTTAGTCCTTTAAGTTCTGGCTGCCTTAAGTGTCCCTAAGTTCAAAGCCATCAAAACTGGTACAAGCTCTAAGTCACCACTTTCTGGCAGGTTTTCATGCTGTGCACCAAAAAATTTAAAAATGGTAATGTCCTAAGCAGAGAAAAATATAGGGCTTACTTCAGTGTTTCCTTTCTTTTGGGGATATTGGCCCAAAGACATAACTTCCTTGATACCTCTTTGGTGCTTTCAAATAGACTTTTTTCATTTTAATTTTTATAAAGCAAAAAATTATGAAACTTTTTTCAACAGAGCACTTTACATTCCTTTGTCTGTTAATTTTTTCTACCTTTTGCCCCTTCCACCCACCCTCTACCCATCCACTTTCTACCACACTGCCCTCCCTTATAGTCTCTGGTATTACACTGCCATATCTTTAGATCTTTCCACTTCTGCCATAGAGTGCAGACATTTGTTACATATTAAGTGTGGATATATAGTGTGTATCTTTCAACGTCTGGCTTTAAATAAATAAACAAATAAATAAATAAATATCTGGCTCACTTTGCTTACAGTAAGTCTTCTATATTCATCCACTCTGAATCAAATGATAGGTTCTCATCATTTCTTATGACTGAATAATACTCCATAATATATATGTGCCTCAGTTTTTTGACCCAGTCATCAGTTTTTGAACACATAGGTTGATTTCATGTCTTAGCAATTTTGAATAATGCTACAATAAACATGGATGTGCAAATGTCGTTCTGATTATTTTCTTATCCTTTGGGTGGGATTACTGGGCCATATATACTTTTAATAAGAAATAAAATAAGTTTGTCTTATTGTCCTTGGCAAGAAACATGAGATAAAATAGTCTTCCCATTATTGGAAATGGAAATCTCAGGTATCACATATCTGGTATTCTCTTCTGTACATACCCTGAGCTTATAGATTAATCATGATAGCAGAAGTCCCAGAGTCAGGAAAGATTACACTTATAAAAATATATTGAATTGCATAGTAAACATAATGAAAAATGATTCAAATGGTTACTATGGATTACTAAGTATTCACAATGGCTAATATTTGGCTTGTGTACAACCATATTTGGTTATTAAAATATGAATATATTTCATATTAGTTAGTAAATAACTGCTGTCCTGCATCCTCTGTGCCCTCTGTGAGATCCCACTAAGATTCCAAATGATCCAGAAAAGGGCTAACACCTAGTTCAGGATGCAGCTTATATGACAATACTCCAGTGCCATGGCCAGCATCCTACAATTTGTGGGAAAGAACTATGCTTAATGGGTGTTAAGTATTTTGAAGTCCTTCCCTGTGTACACGTGGGGCCATTTGTATCCCGTTTGTTTGTATATTATTATTATAAGAATTAATTATAGTTTCCTCTAACTTACCTCCACAGAGAATTATCTGATATAGCTCATTGACTTGTTTAAATAATACATGACAATATAATTAGCAAAAACATATATAATTGTTTCTGATAATGCACCCTATTTTAATATCTAGTCTATGAATATCTTTACCTTCCAACAACATAATTAAAATCCAGCATGATTGCCAAGTTAAGCCAAATGACTTATGAAAATGCCAAACTTGCAGCTGAGATAATAGTTTTCTCTTGGTAATCAAAAGTGTTATGAAAAAATACATGAAACTAAGTATAATCTACAACATATATCTTACAGAAAATCATCATTAAGGAATACATTAATAGTAGTCATTTTATTCTTCTGTTACTCACTGAATCAGTTTCTTTTTGAACTGTAGTCTCAGCATACTATAGTCATTATGCTCATCTGAGATAATGTGTTCAAATTTCATAAGCTTTAATCAATAATTTATTTATTGACTCTATTAGAAAATTCCAAGTATTATGGAATCTAGGATTTTTTTAGAATTTAATTATAAACAAAAGTCTAAGTAATAATTTTGCTAAATTATAACACAACTACAATGTTTCACTCTGAATTACAACTTTTCACTCTGAAACCTAGCAATTTAAAATATATGGCATGCATTTAAAAAAAATACCTTTAGTTTTTCTTCATATGCTACTTTGGAGATGATGCTACATGCAGCAAGTAAAAGGAAAAGTACCAGATCCCACACTGGTGGTGCAGTTGGTAGCATACTCAACTGTAGTGGCTGGCCAGGTTCAGAGCTTAAGGCAACCTGAGACACATGAGCATGCACACCCAAGATCCTGGGCGGCTAAAGGGGTGAAGGAGGGGATCATGGCATACGTGACTCATGAAGGTCTCTCTCTCTCTTTCTCCCTCTTATGTTTACACACAGCTGAAATTCTCTCTCATGAAATAAAACATAGAAGAGTTTCTTAAAAAGAAAGAAAAAGTTTATAGACATATTACTATTTCCCAATTATTGTGATCAAGTGACAGGGTTTCTCCTGGATCTGTCTTAAGTTTGTGGCTAATAATTAGATCCAAATAAATCTCAATATTAAATTTACAATTTTTAGTTAGGACTAAGCTTCTTTTAATGGACTTTTCGAGATTTACTTATCTCTGAAGGCATTATAAGTATTAGGTTACTGGATATAAGAAGACTGCCATATTATCAGAATTCCTTGCATAAAGCTAATTTAGTCATGGTTTCTACCCCTAAAGAATTAGTAAAAAAACAGATAGTCAGGGAACCAGCAGTTAGCGTAATGGCTATGTCGCTGGACTCCCACGTAGTCAACTGCGGTTCGCGTCCCAGACCCGGTAGCTTAAAACTCATGCCGGGTGCGTGTACATGCGTGCCCAAGATACCGAGAGGAGAATGGAGGAGAAGGGACTGCGGTGTGACCATCCCCCCTGAGGGGTGATTTCTCGCTTTCTGTCTCTATGACTCTGTCTGTCTGGCGAGCGCACGCGCCCTATAGCGAAAACCTCTCAAAAAAAAAAAAAAAAAAAAAAAAAAAACAGATAGTCAGACCATGTCAACCTGAGACCATCCACCTCCTCCAGGATTTAGCAATCCAATAGTTTATACTTCCTAATAAAACACACTTTTGATAGCAGTTTTGTATATATCCTGGTTCACTTTGAGAGGCAGTTTTCAATTGATAGCATTTACATAGAAAATATTTTTTAAAACTTTTTAAAAGAGGTTTTTGCCTTAGGGTGCATGTGCTGAAGAGAAAAAGAGAGACAGAGACAGTGAGAGGGAAAGTGAGGAATCATCCCCCAGCAGGGATGGCCACACTGGAATCCCTTCTACTCCATTCTCCTCCCGGGATCTTGGACATGCACCCAGTATGATTTTCAAGCCACTGGGTCCAGGACTTGAACCATAGTCAGTCTATGGGAGTCTAGTGACATAACTACTACACCATCTGCTGGTACCAGAAAATATAAAATTTATAAATGTTGAGAAGTCAGGGGGAGAATGGTGGTGGCAAAAATTATCAAAGGTTTGACTGCTAGCTATTGATTGTGCTCAGAATGTGACTGCCCCCTTACAATTGGTTCCTATGAAAATATCTGCTATCGAGATGTTTCTTTTTTCATTAGAGAGATTTTTGCTATAGGGCACACACGCTCGCTAGAGAGACAGAGACAGAAAGCGAGAAATCACCCCCCAGGGAGGACAGCCATAACACAATCCCTTCTCCATTCTTGTCTCTGGATTTTGGGCACACATGCACACACTCCCAGCATGATTTTAAGCTGCCAGGTCTAGGACTCGAACCATGGTCGACTAAGTGGGAGTCCAGTGATGTAACCATTGTGCCATCTGCTGGTCCTGCTATCAATGTATTATATGCACTATTACCTTGTATTTATAGGCTCTTCTAGATATAGATGGGAATATTATTTATTTTTGACAGTTAGTAAAGTTTAATTTAAAAGTGAAGAAGTAGAGGTTCAGTGTGATTGAGTGACTTGTCCAGGTAAAAGAACATGTAAATCCAAAAACCGGATTCTAGCTCTTCATTCAGGGTCTGTTCTTTCCAGTTCACCATAGTTTGATCAGTACTTGCACATACTCTCATCATATCTAGTAATCATGTTCAAACTAGTCTCTAGGAATTTTCTAATCACTTTAGTATCACACTCATAACTGTTTTACATGTATTTTATTTTCCAGTCCCTCCTATAGACATGAGAAACTAGACAGAGGTCAAAGAAGGGACATTCTCTGGCCCAAGAGATCAAGAATTCACAGTGTATTAATAAGGGATTAGTCTGTAAGAGTTCCTGCCAGAAGCAGGTACAGTATTGGTAAATAATGTAGTTTTTATAGAAGTGTTACAACAGCTACGAGAAGAAGATGAGCGCTGAAGTACCTAATGGTCCACTTGAAATGCTGAAATGAGAATGAAAGGAATGCTGCTAGCTCTGTCCAAGGCAGACATCATCACAGGAGCTTGTCTCTAATGACTGAAAAGGCTGCTGCTGAGTGGAGCAGAACTAACTTTTGACAAGGTTCCAAACATCTCTACGCCCAATTTCTCCAAACTACCTGCTTCTGTTTACTCTGAAGCTAGGCTTGAACCATCCTGGTATTATCAGCTTGCCATACTAAGCTTTCGAAGCAGGTACCATAGGCCCAGGTAAAACCCTTTCTTAGACACGAATTTAATACATATCCATCCAAAAAGCCTTTACTTAGCACTGAGGAATCAAAAATAGCAACATCATTGACCCTTAGGAGCCCAGAAGCTGAATTTTTGTTTTTTTTATAAGGACTTTTTTTTTTTTTTTGTCTTAAATTTGCTAGAGTACATGTGCACTTGACAGAGAAAAACAAAGGGAAAGTAAGAAAGCACCCCACATGGTCACACCACAGTCCTTTCTCCCTTTCTCCCACCTTTCAGGATTTTCTTTTTTTTCTTTTCTTTTTTTTTTTTTTTTGGAGAGGTTTATGCTACAGGGCACGTGTGCTTGCCAGAAAGTCAGAGAGAGACAGAGAGACAGAAAGCAAGAAATCACCCCCCAGGGGGGATAGCCACACCACAATCCCTTCTCCTCCATTCTCCTCTCAGGATCTTGGGCACGCATGCACACACGCCTGGCGTGAGTTTAAGCCACCGTGTCCAGAACTCGAACCGCAGTCGACTACATGGGAGTCCAGCGACATAACCATTACGCTAACTGCTGGTCCCCCTCTCAGGATTTTAAGCATGCATGTACATACACCTGGAGTGTTTCTCAAGCCACTGGGTCCAGGACATGAACTGTGTAGTTGGCCATGTGGAATTCAGCAGCCTTAACCACCATGCCATCCACGGGCCGGTCTCTGTTTTTTTGGTGCAAATTAGTTTTGTGTGAATTTAAAGGGTAAGAATCAACTTTATCAGGGCCTATAGCCTCCTGAGTCATTAAATCAGAGCAATTCAGGTTGAATAACTTATAAATCTATAGTGAAAAATTCTGTATTTGTTGGACATCCCAAGCTCATATGTTAAAAAATCATCTTTATCATAAAATAACTCTGTCCATTTTCCTGTTGCTTCTGTTGAACAAGAACATGGCAATTTCATGAGATGAATTTAGTCTCAGAAGAGGAAAGAAATAAGGCCCCTGGCATTAATTTTTTTCCCTTGATAAGAATGACTTTATTTTTCCTGAATTTTCTTATTATTTATAGGCTCAGTGAGGTCTTGTGGCAATCTATATACACGCTGTCCTCAAACTTTTCTAGATCATTCTTTATTTTGGAGTTACAGACAATGATCTGAAAGTCATGGCTGTAGGACCAGTTCTGGTAAATATTTTGTCTCAAACTTTTGTTCAGGAGACAATGAAATTTATGAAGTCAAAATATTTACTAGCTAATGCTCTTATATCATAGGCCACAAATAAAAATCAAAATAAACTGATGAGGATATCTCAAAATTCTAGCATGTGCTTATCTCAATATGTAGAATAAAAATGAAATGAAAAGAAACAAAGCAAAGATGCTTACATTGTAATAAAAGTATTAGAGAATTTGGGGATGAGCAGATGGTGCAATGTTTATGTTGTTGGACTCCCACGTAGTCAACTGTGGTTTGAGTTCCGGATCCAACAGCTTAAAACTCATGCCAGGCACGTATGAGTGAGTGCCCAAAATCCTAAGAGAGGAATGGAGGAGAAGGGATCGCAGCATGGCCATCCTCCCTGGGGATAATTTCTTGCTTTCTGTTTCCGTCTCTCTGGTGAGTGCGCGCACTGCATGGCCAAAATCTCTCTTAAAGAAAAACAAAAAAACTGGAGAATTTGAAGTTACTGATTAATCATTCAGGCACATTTAAAAAGTATAAAAACATATTGAAATTAAGAATATTTAGAATATGACTGGATAAAACACTGATTCTCAGTGCTTATAGAGAAAGAAGTAATGGACATACATAAAACTTTCTAGAAAAACAATATTCTATTTACCAATACTGTACCTCTAAAAAATAAGGTATATGCATTTTTCTCTTTTTTAGTAAATATTTTTTTCCAAATATTAAAGTAATATTGTAAGATTTGTTTTAAAAATTAAAGAAAAATAAAGGTAAAAATTACCCATAATCTTATTCCCTAGGAACAAATATTACTATGAGCATTATAATATTATTGTCAACAATTTGATGCATTTCCTTCCAGACTCTTTTTTCAGGGGAAAGGCTTACCATTACACAAAATCTTGGATATTACGAAATAATCCAAAAGTTGAGTTTTAGATAAATCACAAGCTCTGAGGTTCTGATAAGGAAAAGAAGATGAACACCAACAGATAACTACCATTTGATGTTGAAAGTTAAGTTAATGAAGGCTAACCAGTGATGCAGTGGTTAAGGCAGCTGGACCCCACTGGCCAACAGTATGGTTTGAGTCCTGGACCCAGTGGCTTGAAAAACACTGTGTGCATGTGTACCCAAAATTTCAAAAGAAGGGAGAAATGGAAGAAAGAGGATTGCGACTTGACCATCTTCCATGGACAGCACTTTCTCTCTTTCTTTTTTTTTTTTTTTCTCTCTCTCTCACCCATCTCTCTCCAGTAAGCACACAGGATCTCTGGCAAAAAAGGAAAAAGAAAAAAAAGAAAAGTCACCTAAGGAAGTTGTCTGAGAAGCTCATAGAACTGCTAACTTAAGGGTAAGAAAATACTTTCCAAGCCATTATTGTAAGTTCCACACAGATGTGATATACCCCTGCACTATAAAGGAATTCCATTTATTCTTAGAAAACAATGTTCATTCTTTCTATTTTTATATGAAGTCATGCAACCTACAGGCATGTCTGAAATTCAACACATGAAGTGACTTATACAACCCTGTTACAGAAAAACATATATGTTTGTTTATGTATAAATGTGTGTATGTATTTGTGTACATATGTATCTATACATGCACATATGTGTATGTTTATATATGTGAGGAAAAGTGCAAAAAGTTTGTGGAAAAATAGAATTTAAGTATAAGTTTATTTTGGTGCAAAACTTGCATGCATAGTTTTTTCGTAGTGCATATTTTCCTTAAATTTTTAAAAATTTCTCTCTTGGATCTCTTGTACCAAAGCATTATGTCAGAGTTTGGCTTGTAGGCCTTCCTCATCCCCAGTACTGCTCAAGGGCTGATGCATATTTTTCTGACCCTGAA
The DNA here is from genome assembly GCA_026018925.1 of Tupaia tana. Classification (NCBI taxonomy): domain Eukaryota; kingdom Metazoa; phylum Chordata; class Mammalia; order Scandentia; family Tupaiidae; genus Tupaia; species Tupaia tana. Next base: position 116,666,655 of record JAKSZU010000003.1, read on the forward strand.
GACTCAGTTTTTACTTATGTTTTATTATTTCCATAGCTATCGCTTTATTCTAGAGAAAGGGTTATCAATCCTGGTGATGTCCTTTTAATTCCAAGGGAATGTAGGATGGGAATTTATTGTCATAGGCCTAAGGTTAAGAATACAGAGATAATAAGAAAGCCTTGAGAATAACTATCTTGGGTATACATAAACAGAACTGATATATTATGTGTATAACTAAGAGAAACGGCCAGCTGATACAGACTTCAAGGAGAAGGAGAATTTAACTGTAGACAGAGAAGACAAAGTGAAATGAAGTCTCTTCAAAAACCCATGTGATACCAAAAATAGGTAACAAAGTTATCAACATGAGGGACCCAACGCCTGAAGAAGGCAGAAAGGAGAATCTGTGACATTGTACTTACTTTTTTTTCTTTTGGTGAACTTTTATCATTGGAAATACTTCCTCTCTTCCATTGCAAAGATTTATAATGCCATTCTTTATGCTTTAATGAACTTCAAGCTGGCCTCTGAAAACTGTTTCCTCAACATGTCTAAAACTTTAATGTTGGTGTTTTTTAAATTTTTTAAAGGCAACACAATTTAAAAAATAAATAAAAAAAAGAAGAGAGAAATAAAAAAATCCACACTAGGAACTCCAAGTCCTGCCAATTTTTTTCTTCCTGCCAAGTCCTATTAGTATAAATGAACGGTTTATTTTAAGAAATGCCTGATAAATTACTCTACACAATCAGTAATGAGGGTACTGTCAGCAAAGGAGAATCATTTCCAAAATTTACTTGGCATCAAGGAGGTTGTGCCTTCTGAGCTCAAACTGGGTTACGTGGCCCTAGCCCCTGAGGAATCTATAAATCTCTCCCTCGTCTCTGAGGACACAGGGATCAGCGATACGTGTAACTGCTGAGGTTTTCCTACGTCTGCTTCATTTTTGAAAACTGAAACAAAACATGGTCGTTTTCAAACGTCCCTTGTCAACAGTTTCTACCACTCTCCACAGTTTCTTTTCTTCTTGGACTCTACCCCAGAGGAAAATATTAAAAACCTCAGGGTATTACAGTAAAAACAAAACAGAAACAAAAAACAGCAACAACAAAAATGGGGCCAAAATAAAACAGAAAACAGCATGATATACAAAGGAAAAGGTTAAGGAGCTTCACATTTCTTTCAGGACATAAACATTTACCCAGTGTCTGATTCATTACCAATGTGACTTAGGAGAAATGCAATTGTAAAGAAGTAGAGAAACAGAGGCTACAAAACACTAGTCAAGGGACCGGCAGTTGGCGTAATGGCTATGTCGCTGGACTCCCATGTAGTCGACCGCAGTTGGAGTCCCGGACCCGGTGGCTTAAACTCACGCCGGGCGCGTGTGGGTGCGTGCCCAAGATCCCGAGAGGAGAATGGAAGAGAAGGGATTGCGGCGTGACCATCCCCCCTGGGGGGTGATTTCCTGCTTTCTGTCTCTCTGTCTCTCTCTGTCTGTCTGGCGAGTGCACGCGCCCTATAGCGAAAACCTCTCAAAAAAAAAAAAAAAAAAAAAAAAAAAAACACTAGTCAAAACAAAAGCAAAAGCAAAGGAGAGTAACAAATGACCACTTCTGTAAAAGCGAAAGAAAGAAAAGTCCATAAGTTAAAAATAATCTGTGGATAAAGAAAACCATTAGAGCTGCAATTAAACAACAGGAGATGGTAATCAACACCCATGGCTTCTACATAGTTCTCCTTCCCTATGCATCATGTGAGTCCATTGTGTTTTTATAAATTAAAGTCTGAATCAAGAGTTTAGAAACAAGACATGCGGGGTGTCCTCTACTCCCAAGCCCCTGATGGAGGATTAACTGTGGCAGCAAACCCCAGCAAAGTTGCTGTGAGAACGAAGAGTTTAAAAGTTGGAGTCTGTTATCCGTGAATCTTTTTGGTGCTCTTTAGAGAAATAATGTTATAGAAGCTAATGTGCAAAAATAAATAAATAAATAAACAAATACCTCTAGTCCTTGCCCACCCTCAACTTTCCTCAGCCTACTTATAAATCCCCCAGAGATAGGCTTCCCCTACTCTTGTAAGATTATTTTCCAGCCACTGTCTAAAAGACTTCCACTTACTCTCAGCAGTGTCTGTGTAATGTTTGTGGTGACCTTGCATCAAAATCTTGTTAGGCCTCCAAGTAGGAGACAAAAGTGTTTCATACAATTTATACTACTCATATTTTGTGTTTAATATGTTTAAACACTAGGATCAGAGTTCAGCATTTAATGCAATGCAGTATGTACACAAGCTGACTAAATTACAGATGAACAGAAGAGATGTTGCATACTTCCTCCAATCTTATAGCAAGAGGAAAGATACCAGCTCTTCTTAAGAAATATTTATAAGTTCCAAGCATTCTCAGTATCATTAATAAGAAAATTCCCTAACGATCTTTAGAAGTCATTGAAGGGAATCAATTCCCATTTTGCAGATGAGGAAACTGAGACCTGGGTAGAAGTTGTGTGAATTTTTCAAGGGTGAGTACATTAAAAGCATCACCCAGCACAGACTCTCAGACCCCTGCACCATCCGGCCTGATTTGTTTCCCTAAGGTCTCTGCTCAGAAGGCTATCTACCTCCTCTGTACAAAGCTGGTGTGTTTTGGTAATTGTCCATGCTTACATTCCTGAGACAACTGGAAAAGAGCCAAAAGGCCTGAATAAATAGACTCTAATATTGGCTTGATTTGTACTTGGTAAAAGCCATACAGAAAGTTAACAATGGACTGGAAAATCTCTTCCTTATCCAAAATACTCTCAACTCCATCTTACCTACCACAGAAATACTTTTCTACAAAAAAAAAAAAAAATATATATATATATATATACTTCAATGCTCTCAGATGTCTAGTCCCAAGTTACTATTAACATTCCATTTCACTGGAAAGGTCTAGGTAAGAAAAGTATAAGATTTATACCAATAGGTTTATAATATTAATCTAACTTGCTCAGGCTCCAAGTATCTGATTTTCTAATCGTTTTCTGATCATTTATGGAGTGCAGAGCAGGTTGTAGAGCATCCTGTCTTTGTAGCTTTATCTCATCTTTAGGTGACGGAATGCAATGCTAGATCATTAAGTCATAAAATAAACCAATGGCAATCATTACAGAAAAAATAAGCAAATCTATCTCTGCCAGAAAAAAATCTGAAGATGAATGTAAATATCAAATTAGCTAAATGTCATGTTAAATTTCTAAACATAACTTTTCACCTATTATCTACTCTCTGGAGCCAGCATTGAAAATGGCTCCTGCACTGGTAACATTGTTCTGGGAAGCCAAGTTGACTCTTCAGATTCTAATTCCAGGCCTCATCATTACATTCTCATACTACCAAGGATGCTGAAGGCACAGGTATCCTGAATAAGATGCAGAAGGTAGATGTGGTTTGTAATATCTGATTTTGCAAACTCTAGCCATTGTTGATTAAAACAATAAGGTCTTGACTCAAGGAGATCTAACCCCCAGATTTCGGTCTTTATGATAACATGCTCAGGAGGTCATCTTAGAAAGACAAGATGTTCCTTAATTCTCTCTATGGAATTGAGAAGAGGAAAGCTGGCCACTGAGTAGTTAGCTGGGATGACTACAGAAGAAAGGCGATGGCAATGGTGTTGGGGTGGCCATTACTACTAAGCATTTGCTTGGTTTATGTACGCTTGGAGTGTGGGGGTGGGGGAGTGGGCAGGTTTGGGGGGTTAAGTTTACTATAACGTGCTGAGGAAGTCAGCTGGGAAAGAAAGAAAAGACTGAGGAAGGGCACTATGATTCAAAGATAGAGATAGTAGGGCAGTGCAGTTCAGCCCCTGCCCTTGCTGAAGCTGGTCATTAAGCTTTTCCTATACACAAACATTCAATAAATCCTCAATAAATGTGAGGCAACTTAAGTGCAAGTCTGTTTCTTATAACCAAGAGAAGAACAAAAGCCCCCAAGAAAATGACTAAAGACCTTCTACTGTAATTCAACCACTGCCTTGTCCTACCTCAGCAGACCTGGCTTTCCCCAAACCCATACCAATGCCAGGACTCCCAGAAAAGGGTGCCTCTTAGTGCAACTCTTGGTCCTTTTGAGTACTCCAAGCAATTTGTTCATCCTTCCTACAAAATTAATGTGGTGTTTCACTGAAATATAATAGGTACTACTAACATTTGAATTAAAAGAAGACCAGAAAAAGTGAATTAATTAAAAAGAAAAAACTCACCAAGGAAACATAAATAGGAATGCTACCATTCGATTGGATCATGTGTCTTTATTGGATCATAATACAAATGTTTTACCTTATCACTTGTCTATTCTGAAGTTTGTGAAAAAGATGAGAGCTCCCTTTCTTAATTATACCTCCAAAGTGAATCTTTCTGTTCAAGCTAAGTATAAAAAGTACACAGTAATTATCCCTAGAGACCAATCTCTGGGTGTAGGGAGAAGACATGAGTTCTCTTAGTATTTAGTGAATATGAATCTAGAGATGAAGTTTAGCAAAAAGTTGCCTTGGAGAAGAAAAGGAAATTCTTTCTCATCTCGGCCCCCAGTAAAGGGATTTTGAAGTCTAAATTTCATTTCTTCATAGTGTTTTTTTTTTTTTTCATAGATGAGATCCTTATTATATCATTATAGAACTTCTAAATATTAGAGCCTTTTTCATGGTTCATCATTCAATTGTAAAGTATCTTTTCATTAAGATCTCAAAGTGCTCCCTGAAGAGAAAATTAGTATTTGTCTTGGTGTGTATTACATGAGGCATTGTTCCATAAAGAGCAAATTGGTTGCACCCTGTATGCCAACTCCAAATGGTTGTTAGAACTCTGTACCAAGTAGGGCTCTTTAAAGCCAAGTGGTCTCTACAATTGGTGGGAAAGAGTGGACTTGATTAGCAATGTCTGCTGCAGGCAATGCCTAGCACCAGAATACCAGGTATTGGTCAGCTTTACTTTACACCTTGAATGTATAAGCAAGTATTTCATTTAGAGCTCTGCATTTTTGAGGCTAGCACAAAATGACTCAGCTTCAAGTAGCCCTTTCAGAGAGAGGTGTTGACATTTAAAACTAATAAATAGAAAAAAAATAACATTCATATGAAACATAAAGTCTCTAAATTTGGAAAACAGAAGAGCAACAGATTAAAACCTATGGAACTTTCAGAATAACATGAGAACTCAAATCCAGGAAATAGGGTTTTTCTCATGATGTAAAACAACTGTGTGTCAATCATAGAGAAAGAACCATTAAAATGAAGGAAATTATTGATGTATTCAACCCAGGTTCGAGAATTTAAAGAAATCCTGTTTTTTTCAGTCTAAATAAGGATGGCATCTACTTTCAGAATGCTTGTGGTTTTTTTGTTTGTTTTCTTCTTCCTTATTTAATTAGTTGAGAAACTGAGGCAGAATATAAAGGAAAAACTTATTCAAAGGCCCCAGCATGAGTCAACAGTAGATTTTTGACATAGCAAATAAAAGAGTTGATTTGAAACTAACTTGTTTCAGTCATCAGACACCTGGATTCCCTGGGTGACTTTCACAGTGACAGGATGGGGCAGTTTCTGGACACCTCACGGCAAACTGCAGAACAGCTCAGCAGGAGCTTGGCAAAGATGTGTGAAAATGGCAGGCATGATGTGTAAGTCTCAGAGGAATGCCCAAAAATTATTTGACATTGAAGAACAACATATTAATACCTCATCTGAATAGATCATTTAGGAGAGAAAATTTGCAAACAGGAAAAGAGATGAGGTAACTATTCTAGAAGTTAAACCATTTTGAAAGCCTCATCTGTGATCAAAATATGTACTGAGTACTTTCGTCTGACATTACATACTGACTTCATTTCATATTGCTGTCTCCGTAGGCATTTGGAAGATTGGACCTGTATTGACTTATTTATACTTCCATGGAAAAAGATAAGGGACACATATAATCTACTCACTCTACATTCAGCCAGAGGCAGTTTAATATTTTGGACTTGCCTTCTAAAAGGCAATAAATGTGTCCATCTGAAACCAGACCAGAGTCTCTCCCACAAAGCTAGAAGCAAAGCTAGTGTGGTCCATGTAATGATTTTGAAATCAAACTTGCATCGGGTGGCACATCAGCTGTGACCCTCTGCAGCTGTATGACTGCAACCTTGTCCCAGGCCATCTGAACTTCAGTTCTCTAATCCATAAAACAGAAAGCTCTATCTACCTGGAAAGATGAAAGACTATTTTTTAAATAGTGTATGTGTATGTTAGGCACCTGATCTAGTGTCTGACTGAGAATTAGTGTTCAGTGCATTTTAACTATTAGTTTATAGATACACTTCTCAGTGTTTTATAATTGAGAATGCTTGTGGATATTTGCTTCTCCAGTAGAGAAACTGGGACTCTACGTCCTGCCAAAGATTTCACATACAAATCAGTAGCCGAAACCAGAGATAAAATACATTTACTTGTAAGTCAGAGTATGAAACTGGATCAAGAACATCCCACTCATTTTAAGCAGAGCTCATTAGCATGTGCTATTCCTCAAGACCACCTCCTTTTAGTAGGAAATACATCAATGTTTACAGATGGCAAAGCAGATTTCTCTTCCAGAACCTTCCAAGATGTCCCAGCAACTTTGACAGTTCTTGAATATAAGTGTTTGCTTTTGTTTTTGTTCGGTATCTCTTCTGTGCAGAAACAAACCCCAATAATACCACAGAAGAAACTTCACAGTACAGCAAGCAGTCACCAAAGACAAGCATTAAATGACACAGTGAAACATACATCCTTCAAAGTACTTTTTCCCATTTAGAGGATTTTTTCTTTTGTCATTGTTGTTTCATAATTAAAAAGATGTGAATCACTTTAACTTTTTTTTCCTTTTTATTGTCAACTAAATGTTACTAATGGGACAGCCCTAATGGCCACTAAAACTCAAGACCCATTATTTCTTGATGTTCAGGACAAATTTGTGTTTTTTGCCAAAATGCCTTAGTCATTATATTTCACAGTTGCAGTATATAGGGTAGGGGTAGGCTGAAAATATGAAACTGATGGTAAAAGCCAACATATAATCAAAACCCATAAGTATTTCAAGGCTTTGAAATCTGTATACAAATGTCATCAGCACCAAAAATAACTTTGTTAGGAAATGCAATTGCATTCCAGCAAGACAGTGTCTTTTACCTACAGGTCCTTCTTGAACATACAAAAATAAAAAATACAGCAAAAAAACCCACACAATCAGCTATCTCCCCATCTGTATAATGAGTAATCAGAAAAAGACAGATTAATTTCTTGGGATACTGGCATCTGGGAGCTTTTCAGGACTAATTAACATCATCTATTCCTAAAAGGAAAGTAACAGATATATATATATATATATATATATATATATATATATATATATATATGTTACTATTCTTACTGTTATTATACTTTCTTTTGCATAAATGAGAATAAATACTTTAGTTTTTCTTTTACTTTTGAAGGCATTCTTTTGGTAAAATGTCTTTTGAGCTCTCACTAGATAAGTTAAATATATTTTATATAGTTGTTTATCTTCCATGTGACTATAGAAGAATTGATATGTAACCCTTTATAAAAGGGAAGGAGGACTGACTTCCAAAACTCTGAAAAAATCACAAGTCTTACACAATGTTGGTGACTCTCAAACTAGGAAAAGAAAGAAGTATAACAAAAGAAAAAATTAGGTTCCCAGATGAATTAGGTAGGATTGTGGAATTCTAAAATCTCATGTATCACATTTTTCCCTCAGTAAAAGTTGTTCAACACATTTCTGCACAAAACAGATTTATAGCATCCATTTTCACTCTGATTTCCTGTTTCTTTGTCCATTCACCAACAAGTATTTGGAAGCCAAAAACAGCTATGTGGAATGTTTTAAGAGTTGACCTAGGAAGTGAGCACCCCTCTGGGAGCAATTTGATTGGTTAATACTAGTTCTGAGCCCGGTATGTGAGTCTTTATGACTGCACAGCTTCAGGAATGAATTACTTGACCTTAGCTTTCTCCATGGGGGTGCACACCTTAATTTTCCACACTAATTTTCAAATGAAATTACAAAAACACTTTACTCATAGCTATTCTACAAAGTCAACTACTTGGAACACAGACAAGAAGCAAGCAAAAAAATAACTATCTCTGCAGGTGAAATGATGTCATAAAAATCCTATAGGTTTTTTTCCCCATTGGAGAGCAGTTAATCATTTAGAACAAATGTATCTTGATTTTATTCACAATTTTGATTGCTATACTGAAGTTGTTTCTGAACCTATAGCAGATTAGAAGAAATAAATCACAAAAGAGACTAGTAGAGGCAATACACTGAGAACAATATAATATTACCAAAGACAATAATTTTAAAATTACAAAAAAAGAACAAGCTGTCCCATACAGACCATAACAACATCACTTTTTTTAAAAAAATCAACATCCTAATGATTATAAAAAGAGTTTTCATTTTTATTCCATCCACATTAATTAAATCACCAAGGTATTTCATAAAGTCATACTATAATGAATTCCATTGGATAAGGGAAACATTTCAAAAGGATTAGCACTCAGAAGGATATGCTCTGGTGATCTGTCTGTTATCTACAGTATCTAAGAAGATGGATGATGGATGATCCAATAGCAATTTGAAGAAATGTTTGTGAGCTCAAACATGGATATCTGACTTTTCTTTTCTTTTCTTTTCCCCAGAAGCATGGTCAGCTCCAAAAACTAAAGGTTTCCATCAGTAAAACACAGGAACTAGAAATAATCTTCCAGACGAGTATGGGCAGATATTCAGCAGGTGATTACAGGACTATAGAAACCAAAACCAGAAACTGAACTGTAGGAGAGAATATAATTCTCTTTCCCTTTTCTGTATCTACCTGCTGTGTAAAGTGAGGAAGAAGGAGATGTAAGGGAAAGGACATACTTCCCAAGATGGAGGAGCAGGTTATGAGTTGGCTGACTTCATCAGGGAGCAAAAGAGGCCCTATAGGCCCAGCCTCTGCCTGGTGGATAAGGCAACATAGCCAATCCTACAGTTTAAGTCCTGAACCCACAGCTTGAAAAACATATTGGGGAGTGTATGCGTGCCCGCCTATAGTCCCAAGTGGAGGGAGAGATGCAGGAGAAAGAATTCTGGCCCCAGTAGATGGTGCTTTCTCACTTTCCCTCTTGCACTCTGTCTACCCCCAGCTAGCACACATGCCTTCTGGCTAAAATTATAAAAATTTTTAAAAAGGCACTATTAATAATTATACTTGGACAATAGGTATGGACCAAGACTGTCTCAGGAAAATCAAAACATACAAATGGTCACCCTAGTGTTCAGGAGCAACATGAAAACTGCTATGCTAATTAATCATCTAACAATTACAATTCTCAAGGTAGAGGAGGGTGGGAAAATATGGAAAGTTAATTCACAAAAGCACCCTATAGGGTCCCCTAAAGGGGGGATGAACCCCAATTCATGTGTTCATTTCATTGATTTAATTAACCCGTTTATAGCTACTGTAACATATTAACATTTTTAACACAATCTCTCTTCCTTATTTTATATATATATGTATATATATATACACACATATATGTGTATATATATATATATATACACATATATATGTATATATATTTTTTTTTGAGAGAGAGAGAGAGAGAGATTTTTGCTATAGGGCACATGCACTTGCCGGAGAGACAGAGAGAGACAGAAAGCGAGAAATCACTCCCAGGGAGGAATGGCTACACTGCAGTCTCTTCTCCTCCATGATTCTCTCAGGATACTGGGCAAGCACCCACACGTGCCCAGTGTCAGTTTCAAGCCTCTGAGTCTGGGCCTCAAAACGTGGTTGGTCATGTGGGAGTTCAGCAATGTAACCATTACACCATCCCCACATTAGATTTTTTAAGAGAATATATCATGTCTTTTTTAAAAATTATATTTCCTTTCAAGTCTCATTGATTTCTTCAGTAAATGATAAATATCTGTTAATTAGCAAAAGCATGCCCTTAAGAAAAATGGAAGACATCTCTTTTGAAAATAATATATATATAAAAGTTAACACTTTCATTTCCTCATCTAATAGTAAATTAATCTTACTAGGATAATATTAGTTGCTGGAACTTAAAGAGAGCTTTAAGAGTCTGGATTTCTCTGAACCATAGTATAAGGATGCTTCAAAAGTTTATGAAAAATTGCAGATAAAAATATGATTATTTTAGTGCAAAAAAAAAGTTTTGAAATTCATGCACAATTTTCACATAATATGAATTTGCCACGAACTATTTGAAGACCCCTTACATTTACCTTCCTAGTATTGACAACCGCATGGGATTGTTAACTATATTACAGAAAAAGAACATATTAGGAAAAAAAGAAATGGTGCCAGCAGGTGGCATAGTGGTTAAGGCACTGGATTACCACATGACTGACTTCAGTTCAAGTCTCAGACATGTCAGCCTGAAAATCACACTGGGCATCTTTGCTTGTATACACAAAATCCCAGGAAGAGAATGATAAAGAGGAGGGATTGTGGTGTGGCCATTCCCCCAGAATGTGATTTCTCGCTTTCCCTGTCACTGTCTCTGTCTCTCTCCTCTCTGGTAAACACACATGGTGAAAGCTCTAGGGTGAAAACCTCAAGAAAAAAAAAAAAGAAAAGAAAAAAGAAAGAGAGAGAAAAAAATTGTTAGCAAAGAAATTGTATATTTTGTTACTCAACAAACTTTTTTTTTTTTTGAGAGGTTTTCACTATAGGGCGCGTGCGCTCGCCAGACAGAGAGAGACATAGAGACAGAAAGAGAGAAATCACCCCCCAGGGGATGGTCACGCTGCAATCCCTTCTCCTCCATTCTCCTCTTGGGATCTTGGGCATGCACACACACTCGCCCAGCGTGAGTTCTAAGCCACCAGGTCCGGGACTCGAAGCGCGGTCGACTACGTGGGAGTCCAGCAACATAGCCATTATGCTAACTGCTGGTTCCCCAGATTTTTATGATTTAATCTGATTATTAGTCTCCCTGATAACTTTACAGTGTTACAGTTATCTACGACATTTGATTACATTATACAGATTGCGGTCCATAGCCAATTTGCTATATTTTAATAGGCTAACATAACTGTGTTAGATTAGACCTTTATAACAATTTAACAGAGAAAAGTGGGGGTCATAGTGTGAGAGGAATCTATATGTCTTGCCATATGCAGAATTCTAACTTTTTAAAACATAAACATGTACAGCTACTTGTGCCATGTATTTGGATATACACTCGCTCATAACGTCTTGGGAATTTCTACAAAACTATTTTAAGAGGACAAGATACAGTACACATTAAATTAAAATATCTGACCAAATTTCCAAATTTGGAGGACACTTGCCTCTGAAAATTTTTCAGGGTTAATTTAGTCATTTCACATGAATGCATTTTAATAGCTACTGTGCCAGGCAATACAGTGATTAAAATAACAGAGCTCCTGCTTTAAATTGCTCACAGTCCAATGAGCGATTTGTTGTGCAAGCTCACAGAGGCATGTAGCACAGGAGGGTAAAACATTCACAGCAGGTTTGGGAACAGAGCACGGAGGACACAACTGATGCAGTCAGGGCTTACGCAAGTCCTCCCACAGCAGGAGCTGTAAGTCGAGTCTTAAATGAAGGTGGGACAGATACAGTCTGTTGTCCATTAACATCCCTTCTCTACTTCCACAGAAATGTAGCATTTGCTTGTCAGTAAGGCAAACACCACCTCTCCCCAGGATAAAAACTGCACATCCCATCTTTTTTCCAAGTGAGTAAGTACTTGTTAACGTATGTGAGTAAAGGTATGACTTGACAACTTTCAGTAACCTTCCCCAAAAGACAGCTGGAGTGTGAACTTTGCTCTCTCTCTCTCTTATTTTTCCCTTTGTGCTTTCCTCTAACCCTCTATCTGAAACTCAGATGTGATGGCTGGAGCACTAAACACTAAGCGCTAAACACATTGTATACTATGAAGACAAGGATGGTACTCCAGGGATGGCCAAGTAACGAGCGAGGAGTCTGATTTCCTGAGGATCTCCCCAGGCATGGAGGCCAGACCAGAGCTGAGCTGGTCAACTCCAGACAGTTAGGAGAGAGAATCAATCTCTATTTAAATCTCTGTTATTTGTTAGTCTCTGATATAGCTAGCCATAATCTTGACGCAGCTAAATAGAAGTCATTTAAGCAAAACATAAAATATAAGCCACTTACTGCAGAGAAAATAATACCTACAACATACCAGGCAAAATAGCATGGTGCTTTCTGGAAAGTAGACAAGTTACGTGTGACAGAGGTTCAGGAAGAAGGTGGATAGGAAGGTAGCAAGCCTGATCCTGAAAGAACTTACACATCATGCGAGGAAAGTTGGATATAAATATACATGCCTGGGCATCATTATTCCACAGATGTAATAGAAGAGAAATAATTTTATAAGGAAGGATGGACAATATACAGAGAAACCAAGAATAGACAGCTAGAGTTTGGGGGAGGAAAGTGAAATGTACACTCACTTGCCCTTGGTTACCTTATTTAGAGCTCAAATAAAGTTCCAGACAGAGTGTAAGGAAAGGCAGGTGCATTCGTTTCCTGCTGCCATTGAACTTATTTCCTTAGAGCACAGGGAGTTTGAAATGGGTTTCACTGGGCTCAAGCCTGGCCATCAGCAGAGAGGCATTTCTTTTGGAAACACTAAGAGACGTTCTGCTTCTTTGCATTTTTCAGCTCTGTTTTTTGGTGGGTGGCCCTTTTCTTCATTTTGAGAGCATACCACTGCAATCTCACTTCCACCATCACATCTTCTCTGACTCTGATTATTTCTTCAACTTATGTATAAAACTATTGTAATTATATCAGGCCCTCCCAGTTAATCCAGAATAGTCTCCCCAATTGAAGATCCTTGATTTAAAAGCCAGCAGGTGGCACGTTGGTTAAGGCTCTGGGCTCAACATGGTCAACCACAGTTCAAGTCCCAGACTTGGCAGCTTATTTTCCCACTTTCTTGCCCTCTCTCTCTCACACTCACTTTATCTCTCACTCTGGTGAGTACATGTGCTCTAAAGAAAATTTAAAAATAATAGCATCAATATTAAATAAAAATTTTAAAAAGGATCCTTGATTTAGGGGCCAGAAGGAAGCATAATGGGTAAAGTGCTGGATTCCCACATGGCCAACCATGGTTTGAGTCCCAGAGCTGGCGACTTGCGAAATTACTCGCTCCCTTCCCCCATGTCTCTCTCTGTTGTGTGCACATGTCCTATAGCAAATTTTAAAAGATAATAATAATGATAAATAAAATAAATAATTACTTTTTTTTAAGTTCCTTGATTTAAGCAGAACTGCAGAGACCCTTTTGTATAATAGGTAATAGTCACTTATTCTAGGGATGAGGACGTAGCTGTGTTTGGGAGCCACTGTCCAGCCTACCACAGCAAGGAATTAGGTAAAAATCCCTGGTTAGACAATGAGATATTTGAATTTTAATTCTGGCTCAGTTACTCACTTTAAAATTTGTTTAAGTCCTACTCTACACTTAAGTATAGTATTTCCACTAAGTGCTCACACTCTCTACTTTTACCTCTGCAATTACTACAATATTCACTCTCTTTCCAGAAAGGTCAACAATCTCCCCTTATTATTCTTCACTGCTCCATATGTAAGAAAGCTTTTCCTTGGGATCACAGTTGGCATAATGGCTATGTCACTGGACTCCCATGTAGTTGATCGCAGTTCAAGTCTCAGATCCAGTGGCTTAAACTCACGCCAGGTGTGTGTGTGTGTGTGCATGGCCAAGATCCCGAGAGGAGAATGGAGGAGAAGGGATTGTGGTGTGGCCATCGCCCCTGGGAGAGGTGATTTCTCGCTTTCTGTCTGTCTCTTTCTTTCTGGCGAGCTCACATGCCTTATAGCAAAAACCTCTGAAAAATAAAAAAAAAAGAAAGTTTTTCCTTATACTGAGCCCTAATCCCCTTTCCTATAACATCCATTATTCCCAGTTCTGCCCTCTGGAAGCATATTAATCACTCAGTTAACCATTGTACCCAAAATTTCTAATAAACATGCCTACTGAATAATACGATTTTGTGATGCCTCATTCCAAAGGCTCATCTCTCCTTAGAGAATGATTCGTCTGGGTTAACCAGTACCGTGGAGCTTAAAACAGCTGGATACCAAACGGCTGACTGCACAGTTCAAGTCTCAGACCAAGTGGCTTGGAAAACACACTGAGCATGTGTGCATGCATGTTCAAAATCTTGAGAGGAGAGTGGAGGGGAAGGGATTGCGGCATGGCCATCCCTCCTGGGGCAGGGGGTGCTTTCTCTCTCTCTATCTATCTTTATCTCTCTCCTCTGGCAAGCACACGTACGCTCTAGCAAAAAAAAAAAAAAAAAAATTTAAAAAGAGCAGTTTGTCACACACATAGAGCACCCCCATTGCAGTATGGTGTACAACAGTCTGGCAGTACAGGGTACCGATGTTCTTTTGGATGCCTGATCAGGTGTTTATATAGAAAAGGGAATCTTGTAAACAAATTAGGTGCTTTATAAATGCATCACCAGCTGCATCAACCATAACATGAAGACATTTGGATTGCAATAAGGCAAACACAACATTGAACTGAATAGTGGGCCCAGTTTTTAAGCATCCAGCCTGATCTTCCTAGTAAATATTCTTTGAAAAAGAAACATTTGGTATTGGTCATGTTGAACATACTTTCTTCCTAGAAATGATGATAGAAAGAGGGTGGGGCTGTAGGCTGTTTAATACTTTTAGTGTTTGTTGTGTTTGACTGACAGGCTCCTGAGTGACCTGTGCCCTGTTGAAAAGAACTCCCACAAAATGGCCTAAGAAAGTTGAAACCTCACCGTGATATCCTTCATAGAGAACGAGCGTCCATGATGCCATTGAGGACCCCAGGAAACTCCTCTGAAGTTGTCCGGAGGCACAGGAAGCAGCTGAGGTTCCTTACAGGTTGTGGGTGTGAACCCTGGAAAGACCAGTGCTGCCTCTTCCCCTCCTGCTGTGAGAAATTCTGAGAAAAAGGCCTTTGGGCAGCCTGTGGACCAGCCTATGGACTCTCACCTGCTGACCTGACAGGAAGAAGCCCAAGCCTTAGGCTTAAAACATTTCCTGAGAAATATTCTGCTTGGTCGTCTGCCCTTTCATACTCCTCCCCCATTTCTGAGACGTCTGGGACCTGGGAGTAAGAGGAGCACTTGGTCCCACCTCCGACAACTCAGGACAGGTCCATTCTCATGTGTGCCTCAGTCCCAGTCAGGGTGTTCTACCTTGTCCTGAAACAAATTCTTACTTTTGGTTCAAGTTTTAAAAGGTAGGTCTACCGTCTTTCTTGGTCTCAGATTAGCCATTAAAACCATTTTCACATTCCTCTCCTCTGAGAATGTGAAAAAATAAATGAGTCCTCCTGGTTTTTGCTTTTTTCTTTATTATGCCAGTAATTCCGCTCCCAAATACTAGCCCTGTGGTTGAGGCCTTGCCATGAAAAAGGATCTGCTTGTGGTCCATAGCATACCTATTTACTAGCATCCTGTGGTCTTCCCGGAACCTTCAACTCTGTGTGTTTGTGTGTGTTTTGTTCACAGCCTGCCAGGACATCTTTTCATCTCTTGCCAGATCTCCTGATACTCTACTTACCAGTTACCATGCCCAACCCGAAGGACCAACACTCTTTCAATTGTCCGTAAGTAGGCTGTCCTCTGACTCCACCAGTGCATCTGTCTGGTTCCAAGTTTATACAACAATGAGCTGATCCTTCCTGCTAGGATAACTAACCCTGCCACTCTTCTCCATGGCTTGATATCAGACCCAGGGCCCATTAGAGAGTATTTGAACTGATGTCATTTTTAGAAATATATCCCATAGAATAAGTTTTGAAATGCTGAGGCTCAAGAATACCATATAGTTTTATATTACATAGTTTACACTCAATAGGCATATCTTTTGGATAGAGAAGTCTAAAAGGAAAAGAGAGAAAGGAACCAGAGAAATCAAATTCACAATTAACCAGGCAATTTTACTACAGACATAATAGAAATATAAAACATATTAGAGAGTATTATGAGCAACTATATGCCAACAAACGTGAAAACCTGGACAAATTCTTGGACACATATATGCTACCAAAATTGAGTCAGGAAGACTAGAAAGCCTAAATAGAACCAGAACAAGCAATGAGATTGAATCAGTAATAAATAACCTCACCAAAAAGAGAAGCCCAGGTCCTGATGACTTCACTTCTAAATTCTACAGAATTTTTAAAGAAGAGTTAACCCCCATTTTACTCAAACTATTTCTAAAGAGCCAAAAGGAAAGACCCCTTACGAATTCATTTTATGAAACCTCCATCATCCGCATCAAACAGATAATGACATAACAAAAAAGAAAAACTACAGATCAATATCCCTGATGAATATGGATGTAAAAATTCTCAACAAGATACTAACAAATTGTACCCAACATAATATAAAAAAGATTATACATCGCAACTAGGGAGGCATTATTCCAGGGATGCAAGGGTGGTTCAGAATACACAAAACCATAAATGTAATATACCATATTAACAGACAGAAAGATAAAAAAACATATGATCATATCGATCAATGCAGAAAAAGCATTTGATAAAATATAACACCCCTTCAGATTAAGATTCTCAGCAAAATTGGCATAGAAGGGTCATTTCTCAACACAGTAAAGTCATTTATAAAAAAACCATAGGTAACATCATACTGAATGGGGAAAAGCTGAAAACTTTTACACTAAAAACTGGTACAAGACAAGACTGCTCACTTTCTCCACTCCTTTTCAACATAGTGTCAGAAGTCCTAATTATTGCTATAAGAAATTAGAATAAAATAAAAAAAATTCAAGTAGGGAAAGAAGAGGTGAAATTATCTCTATTTGCAGATAACGTGATTGTATACATAGAAAACCAAAGTACCCATGAAAAAACTCCTGGAAAAGATAAGTGAATATAGTAAAGTGGAAGGATATAAAATCAACATACAAAAATCTATAGTGTTTCTATATATGAACAACAGGCAGACTGAGATAGAAATGAAGAAGTAATTCCATTTACCATAACCACAAAAAGTATAAAATACCTAGGGATAAATATAACCAAAGAAGTCAAAGACCTCTACAAGAAAAATTATGAAAATCTTAAAAAAAAAATTGAAAATTACACAAAAAAAGTGGAAGGACATTCCATGTTCTTAAATTGGAAGAATTAATATAATCAACATGACAATTCTATCCCATACATGTTTAGTGCAATCTCAATCAAATTACCAGAGATATTCTTCAAGGATCTGGAAAAGACAATCATAGAATTTATCTGGAATCATAAAAGACTCCATATTGCCAAAGCAATCCTGCACAAGAAGAGTGGAATAGGAGGTATTCCACTCCCTGATGCTAAAATACATTACAAAATTGTGATAATCAAAACAGCATGGTACTGGAACAAAAACAGACGTGCGTACCAATGGAACAGAATAGAAACCCAAGAAATAAACCTCAAAACATATAGCCAACCGATTTTTGAAAAAGGGCACCAGTCAATCCAGTGGAAAAAAGAAAATATCCTTAGAAAATGGTGCTGGAAAATGGTGCTGGAAAAATTGGGTATCCACAGGCAGAAAGATGAAATCTGGACCCCTATCTCTCACGATTAACAAAAATCAACTCAAAGTGGATCCAAGATCTAAACCTAAGACTTCAAACTATAAAACTACTGGTGGAATACACTAGGAAACTCTGGGAGACACTGGAGTAGGGAAAAATTTCTTGAATAAGACCCCCAAAGCACAGGCAATAATCCCAAAAATAGACAAGTGGGGTTACATCAGATTAAGAAGTTTCTACACAGCAAAAGACATAGTAATAATTATTGTGAATCAACAACCTTTAGAAAAGGAGAATATTTTTGTAAAATATGCCTCAGACAAGGAACTGAAAACCAGAATACACAGGGAACTCAAATGGCTAATGCAAAAAAAGAATGATCAACCCAATTAAAATATGGGGAAATGAGCTGAACAAACAACTCTCTAGAGAAGAAATACCAACAGACAAAAAGCACATGAAAAAAGCTCAGCATCCCTCATCATAAGGGAGATGCAGATCAAAAACACAATGAGATACCACCTAACCCCAGTCAGTATGGCTAAGATTAAAAAAAAAAAAAAAAAAAAAAAGATAAGTGCTGGTGAGGCTGTCATGAAAACGGAACTCTCCTACAGTGTTGGTGGGAATGTAAATTAGTATAGCCGCTGTGGAGATCAATATGGAGGTTCCTCAAAGATCTACAAATAGAACTACCATACAGTCAAGCAATTCCACTCCTGGGTATCTATCCAAAGGATAGGAAAACACTCAGCAAAGTGCTTGTATTGCTGTGTTTATTGCAGCATTCTCAAAATTGCTAGGATATGGAACAAACCCAAATGTCACAAACAGATGAATGGATTGAAAAAATATGGCATATATACTCTATGGAATACTACTAAGCCATAAAAATCAACAAGACCCTTGCATTTGATGGAAAGTTGAGAAATATGGAGGATTTACTGCTGAGTGAAGAGAGCCAGGCTATGAAGAAGAAACATTGTATGTCTCCACTTAATATATACAGACTGTCCACACTCTATGGTAGAAACTGAAAAGTTGGAGACACAGAAGCATGGAAAATGGCTATAAATACTGGAGTTAGTGTGGGAAGAGGATGAGATATGGGGGAGAGTTAGAGGAAAGGAATCAAGAGAAAAATAGGGACAACATTTTAGGGGACACAGAAATGGAGGACTGTCTATTCAAAACATATATGATATCTTCGACTGGACTGGTGTGAAGTGTACTCATGTTGGGTAATTCATTTTACAAGCTGTAGTGATGTATAATAATTTATTGTATAAAATAAATTAGAAGAATTTTCTAAAAATAAGTCTATAAAGACGGTTGTCTCTTTTTTTAGTACAGGAATTAATATTATACTCTTTATTATAATAAATCCTAGGTTAGTAAACGAGACATTTGAATTTAAATTCTGGATCAGTATTCACTTTTAATGTCACCACTTAAATCCTACTCTACGTGTAAGTATAATGCTGCTAAGTGCCCACCCTCTCTACTTTGTCCTATGAAGAGACCACTTACACTGTTCTTTTTTAAAAATTAGAACAATTCCACAAGTCATTTTGCTTTTAGTGTTGTGGTATAGGTAAACTTTTACCCTTCTTTGCAAGAGACGGTTATTGGAACATTTCAAAAGCACCCAATAAGGGAATCAACAGTTAGCATAATGGCTATGTCACCGGACTCCCACGTAGTCGACCGCGGTTCGCGTCCCAGACCCGGTGGCTTAAAACTAACGCCGGGCGCGTGTGCGTGCGTGCCCAAGATCCCGAGAGGAGAATGGAGGAGAAGGGACTGTGGCGTGACCATCCCCCCTGGGGGGTGATTTCTCGCTTTCTGTCTCTATGTCTCTGTCTGTTTGGCGAGCGCACGCGCCCTATAGTGAAAACTTCTCAAAAAAATAAATAAATAAAATAAATAAATAAATAAAAAGTACCCAATAAAAAAATAAGCCAGATAATACATATCTAAACAGGTTTTGGGTTGGATGCAGAGCTAATGCTTTATATAATCATCATCATCAAAGGATGGTCTGTTCACATGTGGACTGCAGTCTTCATGGTTGCTGTAATACATCCAATCATCACATCCATTCAACTTCACTAAATCCCCCTTTGGCACAAAATAGATGTCACATATATAATAATATCAACAATTGACACTTGTAAAACACTTAAATATTACAAGACATTTTAAAATATGTTACATGAAGACACACACACACACACACACACACACACACACACACACACCTCAAATGGCATATAGAGGCCAGGAGGATAAGATTGGGCTGTTTATGTTAAAAATACATATATTTGCTAAAATAAGTCTAAAACTGGCTAACTTTCAAATTACCCAGTGGTTCTCTACATACACCCTAATAGAGTGTTACAGAGAAAATATTTGTTTCAAAGGCTTAATTCACATAAAAATATTGAGATATACATTTTATATTAGAAAATAAATAACTAAATTGACATTGAGTTTTGCAGAAATTTAGATTAGGAGAGAAAAATGCCAACAGACATACTTACATATAAATACGTATGGTTGAATTTTGCTTATTACCAAAATTTTCACCAGGATTTGTATATGGATTATATGTATGACTTTTTCGATACTTTTTGGAGTTCATGGCAACCATATTATATTGGAATGTAAGAATAGAAAGTTATATTATAACAGAGTTTCATTGTGTTTAAATAGAAGAGCACTGAAATAAACTTTTCTTTTCCCACCTCACATGAAAGATTAAATGTTGACATTTTGTTTTGTATATGTGAAATATTTAATAAAGCTAAAGAAGAGTAGTCCAAAGAAAATATATGGCTAAAAACTTAGAGGGTGATGCTTGATATTCAAGAAAAGTACAGGAAGAGGTCATGTTGTTGGGACTTCCCTGAACATCGGAGAAGGTGCAGTGGCTGACTGTAGAAAAAGACTGAGATCACTGCAGAAACCGTTTACATGTGAATGTCCTGTCTATGTTTTCTCACTCATGATTCATGCTTTTCCCTTTCATGTCTCTTCTTTTTATTCTTTTTTGCTATCATCCCCTGTATTCTTTAATGATAAAGAATGAAATTTGCTTTTTTATTGGTTTAGAAACCTCTGATTCTAAATAGCTTATTTTACTTCTGTCTTCATGAAGATTCAAATCTTTAAATTCAAATAGATGACTTGAAGGTATAAAAGTAAGTTGGTTATTTTATTATATTATTTTATTATTTCAGGAGAAACTCAGGTTTTAGTTTCTGTTTTAAAATTACATGTCTCAGAAAGCATTTACATCAGGCTCTTCAGACCCCAGGCAGGCAGTTCAAAAATAAAGAAACTAAGTATTTTCAACCAAAGCTTGTTTTGCTTTCTTTTGAAATGAAAAGAATCTAGCTACATAGAAAATATCTTAGTATTTCAACTAAAATGACAACCCCTGGTTTGGAGTTTCTGTAGTAATAATTTGATTCTAGACCAAAGTGTTCAAATGACAGCTTTTTTTATTTGTCTTACTGGAAATTTTCACAACTAAAGATTTAGAAAAATAGATCGGAAAGAAAATTGTCTGTAATGCACTACAAATGAAGGCAAGTTAATTAATGTAACTGTTGTTAAATCTTACTGGATCTAAAATACCAAGTATGGAATAAGCTGTCCCTTATTCTACATGAGGGCTTGGGGACCCTATTGCTATACACTGCAAAGGAGACTAAGAAACGCCACCATTGTGAATAATGCTGTAGTAAACATGGATGTGCACGTATTTTTTTGACTGAGTGTATTCCTATCCTTTGGGTAGATACTCAGGAGTGGAATTGCTGGATTATATGGTAGTTCTATTTTTAGGTCCTTGAGAAACCTCCATATTGTTCTCCCCAGTGGCTGTACTAATTTACAAATAAACTTAATACGACAACGCAAAATACATTGGAAATATACCAATGCAGGCAATAAAAAAATAAATAAATAAATAAATAAATAAAAAAAACATTGTGCTGTTCCGATTACAACTTTAGCTACTATAAGCACAAAGAGCCTCTAAGATTAGAATAACGGAGAGGGATGAGCTACCACACCACAGAGGGGACACAGTGCTCCATGCTCTGACTTGTTCTGGTGAGTGGGGTGTGAATCCCAGCTACAATATCATTTAGGGCTAGCAAGCTGACAGCCCACCTTGCATGTCAGGTGGCTGAAAGACAAATATGGTTGAGGTCACTTCCATCAGGTGTGCCGACTCCTTAGCCAGGAATGAGGCAGGCCTTAACCAATTCAATATGGTAGAGCAGCTCCAGCTAAGCTTCACTTAAAGCTTAGCTTTAGCTTTAAATATTACATATATATATGTACATACGTATATGTACATGTGTGTATATATATATATATATATATATATAAACTTCAAAGGACATTGTTTTGTTTCAGACTCTACTCCATCCTGCCTCCTTGAATGATTTCAGAAGAATTGTTTAAGTGGCTTCTTTTTTAAAGTTTTTCCTATAGGGTATGTGCACTCACCAGAGAAAAAGTGAAAAATCATTGCCCAGGGGGATGACCATGCCACAATCCCTTCTCTTCCATTCTCCTCTAGGGATTTTGTTTTGCACACACACACACACACACACACACACACACACACACCCCTAGCATGTCCCCAAGCTACCAGGTCTGGGACTTGAACTGTGCAATTGGCCACGTGGAATCCAGCTGCCTTAACATCCATGCCACCTGCTGGCTCCTAACTGTTTTTTTAAAAAACCTTCCTGTCAGATCTGGTTTTTCCATCAGTACTAATATACCATTTACATTTTTTTCTGAGAAAAGAAGAAAGCATTATAGAGATAGCCAAACAAGATGATATATTTCATTTCTGCTGAGGTCCTGCTATGGAACTAAATTCCTCAGTTTTGAAACACGTTTCACGAATGTAAAAGACATAAGCAGTCAGTCTGATGGCTAAAAAAGGCGAATGAGGTAACAGTAACACTGATGGGCTGTTTGTCTCAAATGTCCCATAAATAGGAATGCGAAATTAATTTTTTCAACCTACATTTTCTCCAGTCAAAGAAAATACTCCTCAGCAGTAAGCTGAGGTATGACATTTAACAGGGAATGGCTGGAATTTGAGTTGTAATTTCTGTGTTCATAATTTGGGAATTTCTCACTGAAATAAAAAGTATGCTAAGGGGCAAACAGTAGTGTAGCAGTACAGTGCAATGCTCTGCCAAGGCTGATCCACATTGAGAAGGTTCAAGGTTCGTGTCCAGAGACCTCCCTGAGAACACTGTGCATGTGGTGTGTCCGTGAGCCAGGGTTGGATGAGGCTGGGGGTAGATCAAGACTGTCTCTGTTGGCTTGTCTCTCTGTCTCTGCCTATTTTCATTACTTATAAAATAAATAAGTAAACTTTTCAAAATAATTTTTTAAAATTACTCAAAAGAAAAAAGTATCCTGAAGTGCAAGATTTCCTACACAATTCATGAATGCAGGGTGACCTTTTGGGGAAACATTTTTTTCATCTCCTAGTGAGGCTTACTGGAATGATCTCCCCCTGGTGCATACACACTGTAGGACAGTTGGGGAAAGAGGCTTTACCCGAGGAGTCCTGCTGCTGTAACAGCTGGTGGCTTTGGCATTTTCATATAAACATGCACGCTGAAGAGGAATTTCTCCTTTATAATTGGCCCTGTTTCTCCCTTTCTGGGACATCCCACAATGCCACCAACAATGAAGTGCTCAGAAAAGAGGAATCATTTCTGTTTATGTGAAAACAGACTTGAACTATGTGAGGCAGAAGAAATAACCAAAAGCTTCAAAGACCACAAAGAAAAGTTGTCTTCCAATCTGGATGCCGTTGTGGAGATCTGGTAGTGCTCCCCATACACCAGCTATAAGTGCTGGGGAGACAGGGACAGCCGCCCTTTCTTCTAGCCTTGCCGGACTCCCTCCCTGCAGCCCTGGGCGAGCTGCTAAACAGTGCCCTCGATGATCTGGGTTGAGTGTGGGTAACACCCTTAGTGACCACCCACCCTCAGCGCATGTACCTCATTTCACTCTCAGGAGTGTTTCATATAGACGAAGAGACTGGCCCAAAGTTTATAAAAGCGATGATCAAAAACGCCTTCAGGAGGCAGCATAGCATCGCAATAAAAGGGCATCGATAGCTGAGTGACTCAGAATGGAATGCAAATTTGGGCTGTCTAACTTACTACAATAGGTATGTGACTGGCCAGGTTAGTTCATTTCTCTGAGGTTCAGTTTGCTCATCTGTAAAATGGAAATAACAATGCCCCTCGGAGTGTGGATATGATGATGGGATGCTACATACACAGAGATCCTAACGCGTAGTCATGGTCACCAAGTTTTAGCTGGTTTTTCAAGTGCTCCCTATGGTAACTGTTCTTACTGTGGTTTACCTTACAAGCTAGCTCTGCACCAAGTAGAATACAATGTGTATACTTTCTGTGATTCTTACAACCAAAGACATTACTATAATTCAGTTTAAAGGAAATCATGGCACTGTCTCCAGCTCAAAATACCTTGTAGCAAATACTTTTCTCTGTTCTTCAGTCTCTGCTCCTGAGAAATATAAAAACTTCTGCATCCTTTTAAAAGAAAACCACTTCACTGACACCAGGGTATTGTAAAGAAAGAAGGCATCATTCTGAATCTTTAACCAAATAACTTAACTGATATCCTAGAACAGTGGCAGTCAAGTCACCCTTACTCTTAAATATGATTTCCCTGACACACTTTGAATTTCTCTTTCATTGGTTAAAGCCTGTTTCTTCTCATTTGCCACATTAGGTAATTAATTGAGTATTTATAGGCAGCTATCATATACCCCACTGTCACTGCTACTCAGTCATACATCTTCAATTCTCCACAGCATGCTACTTAAATCCTACCCCTTAATCACCTCATCATCTCTGTCACATTTTTAAAGTTTCCTTCCACTTAATCAACTCCATTTTCTAAGCTAGAGAACGAACAATTGTGCAGAATTCTCCTAGTGCAGCTTATACTGAAGCTCAATGAAAAGAAAGTGTTTTCTTCTTAAGTGATGTCTTTAGATCCCAGGATAGTTTTTGCTTCTAGTGCAAGAGCATCACCGTGTGAGCTGTTCCTGATCTGCACTTCAGTGTTGTCCTCAAGCCAGTTCCATTGTCATCTGAGGCTCTTGTTGGTGGGAGCTGAGCCCACCAGGAGTGAAAGGACAGCCTCCTGTTGCCGTCACCTTTTGGCCACCAGGACCTCCCAGGCACAGTCCTGGCTGAGCCTCTCCTATCCGGCATTTGTGGGTGATAAGTCCTCATAGAAGAGAGCCCCCTTCACACAGCCTCAGGATTCTTGGTCCCTTGAGCTAAAAACAAGAGAAAATATCCTGGCCCTTAAAGGACAGTTTGCTTATTTGGTTTCCTGTACCTTTGTTTGGATAAACCAGCCAATTTCTCCAGTAAGTGATCATTACAACTTGTCTCCTGTGGCTCCAAGGGACACAGGTTCCCAGTGGGGTGACCCATAAATCACTTCTCCTCAGGATCTTAAGAAGAGTTCTGGGGAAAGAAGGCTCTGTTGTCAAATAACTTAAGGAAACATGGCATTCAGCATCTCCCTCGGAAAGACCTGAAAACATCTTACAATGTCAAAGTTCTGAGAAAAGTCAAGTAAAGAAAATTCATTGACTTTTGTTTAATGCAGCTTTTGACAACAGGGTTATTTTTTGGTGGGAAAACTATTCCTATTTCAAAAAACTGCAGGGTCATCTGGAGTGTATTTTAGGAATGCTGTGCTGTACTGTGGTCCTCTACTAATTCTCTTCAAACAAGCTGCTACAGTCTCATCTACGGTCTTTGAATTATTATTTTCACCTGCAGAATCTGTCAGAGAATAATTTTTTGGAGGCAACTTTCACACTGCATGTCTCCAGACTTTAAATACACATATTCATCAAAAAAATCAAATCAGAAAAGAAACAGTGGGCCAATTTGGATCACACGGACCTGTATTGGTGGTCCCAGGATTCCCTGTCCTCACTGTATTTCATTTGATTGGTCACCGTCACTGTGCCATTAGACCGAGCTTCTTGTCAACCAGCACTTGGCACAGAGTAAATACTAGATAAAATTTTGTTCAACAACAACAAAAAATTATTTGCTTTAGTATAGATCTTTGAGAAAAAAATATGATTATTTTAATGTTTAATGCTTGGAAAATAACTAATAATATGACTAGTTTTGTTTTCCCCAGACACTCTTTGCTACTGCAGATGTGATAATTAATAAACTTAAGAGTTTATTAATTATCTTCAGTGTACTTCTACCTACTGCTCCCAAGTGCAGAGCACTTGGCATATATTATTAATCAATTATTACAAGCTGCGGTGAGATAAGTATTTCATTTTTGTATTAGATAAGAAAGGTACCACTGAGACAGATTATATAGATAGGCAGTCTATTATCTCCAATGATAAATTGCAAAACCAGGTTTTGAGCTCCAGTCTCAAAACTTTTAAGTGTACTACACATTCATACCATGTGAGTACATGAATACATCATACAGATTAGATCATCGCTTTTTTATAGCTTCTTTGTTTTTTGTTTTGTTTTAATTTTTTTATAGGGTACCTGCACACTCACTAAAAAGACACAGAGAGAAAGGGAAGGTGAGAAATCCCCCTTCAGGGAGGGTGGCCATACTGCAGTCCTTTCTCCTCCATTTTCCTCTTGAGACTTTGGGCAAACACACATGGACCCAGTGTGTTTTCCAAGCCATGTGTCCAGGACTCGAACTGCGCAGTTGGCCATGTGGGATGGAGACAGCTTAATCATCATGCCATTGCTGATCCCCAAAAGCTTATTTCTTTGATGAGAGTAAGAGACAGTGAGACAGAGAGAAAGACAAACAACCTCACCACGGTCTCAACAGAGACCCTCCCCTTCAGTCTTGCCAGCCAGCCAAGGTCATGGGTGCACATACCTGGTAGGTACAGATCAACCAAGGAACTGGGCCCAGGATCTTCCATGTGATTCAGTGTCACTTGAAGAAAATGTTGTCTTTATTATTTAGCTATTTTGTGTGTGTGTGTGAGGGAGATGGCTTTCACAATGCATGGTCTCCAATGACTATACACATTATAGCATTGACCTGTATTATTTAGCTGTTTTTTATTAATTATATATTTTATTATAGTTTATGTGTGTGTGTGTGTGTGTGCATGTGTGTGTGTGTGTGTGTGTATAACTACTATATATATATAAAGTTTACCATTTTAACCTTTTTTTAAGTTTATTTATTTTATTTCTTTTTTGAGGATGGGAGACAGATCGGTACCTTCAACAGGTCTTATTGAGCCACAGTCCCCTACACTCACTCCTCCTGCCATTACTGTGGCACGTGCTAACCCAGTGTATTTCTGGCCAACCTGGAATCTAAACTTGTCCTCCATGTGACTCCAACACTGCAGAGTGGTATGGTAACACCTGTGCCACTGTGGGTAGGCCACCATTATTATTATTTTTTTTATCATCAGAGGATGCATACACTTATCAAAGAGCAAGAGAGAGGCAGAGAGAAGTAATGACCCCCCCCCCCCAGCTGGTCAAAGTCATGGGGCAATACCTTCTCTGTATCTCCACTGTGTCAGAATTTGGGCCATGCATTCTTATATGTCCCTCATGTTTTTTAAGCCACCAGGGCTGGGACTTGAACTGTGGTCAGCTACATGGTATCTGGCTTCCTTTAACCACTGTGCCATGGGGCTGCACCATTTTTTTTCACCCCCCAGGGTGGATGGCCACACCGCAATCCCTTCTCTTCCAGTATCCTCTCGGGATCTTGGGCACGCACACACGCACACACGCCTGGCCTGAGTTTAAGTCACCGGGTCTGGGACTCGAACCGCAGTTGGCTACATGGGAGTTCAGCGACATAGCCATTATGCTAACTGCTGGTCCCTAGGGGCTGCACCATTTTAACTGTTTTTCTTGTGTGTAATTCCATGGTATTACATACAGTCACATCGTCGTACAACTGTCACTGCCATCTGCAGAATGTTTTCATCTTCTCAAATTGAAACTCTGTACTTTACCCATTAAACACCAACTCTGCGGTTTTTTCTCCCCCAAATCCCTGACAACCATCCTTCCACATTCTGTGTCTATGACTTTGACAAACCGGTTTAGGTATCTTATTTAAATAGAATCACCCAGTACTTGTCGCTATTTTTAAAACCCTAGCTCTGGCCATTGTATCAACCACATGTTTGGGAAAAAATATCATCTGAATTTTCTTATACCAACACAACATTGTTTGCAGTTTAATCAATGTTGCTTTAAAAAAATCTGGCTCTAGCTGGAAAACAAAACCAGCCTCAAGTGAGCAATAGGAAATTTGCCCACACAGCACTAAGGCCACAGGCAGATCACAGGAAGACAAAAAAAAGTTTGGGCAACTCTGGGTGGCAGTTTTTAACATCCTGGGTCTTTTGATGATTATAATCTGCATTTAAATCCCAAACATTTCTCTTTCTCTCTCCCTTTCAAATTGCAATTCTGTTAATGTGTGAAAACAGTACAACTGGAGGGAAATGTAATCCACATGTTTTGGTGCATTTACACTTACATGCTCTTGAGAATATCAAAATGGCCTAATAATACGTTTTCTGATGGCTTTTTTTCAAAATTAGACACATAATTACGGACTTTGTGAAAAAATAAAAAAACTTAATCCTAAAAGAAGATAAACTCAATATAAGTTTTAATTATTGAAATTTAGACATTATTTTTTAAAAATTTCCAAGCTGCTCTTCAAAGAAAATATTTAAAATACACTTAGAAGCCTTTACATTAGAGACCAAAGTCATAAAGTAAAAAACTCAATATTGGGATCAGCAAATGGAGTAATGCTTATGTTACTGGCCTCCCACATGACAGTGGTTCAAGTCCCAGACCTGGCAGCTTAAAACTTACTCTGGGTATGTGTGTGTGCACGCCCAAAATCCCACGAGGAGAATGGAGGAGAAGGGACTGTGGTGTGGACATCCCCCTGAGGGATGATTTCTCACTTTCTGTCTCTGTCTCTCCAGCGAGCACACATGCCCTGTAGCTAAATAAATAAATAAATAAATAAAATTCAATATTTGGCTCAATTATTCTTTTGGCTTAACTTTAAGAGACAATAGTAAACAAGAAAAGGAAGACAGATTTCAGAGATGCTCAGGCCTGGTCCTGAATTACTATACTAACATTTGGGCAAAATAGCAACATTCAGTAAGTCTCTACTTTTTTGACCCATAAAATGGGCATAATTTATGGCTTAGCAAATTGTCCTAGAGATGAAACAAATTGTGTAAAGTGCTCATCTATATACCATACACAGAAAAGTACCTCACAAATGTCCAATTACACTTCCTCATTTTAAATCTTAGCTCTCCACAGCAATGAGGTCATTACAATCGATTCACAAAATATGAAGCACAATGGATAGCAGTTTTCCTTTAAATTGAAAGAATGAAAAGATCGATCCCATTAGAACAAGAAAACAAGGCACTAGATGATGGCGTCCGTTATTTAACATCACACACCAACGCGAAGGCCTGACGACAAGAAAGCAGATTCTCTCTCGGAGGCATCCATGGGGGAGCCTACTCTTCAAACCGACATTGGATAGAGCTCCTTTAGCTTTTTGTAGCGGCAACATCTTGGCGGTACTTTTATTTCACCATATGCTCTCTTCAAATTTCTCAAAAAATCTTGTATTAACTTTTGTTTCCATTTTTAATTAAAATTATCTTTTTTGCTTAGTGGTTTGAAAAGCTTATAGCTTTCAAAATAGCTTTCGAATACCTCTATTTGGTATTTTCAAATACCAAGAGGATACACACTATATCCTCATACTGAAAAACTACATTGTACCCCACAAATATGGATGATTATTATTTGCAATTAAAATTAAAATAAAAAATAACTGCAATCCTTTTAAATATAAAGATGATTTGCTCCGTTAATATTTTCTCTGGCTAGTTCATTTTAACAGAAATATATCTTGACATAAGGATTTCATCTATCAAGAAAACAATTTTGCTATGGAATTCAGCCCAATGGTCATCTCTTTATGCATCAAGGAGTCCCTTCCTGGTAGTGTTGGAGGAAAATAAGGCAACTCTTTTCCAAAGGGGGCTAAAATGATCCTTTCTCCAACTATGAATGAATCCAGCAATGAAGCCCAGCGATTCACTCTGGGCTGAAGTCACTTGGAGGCAAAGATGATGTCACTTCTTGATCATTCAAGTTAACTCCATAACATGGAAGTTTAAAATGGAAGATAATTTTAAAATTTTTATATTTAATTATTACATGGTATCTGATTTTTCTTCTGTAACATCTTACATGTTTAATTACATGTGTTCAATTTAACTAACCGCCTAAAGATCTATCATAAAATTAGAACTTAAATCTGATCCAGAAAAAGACTTCTTTGGGTACCCCCATGAAAGCTGGCTGTAACTAATACAGCAGGGACACAAAAATTTATCCCAGAAAATTTCTTACTGATCTTCTGAGACAATAAGAAAATCACTTTACAGTTAGTTATCCTGGATTCAGAGCTCTAAAGTGATAGATTTTTATTTTTGTTTTGATTTCTATATTTAGTTCCATACTCAATAATCTGCTCAATTTATTTCAAACATATCCCTAACCTCACGGATCATTCTGCATAGTGATACTTGAAAAACTATCAAAAGATGATATAAATCCAATGAAATATTCACCCAGGAAAATACTTTAGCATACATATCACTTTATAGTAGTTAAAATTAACTCTTTATTCCAGAAATTCATTGATAATGTAGAGTTGACTTGCCACAAATCCCATGTCTAGTACACAGACTCACTTCTCAGGAAACCCATTAGGGTCTAGGTTGATGAGGACATGTGGCAGAGGAACAATCGAGTTCTTGGCCAATTTCCCAGTCCCAACTAGCAGGAACACGAATTCCCTGAGCATGAAAGCCCAGGTCTCATGAAATATTTCTTCCTCATGGCATGATAAGCACAGTTGATGGAGTTCCCTAAGTCATATCAGTGACAGTAACTTGGCTCTCAGAACTTCTCTGGTGTCTAATGGAAAGAAATCCCTGGGGATGCGATTCATGCCTCTCTGCTTCCTCCCAGTTCTCCCTGGAAGGAGAGTCACTGTGCTATTCATTTCTCACTGAATGGTAATAATGTCCACGATCCCACATCACTGCAATGGGACTTCCAGGGAAGGTTGCAGGCCCTCGGTGTCAAATCACCTGAGGATACGCTGATTGATTTCGCTCTCAGTACCCTGCCATGGGTTAGAGGTTTAATAACATTAAAAATAATTGAGGACTTGGGGAAGTACCATGGCTAAAATTCACTTCCCTGCCAGCTTTCTCTCATTCTGTTGACAGACTGTAGAACCTTCCTTTCATCTCTTACCTCTTTCTACAGCTTAACCAGGTCCCTGAAGGAGTATGTTCTTTCTAGAAGATAGATTATGCTCTACACACAACATGAAAACTTTACACACTTTTCCTGT
This sequence comes from Tupaia tana, assembly GCA_026018925.1. Taxonomy (NCBI): domain Eukaryota; kingdom Metazoa; phylum Chordata; class Mammalia; order Scandentia; family Tupaiidae; genus Tupaia; species Tupaia tana. Next base: position 116,697,888 of record JAKSZU010000003.1, read on the forward strand.
TGTCATCTGAAAGGCCTTTCTACCTGGAAGAAATAACTTATCTCACTTTTCATTCTCACATTGGTCTCACTTAGAATTCCTTATGACCAACATATTTAAACTTTATGGAGAGAGAGATACAAGCTGAAACTTTGGTTCCTCTTAATTTTTCTTTTTCCCCAGTGAGGTTTGTGACAGCTTTCCCCATTGCTGTTATCCATTATAGAAATTTAACTGCACTTTGAGAATACATGATTTCAGAAACATTATCTAATTTTCTATCTAAAGAGAAGAAAAAGCTAAAAGTAATGGGGCATTGTAAGGGCTTGAGTAGCACCAAAGAGGGCAATTTGCAACCATGGAAAAAACCAGGTGGTCACTCCATTGAACATATGTACTTTAAACTGACAATGACCTAAATAAGCAAATCTCATTCAGATAGCTTTCACCAGTAACCAGTTTGTTCATAAAATTTTTTAAAAAAATGCATACTGCATAAATGTGTCCCTAATCATCTATTTATCTCTTTTTAATTTTGCCAGAGCACATGCTCATTGGAGAGAGAAAGAGAGAAAGCGCCACCCATAAGGCATGATCACATTGCCATCTCTTCTCCTCAATGTCTCCCTCTTTTCAGGATTTTGGGCATGCACATGTTACCAGCTGGTTTCTCAAACCATCAAGTCTGGGAGTTGTACTGAATAGCTGGCCCTGTGAGATCCAGCCACCATAACCATCACACCATAGGCTGGCCCCCTAACTGTCTTTTAAATTATATTTTATCTAATAATTTTTTTACTTTAATCATCATCCAGAAAACATTATTAAGTACTTAGCTGGTATTGAGGGTGCTGGTTAGACTTGAGATAAGAGCATGTTTGCCCTCCAGGAGCTCATGAATACATACTAGCTCAAACCAGAAAGGTTTGAGATCATTACTTATATAGAGAGAGAAGAAAAAAAATTCAAAACTACAATATGTCAGCTAATCAAATAAAGAAGTACATTCAACATTTTAAAAATGCACCTTAAAATCCAAACATCAAATTCCACTAATTTAATTTAAGACACATTAATTCATAGTGATACATCCAACATCCACCAGCTAAAAAGTGCTTCAGTTTCCAAATATGAGTATTAAAATACTGTGGGGAAAACACTAAAGAAAAGTTTCATTTAGAGGAACTTAAGAGCTGCTTCTGAAAAAAAAAAAAACAAAAACAAAAACACAGAACAGGGAACCAGCAGGCAAAAGTAATTCAATTTAGAATCCTTTCACATGTGTAAGACGGCTTCTCCTTCATAGCACTGACACATTCTCCACTGAAAACCCTTCCCAGAAGTGCTGCTGGAATCAAATGACTGCAATGCACATTCACAGGGAAGCATCTAAAACCGGCTATGGTGAGAAACATTAGAGCTCACGTCAAACTCTATCTCAATGATATTCTTTGAAGTTTGGAACTCAGCACCAAAGCAGCTTTGGCACCTCCACAGCACGACAGGACAGCATGTTCTACTCTTGCTGAAAGACCAATGGCCACAGTATTACCAAGAAGATGCAAATGGTGAACGGCTCTGCGGATACTGCACCCTCTGAAATGTGATAACTTATGCAAGATCTTTCCACAAAAGTCATAAATAAGGCAATGTTTAGACAATGACCAATCTCTCATTGCAGACTTGTGGTATGAACTCTAGTGTGCCCTTTCATCTCTGTAATTAACACGCAAAAGTTTACTGCTGTGCCATGGTCCAACCCCCTGGACTTGCTTTTAACAAAGGATTAGCTCTATTTTCTTATTCATCTGGCCCCTGGCTCCCTCTCAGTGTCTTTGTCAGCCTGCTCCTTCCCCCTTCTCCATTTGAGCCCTTCCCCAGCCCCTCCAGAAGGCTCATCTACTCACACTGTTCACACCTATTTCCATTTCGCTTCTCTAGGAAACCCTTCTCGGCCTGCAGATGAGGTGAAGCCTCCCTGATAAGAGTGTCCCACCATAGCCTCTAGCTCTCTGTAGAAACACCCATCCCACTTTTCTATATCTATTATTCCCACCTGCCATTCCTGGCAAACTGCAAGCTCCACGAGGGATTGAGCCTATCCAGCGTTCTCACCAGAATTTACCTAGTGTATGGAACAGAGTGAGTTAGGTTAGTTAAGCTGTGGAGGGAGGGCATGTGCGTGCGGTTTTAGCACTCAGCAGGTTGTACTGGTTGGCTCTGAGTGAACTGTGCCTAGTGCAGCAACACCACTATCCTTGAACTGATGGTGAGCTTAGACCAATAACTACTTCCCTGCTTGGGGACTCTTGAGAACACCAGACTATTTAAGCCTGGCAAAGAGAGAAATGATACTAATCCTCGTTTATACTCTCATTAAATTTTCTTCATCTCTCTTCACCTTTAGCTGTGTAATAGGCTTTAAAGCTCAGATGGGAGAGTGTATTAATGAATAATATATGAAATAAAGAGCAATAGTGTCAGCATAACTACATGTTTAGAGATAATTTATGAGCATTAACTAGTGTGCATGCTTTAATATGTCATCTATACACACAAAGGCATTTCCTTCTTAATTTTTTTATTACATATTGGAGTGGTAGAAAATGATATGAAAAGGGATGATTCATAATAGATATAAATAATAAAGAAGTTAAATTATACTGTTTGCTATACTTTAATACTGGCAATAATTACAACTATTGAAACAATGTATTAAATGATTAAAATAATCATTTTCTTTACAAAGCCAAAAGGGATTTTAAAGAAGTAAATAATGTTCACACCAGGTTCAACGTACATAAACATTGGCTGACATAATCTTTAATGTCTTATCAATTAGCTCCCATACAGGAGCTCAATATGAAGGAATGATATGTGGAGGCACTATAAATATTCCCTAAAAATTACTGCTGTTCTCCAAAATTAAATTTTTGATTATAACTAAATAGAAAATGCTTCAAGCAAATGAGTGCAACATATAGAAAATATAGTACAAGTCATAAGATATCCATTAATGACAAAAAAAATAATTTAGTAATGTTAAAAGGAGTTTTGGTGGGGCTGGCAGGTAGTAGCCTGGTGATTAAGGGCAATAGACTACCACATGGCCAACCATAGTTCAAGTCCTAGACCTGGTGGCTTGCTTTCTCACTTTCTCTCTTTCTCTCTTTCTCTCTTTCTCTGTCCCTCTCTGGTCAAATTAAAATAAATAAATAAATAAATAAAATTATAAATTTTTTTTTTTTTTAAAAGGAGTTTTGGGGATCAGCAGATGGTGTAATGGTTATGTTGCTGGACTCACATGTAGTAGACTGTGGTCCAAGTCCAGATCCAGTGGCTTAAAACTCATGCCAGGCGCGTATGTGCACTTGCCCATGATCCCAAGAGAAGAATGAAGGCCCATGATCCCAAGAGAAGAATGAAGGAGAAGGGAATGTGGCATAGCCATCCCACCTGGGTAGTTAATTCTTGCTTTCTGTCTCTCTGTCTCTCTCTGCCTCTCCAGAAAGCTCGTGCACCCTATAGCAAAAATCTCACTTTATAAAACAAAAGAATTTTTTTTTTTTTGGAGAGGTTTTAGCTACAGGGCGTGTGCGCTTGCCAGACAGACAGAGAGAGACAGAGAGACAGAAAGCAAGAAATCACCCCCCCGGGGGGATGGTCATGCCGCAATCCCTTCTCCTCCATTCTCCTCTCGGGATCTTGGGCACGCGCGCCCAGCGGGAGTTTTAAACCACCAGGTCCGGGACGCGAACCGCGGTTGACTACGTGGGAGTCCAGCGACATAACCATTACGCTAACTGCTGGTTCCCAAAACAAAAGAACTTTTGAACTAGCTTATAGGTTAGCAGTTAAGGCATCTGAATCCCACATGGCAACTGTATAGCTCAAGTCTAAGACCAATGGTTTGGAAAATCATGTTGGTCATCTGCATGCCCCAAATCCCAAGGATAGAGCGAAGTGGGGGAGAGGGGATTGCGGCGACTATACCCCTTGTAGGGAATGTTTTCTCTTTCCCTCTCTCTGGCTCTCCCTGTCTTTCTCCAGCAAGTGCACACACCCTCTGACAAATTAAATTTATACAAAAAAAAGGGACTTTTACTGTAAATGTGAAGATGCAAATATACATGTGTAATTCTTTAGAACTACATTTAGTATCTTCAAAATGTGTCTTTACCAGATAACCAAAAACAATATAGCATAGCGTCCCCTTTAAATCTATTCCCATTTCCTGTTTGGCAGATGTGCCTCACTGAGCCATTGTGGGAGAACCTAAATTATATCTACAGCATTTATAAGGTCTCTACTGGGGACATCCCTCACAAAGAAATGCAGAACTAGCACAGGTAAATAAAATAAATAAAAGATGTAATCCACAGAGGACTTTTAAATTTAATTACTGATAAATTTCCTTTAATTCAATATCTCCTGTCCTATCTAAATGGCCTCTTATTGGGATACACTGAGTTAGAATGTACAATATCATCTTCCTATCTGGCATCTCTAAGCAGAATTGTCATATACCTTTCATGAGAAATCCAGATGTGCTTCCATCAGGAGACACTCAGATTCTAATTTTTAAAATAACCTAGACAATCTATTTCACCTTACATCTGAGAATTCTCATATTGGTAATTCTATGGAAAGAATATAAGGTAAGTCAATAAACTAACCATAACAAAAGGATGTCTGACTCCTATAGAAAGTAGAGAAACAGAAAACAGAATTTTCCAAAGAGGAGAAAAAATAATGATTGTTGGAGATCTGAGAATTTTATTGTGGTAAATAGAATTTGGAGCCTCAATAATCTACTCTTCCTGATGCCCATACCCTTTACCATGTAACTTTAAAGTTTTTCTTAAAAAGAGTTGATGTATTTGCCCACCCTGTTGATTGAAAACATGCTTTGACCTATGGAATGTAGCCAGAAGTGTTTGCTAATTCTATACCAACATCCTAAATTGTATTGAGGTTACTGTGTGCCCACCTGCTCTTTAGCCACTGCCATGAGAAGAGCAGGAAATAATACATGAAGCAGAACTGAGTCCCACCTACAAAGAGGAGTCAAGCCCAGCCAGACCTAAAACTGGAAGCAAACATAGCCGGCAGAGGCCAACCCATCCGGGTCATCCCCCAGCTGACTCACTTTTGTAGAATTTAAAAAACACTTATTTTGGATGCCACTGAGACTTTGTGGTTAATTGTTACACAGCATATTGTGACAATAGCTACCTGATACATTTATAAATTAAAGTAAGCAAAAAGATTATTCTTCCTCTCTAGGAATCTGAAAAAAAAAAAAGAAAAAATCTCTTCCTGAACTGCTTTTTCATTCACTCATCATATAAGTCAGAGAATCCACACCCAATCAATTGAGAGAATGCTGCATCCAGTGAGCTTACTCTAGGTTGGCCACTGACTGACTTTCTTTCCACATTGTCACACTAACAATTATATTGACTTTCACATGCTTACCCCTTCCTCTGATGTGCTGGGAATACCAATAATGTATGACCTCATCTGTAAATTTATGGAATAAAGTTAATCACTGGGTTTTTTTGTTTGTTTGTTTGTTTTTTGATTTCACCATAGGGCATGTATGCTTGCTGGAGAGAGAGAGAGAAATCACCCCCCAGGGGGTAGACCATGCCACAGTTCTCTTCCATTCTCCTCTCAGGATTCTAGGCATGCATGCACACATGCCTGACATGATGTTTAAGCTGCTGGGTCCAGAACTCAAACTTGGGTGGCCAAGTGGGAATCCAGACCTCTTGACTACAATGCCACTTGCTGTCCCCAAATCACTGGTTCTTGAAGGGCCAGTGTTCTTTAGGGCCCATAGTTCCAAGGAGAAATGTTTAGAGGACTGTAGCATGGTTAGGGGCAGAGATAGAAAGCTAAAGAGTTAGAGTGCTAACTTATCAATCAGCAAAGCTGCTTTGATCTGCTTAGATATTGAGACTTGATTGGGAAAATCAATTCAACTGTTCAAAACTGAAAACCAGGCCCAGCCTCTATGGCAAAGTCTGTAACATACCAGGTTCCAGAGCTGGGAGCCACATGCTGAGAACAATTTGAGTCCATGGCCTGGTAGGTATGAAACCACACTGGACATTGTGTGTGCATGCTCAGGATCCTGGCAGGCTGGAAGACCATAGGAGGGTCTGCAGCATGAACGAGACCTCCTGTGCACCTCTTCCTCTCTCATACTCTCTCTCGCTCTCTGTCTCATGTGTGTGCCTGTGCTCTATCATGAATGGAAACAAATTAAAAATCACTGTAAAAAATGTGTTTCAAACGTTTCTCAGACTGGATGCACTATAATCACATTTCTTGTGGGACCACCCTCTCTCTCTCTCTTGATTTCCATAACCCTAATTTAAGACACCATCTCCTAAAATTTCTAAGTTAACTCCCTGCTTTAAGTTACAAACTGTGTCATTTTTATTCCTCTGCTTAATATTATAGTAAACACAACTTTAGATGGGTCCAAGGCTGTCTTCTCAGTCTCACTGTTTGCTCTATCTCCCCACCTTTCATATAGGCTTATAATACATTCCACTCTTTTACAAATTAGCATACACAATGTTCCCCATTCTCGAATGCACTTTCCCTCTTTCTTAAGTGCCAACTTTCTTTTACCCTTCAATCCCAGCTTATATCAGCTTCTCAGGGTGGCTCTGTCTGATCACTCAAACAGGAAGCCCCACCTGTCCATCATTCTTCATTACAGCGTGCTCTTTGTTCTTTACTTTCTTTGAACTTATGATGTACAGTAATATAAACATTTATTGATTGTTTATCTGACTTTCTATTACCTATAAACTCCATGTGGCCAGGGGTCAAATTGTGTGATTTATTTATATTCCCAGGGCCCAAATCAGTGCAGGGCACATAGTATTTGCTCAATAATATTCATGAATAAATGACTAATGATAAATTCAGCAATCTTCTTTTTTAATTTAATTTATTGTTTTTAGATTTTTTTCCATAGAGAGTGTGCACTTGCCAGAGAGAGACAGAGAGAGGGAAAATGAGAAATTGTCTTCCCCCAGAGGTATGGCCACCCAGCAATCCTTTTCCCTTCAATCTCCTCTCGGAATTTTTAGCACACACGTACAGGAATGTAATTTTCAAGCTGCAAGGTCCAGGACTCGAACCATAGTAGCCATGAGGGAGTTCAGCACCTTGACCACCATGCCACCTGCTGTCCATGATCAATCTTCGTAGCTTTTATTGACTTTTTTCCCAATACCTTTCTATACCATATAGCTTTTCTCTATCATGTGGGATTTCAGTCTTTGCTAGGCTTACTCTTGTTTTCCTAACTTTCTCAATGCATGCAGAATGTTCCTTTAACCCCTGTACATCAGAATTTTCCCTTTCAATTTGCTTCATTCATCACTCTTGTATTTTTGCATCCCAGTGTTCATAATCTGGTCTATGGTAGATTATTATCGTGCTCACCCAATGCTGAGAATTAGAGTTAAAATTAACAATAGCAGTTATAATGAGATCAGATACCTGTAGAAGTAAATATTCTGGAGCCACCCCCCATAGCCTAGCAGGTAAGGGAGCTAGGTCCCACATAGCCAACTGTTGTTCAAACCCCAGCTCTGGTGGCTTGAAAGACACGTCAAGTGCATGCGTGTGCTTACTGAACAGGTTTAGCTTCTTGACCTGCAAAGCCAGGATCCATGCCCTAAACACAGTTCTAGCCTGAGCCTTCAGGGACACTACTTGTATCTTGCCTGGCATCTTTCTCATTCCCACGTGAACCATACTGTGTTTCTTCATATTTTCCACATCTATCATAAGCTATCTGTTGATAAGTATATAATGGACTTTTGTGAAAACATTATTATACAAAATGGAATTATAAAATATGAGCATTTTTTGTCACTGAGGACATTCCTTACAGCTAGGACAACATTCCATAGCTTCAGTATACTTTCTTGTGAGTCTGGTCCTAGGGCTCCCCATTTACCCAAGGTTATAATACCCAAGGTTGGATAGTGCCTGGCAGAACATTGGGAGGATCTTAAACTACCCGTTGTGGACAGCATATGAGACAGTTAATAAAGATTTTAAGGTAAAAAATGTTTTTTCAAACCTGGGACTGATATCTTCCCCACAGTCGGATGCTTCATCTCCATAATGAGATCATTGTGTAATACCTTAAAATGTAAAAGAGAAATAAAAATAAGATACAAACCTCCAATCTCAAGGTATAGTGACAGTCACTTACTCAGTCAATACTGAAGAAAAACACTGTAAAACAGAAGGACATTTAAAATTCTCATTTGAAAGTAAATATTTAAGATAAAAAATAATGTTTCAAGTTACAATACATCAAATAAAGTAAAAACAAACAAACTAGAAGACTCAAGGATTAAAAAGCTGTATTTCTATAAAATCTTCCTACTTTAAAAAATGTTATTTGTGGGGTGAGAGGGTGGTGTAATTGTTATGTTGCTGGACTACCACATAGTTGACCACAGTTCGTGTCTCAGACTTGGCGACTTAAAACTCACGTCAGGCACATGTGCGTGCGTGCCCAACTCCCAAGAGGAGAATGGAAGAGAAGGAATTGTAGCATGGGCATCCCCCCCGGGGGGCGGTGATTTCTCAGTTTTTGTCTCTCTGTCTCTTTGGCAAGTGCACATATCCTAAGGCAAAAATCTCTCTTTAAAAAATTTCCTTTGCTTCTAAACATAGCAATGAAATGTTTTTTCTCTTATATGTATGCTCTTCTAGTATTTTATTTTCCTTTTGAGATATTTTTGCCCTAGCACATGTGCATTTGCCAGAGAGTCAGAGAGAGACAGAAAGTGAGAGATCACCACTCAGGGGAGATGTACATGCTACACTCCTTTTTCCTCCATTCTCCTATGAGGATCTTGGGCACACACACACACACCCAGCATGAGTTCCAAGCCACAGGGTCGAGGACTCACACCACAGTCAGCCATATAGGAGTCCAAAAAGTTAACCACTATGCCACCTGCTGGCCCTGCTCTTCTAGAATTTAAGCTCTGCCTCTTCCTGCATTACCTCATGATAGGATGCAGTCAAGGTCAACTACAAAAGGGCAGGATGGGAAGCCCTGGGCCTACAAGAAAGGAGTTCACTGGATGGTACAGGTGCTTCTGGAGCCGATTCAGTGAAGGCATGAGGACTCAGTTCACTTTGAAGAGTGAACGAGAGTATCCAGTGGCTTCCGGAGGGGGGCTCCTGTGACAGCAAGTGAGCAGAGCCAGCTACGAGGAACCCAGAAAAGGCAGGTCAGAGACCTGAGCCGGAAGTCTGAAACCAGGAATGTTATCAACAGTAGTAAGATCTAAATCCTAAGACCATTTCAGAACTAGGCCTCCGCTGTCTTGGATGGTGAAACAACAGAAAAAGGGCAACAGAGCTCTTCCCAGAGGGCTGATTAGGTTCTCATGTGGAAGAACCAAGAAACCTCCAGGGCTGGAAGTCACATGGAAGCCTGGGGTTCAGTTCACACGATGACTTTATATACCAGGCCAGCACATGCTGGTGATCCCGACTGGCCGAGAAAGACTGGGGCCAGGAGGCCACAGCATGAGACCCTGCCTTTCTCTCTCGTGCACTTTCTCAAATATAAATAAATAAACTTTTAAAAAAAGAATATAAAATAGACTTGTTTGAGTGGTAAACCTAAGACTAATTATTAGTACAGAGACATTCTACCTGTGCCTGACTAGAGAAATGTGACTTGATACTCAAGCACTTGTGTACTGAAACAGAGCTACTAAAATTTCTGGAAAATGGAGGCTAAAATGTTCCCCAGGAGGTGGACAGGAAGAAAGAATTTTTCAGAGATCAACTGCCCTTCAACTATAGGTAGAGGATGAGTTAAGTGCATGGAACCAGATTTTGGACATAAAAGTTTGATTACTGCCGGATAAATAATCTGTGATACACAACCAAAATTCTCCACGTTTTTTTGTTTTTGTTTTTGTTTTTTAACATACTGGGGGCTACCGTCTTAAAGAACAGAACATCTATGACCTGATCCTCAGTAAGATATTGAGGGGACTTCATAAAGTTTGTGGGAATAATGGAATTAAATTATGTTTACTTTTGTTGCAAAAAAGTTTAAATCCATCTGTAGCTTTTCATAATACACACTTTTCCTGAACTTTTTGAAGTCTCCTTGTATATGAGCAACTTCCACCTAAACTGTGTTTGACCTACTCTACGTACTGCACTGTGAGCCTTTCTCCTCCTCTCCTGAACATACATCTAAAGGATGGAAGTATTTCAGTAGGACAGCAAACTTACAGAACACAATTTCATGCCAAGGTTCCACAGAGTGGTGGTTGTAATGGTTCTACAGCATGGTGCGTTTCAAGCAAAAGCAAAATTTGAATACCCATATTCTTACCATAACCTAGTCACAGAGCAAAAGAGCATGGAATAAAGAAACTAATAAAAATGTTTTCTCACTTGGAAAACTCAGGGAAAGGGCTCAAATTTCTTGGGTTTGATTCATTTCTAGTGATTTGGGGAGGTCACATTATGGAACAAAAGCATCAATAAGACAATTTTACGTGTGATTTTTTTTAAGTCTAGAACTACAATTCTGCTACAGCTACATTCTCTGGTATACACTGTCTTTCTTTAGGAATGGTAACTACTTTTTGGGCAATGCTGTTTAAATAATTATGTCAACCTCCCTCACCAAGAGTGATGCCACACCATACGGAGATCCTTTCTAGAGTATGCCTTGCCTCTCTTTTGGGATCACCAGGTTGGTACCTATGAGCTGGCCAGAAAAACAATTCTTGCCAGTGTTAGAACTGTGCTATAATTTAATTCTGGTGTGGCTCGTTCTCAGCACCCACCCAGCACAGCTTCCTCCTGTGTGGAGGTGGGGGCTAAATGCCAACGGGAGGTGCTAAATTTCAGTTCTGCTGAGGACAGGAACAAAAATACTGAGCTAAATTTCACTTGAAACAATTATCTGCACACTGAATCATTCTTCTCTTCTCGTATCTCTGTTGCCCTCCTGACTACCTCTTTGTAATAACACTGCAGTGCTACTCACAAAAGACAAAAGTGAGTGTTCTTAGCTAAATATAACTTAACAGATAGTGTTGAAATTAATTAACGCTGAATTTTAATCGCGTAGCAAACGTTAAGTGTCAAACGTGAAAGGGTAGTTGGTAAAGGTCAAGGGACATATGTCAAAGTGTTTGTCATGAGAGTAGCTTAAGAAATGTCGTTCCTTCACCCCTACCCCAATTGCTGTCTACATAGGATATTTCCAATATGAAACTTTAAACATATCAGTTCTTTTGCATTAAAAACTGCTCAGTTTTAAGCAAAAAAAAAAAATACCAATTTTTTTTTTCTTGCATTTAGCAAAAGAAGTCGACTTTAGTTTTTCATTTGCTGTGACATTTGTGCAATTAGGAGGCAGCTGGACTGGTCAGAGCCCCATCTTCAGACAGAGCCGACTTGCTTCCCTGTTCAGCTGCTGTTCACCTCTTCATATAAAGTCTGGAATTGATAAGATTCTGTAGGGATGCTTCGGGAATCAGGTTGGATTATTCCAGAGAACAATCAGCCCTGCAGTATGCTGCCTGGAAACCCTTCCTAATGACTCAGAATCTTGGAAAACTCCCCAGCCTTGGTTGTTTTGTTGTTTTTTTTTGTTTGTTTGTTTGTTTGTTTTTTTGAAGGGGGCAAGGGGAATTGGTAGGAATCCTGCTTTGCTTGGTGACATAGTCCAAGTCCTCAGAACCCAAGAAGCATTCTGATTTCTAGTATAAAACCTCTTTGCTTCATTTCTGATGTATTATCGCATCCAAACTTCATCAGAAATGGGAGGAGTACCACTCACTACCACTTGTACATTTATGTGGAAATAGGTAACCATAAGAAGTGTCACCTTTTCCTTTCTCGCCTAGGATCTATACCTCAATTTCTATCACTAGAAATTAAATTTTAAGTGTTTCATTTTCTGACTAACAATGGCCCAGGGACCTGATCTTCAGGAACCTGATCTTCAGGGACCGTCACTGAAAGGTTCCCTTAAGGAGAATTTCATGCCTCAAACCTCAGACTGACCTTTTGGGACATACTTTGCATATTGGGTTATTTCAAAATAACCTTCCTTAGAAATCTGTAGTGACTTCTATTTGGCAATGTCTTTGGATTTTATTGTCTTCTCCTTCTTTTTACTTATTTTATCTTTTATTATTTTATGGTTTAGTAGCACTTCTAAATTTCATTTCTTCTCTTTGAAATTTCAAAAACTGATTCTTGACAAGAATAGAATTGTAGACAGTGCAGCAACCTCTTTAGCAAAGTATCAGGCCTATTTAAAATAAGGTCTTTCTTTTTTCCTCAAGAGTTTTACAGATTGACAGCCTAATGAGTGTCAAATGGTAATGTATTAATGATGGTGGGGAAGAGCAAAATGTATACCTTAAAGTGATGTGGGAAATAAAAGTTTAAGTGAAAGTAAAAAAGTCTTTTTATAAAGTCCTATGGCAGGAATGGCAGGAAAAAAAGTCTACAATATAGCACTGGCAAGACAAAGTTCAAAAAACAAAAACTGATGCCCTCTATACAGAGTGGAAAGCTTTACGGAAAACAAGAGATTGGGGTTAAGAGTAGTAGAAGCAAGGTATATTCACATCAGAGAAGATTGATAGAGTGCCGGTATTAAATGACAGGTGCACACGGTATGTGTAAAGATGAGATTGTCTTTACCTATATCATAATCAAGGTAATACCATCAGTGGCGTCAGCAGTGATGCACAAAAGACTTATCACATGGTGATGATCGGTCCTAATAAATGACCTATTCATTCAATTCAACAAACACATAGAGCAGCGATGTGCTGGGGACAACGAAGAGGTTGGCAGTAAAAAGATGAATGAACTTGCATTAAAAAATGCCTATTATTAGAAAAGAGAGTAGGGAATAAGAGACCTGAGCCAATTTTTATAACACGGTTTAAACTCCATGTGAAAGAACAATCCCCAATGAGGAGCAAGTAAAAAGTAACTCTATCTATCTTGGAAAGAAGTTAAATGACCTAGGTCAAGGAGGTCAGTGCGACCACAGAACAAAGGTGATATAGAAATCAAATGTTAGTAACGATAATGGGTAGAATAAAGCAGCTATTGCTCAACAAAACTCCTTAAGGCTAGGCATTGCGTTAGGAGCTATAGGATTATTTCATTTAATCTTTGCATTAATCAGACTTTGTAGGAATTACTATCACTTTCATTTCTGCTGAGAGAAGCCTGAGGCTAGGTGCTTGTCCAAGAACTCACAGTTCACAGGTGACTGACCTTGGATTATTATTTAGGTGTGTCTAGCTCACAGCGCTTAGCCAGATGCCTGGCAGCTGAAGACCACCAAAGGAAAAAATGGACTAGCATAATTTGTTTTACCATTAAAGTAACTAGCTGATGTGGTCAATTCTGTAAAACAAATTAGTTAATTCAGTGGGGAAAGAAAATCAGCCAAACAGATTGCTTGGCACCATGCACCCAATTAGTTAAAAAACTGAGCAGCTCTCTTGTAGTTAGCCAAGGATGCTCTGGCAGTACAGACACGAAGGCTGTGAGGGGAGAAAGGGTTTAAGCCCAGGCGAGCTCAGGTTTTGAAGGGGACAGACCCAGTGAGCAATCATGAGCCAGGCTCGAAATCTTCATCCTGAAGAAGAGAACCATCATCTCTTTCAAAGGAGCTTGTGAGCATTAAGTGAGATGATGAGTGTAAAGCGCTAAGCATGGCCCTGGTACCCAGTACCCTCAGAAGAAATGGCAACTGTTTCCATTGATATCAATAGATAACAGGTTCAAATTCTTGCTCCACCAAGTACCAGTTGTGTGACTCTGGGGCACAGTCATCCATGCAACAAACATATATTAAATGTATTAACAGGAACGATTGATCATTGGTAATAGTAAGTACATACATACTAATGTGCCAGACATTGTTAAGTGCTAAGGAATAACTGGGTCACAGAACAAGTAATACCCTTGCCCTCAAAAAGCAGATAGTATGGGAGACTTTCTAATTAAATTGTACCTACTGGTTTGCTATTGTTACATAACTGTATCTGTTTTGTCCTCTGCTATATATGATCAGTGTCATGAACATTATCTGTCACCATCTGGTTGATGCTCAATGAATATTTATTGAATTTTTTAAAATTAAATTAACTGAGTAAGTAGCAGGTGGCTCCTTTTGGTTCCATTATTTTATAGGGGTGAGAGGAGGAGAGTGCTCTTTGAGTTTTGTTGTTGTTGTTTTAAGTTTTTGCCATAGAGCACATGAACTTGTTAGAGAGAAACAGAGAGAGGGAAAGTGAGAAATCACTCCCCCAGAGGGGATAGCTGCACCACAATCCCTTCTCCTCCTAGGATTTTGGGCATGCATGCACATATGCCCCGAGTGAATTTCAAGCTGCCAGGTCCAGGATTTGAACCATGATCAGCCTTAACCACTATGCCAATGATCTTTGTTTTAAGTTTTTAGTAAATCCTTAGAATTATCTGCACACAGGCTGTTTTACTGGATTCCCAAATATATTCATGTTTAGGAACTTAATTATCAAGTTCTAGTGTCACCTTGAAATTCCCTCAGTTTCCTAAAGCACCTTCCAGCTGATCTGGTATCTGTTACAAATACTGTACACATCTAAAACATTCTAGAGACCATGCTGAGAAGCTGTGTAAGGATCATGACCATTACCAGTTAAGAAGGCCAAGAGGGTCACATGTGACTTCAGCAGAAACAATGGGCATCTACATTTATACATGTAAAGGAAATCTCCTAATTGAAGGATATAACCACAGTATCTTCTTCATTAGAAAAACTCAGAAGACCATTTCAAAAACACGCAATAATGTCTTACAAAGCAAAAAATGGAGTAATCTCAGTTATTGTGATGTCCATCTTATGTATTTAATCTTTCAGTATAATAAGAAAACAACCTTAGAATAATATTTGAATAGTTATATATTATAATTGAGGGCAAAACACAATTAATACATTAAAAAGTTAATTCAACTGTTTCTGAAAACTGTGCCCACGAAAAGTGCAAAAATAATACAATTTCACTTTAAAAATTTAACACTGTTGGTGGGAATGTATATTAATACAACCTCCATGGAAAACAATATGGAGGGTTTTCAAAAACCTACAAATTGGGACCAGCAGTTAGCGTAATGGCTATGTCGCTGGACTCCCATGTAGTCGACCGTGGTTCAAGTCCTGGACCCGGTGGCTTAAACTCACACCAGGTGTATGTGAGTGCGTGCCCAAGATCCCAAGAGGAGAATGGAGGAGAACGGATTGCAGCGTGGCTATCCCCCCCCGAGGGTGATTTCCTGCTTTCTGTCTCTCTGTCTCTCTCTGTCTGTCTGGCGAGTGCACGCGCCCTATAGCAAAAACCTCTCCAAAAAAAAGAAAAAAAAAAAAAAAACCTACAAATTGAACTACCATATGGCCCAGTAATCCCCTTCCATGGTATTTTCCCAAAGGATAGGAAAACACTCAGTTGGAAAGACACTTGCACTTCCTTGGTTATTGCAGCATTATTCAGAATTGCTAAAATAATGGAATCAACTTAAGTTTCCAAAAACTGATGAATGGATTGAAAAACTATGGAACATATATGCTACGAAATAATACTCATCTATAAGAAACAATGAGACCCTATCATTTGATTCAAAGTGGATAAATATGGAAAACTTAATGTTGATCAAAGCAAGTCAGATTTTGAAAGACACACACTGTATATCTCCATTCTGTATGTACCAAATGCACTCAGTGATAGAAATGGAAAGATCTAAACATATGATAGTAGAGAGGATAAGTGTAGATACCAGAGAATGTAAGGGAAGAGAGTGAATGGGAGAGGGTGGCTGGGAGGGGCAAATGAGAAAAACATGTAACAGGCAAAAGAATGTAAAGTTCTTTGTTGAAAAAAACATTCTGTATTTTTTGCTTCATAAAAATTAAAATTAAATTTAAAAAATTGATAAATTCCTAATCTTATTAGATAATGGAGATTAAACTTAAAAGCTGCTATTTTTTTTGTTTTCTTGCTCATTTAAAGCAATTAGTAAAACTGAACTTCATTCTGGAGCTAATGTACATGACAGAGTTTTTCCACTCTTTAATTTTTTAAAAATATAAATATTAGTCATAAAAAGAGATTATTATAACATGTAAGTAGAGTTTAATCAGTACTAATAAAATGAAAACCCATTACTCTCAACTCTGAGATTAAGAAATTTAACTACCAATATATTTAAAGTAATGCCCTAATCCCTTCTTCCTCTGCTCCCAAAATAATCCAAATTTTGTTGAATTATAATAATCCAGACTTATCCAAATTTTGTTAATCATTTCCTTACATATTTTTCATACTTGTACCACATATGCATATGTCTCCAACAATTTAGTGCTTTATTTCATTATAACAATTATTAGATTGTCAGGAAATTTGTGATGTTTTCCTGTCTTTCTATGCAAAAATGCATCATGACTTTTGCAACCACCCAATAATTCAAGGAAATCATGAAATCTTACTTTTTCTCTTTGTAATATTTCTGAGATTCATCTACTTTGACGTACATGGCCAATGGTCAATTGTGGCCATTAATGTAAAGTATACCGCTGTATAATTGTACCATAATGTGAAGCCAGCAGACAGCTTAATGGTTACATTGCTGGACTCCCACATGACCAACCAGAGTCCAAGTAACAGATACAGTGGTTTGAAAATTGCGCCTGGTGCATGTGCATGAATGCCCAAGATCCCAGGAGGAGAATGAAGGAGAAGGGATTGCAGCATGACCATCCCCCCAGGAGGTGATTTCTCACTTTCCCTCTCACTGTCTCTCTGTAGCAAAAACTTCTAAAAAAAAAATTTAAAAACATCATAATTTATTAACCTACTCTGCTCTTACATTGTTTCCAGATATTTCACTAAGACAAAAAATGTCACTCTTAATCCATCTCTTAATGCAATGATTTCTTTATGGCATATACCTAACTCTAATATTAATTAAACTATAGGGTATATATTTATCTTCATCTTGGTAGATAATGATGGTTTTTCCAAATGGTTTAACCTACTATTTCTACCAGTAGTGAATATTATTTTTACTTGCCTTCCAACCTCAGCAAAATGTAATATTATCAGTGATTTTAGGTTTTACCAAGATCTGAAGTCCCTGTGAAATTGTATCTTTTTAAAACTTTCACTTGCATTTCCATAATTTCCAATGAGATTGAGTACTTTTTCCCTGCTTAATAAATAATTACATTCCCTCTTCAATGAAATGTTTATTCAATAAATTATTGGCATGTCTTTCTATGCCTTAATTACAGCTTTTTTAATTGATTCTTGGAAGTTCTTACATATTCTGAATATCAATTCTTCTTTGGCACATGAAAATATTGCAACTGAAAACATTATGGCTGAATTTCTTAGTCACTTTGTAGTATGTTTTGATAAACAAAAGTTCTTAATTTCAGTAGTCTCAAACTTGTTGAATTTTTACTTTTTATGACATACTTTTTTCTTGATAGGTTTTTGCTATAGGGCATGTGCGCTTGCCAGAAAGAAAGACAGAAAGTGAGAAATCACCACCCAGGGGGAATGGTCACACTGCAATCTCTTCTTCTCCATTCTTCTCTCAGTATCTTGGGCACACACGCACATGTGCCCGGCATGAGTTTAAGCCACTGGGTCCAGGGCTCGAACCACAGTCAACTACATGGGAGTCCAACAACATAGCTGTTATGCCATTGGCTGGTCCCAATGACATACTTTTTATCCAAAATTTTCTATAAAATGTTTAAGCATTGACCCATACACAATGAAAGATCACAAAGTTATTAACTGAAGGGAATAACTTCAACTTCATAAAGAACATCTACAAAACACTTAAAACTAACATCATACCTAATGATTAAAGACTAAATGCTTTTGCTCTAAGATAAAGAACAAGATAAGCTGTCAGGCACATGTATGCCGGCCCAGGGTCCTGACAGTATGGAAAATTTCAGGAAAAAAGAACTGTATCATGACTGTATCCCACTCAAAAGTGCTTTCTCTCTCTATTTTTATTTATCTCTTTTTCTTTCTCCCTCATGCAAACACACATGCCTCTTGGGGGGAAAAAAAAAAACTTAAGGAAAGAAAAAAAAGGCAAGGATATCTGTTCTCACACAGTCTGATTAAATATATTACTAGAAGTTCTGGACACAGCAATAAATCATGGGGGGAACATTAAAAGCACACAGGTTTGAAAGAAAGAAATAAAATCAATAAATAAAGTCAAAGAAAAAAGAAACATAAAAAAGAGAAAACAGTAAAGAGCAGAAATGAGGGACCAGCAGTTAGCCTAATGGCTATGTTGCTGGACTCCCATGTAGTCGACCGCAGTTCGAGTTTCAGACCCAGTGGCTTAAATTCACACCGGGCGTGCCCAATCCTGAGAGGAGAATGGAGGAGAAGGGATTGTGGCATGGCCATTCCCCCTGGGGGGGGGGGGGGGGGTAATTTCTCACTTTCTGTCTATCTGTCTCTGTCTTTCTGGCGAGTGCAGGCACCCTATAGCAAAAAGCTCTCAAAAAATAAAAAGCAGAAATGATACAAATGACACGTTGTACACATAGAAAAATAAAAAATCCCAAGGAATATATATATGTATACATATACACTCCTAGAACTAATAAATGAGTTTCTAATGGTCACAGATAATAAGCTTAACATCCAAAGACCAATTCCATTTCTGTATACCAACAGTGAATAAGTGGAAATCAAAATTCAAAACAATACCATTAACAATTTCTACAAAGACATTCAATACTTAAATATAATCTTAACAAACCCCAGAGGGACTCTGTAACCTGGAAATTACAAAATGCCTATTAAAAAAAAATTAAACACTAAATAATTAGAGAAATATACCATGTTTATGGATTGGAAGACTCAAAATAGTAAAGATGTCAATTCTCCTAAAATGTGTAAGTTTAATAAAATATTTATCAAAATACCAGCAAATGTTTTCTCAGGCATAGAAAAATCTTATTCTAAAATGTATATAGAAAGACACAGGCCACATGATGGCTTAGCAAGCTTGAAAATAAGAATAAAGTGAGAATCACTTTACCTGATACTAAGATATACTATATAGTTATTTATACACCTGGTATCTATCAAAGAATATGGTATTAACAGAGGAACACAAGCATAAGTCAATAGAACAAAATAGAGAATTTAGAAATATATTCACAGAATATGCCCAAATGATTTTTGACAAACAAATAAATTCAATGAGAAAAGAATAGCCTTTTCAACAATGATACTGGAATGATTGGGAAAAAATATCCTCACCCTAAATCTCATACCTCATACAAAAACTAATTAAAAATGTATTATGGACTTAAATGTAAAATGAAAGATTATAAAATTTTAGGGAAAATTTTATTTGAGATTACTTTGCAAAATATTGTGTTAAGGGGATAAAAAGGTATTCTCTGGGAAAAAACATGGAAGCAATATATCTGACAAAAAAACAACTAGTATCTAGTATATATGTAAAGAACTCTCACAACTGAACAGTAAAAAAAAATTTAACTAGAAAATAGGCAAAGGACATAAACAAGCATTTCACCAAAGAGGATACACACACACACACACACACACACACACACACACACATATATAACACAAACACATAGTAAAAAAGCACATGAGCACATGATAAAATAATCAATACCATTAACCAGTAAGGAGATATGAATTAAAATAACAATGAGCTGGTGAGTTCATGAGCCCTATGGCAAAAATCTAAAAGCAAACAAACAAAACAAACCACAATGAGATATTACTATACACCTACCAGAATGGCAAAAAAATTTAAAAATTGACATAAAATGTTGGAAAGAGAAACTGAATAACTTAAATAATTTCTGTTGAAAGTGTAAAATGTCATGACCATTCTGGAAAACAGTTTGGCAGAATATTTTTAGAGAGATTTTTGTTATAGGGCACTTTTGCTCACCAGAGAGACAGAGAGAGGAAGAGAGACAGAAAGTCAGAAATCACTCCCCTGGGGGGATGGCCACACTGCAATACCTTTTACTCCTCTAAAGATTTTGGGCACACATGCACACGCGCACACACACACACACACACACACACCTGGCATGAGTTTTAAACCGCTGGGTCCAGGACTCGAACCATAGTCTACTGCAGAGTCCAGTGACATAAGCATTATGCCATCTGCTGGTCTCCTCATCCTTTTTTTAATATATATATATTAATTATTGTACATTTAATTATTGTACATCTTTACAGTTTACAACATGGTGTGCTGTTTTTTTCCCAGCATGAATACTGTGCATATCAAGTCAAAGACATTGCCATATATATTATCATCAACAGATCAACAGATAACTTAAAAAAGTAAATGTGTAGCTACATAGGACCCAGCAATTGTGCTCTTGAATTTTATCCTAAAGAAATGGAGGGAACCAGCAGTTAGCGTAATGGCTATGTCGCTGGACTCCCACGTAGTCGACCGCGGTTCGAGTCTCGGACCCGGTGGCTTACAACTCACGCCGGGCGCGTGTGCGTGCGTGCCCAGGATCCCAAGAGGAGAATGGACGAGAAGGGATTGCGGCGTGACCATCCCCCCTGGGGGGTGATTTCTCGCTTTCTGTCTCTATGTCTCTCTCTGTCTGTCTGGCGAGCGCACGCGCCCTATAGCGAAAAACCTCTCCAAAAAAAAAAAAAAAAAAAAAAAGAAATGGAAAGTCATGTCCACATAAAAACCTATACATGAATATTCACAGCAGCTTTATTTGTAATAGCTCAAAACTGGAAACAAACAAATGCCTTTTGACTAGTGAATCATTAAGCAATCTATGGTACATCCACACTGTGGAATACTCCTTGGCAATAAAAACAATGTGATTCACACAACAACCTGGATGAATCTTGAGGAAATTATGCTAAGTGAAAAAAGCCAGTTTCAAGAGGTTGCATAGTGTATGAGTTTATTTACATAGTATTCTTGAAATGACAAAACTCTAGAAATAGAAAACAGACTTTGGTCAACAGAAGGTAGGGGAAAGATGAGCATGGAGGACAGGGAGGTACGTATAGCTATAAAAGGGCAGCAGGAGGAATTTTTGTAGTGATTAAACTGTTCTTCTGATTATGTTGAATTTTTTTAAAAGAGATTTTTGCTATAAGGTTCATGTGCTCACTGAAGAGACAGAAAGTGAGAAATCACCCCCTATGGGGGGATGGTCAATCCCTTCTCCTCCACTCTCCTCTTGGGATCTTGGGCATGCACACACACACGTGCATGGCCTGAGTTTCAAGCCATTGGGCTCCAAGACTCGAACCGTAGTCAGCTATGTGGGGATTCAGCACCTCAGCCACTATACCACCTGCTGGCCCTCTGACTATATCAATTTTAACACCTGGTTGTAATACCATACTATTTTTTTAATTATTTATTTTATTTATTTATTATTTTCTTTTTAAGTTAGCTATAAGGCACTCATCAGAGAAAGACAAAGAAAGAAAGAGAGAGAGAGAGAAAGTAAGAAAATAAGTCATGAGATCTGGGAGTTGAACAGTGGTCAGCCATATGGGAGTCCAGCACCTGCTGGCCCCAATACATGGGATCTGGCAACTGCATGTAATCTATAATTTTCTCAAAATAAACAGTTTTATTTCCTTTTTTTAAAAAATTTGGTTTTCCACATTTTATTTTTTAAAATCCTGAAATTTAAACCCATCTTCATGGAGCACTCCGTAGGTTACCGGATGCAGTGCCAGAAGCCACATGGCCAGTGGGGGTTTCAGATGCCTGGATCATCCTGAAAACATGCCAGGTGAGTGAAGGTGTCCAAGTCCTGAGGATCTGGTGGCCTGGGGAAAGGGGCTTGTGTGTGACAAAGCCCTGTCAAGGCTGTGCTCTCTCTCTCCCCCACCCTCTCTCTCATATGTGCACATACATGGTCTTATTATAAAATACAAAACAAAACAAAACCTGGAATTAAATTGTGTGTATAATGTGGGAGACGATTCAATTTAATTTTCCCCCGAGAACAATTTTTGAGCAGTCCTTCCTTTTCTCTTGAATCTGCAATAATACCAACCTACTGTTTATCATTTCTATACATGTTGGATTAGTTTCTGGGCTCTTTATTCTGTCCTCTGAGTCTGTGTGTCCACTCTGTTTCCAATATCACACTGACTAAATCACTGTAGATTTATGGTAAGTATCAGTACTGAACAAGATTCCTGCCCCTCCCCAGACTTGTCCTTTGTCTTCAGGCCCTTTATTCTTGTTCTTGGACCTTCATTCTTCTCTATATGCTTAGAAGTCAGCCTGTCCAGTTTCAGACAAACTCTCTTGAGCAGAAGTGATATCCTTACAATATTTCTTTAGTACCCATTAAATATTTACTTTAATAATTTATATTTTCTTAAGTCATTTTAATATTTTCACAAATTGTTAGCATTTTTCAAAAAGGTTTTGCATAGTTTTCATTAGATTTATCCCTAGCGAAAGCAATACATTTGAGCTGCTATGGTGAAATGAATCTTCCTTTTAAAAAATTAATAAAACTTTGTGCATACTGCTAGCTTGTAGAAATTCGATTAACTGTTATTAATAACTGATCTGCAGATTCTGTTGAGTTTGCTATCAAATTAATTATGCCCTCTCTGTATAATTACACTTTATTTCCTTTACAATTCTTATACTTTTTATTTTATATTCTCATACCATATTTGTATTTTTTGCGTTTTTGTTTTGTTTTGTTTTGTTTTAGAGGTATTTACCATGAAGCATATGTACTCACTAGAGAGAGAGAGAGAGAGAGAGGAAGAGAGAGAGAGAGAGAGAGAGAGAAAGAGAGAGAGAGAGAGAGAGGAAAAGTGAGAAATCACTCCCCAGGAAGAAGGCCATGCTGCCATCCCTTCTCCATTCTCCTCCCAGGATCTTGAGCACCCACGTACATGTGCAAGGCGTGATTTTCAAACCACTGAGTCCAGGACTTGAACCACAGTATGCCATGCAGGAGTCCAGCAACATAACCACTACACTGCCTGTTGGCTCCCCATATTTGTTTTTCTTTTTTGTTTGGTTTGTTTTTTGACCCACTTCACCCACTGAGAATGCTAACTTTCGAATGTCCAAGCTTTATTCTGACGTCTTTATTCTAGTTCCTACATAGTACGAGGTTCAGAATTTTTACTCTCTCTCCATTTCTTCTGGCCACAATTTATAAGCTCTAAGCCATCGGGGATCAGCAAATGCTAGTTCAAGTGCCTGCTTCTCTGCATGCACATTTTCTAATATTTTTCTACCACTAGGATTTCTCTCCTCATGTAGTCCTCCAGGTTGCCAGAAACAGAGGTCTTCTGGATATCATTGTATCCTTTTTCATCTACATTTTGAAACTTAATTTAGTTCTCCAACTTCCCAAGATCTATCAGCCCACGAAATAAGAAAAATAACAACTGTTAAATAAAAGGAAATATAATAGAATCCAGTGAAATATAAAGGTGATTTATGAACTATTAAGTCAGGATATTAGAAGTCTAGACTTACATCTTTAATTCAACCCTCCTTGGCAGTGGGAACTTTAATTAAATTATCCAGGACCCAGTTGCTACAAATGTTGGTGAAAGTTGAGAAAGCCTTCTTTCTCTCCAGCAAGAGGCGGGCAGAGCCCTGTGACAGAGACATTCCAGGAGGTGGTTCAACAGGGTGATGGTATGTGCTGTCCTCACTTAGTAAGAACCAAATAACTCCTTCATTATTCGGAATCTTCCAGTTGCTCAATGAGAAAACTGAGTTTTGTTTAGTTCGAAGAACAAGTCAAGAGGCCTTAAATGTATCATCTTTCTCACTGGATTTAGTACTCTTCTCTCCAGAGACTGACGGTTCAAGGCAGATCTGAGAGTCCAGTCTAAAGGGTAGAAGCTAGCTAGTTTATTTAATTAAATCATTTTTTATCTTTTTCAGAAGCCATTGAAGAGGACATTTTCCTTATTATTTGTCCATTTGTTGATCAGAAAATCAGCACTGAGGCGTGAATCACTGCCAACCATTCTATTCTTTCAAGGATTGAGTAACAACAGCATGAAGAAGAGTCAGTTGGACAAAAACATAACAAGCAGACTCTCTGGACAAAGTTTACGAAGCGACATATGAGGGTTAGACGGTTTAAGGAGCAGGAATTTTCAAAAAGGACAGGGCAAGTGTGAGAAGACAGCAACTGCCTGCTATCGGCGGTGCAACGTGCGTGCCTCGACTCATTTCATCTACACTGAGACCCAGGGGAATATTTATGATCTATTTATCACCTCTGTTTTATAGATGAAGGCAGTTTGGGAAGGTAAAACAACTTGAGTAAAACCAAAAACAGAGGGGGAAAGTGTCTATCTGACCATGCCATGCCATCTCTAAAGTATTCAGTACCACTTCCCACTATAAAAAGATCCTAATATTCTCAACATGGGTGCAACGTAGACATGTGGGGAAAGGCTCACAGGGGACACGATAATCCAAACGACTGCCATTACCAACTGGTCATTTCTTCCGCTGGCACAGGTGCTGACCAAGAAGGTCAGGTATCATACGGTGCAAGTACTATTTTACAGAGTTCTTTCTTTCTGTCTCTTCGATGGTCATGTGTGTTGTAAACTCTATTGAAATGAAATCTCCTTTGGGATGTAATTGCAATAAGGCGTCTCCTTATTTGGTGTGGTAAAACTTTCCTTTAGTAAGTCTACAGAAATGTAGAGGACACAGGATACAACAAAGCATTAACATCTGCTTCCTTAACAATTTCTTCTTTCATAAAGTCATGCATGCCAAATATGTTTAAGACTCGTTATCACTCGATACAGTATGGTGTAAGCCCAAGCAGCAGAGATTTTCAGCATCTCGGCATCAGGAGACCACAGAGGAAATGATGCTGTGGCACATGCAACATCTGAACAGCCACAAAGCAGAACAGCAGTTGATTAACGTGACGATTACTCAGCCCTCTACTATGAGAAAACAGTATCATTTATTTGTCAAGTCAGTCATTCTAGAGAACCATAACCATCTAGGAGGAAGTCAAGTGACAGTCCTGTGACTACAAAAAGATCATGAACACCACATCCTACATACTGCTTCTACCTGATTCATTATTCAAAAATTCTGCCCAGGTTAAAAAAAATGACCGAAGCATCATGATAATTAACATGTTTCTGATTTAACACATCACTAAGGTGGTAGTTCTAAAATTCAGCAAGTTCAGTGTTTTCACTTTATATTTTGGTTCGGTTTTCATGGGAACTTGCATTGGTGGGGAAATACTTTTCTTGTTGCAGGCAGATAAATGTTTGCTCTAGGGCAAGCGATAAGGAGAACTATTTTAGGAAGGAGCCTGTATGACTAGGCGTGAGGGAGATAATACTGATAAGTGTGACCAGGGTCACTGATAACTTCGTGGGCAAATGATTCCTTCTGGATATGCCAAGAGATATTATCAGTGAGAGAGAGCTGAGTCATGGATATGTAACTTGGCTTGAATCAGTTGGGGTGTGGGGCAGAGGGGCAAAAATGGCAATCCACAGAAGCTAAAACGGAGAGACATGTGCCCCGTCAAGAGTTAGGCCTTTAGCCTCTCTCAGACACGTTTGTTGTCCCAGGTGACTTTTTGTATCCAGTGGCTCATAATTTCAGACACATGTCATCAATCTACTTTACAGACACATTTTTCAACCCACTCGCAGCGCTGTCACGGCTCCATGGCACAGCCAGCAGAGTAGTGCCTGCCTGTGCCTTGCTTGAGTGTCATGGGGACCCCTGCCTTCTGAATTCTAGCTAGGTGATCTGTCTTCCTATTTATAACCATGTGTTATCTTTTAGACCTGACACTTGACACCACCACTCCGGTGTTAATGTTTTGCTTCTGCGTGCAGTGAAAACTATCCTTAGAGCAGAGCCCTACAGTCAAATACACATCATATTTAGCCAGGTCCATGAACTGAGTCTTGTACTGTCTGTACTAGGCTGAATACCACTCCAAAATACCAAGTTTTAATCTCTAAAAGTTGCAAATATTATCTCATATGGAAAAAGAGTCTTTGCAGATAGGATACAATTAAGGATTTTTAAATAGTAAAATTACTCTGGATTATGGGGCCGTCCCTAAATGCCATCACAAGTATTCTTTTAAGAAAGAGGCAAAGGAGATATTGAGGATCCACAGAAGAGGAGACAGTGATGTGACCTGCCAGAAAGAGAATGGTGTGTAGAAGTCACAAGTTAAGGAACACCTACAGCCATGGGAGGCCAGAAGAGGCAAGGAGAGATTCTCCCCAGAGCCTTCAGAGAGAATGCAGTCCTGCCAACACCAGGCATTTGGATTCCGGCATCCGTAACTGCAGGAAAACCCATCCAGTTTGTAGGACTTCGTTACTCTAACATACACCATATCTGTGTTCATGAGTTACACCCAGGTCCTGAAGAACTAGAATTCTCAGTTTCCTTCATACACCCTTATCACACAAATAAACACCTCTGTAAAAACTAACCACAAATAAATAAAAACCTTGCCCAATCTCATAATCCAAATGGAACTCAAATTTGCTACATAATGGAGACTTAATATTTGTTTTCATTTGCTACAGGGTGTGAGTACTCACTGGAGAGATGCAGAAAGGGAGAGAGAAGGAAAGTAAAAAAGCACCCCCAGGGGCCAGCAGGTGGCGTGGTGGTTAAGGCACTGGACTCCCACATGGCCACCTGCAGTTTTTGTCCTGGACCTGGCAGCCTAAAACACACCAGGTATGTGTGCATGCATGCCCAAAATCCCAAAAGAAGAATGGAAAAGAAGGGATAGCATCATGGCCATCTCCCAAGGAGGTAATTTCTCACTTTCTCTCTCCCTCTCCTTTCTCTGTCTTTCCAGAGAACACAGGTGCCCTATAGCAACATAATCTCTCCTGGCCCCACAACCTAAAGGAAAGAAAGAGAGAAATCACTCCCAGAGAGGTTGGCTACACTGTAATTCCTTCTCTTTTTGGGATTTTGGACCTGTACACATGGAACCCAACCCAGTTATACTGCTAATCAGAATGCAAGTTAGTATAGCCATTATGGAAAATAGATTAAGGTTCTTCAAAAAATTAAAAATAGAATTATCACATAATCCAGCAACTGGACTACCAGGTTCATATACAAAGGAAAGGAAATCAATAGGTTGTAGAAACATCTGCACTATTCTGGTTATTGTAAAGTGTTTTCCAAGTCACTGAGTCAAGGATTCAAACAATGCCATTGGCTATGTTAGATTCAGCTTCCTTAACCACCTCACCACTGGCTGATCCAAGACAGGAATGTTTTAGTAATAAACAATGATGCTTCAATGAACTACATAATACTTTATTATAATTATTTTCATGAAGGAATATTATTATTTTATCCTATTTTGAATTTTTTGGAACCAGTTTGGCCACTCTCAACAACCAAACATTGTTTTCACATCAAAATTATCTTTCTTTTTTATTTTTTAATTAGAGATTTTTGCTATATGTATATATATATATTATTTGTTCTCACCAGAGACAGAGACAGACACAGAGACAGAAAGCTAGAAATCACCACCCAGAGGGATGGACACAGTGCAATCTCTTCTCCTCCATTCTCCTCTCAAGATTGTGGGCATGCACTCACACGTGCCCAGCATGAGTTTTAAGCTGCCAGGTCCAGGATATGAACCACAATCAGTTATGTGGGAGATCCAATAACATAACCATTATGCCATTTTCGGGCCCCAAAATTATCTTTCTTCTACTTTGGTGATTTGTTTATGCATGGGTCAGTGCTTCATGGAGGATGTGCCCCACATAAATACAAATGTATATTATCACATTTTGTTTCATTTGTACAACCCAGTATTTTTACTCCCTTCCCCCTCATTTAAAAAAATTTCCTATAGGGTGAGTGTGCTCACCAGAGAGAGAGAGAAAGAGAGAAAGGGAGAAAACACCCCCCAGGGGCATGGCCACACCACAGTCCATTCTCCTCTCGAGATGTCAGGCACACATGCACAGGTCCTCAGCAAGTCCCCCAAGCCGCTGGGTCCAGGAGTCAAACCACGCAGTCCCATGTGGAAACCAGCCACCTTAGCCATCATGCCACTGCCCAGCCCATGACCAAGTATTTTCTCACGACTCTATAATATTGAGTTCCCTGAGTTTTTCCTGTAAGCATGAAATCATGATATGTGAGTACTCTGTATTTGCCTGTGACATGAGTACCTGGAAATTCAAATACAGGGATGCGGAACGTTTAACAGGTATTTCAAAGGATTCTGTTCTGACTTGAAAACAGTGTTCACTAGTAGAAGGAATTCCTGCCAATTTCAGTTCTACCAATAATCAGATGAGGGCTTCAGTAAAATTTTTAAGATCTTAGGCTTCAGCTTCTACATTGTTACCAGTGTGCCTGTGGCACAGTGGTGTCCTGATGTTCTGCCATGCTGGACCCACACAGGAAGGTCCCAAGTGTGTATCCCAAGCTTCCCTGTACACACTGGGTGTGTGCGTGTGCCCATGACCTGGGCTGGCCGAGGCTGAGAGTGGATCTGAGCTTGAAGGTCCTATTGGGGGTCTCTCTCTCTCTCTCTCTCTCTTTGTTCCCTCTGAAATAAATAAACTTAAAAAAAACTGGGCCAATATGATCTAATTTATAACCTTATTAAGAAAAGGATATGGAGACAGAGCATTGACAGGATGGGGTATTATTGGTTGAAGATATTTTGATCAACTACATTGAAAAGAAATGTTCACATACTGAAATGTTCACTGTGTAAGTTAAATAATGTGATTGAATGTATAAAAAAATGAAAATTATTATAAGAAAAGAGAAGTAAATAAGTTATAAGCATTTTCACCTGAATATTCTGAGATTCTCAAGATCAATAGTGCCCTCCAACAATATATTGGCACCTACCTTACACCAGTGCCTTCCAAAGTCTCTTCCAATCAGTGGCACTCCTGTTCATTCAATTTCCATGTCTCATACCCGGAAGACTCCTTGGTATTTCTCTCTTTCTAACACCTCCCCACCCTTATCCCTAGTCTAATGAAATCCCTCCCCAAGTCCTATCATTTGCCGAATGTGCACCTTTGGCTGTTATGGAGATCAGCACAAGACCCCAGAATCACCTGTATGGACAGTTCAGTCTTCTAATTGGCCTCATTTCTTTGGCCTCATCCATCATCAACATCCCGTCATCAGAAAAATGCAAATCAAAACCGCGATCACCTCACATCCCTTAGGATGGCTATTCATCAAAAAGAGGAAAGATAACAATGTCGTTCAGGAGTGGAGAAAATGACCCAACCCAGGTACACTGCTGGTGGGAATGCAAGTTAGTACAGCCACTAAGGAAAACACAAGAAGGTTCCTCAAAAACTTAAAAGTAGAATTATCACTAATCAAGCAACTGCACTACCGGATTCAGACACAAAGGAAATTAAGTCAATAGGTCGTCAGAACATCTGCATTCATGTCAGTTATTCACTACTTACAAGAGCCAAGATATGGAGTCAACCTAATTGCACACTGATGGATAAATACACAAACACACACACACACACACACACACACACACACACGCAATACAGCCTTTAAAAGACAGAAATCTTGTCATTTGTGACAACATGGACAAAGCACCTGGATGACATTATGCTAAGCAAAATAAGGAAGGCACAGAAAGACAAATACCATCTGATCTCATTTATATGTGGAATCTAAAAACAGTGAATTCATAGAAGTAGAGAGTAGAAGGGTGGTTAGCAGGGGCTGAGGAAAGATTGTGGCCAAAGGAAAAACAAATATTAGTTAGAGGACGGACCCTGTAGCACAGCAGTCACGTGCTATTCAGAGGAACAGATCCATGTGGTCAAATGCAGTTCAAATCCTGACCCAGGTGGCAACACACCACACATGGGTGTGTGTGTGCTCAGGAGCCTGACAATATAGAGAAATGAGGAAAATGGACTGCAGTGTGGCCAGCCCTGCTGAGGGGAGCACTTGCTCTTTCTCTTGCAATCTCTCTTCCACATGCTTGTGCCCTCTGGCATAGAAAAAAAATTTTTAAACAGTTAAATTATTGGGTTGTCAGAAAAGGCATGCCATGTTTTTCTATGCAAAGTTTCCTGACAACTCAAAATACAGGAGTAAGTTTGAGATCCAAGGTACAAAACAGGGACCAGCAGATGGCGTAATGGTTACGTCATTGGACTCCCACATAGTCGAGACTGCAGTTTGAGTCCTGGACTTGTAACTTAAAACTCACTCCAGGTGCATGTGCATATGTACCCCAAAATCCTGAGGAGAGAATGGAGGAGAGAGGATTGCAGTGTGGCCATCCCCCTGGGGGGTTATTTCTTTCTTGATGTCGCTGTCTCTCCAGCTGTGCACATGCTATATAGCAAAAATTTCTCTTAAAAAAATGTACAAAATGGTGATATCATTAATAACAAGGCATTAATTTCAATGTATTCTGAAAATCACTGAGAAAGGACATTTTAAGCATTTTTGCCACAAAAAAATTAAGTATGTAAGGTAACACATTTGTTAATTGCTTGACTGCAGCACTGCGCAACGTATACATATTTCAAAACATCATTTGGTACATAATAAATACAACTTTTATCTGACAATTAAAAAATTAAATTACATTACATTAAAAATGAAAATGATGCCATCAGAATGGGCTTTCTTTCTTTCTTTCTTTCTTCCTTTCTTTCTTTTTTTTTTTTTTTGAGAGGTTTTTGCTATAGGGTGCATGTGCTTGCCAGAAACACAAAGAGAGACAGAGAGACAGAAAGTGAGAAATCACTCCCCAGGGGATATGGCCACACCGCAATCCCTTCTCCTCCATTGTCCTCTCGGGATCTTGGGCACGTACGCACACGTACTCGGTGTGAGTTTAAGCCACAGGGTCCGGGACTCCAACCACAGTTGACTACATGGGAGTCCAGCAACATAGCCATTACACCAACTGCTGGTCCCAGAATGGACTTCCTGCAGCCCAGATCTGACCATGTCATTGCCCTGCTTTGTGTCCCCATGGGCCCCTCATATCAGCAGAGGGTCCACCCAAGCATCCCAAGGTCACCGTCTAGGCTTCCCCTGGCCAGCACAATGTTTCATAATAATGTTGAATATTAGTTTCCAAGATGAAAAATTGGGAGATTTCATATATTAAACTGGGTTTATGAATTTTCATAAAAAACCTAAAAGGTCTGACCCCGGAATCTAACCTATAGAGCTGAGAGGTAACTATTTTATTCAGCTGTGGTAGATATTTTCTTATTTTCCATAACCTCCAGCTCTCCTAGCTATTCAATCTGATTCACTCATTGACTTTATCTGCCTGCTACCTGAAGGTATTTAAACTCTCTTCTAGTCTACAAGATAAAGTTCAAACTTTTAACTATGGACATAAGCCATAGGGCACATCTGCTTGTCAGAGAGAAGCAGAGAGACAGACAGAAGGAAACTGAGAAATCATCCTCTGGGGGATGGCAATGCCACAATTCCTTCTCCCCCTTTATCCTCCTGGGATTTGGGGGCACACAGGCACATACAGCTGGTGTGATTTTCAAGTTGCCTTGTCTGGGACTTGAACCACAATTAGCCATGTGGGAGTTCAGCGCCTTAACCACCATACCACCTGCTGGTTCCTCTCCTTGACTTTTCATACGCTTTTATTCTCTGCACTCCCCAACATACATATGTAATGCCACGTACATCTTTGCAAACATGTAACATGCAAGACTCTACTTAAATGCCACTAGTTTTGTGAAGTCGTATTTGGCCAGCCCAGAGAAACTTTGACGCTTCCCCTTCTAATCCTGCACATATTAAAGCAATTACCACATTCCTTCATGATCATCTATAGCCAGAGAGTCCTGGAGAAAAGGGTCCCTGCCTGTTGACCGTTATGTCCCTGGTTTCTAGCACAGTACCTAGTACACATAGGTGCTAATAAGTGTCGGCTAAACTAAAGAAACACATGAAGTGCTTATCTACTATTTCGCATACGGCGAGTGCTAATAAATTTAATTTGAATTGAAATGAGTAGTATCAGGTATCACAGACTACAGTTAATATGAATGAACTCATTTTGGATCCATCAAATGAAAAATACCATTGTAATGATTTGGCTAAGAGGATAAGATCTGGGCTCAAACTTTCTAGGTTAAAATCCTAGCTCAGTTACTTGCCAACTATTTAATGTTTGGCAAGTAGCTTCCTTAATTTAGCTTAATAATCTGCAAATGGGAATCCTACCTGCTTCAAAGGTTATTGATATGATTAAATAGATATTCATAAAAACCCTGAATAGCATTTAGCACAGGACATTAAATACATTTAGTTGAGATTATTATTATTATTATTATTATTATTATTTTGTTATACAAAATCTTTACCCAGAAATTTCCCTTATGTAACAACCCCAAATGCTAACCCTACAGAACAGCATTCTAGTGAGATGGCTATTCTTGAGATCTTTATTTTACACACAGAGGGTAAAAAATACATATTCAGACAAGTTATCAAGCTCTTTCTCCCTACAAGTGGGCCTTTCAGTAAACTCCTCTCTTTCCTTAAGCTCCAATTTGGTCCTATACAGCTATAGTTCATTGAAGAAAATCTACGTTAAACAGACCATCAATAAGATACTATACGCCTAAAACAACAGTGAAATTGTATCTACTTTCAACATTTATAAATATTTGTATTCTTAAATAAAGATATAACTTTCAGGGGTGAAAGGAGACGTGATGGAAAAGGTATAGATTTATATATATATTTGAAAAGAGTAAAGTTGATACATACAAGAACTTTACAAATATATCCGTTGATTAGTTAATCCTAATTCTGTGACTCTGTTCTAAATAAGTATTTTTTTTAAAAAGAGAAGCAAAAGCCTTATACATAAATAATGCTCATCTCAGCATATTTGTAGTGGTACCAAATTAGTAACAGTCTAAACGTCCCAGTATAGAATAGGCATGTGTATATGATTGGCAGTGAGAAATTCTTAAAATTCCATTCCTGAAGTTGCGAAACAACATAAGAAAGTCACTCAATAGAAATGCAAAGTGTCTGTGTAAATAAACTAATCCTAAATATTAAGGGACAAGAATGAAAGGAAACATACCTCACTTCTTTTGTACATAGGCATTTAGAACTACAATATTGCTGGGATAGGCAATATTCTCTTTCTGCTTTTAATAACGAAACATTTCATCAGTACAACTTATGCATTCTGAACTGGACAAAAAAGTTCATATTAAATTTATATCTATACGGTGTGTCAAAGACCAAAGTTTGAAGAACTTAGTTCTGATCTGAACTGGATGGCTATTTCAAAAGACACCACGGAAGGTTGGAAGGCTATGGTCATTGCTTGCTGAACCTCAGCACAGACATCAGTTCCCAAAATGCTGCAGTTTTCTATCAGTTGAAGAACCGGCAACTATGACTTAGAAACGCAAACATGAATCTCTACCGCAGGGATAAGCTAAACAAGAACTTCCAGAGGAAGATAATAATAAGTTCCTTAAAGAAATCATAACACCTTTGTATACGGCATGGAAAAGTAAACACTGGAAGGAAAAGAAAAAGAAACAAACAAACCACACCACACCACCAGCTGGCCCCCTCCTTGATTTTTAACATGCATTATTTTCCAGACTCCCCAACACACATCTCTAATGTTACAGTCTTCGCAAACATGTAACATGCATGATTCACCTTCATACGAGGTTATTGTCTTAGTTAACAAAGAGTAAAGGAATCAGTGATGATAACATGATACCATTCCTATTCATGTATTTTTCGATATTTGGCAGCCCATGGGAGCCTCACATGTTCCTCCACACAGAGCGCATACAACAATATACACAGTGTATCCTTTTCAATCACTCATGCTGTGTCTCACCAGAGTTGCTTAAGTACCTCAGTCTTCTTTCACCTGCCATGCAAGCGCTGCACCTCATTCTACATCATTCTGTTTTCTCAGTGTAAGGTCCTTTGGCAATGGGTTTTAACCCTCCTCCCGATGATCAAGCATGCTCCTCACATGCCTATTGTGTAGTCAGGCGCAGTGTGTACCCACTGCCAGGACCCTCCAAAATATACCTGCTGCAGAGAGTCAGCTATACTTTCAACCCACTCCACTTGGAACATCTCTCCACAATGCATTATACTGGAATAAAACAAAAGAGAGTGTTACATGCTGGAGATGAGCAGGTTAGTACATATATTAGCCACTAATTGCCAGTATTTTGTGAGTGCTTATGTGTGAAGCATTTTGCATGAATTATTTCCTTTCACTGTCTGTTAGCCCCAGTTTAAAATGAAACTGCAGGGTCAGCCAGTGGCATGGTGATGAAGGTGGCTGGATACCATATGACTGAGTGCACATTTGAGTTCTGGGCCCAGTAGCTTGAAAAAACAGTTGGATGCATGTGTGTGTATGTCCCAAATCCTGAAAGTGGGGAAAAATGGAAGAGAAGGGATTGTGGTGTGATCATCTTCAATGTGTGGTGTTTTCTCACCCTCTTTCTCTCTCAGGTGAGCATATGTGCCTCTTAAGATATTGAAAAAGAAAAAGAAATAGGTATTGAGAGGTTACGTGACCGTCATCACTACCCAGCCAGGTTGAGCGGCAGGGCTAGGATCTGACTTGGGACTGCCAGAGGTCAGGGCCAAAGCTCTCAGTCCCTATTCTGAATTATCTTCCAATAACTCCCTTCCTGATCACAAAGCCATTCCCCTCTATAAAGTTATATACTTCCTTACTTTATCTGGTATTTACCTGGTCTAAAAAACGTTAACAAAACAAGACAAAAGTGGGGAGTTGAGGCAGTAGAAATAAGAAAAATCTGATTACTTTATGGGAAGAGTTTTGGACTTTCATCCAAAGCACAGTGATTCTTGGAATGACAGACTTGTATTGGTCTGTTGAAAAACATGATTTTAAGGTAGATATACACAATTAATTACAGAGATTTAAGAGATTACCACTGCAAAGGAACCTCGGAGCTGTGTGGGAACATTAAGCATTGGTGGATTCCTATAGTTAAAAGAAAGAAGGCAGGAAATAATTTAAATAATGCATGACAAAAGGAAAGCATGGAAAAGCTGTGGGAAAGAAAGGGAGGTCCCTACTGCTCAGCACCTTTATGGCTCTGTGACTCTTCCTGTGTTATGTTGGCAAGGCTTTCTCTGCTTTTCACTGTCAGAAGTGAATGTGCTTGCCAGAAAGAGAGAGAGAGAGAGAGAGGACCCACGAAGGGGCATGGTCATGCTGCAGTCCCTCGTCCTCTCTCTCTCTCTCCTTTCAGGATTTGGGGTGTGCATGCACAGTGCCCAGCATGTTTTCAAGCCACCAGGCCTGGGATTCAAGCCATGTGGGATCTGGCTTGCTATCACAGCACTTAACAGTGGTACTATGGCATCAGCCCTAATTGGTAAGGTTCTATCTAAAAGTAAAAACGTTTACAAAGAAAAGTCGGCTAGCAGGAAGTCAACGGATTAAAAACAGCTAGATCCTACGCCAGTCCCTGTCTACCAGCACAGAAATGCACTGTATTCCTTGGATCGTAAGATTCAAAGAAGATAGTTTCAGATGATAAATATTTGTATATATTACACAAAAGAAAATTTCACTTATATATGTTTTATTCATTTATTCACTTATTCATTCATTGAAAATTAAGAGTCTTCTATATTGGTGCTTCTCGAGTTTCTAGCATGTGTGAGAATCCCCTGGAGAGCTTGGTTTAGGAGGTCAGCTAAGACTGCCTTTCTAACAAGCTCCCAGGTGATGTGATGCTGCCAGAACACACCTTTTGTAGCAAGATTCTGTGTAACACACAACATACCTACATGAGAAGACCACCAGGTACACAAATCCTGGCAAGAGAGAGTAAGGGCAGGCTCCAAGAACAGCAGAAGAGGAACCGCAAGGAGGCAGGACAGACGCTGCCTCCGATGGCACCGCCCGAGCCCAACCTTTCCACTCCAACTAGTGAGTACTTTAAAATTTTTACATGGTTATAAAAACCAGTTACTAGAGGGCCAGCAGTTGGCATAGAAGTTAAGGAACTGGATCCCACATGGCCGACTTCGTGGTTCTAGTCCCACACCCAGCAGTCTTGACAGTCACACCAGGTGAGTATGTGTGCATGCCCAAAATCCCGACAGGAGAATGAGGAGAAGGGACTGTGGCGTGGCCATCTCCTAGGAGTGATTTCTCACTTTCCTTCTCTCTCTCTCCAGTGATTGTTCCCTCCCTAGAGCAGAATACTAAAAACAAACAGAAACAGGTTGTTTGCAAATCAGGCAAAGGCCCCTTTTACAGTGGCAGAATAAATGTTCAAAAGAACTTTCCTTTTTGTTTTCTCAAACTTTAAATAAAAGCAAGTTTCCTAACGTTTTATCTGTTTAATTTGTCTTTTTTTTTAGATAAAGGATATAGAGTTTGTTCAACAGGAATTTAGCTTTAATGCATGAGATAAATATACATATATAATGTATATGCAGAAAGGTAAATATGAAACTTATATAATATATTATCTATGTAAAGTGTTTATGTAAATATGTATATGAGGTGCCTTCAAAAAGTTCATAGAAAATCATTATGTATTTTACAAGGAACTATGTATGGATTTCTAAATTTTTAGATGAAAATAAACTTTATGTTTTACTCCTTTTTTCCACAAACTTTTTGAATATATATAAAATATATAATATAGATATGCAACATTGTACATGTAATGTTGTAAATTTAAAATGCACATTTATATATAAAAACATTTGCATTTTATTACACAATACATTTGCACTATATTGATTTCAGTGGAGAGAGTAGTAAACCACTTGCTGCCTGGGATCTCGGATTCCAGGCCATTACTTTAGCCTCAGACATTCGTAACAGGAGGAAAGAATGACTGAGAATGCCTGAAAGACACAAATAAGGTCAGATGTGGCAGTGGCGATGCCCTCCCACTTGTTAGTGCCACCCATGTGAAGAAATCATCCTTGTAGGTTTAATTTTCTCAGATACACTCAACACATGCTCACATTTTGCCTTAAGTTAGAGTTCAGTCTCGTGTTCAGTGATCTCATCCCAGACCCTGGCCCTTGGCATAAATATTGTTCCATTTTCTTCACATAGTGTCTCGTCTCTTCCATTCTTATCTTAATTTTATGGCTCAGTTTCACATGTGTTTGTTATAAACTGCCTGGAATCCTTTTGGGAAATAGACAGGAAATACACAAATAGTAAATCCATTTGTTGATTCACCCAATAGTTTCCAAGAGCCTATTAGGTGGTGGCACTGGAAATAAAGGTAAATCAGACCCCAAACAACAAGTAGATAACCGTGGTTTACAGTGGCTATGAGCTCAATGTTCTCCATGTGTCTGCCTTAACGGAATGTAGTATATAAAATAAATAACCCAGTGTCTTCTGGTAATGACATATTCGAATTTTCTGACCAAAATGTTAATCTTAAAAGCAAACCAAAATTCAAAACAGCTAGAGGAAAGTATCTCAAATGTTCACAACACAAAGTAGTAATAAATGTTAGAGATGACGGATATGTTTATTACTCTGATCTGATTAGTGCATATTGTATGTGAGTGCTGAAAAATCACATTGACCCCATAAATGTGTACAACCAGTATATGTCATTTAAAAACTATTTTTTAAAAAAAGAGAAGGAAAAGAGGCATTTCCTGTGGCTTTGTGATTTAATGGAGAATCAGAATCAGATGTAAGAGTTCATTACTAGGAATTAGTATCAGGAACTGTTCCCTTTAAATGAAAATAAACCTCATTCTCTTCTAGAGAACCGTTACTTCCATAGATTGGCTTATTTCACTTCTCATTGTATCTTCTAAGTTTGTCCGCTTTGTGTCAAATGACAGGATGGCATTGCTCCTTATACTTAAGTTGTATCTCACTGAGTACATGTGCTGTATTATTTTTTATCTATTCATTGGTTGTTAGGCACTTCTTAACAGAGCAAAAATATGACATCAACCATTACATTTATACTTTAAAAAAAAACCTAGTAGAACTGTTTCCAAATGTATACAATATGTTATAATCTTTGCTGTTTAAGAAGATGAAGATGTGTATATATTACACACTGTATGCATGGTTTGTAAAAATACTGTACCTTACCAAGAAGTACAATTGTATGTACACCAGAAATTGCAATTAACAACAGAAATGAACTGTGACTTTACGGAAACAGAACATTCTGGAGGGTAAACAGTAATGGGTCCAGTGATCCACTGAAGAATCTATTACGCATCTTGTACCTCTCTGCACATACAAGGGGGAAGGGATTCTTCAAGAAGTTCATGGAATATGTGCATAATGAAAAAAAATCATGCATGGATTTCAAAACACATTGCACAACGATAAGCCCATTCTTTAATCTCACCTCTCCATGAAATTTTTTGAAGTCCCTTTGTTGAAAAGGAAAAAAAAAAAAAGGAAGAGAAAGAAGAGTTCTCTCCACATGATGGAAGAGGACAACATTAATACTGCTAAACACCACTACTACACTGTCATTGCATGTCACATGTCAGACCTGTGTCAGCTGCTAAAGGAACTGCAATCACAGAAGTAAGGTCTCTTTCACAGGTCACAAAGGAACAGTGGAGTCAACATTCCAGCCCATTCACCTGCTAAAATAGAAGATTTGCATCCAGTGCTGGTTGTGGGGCTAAGGCCCAGCCTCAGAGAAATATACTTAGTGTACTTCTGAAGGGGTGTGATCCCCAGTATTTATAAAGTGCTTCAAAAGTACTTTGTTATTCTAGTTAGCCAGAAGTTCCAATAGTTCTATAAAAAAAAGTTTATAGAAAACTGCCAGTTTGCTCTCTGTATTTGAACCCCAAGCTAGCTGATTTCAAGGCAAATCACACAGCACTATCAATAGATTTGTTTCAGATTACTTTAGAGTACAGATGTTGTTTATGATTTATATGGTTTGTAAGTAACTTCATTAGATAGAGAAAATCATCTCAGTGTGTCATGTGAATATTTTATTGATCAAGAGAAAAAAAAAAAACTTCTCCCCAAAGGGGCAATTTGAAAAGATGTAGTACGAAAAGAGAAGTAGCAGCACAGTAATTTGACTTAGGAAGAAATATAAGAGTATTAAGCATTATATAGAAAAATATTATGAAACCATTTACTCCATTCACTTAAGACTTATTTACTAATTGTTTCTATCTGTGAACTAAGAGAAAACCACTTTACGATATTTAATAATGTATCAGTCACCATCTCTTTTGGACATGTCTCTGCCATATTTTATTAATCCATATTTCTAGTCATATGTTTCTAGACATACTGATTTATTTATGTACACCCTTATCTCCTAAAAAGTCTAAACCCTTAAGAGTAAAACTAGCAAAAGATAGTACTTGACTGTCCCTTTGCACAAATTACCTTTGGAAATGGCTTACATTATAATGGAATTTTATGGGATTTTTTTAAACTTATTTCCTATAACTTTTTTTTTTTTTTTTTTTAATTTTCACCATAGAGCATGTGTATTCACTGGAGAGAGACAGAGAGAGGGAAAGTGAAATCATCCTGGAAGG
Organism: Tupaia tana; assembly: GCA_026018925.1. Lineage (NCBI taxonomy): Eukaryota > Metazoa > Chordata > Mammalia > Scandentia > Tupaiidae > Tupaia > Tupaia tana. The sequence continues at coordinate 116,737,632 of JAKSZU010000003.1, forward strand.
TGAATTCTCTTTTCCCCCATTCTCCTCTCAGGATTTCTGGTACTCCAGCACACACACCTGGTATGATTTTCAAGCTGCCAGGTTCAGTACTTGAACCGCACAGCTGGCCATGAGGGATCCAGCACCTTAACCACCATACCACCTGCTGGGCTCTATTCCCTATAATTTAAAATTTCAGACTATCATAAACAGACTCAGAAGAGTTAAATTTTGTTAAAATACATCATTTTCAATATAAATAAAACCATTTACTAAGCAGTTGAGTGGACAAGATAAAATAATGGTAGACATCCCCATGTGAACCTTTATAAACTAAAAACCAAACATCTTCTAAGTGTACCCACTGTAACTTTGCTGGCAGGATACATCATATATAAGCACTGATAAAGTGAATGAGATTATAAAGATGTTTATTTTTAAAGAATTATTTAACTTGGTTTATTATTATTATTATTACTATTATTATTATTATTATTATTATTTGAATTTACTATTGGGAACATGCACTTCCCAGAGACAGACAGAGAGAACGAGAGGAAAAGCAAGAAAGCAAGCCTCCAGGTAGGTCCAGGATTCAAACTGTGGTAAACCATGTGGGAGTCCAGCACCTTAACCACCATGCCACCTGCAGGCCCAAGATGCATATTTTTATAATTTGCTTCCTTTCTGATCCAATGAATTTCAAAGTGTTGACTTTCCAAGAAAGAACATTAAATGATATGTTTTGATCAGTTTCCCAAATGTGAGATTTAAGGGAGCATCTTACAGGGATTTGTGATTTTTTTTTTTTATTTTGTCTTGAGGAAGATTTAACAATTCTGAGAGGATTTTTATTATCATTATTTTTATTTCCCTGCATTCGCGTTCCAATTGGTTTAGGCAAGGCTCACATAAAACCCATTGGAAAAGCCTTTGGCTGTCCAAGTCTGCACACGCTTGCCAGGAACCTCACATATTCCACTTGCACTTGTACCAGGGAGAAGTGCCCTCATGCCCAAGGGTTTTGGTAGGTTGGAAGCAGTATGAAGACTTGGACTACATTTTTTTTTAACGTTCTGTTCATCTTGCTCATTTGATGAAGGAATCAATGAAGTAGGTCTCATACAGCACTCATTCACAGCCAGTCAAGGAAGCGGCAGCTCTACACTGTTAGTCCCTGAGAGTGACATCCTGAACACGAGCACAGTTGATGCTACTAATGCAGACTCACTGAAATGGAACCACCAACAAGGTTTACATACACCAGAATAAAGAACTGGCCCAGAAGCTAGTCAATTTCCTCATGAAGTGAATTTCTTTGGAGGAGAAATTTGCTTCACAGGAGAATTGCACATAGCCTGTGCTCCAGATTCATCAGCTGCACAAGGGGACAAGCTCTGTGAGCAGGCTGGTGAGGAACAAGCACACTCTGACCCTTTGTCGCCAGCCCCAGTCTAGGGGGGTGCTTCCTACCCTTCACAACATCTCTACTCTAACTGACCAGATCCATCCTCTAGAAGGTCCTGTTCAGAGGACCATAAGCATCTTGAGAGAGGCAGATTCATCAGAGATCACTGAAGGCCACAACATCTAGCGTGGCTAAACCATGCAGTAGAATGTTCATTCCATTCTCTGTCTGTGCCAATGGGATTCCAAAACAACCAGTGAAGAAGTGGAAAAGTTCATTTTCATGCAATTGGTTTGACTCCTTTTTGGAATTGACTATATTTGGTCTAAAACTGCCTGCTTTTTATTGAACGAGCCAACATTCCCAAAGAGCATTTAAGTGAGCTATATCGTAGCTACATAGGAATGGTGGAGCACTGCACCAAGGTCTATTTTCATTTGATGAGATGTGTATTTATTATGTAAAAATAGAGCAAAAATATGGCTCAGCCAAGAGTCTCTCCTATAGTCTAGTATATGCATGAGCTAGGATTTTTTTTAATTAAAGAACTGTACACTTGTATTTTCACAGCTGTCAGACTTTTTTATGTTTGAAAATGTTCCCCAATTGATTATTATTCATTGTTCTTATAATTTAGGAGAACTTACTGGTAGCAAAATGTGCTTGTTGGCAGCCCCAAGAGAGAAAGTCCTAACTGGGGGGAAGAAAAAAAAAAAAGGAGCTGACTGGGAAAATGGGTCCAGCACAGACCAACAGGCCAGTTTTCCTCACATTTAAATGATAGGTTTTTCTTCCCTTGGTCAGAGGCTTCTACAAGACCTTCTTTTATCTGGGACCAGAGTATATGTATGCGGTACTAAAATCCCTTATGAAAGGGCATTCCTGAAATGCTTCCAACTCTAGAAGTCTCATTGGGAATCATATTTTCAACTTTAAACAATGTAAAACAAAATTCCAAAATCTACCATCCCTTCCCAGATAGCGCAAATCTGCATAAACAGGCAGGGAGGAAACTTTCTCCCCACTCTAGCAACTGCAAACTAGAAGACATACTCCTCGGAGGCAAAGAATGTCCAGGTTATAGGAACGGAATGGAGCCATTTAAGAAAATGGTCAATTATGGAATGTTCTGTGCATAAGTATGTCCATTAATTAAGAAATGAACTGGAATTACTAATGGATTTCATAATGGCCACCAACTAGCTGCCAGTTGGCTGTAGCTTGGTGACAGATGGTAGTGACTGATCTGGACTAGATTTGACCTAGAGATAGTCCATCATTTATTAAATTGCAGTCCCAAATAAAATTCCATGCATTGCAGCATTTCACCATTTGTCTCACAGTAAGATGCTCTGATAGCATTTGTTATCTGCCACCCCTGTTGTAGACAGTAAAGTATTCAAAGGGCTAAGTGTAACACTAAGTAAGGGAAATCTGAGGAAAAATAAAAGCAACTTGGATGGTGTCACTGGGTGAGGCATAGTATAAAATAGAGCTCTGTTTCGTGCTAATCTGGTTTGTTGCCTTGGTGGACTGAGCTTTATCCTCATCCTTTTTTTTTTTTTTTTTTTTTTTTTTTTTTTTTTTTTTTTTTTTTTTGAGAGGTTTTTGCTATAGGGCGTGTGCGCTCACCAGACAGACAGAGAGAGACATAGAGACAGAAAGAGAGAAATCACCCCCCAGGGGGGATGGTCACGCCGCAATCCCTTCTCCTCCATTCTCCTCTTGGGATCTTGGGCACGCACGCACACGCGCCCGGCGTGAGTTTTAAGCCACCGGGTCCGGGACGCAAACTGCGGTCGACTACATGGGAGTCCAGCGACATAGCCATTACGGCTAACTGCTGGTTCCCTCTCATTCTTTTTTTTAATGAAGGGGTTCTCTTTTATGCAGCAACACACAGTAACTGTTAGGGTTCTGCTTTTAAAAAAAAATTTATTTAACTTTATTTATCCATTTATTTATTCATTTCAATTTGACCTGAGAGGGAGAGAGGGAGAGAGAAAGTGAGAAAGCAAGCCACCAGGTCCAGGACTCAAACCGTGGTTGGCCATGTGGGAGTCCAGCGCTCTCAACCACCACACCACCTGCTGACCCCTAGAGTTCTGCTTTAATCCATCAACATATCCTCGGGATGAAGAGAGCTTTCACCGGCTGAATCCAGAACCTGCCTGCTGCAGGATCTTGCATGAACCATTCACTGGAGTGGGAACATCAGAAGTCCCAATTACTCTCATCACTCTCTCCTCCACGCATGAGCATTTGGGAAAGTTAAACTTAGCTGTGTTTTGGGCTCATAAAGACCAGGAAAAAAATGCTATTGTTATAAATCCAGTTAAAATCTAGAAATACATACAGAAAATGTAGCTCAGTGTTTTAAAATCTTATATGTAAAATTTTGTAGAAGTTTCTTATATTGTCAAAATGCTATGTGGTTTTCTACCCCATTTCAAAGATGATATAAATGGTATGTGTGTTTTATTAAAAAAAGTATATATTCAAGGAGCAAATACACAAAGTAAGTGACATTTCATTATTTTAAGATTATTTTACTTATTTCAAAGTGAGAGAATAGTAGTATTAGTAAAGTTTATATTTAACACATAACGCTAAATTTGCTTTTTAAAATTTCTTGCTTTAGCTGGAATGAGCCTGAGTAATATTATAGTTCAGGCTTCCCATGCACATCCACTGAAAGCCCCCAAATAATAGAAGTGAGCAGTTCCTTCAGACATTTGAGGGACAATTCTACAGAGATCTGACCACAAATAAAAAGTCTTTGTATTCTTTGCTTCACCCTAAAACTATGTTCAGACTTTGCATTCGACCTACAGCATACCATGTTTCATGTTCTATTATTTTAATTTTTATTTATAATTAACATATACTAAATGTATATATTTATGGCATACAGGATGTTTGGATATATATAATATATGTGTGTGTAGTATAATGATCAAATTATAGTGAGTAACATATCTATCACCTCAAAAATTTACCATTTGTTTATGGTGATAATATTCAGGATCCTCTCTTCTAGCTATATTGAGTTATACATTAAAATTAGCTATAGTCACGCTACTATGTAATAGAACAGCAGTTCTTATCATTTCTACTTAACTGTAATTTGTACCTAACTGTAATTTGTACCTAACTATAATTTTGAATCAGTATCCCACTATACCACCTCCATCATCCCTTACTCTGCATCTGGTAACCACTATTCTACTCTATAGTTTTATTAGGTCAACAGTTTTAGATTCCGCGTACGAGTGACATCACACAGTATTTGTCTTTTCCTGTCTGTTTTTTTTTTTTTTTAAAGAATTATTTTATTTAACTTTTATTTATTATTACATCATTATTATTTTTCAGTTTGATCAGAGAGAGACAGAGAGAGAGAGAGAGAGAGAGAGAGGAAGTGAGAAAGCAAGCCACCAGGTCCGAGACTTGAACCGCGGTCGGCCATGTGGGAGTCCAGCGCCTTTAACCACCACGCCACTTGCCAGCCCCCTTCCTGTCTGTTTTATTTCACTAAACATAATGTCCTCTAGGTTCATTCATGTTGTCATAAATGACAGGATTTCATCCATTTGTGGATGAAATCACACACACACACACATGCCACTTTTCTTTATGCATTCACTTATTTAACATGAGTCGATTCCATATTTTGATATGGAGTTTTTAAATGATGTTCAAAGGTATCCCATTATATGAAATTAATATATATCCAAGATGTGACACTTTTATCCAATAGTTTTGTGAACCCCTGCCATAACCCTTGTACCTGGAAGATATGTGTGTTCAGTTTGAGAAATATACACATAACACAATTCTTCAGTTTGGTAGGTTAAAATATCCAGTTCCAGAGAGTTTGCACCTTCACTAACGTCACATGTCTTCAAAAGCTGCATGATCAGGTGACTTGCCCATGGTCACATATGGCCATGGTGTGATCAGTCTATGGCTGTCTCACCGAACTGTGTGTGCTCTGTGTGCTAAGCAAAGGCTGTTGGGATGTGTCATCTGAGCTTGCCATGTCCTTGTTCTAGCATTTGGGGTCTTTCTATCCTGTCCGGCTTTATTGCTTCTCACCTCATCTTGCCCATCAGCTTCTCATATTTACTCCAACTCACCCCGTATTGACACAGTTCTCAATGTCATTCTACTCTTGAGTTTTCTGTTGTGAGCTTTGCCGGTCTTTTTCTCTACTCAGTTTTCAGCTTTGTTGTTCTTGACTTGGAAACCTACAGGGATCTCCCACATTTGGAGGCCCCTGGCATGTGGCTCCAGCTGGAGACAAAGGATTCAGAGAGAAAAGAGCAAACTGATCCAAAAGCCTCTGAGGGAGATCACAGTCAGGTGTGGAGAAACTGACCTGACAGCTAGACCGGAGAAGGGCTTAATAATGATATTAAAGATGAAGCAAAAGCCTGGAACAGAAAGGAAATAGACTGGTATACAGAATAAAACAACTAGATTGACATACAGAGAACTCAAGACAGGAAAGTGAAAAGAACAAGCAGTTTCATAGAAAATCGCATGTGCAAAAGCCCGTATGCCAGAAAGCAGAGTACTGCCCATGCCCGTGCCCTGAAGGATGGAAAGGAGTCTGCAGGGAAAGATGAGCCTGTGGTGGTTGGCAGGTGTCAGATCACATATGGTTTTGTAAGTGTCAGGACGTTGGACTTTATTCTAAGAACAAGAAGATGATACTAAAATGTTTAAACATACAATAATATGATGAAATTTGTATTTCAGGAATCTGCATTGGAAATCTGAAAATTGGCCTTAATTGCTAAAAGAACTATATTAAATTACCCTTTCAAAGTGTTCTACTTTCATGTATATTTTTTTAACTTTTATATCATATAGTTTGGAGGAAGAAAGACTATAAATGAGTATTTTTATAGCCTCCGATATTATAAGAACTTGTTCCCAGAGTTTGCGGCATAGTGTGGACACTGGCTCAGGCACAAGTATGTGGACTCTGTTTCAATAAGTATTATTTAAGATAGTTGGAGTTATTTTGTTGGAAGAAAAATGCCACTGTACAACTATTTTAAATGTTTACATGTATACCTAAACCTCCAAACTGCTGATAGCAATTTTAAATGGAAGGTCAAACATTGTTTCTCTCCCTTTTTATGGGACTGTTATTAGCCAGCCATAAAGCCTAGCAGTTCATTTATCAGAGGAAAGAAATGTATAAATGCTTGACAGATGAAAGCCATAGCCAAAACGTTATGACTTTATTTGAATTATATTATATAGACAAAGCATGCCAATCCATCAGCCTCAAGTTACTGCCCTGTTACCTATGGTAACAGTAAGATATTTTCCTCATTACTTAATAATACCAAATCTCAAATAAGTATCACAACATGAAAAACAGATGTTAAAATGTGACACTCCAGGTCAGCTTACACTGCATACTTGCTCATTTTTAAGTGCCTGGTTGCTTCTCAAAAAATGTTTCTGAGATTTTTCACAAGATCTTGGATTTTGTTGCTTGGGTTAGAGTCTTAATACACACGTGAGACACAGAGAGGAAAGTGACTTGCTATTCATCAAAGTAGCAATGATGCAGGGAAACCAGTTTTTTCATCGGAATTCGCATTGCTTTGCATAATGTATGACTTCACAAAAACGACCAAAATCTGGGGTATACTTTCTATCTTTATTTCTAATATTTTCTTTTGTATTCTGTGGTTACTATGTCAAGTAATTTTATTCTATTAAAGGTGTAGGTCCTATTTTAAATGGAAAATATTTTTTTTATTATTGTGCTATGACAGACTGCATTTTTTAAAAGCTTAAGTGTATGAATAAACAAAAGGAAGAAAATAAAATTCTCATGATGACACCACTCTCAGAAACTACTTATCTAATATACAGTTAGTTTTAGACTTTTTTCTCTGTATAATCACATCTATGTTTTTATAGCTATGTCTATAGATATTTTCTTGGGAAAAAAGTCTTAGAATCAAAACATGCAATAAAGATTCTTTCATGACAATTACTCATCTACAACATTATTTTTTAAATGCTGAAAATAGTGCCCTGACATGGATATGCTATAATTTCTTTAATCACTGATTTCTGTACATTTAAATTGCTCCCAATGTTTTGGTTTTATAAATATTATGGCATTGAACAAATATGTAGCTTAATCTTTCTACACATTCTTGATTATTTCTTCAGCATAAGTTCCAAGAAATAAAATTTCTGGGTCAAAAGGAGGCATGTTTAAAAAATTTGGGTACATAACTACTAAATTGCATCCAGAAAGATTGTACCAAATTACATTCCCACTAGAGGTAAGTAGATGACATTTTTCTGTTGTATTTTTTTTCCTAGTTTGTTACTAAACTCCCTTGATTCCAAGGACATTTTTCCTCCACATTTTTTTAATTGTTTGAGGGTGCATGCACTCATCAGAGAAAGAGATGGGGAAGGCACTTCCTAATCAGGTGTGGTCACACTGCAATTCCTTCTCCATTGCTCTATCCTGTCGGGATTTTGGACATGCACAAACAGGTACCCGAAATGTTTTTCAAGACACCTGGGCTAGGATCAGAACTAACGTCAGTCATGTGGTCTTTTACCCACTAAGCTACAGGGCTGGCCCTATTTTTCCTCCACATTTTAAACATTTTAGAATTGATGACATATCATATTTTAATTGGTGGTATGTTTTTCTTTCTCATTTATACTTATAAAATAGTGTTGCATCATATAATGTCTTAAATATTTTAAAATTAAATATTTGTCTTAGTATATTGTGGTTATGTTAATGGATACACAGAAGCTGCTAGTTTTTATATAGTCAAGGGTTCTTTTCATTGGCTGTCATGGTCACAGTTTCTCTAATTGTGTGTATAATCCTCAGCCATGTTTTCTTCTATTATTATACAGTACATTAAATATTAAATTAATTTCAAATCATTAACCACGACCCTATATATATATGTATTTATAATATTTAACTATTATTCTGTTTAAATATGAGTAATTCTGGTTATTTCAGTGATATAAACACCATAAGCATTTCATAGATGTGAGGTGATCAATTAAGTAAATATTAGCAATAAAAGTAGAAGTCACAGTTGAGGGATTCTGAAGAGGTGATAGTTTTAGTGGGGTCAAATACCAAAACTATTTGGGTTCCCTGACTTATCACTGCTCAGTCACATTATATATAATAGCACACAATGAACCAAAAACTAGTATTCCTCGTTGTTAGTTGCTATTGACCATTCTCCAGCCCACTGAAGCAGAAAGGAGGGATGACTATGCTAGAATGGCAAGTCTGCCTGCTTCAGTACTTAGCGAAGTTCCACAGGAATTTATCGAGAGCCCACCAGGGTCAAGCAATCTGCTAAAGTTGGGGACATGTCTCCTAGTCAGCTCATCAACTGAGTTCACAAGTTTATCTTCCATAATCCCCAAATCTCATTGATACTCTCAACTAACACTTAAGAGGCAATTACTCTGTCCCCAGCACAAATGACAGGCAGAGGAATAATAAAATGTTTCTGATCTTAGAACACCAGCCAGTGAAGCAAAAAGATAAGTCAATAGCTAGCAGCATAAAATCCAACCCTCATTTTACTGATGTACACTGGGAGTACAATAGGAGACCAGAGAAAACAATGGTTGAAGAGAAGTAGGAGTGGGCAGAAACAATGAAAGATACATGTGAAGAACCACTTGGCTCAGGCAGAGTTGGGAGCATGGAAACTGTGCAAGCTTCATAAGTGTACGGTGGGAGGGCAGAGTGAAGATGTCAAAAGACAAGTCTGGAAAACCCAAAAAGAATCAAAAAGGAAGTACAGCAAGTAGATGGGAGGAGGACTTGACAACGGATTGAATAAGGAGATAAGGACAGGACGGAGTTTGGGCTGATTATTCATTATTTCACTAAAGAGAATGTTTGTGCCCACCCATGAGATAGAAAACACAGGGGGACCAAAGACAAGCTCAGTTTAGGCAGCTAAGTTTGAGCTGCAGAAGGTAGATATATCCTGGTGGATATAGGCCCAGCTCACAGTTAGACGTCCAGGGAGAGCCAACTTCATCAACTGGAAATTCCTTAGCTATTTGCTTCCTAGAGTTCATCCTTGCCATGGGATGAGAATTGAGCTTGTTTGTTTTTTTGGTCGTTTTGTGGAAAATAAGGAGAGTTTTGGATGGAGCCTGCTACTGGGAGACATTTCTTCCATCCTACAGTTAGAACTCTGGGCTTCCGAACGTAAGGTGATGGAATACAATAAAATAGAAGCGGCTTTAAGAAGGAAGCCAAGGTGGGCTAGGTGTTCTGCAATTGTACAGAATGGTTCATGCTGGCAAATTCCCTCATCCCATCCCTAAATCACACCCTTGCCATACTCTGTACATAACCATCATGAACAACCTCAAGAATGAGCTATTTGTACAATTGGTCTGCTTTAAAAACAGAGATTTTCTTTTTTCAAAGTACAGTTTCAGTAGAATTAAAAGTGTGATTTTTATAATCTGTGTCACTTTCTTGCAATTCTTCTTTTCCAAACAACCTTAACTCCTGGAAAATTGAAGGCAAAGACACCACAACTCACTGGGTATATAGACCTGTGATTTGTATCCAGATTTTTGGAATATAATAGCAGTTCAGTGTGAATTAGGTTTTTCAACCATTAAACCAGGATCAGAAGTAATACAACCTACAATGGGAGTTTAGACTGCTTGTCCTCAGGGACGGAGAAGTGGATGGGTACGCTCTATGCAAGTATTACGTATTTCAAATGCATATTATTTTATGCATTTTCTTGTACAATTTGACTTGGAAACATTTAAAGATTTCCTAGCTTCTCCATGGTGTTATGATCAGCTTTAAACATGCCCAGCATTAAACTTACTTCTGAGAACAAGTGTTTGTGTTAACATAACTTAATTGATAGCAGCCAATATGAGCCTTATTATTTAAGACCTGTGCATTACTAAATGGTTTCATTAAATAATGGAGAAGAACTTTAAAAAGAAAAACAAAGAAAACCCACACAGGCACATGTTTTCCATTTGGGGAGCAGGGGCTGGAGAGAGGCTCTGCTCTGAGGTTGACTTCATCGCTTCAGGCAAGAACAGGAGATTAAACAGAAACTACAGCAGAACCACAGCTCTTTGCTTTTAGAGACACTTAAATCAGTATATGATGAGTCTCAGGGACTCTTACGAATTTTTGTTTGTTTGTTTGGTGGGGAGGTGAGCACTCATGCTCCTTTTTATATTGGGTCATCAGAAAAGTCATGACACATTTTTTTTGCATTTGAAAAACATAGAAAACTATGCCATGACTTTTCCAAAGATCTCATATTTTTGTTTTATTTTCAATAATTAATATTAGCTTAACAATATCAACATGAACTGTGACATAAAGTTTAACATGCTTCTTAATAACTTTCGATAGTTTCTTTGTGGCAAGTGGAATGTAGATGCTAAATGATGCCTGCTAAGGTGATCAAAATGCCTCCTTTCCAAAAAGAGGAAAAGAATATGAAGAACACTATAAAGCATGTGTATGGGGGGGCAGAGGGATAATTCAAACAATTCTATATACAGCTGTTATTTTTCAGGCAAATACTCAAAGTGATTACTGATAGATATGTAGGTGCAAATTAGGATTTACATGTGCTATAGGATATTAAAATAGAATTATTTCCACCTCTGTTCTTGTTAAGGCCCAAAGATTAAACACAAAATAGCAGGTGGTTGTTGTTTTAGACCATCTTTGTAGGGCTTACAAGGCAGTGGTGAAAATTGGTTTTGTAACTCATATCTACCTCATGGGTATGGAGTTTTTGGAATGTGGTGCCATTTACTGTACCTCAGGCATGGAGGTGATGCTCTGCTTACTAAGAGAGACTTGCAAAAGACAACTAAGCAAAGATAGGAGGTTTACCACGTGGGCAGGGTGCAGAGCGGTTGAGGAATTTCTACCAGGACAGGGGCTGGAGCAGCATTGTCTGAACTGAGGACCTACAGTGGGCCTCTCAGAGTAGGAGAGTCTCAGCTTGCAATGGCCTCCAGGCTCAGAGAGGACCTACACCAGATCACCCCTCACCAGTCAGTGAGCCACTCCCCTGCGGGTAGCTGGGGTGAGGGCTCTGAGACAAGTGACAGGTGAGGAAATGGGACAGAGGCCAACCATGCCCTCCTCCTCTGGCCCTACTGTGGAATAGAAATGAACCACTGCTGGGGAAAATAGGCACTTTCATCACTTAAGTTCAGAGGTCTTATTATTCCACTATATGGCTATGTTAACTACATTTTAGGTGAGTCTTATGACTGAAAGGGAGGAGGGAGGTTTGATTTACAGGGCAGTAAATAATTATGGGATTTTTTCCAAGCCAGGAGCAGAAAAAAATCTTAGAGTTTAAAAAGTTGTGGCAGTATCTTCTGAAATCAGCTCCCTAAGTTCAACTCTGAAGAGATGTGAGGTGTACATATATGCCCAGGGCCCCAGGGGATGTACCATCCCAGGTAAAAGTTTCCATCCTTCGCTGAGGCCGACTCAGAGGCTGAATGTGGAAATATTTGATTCAATGCCCCTTTGGCAAAGATAGCATACAAATGTTAGTTCTAATAAATAAAAGAAAGGAAACAAATATACTTCCATTTTATGTGGCCAGAATTTTGTTACAAGTAAGAGGTTCATACTCAAATCAAGTTTTATATAATCCTAAATTCTCTTTTTCTCTAAAGAGGCAATTGGTAGTTTTCCTTTCATACCGTGTTATGCTTTTGGAGTTTTATGCAACACCATAAACAAACATAGGATGTTGCACACACAAAAAAATCCACTTATGTGTAATACATAGTGTGAGATTTATGCCACTTTACAGCTCTGCCTGATGAAACACAATATGCTTTATTTGGCTAGAAAATACAGCTGAATATGTTCTTATAAAATTACTGTGGCTAAAAGGAAATAGTTTGTTTTTGATCAGACCTCACCTGTTAGTGTCTCTGTTAGTACTGCCCCTTTAAGAGGCAGCATTCCTCAAAGTCACATGGTGTCTAGCAATACATATATAATAATTTGAGTATTCAGTTATTGATCCCTCATTTCAAATCCCTATTCACCAAGTAGAGAAGTCCATTTACTGCAGAGGGCCACAAGGTCAAAGTGAGCCTTGAGAGCCGGTCTCACTCCTGCTGACAGCCACCTGGTGGGGCAGCTTGTCTTGCTGGGCCCGTCTCCTATCTATGTAAGCCTGGCTCTCCAGGCCACGGTAAGGACCGGCTGTGAGTGGGGATATGAAATCCCCTGCCACAAGTAAGTACTGTCTACACACAGGCCAGGCGCCCTGCTGTGCACACGTTAAGACGTGCACTGCTCCTGGAACCCAAAGACGAGATGGGGTACTGTCCTCGAAGAGCTTACGAAGCTACAACGCAGAGACATTGAACAATAATTTCCAAAGCTTAGACAAAAGCGGAATTCACAAAGCAGTATAAACTCAAATGAGTGGTTCGAAGAGCTCGTGAGCACATTTCACAGGGGGCAGTGAGCTACCTGTGCACAGTGCTAGGGGTTCAGAGGATGCGAGACCAGAGCTCGGAGAGGGGGACTACACAGAAGAGGAGGGACAGCCAACCACTGGCTTCATGAGTTTCACAACCATATCCTCATTTTCAGCCTCTCTTTTAGCCTCACGGCTGGGTCTGAGTTGCCCTACAAGGAGGTGTGCCCTCTCTAGGGCACTGCAGTGGTGTCCACTCTGTGTCTTACACATGTCGGCCCTCACTTATGAAGCTCCCTGCTAGCCTTCGTAGGCGTTTGGGATTCTCAATCTTACATTTAGAAGTTTCACTGACCTTGTTAAACAGTGATCTGAACCTAAGTAAACATCGACCTACTTGGCAACCACACAGCTCTTCCTGTTCCCTCCTTTGCACACTGTACTGGCAACAACTCACCTTGTGACGGTGTGAGCCTGGCAATTCACGCCCTAAACACAGAGAAACTAAACACATACCTTGAGTTTATTTTAGATGGCTTTTTTTTTTTTTTTTTTCAAATAAAAACTCCTGAAGAATTTTTTCTGAAAGCTCCAGGAGAAGCCAGCCACAGTGCTCTGAGATACTGAGACCATGTGGGGTTTCCCTGTACACACTAAGCATGTGTGCCTACATGTGTGTCTGCATGTGTGTCTGCATGTAGCCTGGCTGGTGGGGCAAAGGGCAGGTTGTGGGGTGAGGTCCCTGGAAGGGGTTGCCGCTCTCTGAAAGGAAAGAAGGGAGGAAGGAAAGAAGGAAGGAAGGAAGGAAGGAAGGAAGGAAGGAAGGAAGGAAGGAAGGAAGGAAGGAAGGAAGGAAGGAGAAAGAAGAAAAGGAAAGTTAAAAGCAAAATAAGAAAGAAGAAAAGAAAGGAGGAACAGAGGAAGGGAAAAAAGGAAAGGGAATGGAAAAAGGAAAGAAAAGAAGATCTATCCCAGTAGGGAAAAATAATCAAACAATAACAAATCCTCTGAGGAGCCCTGGGGCTTCAGTAAGTTAGTAATTATTTGCTGGGCTTCTCCATTCACATAAAATCATCTGGTTTTACCATTTCTTTCTCTCTAGACTGGCTCTTAGCGTGATTTTTAAAAAGTGTTTCTCTTATCATTTGCTTTAGGCATGATTTTAGAAATTTCTCCCTTCCTACACACACACACACACACGCACACACACACTAACCCCTAAAACCATTCCATTTATCAAGATCTAGAGGAATAAGAAGGAAGGAAGAGAGAGTGGAATGAAAATGCCAAGGGTAAGTCCCCAGGGTAAAATATGAAAAAGCCATACCTTCCTCAGTGCCCTGATTCATCATCTAGATGACCAGGAGATGGGATTGTAACCATGTTATTTCATAAACTGTGAGATGAATAAAAATAATTTGCTCCTAGTATCTATGCTAAATAAAAGTAAATTCCAGTTTTGAGTGCCCTATGTACCTCTCTGTGTAATCTGTGTATGGAAAGAAGAGGTGGTCCACCTCATAGCTAACATGCCAGGAGAGAAGTCCTCGCTACAGAGAAGAGTGAAGCTCTGAAGAGAGGAGCGATGTTATTGTTAGTTACTGTTTGGGGAGAAGTTTGCTAAGTGTGGTACAGTGTACATACATACCTGCCCCTTCTTCAAGAAAATTTCAGTAAAGATCTATATTACTTCCAATGTCATGTGGAGGAAGATTGGTGTTTCTTTTGTCTGAGAATGTCTTCAAAGCTGTCTTCAGTGTGCTAGAACCCAGTCGTTCTAAGAGTTTGGTCCCCAGCCCCTGACTACATCAGCAGCACCTGGGAACTTGGTGAAATAAATCTTCGAGTTCCATCCCACATCTATTATGTCAGATTCTGGCACGAGGCTGAGCCTCATGTATGTATTTTAAGTTGCACTCCAATTAATCCTGATGTACACTGAAGTTTGAAAACTACTGCTATGATCTCATAAGTGCCCATCTGTACTAGAAGCCATGGGTGCCAGTGAGATACCCCTTATCAGCCAGTGCGCCACCCTCTGGCTACTTTGAGTAATACAACTGAGGGTTTCCACCTGCATCCTTCTCCAGTGGCGAATCATTTGTTCATAGGACAAGGAGAAATGCGTGGGAAGCCCCTACCCACCACTTCCCAATCCCAAGGGTGGCCAATGGCTAAGAGACATTGGATTCTTCAGCCTGGACCCTAGGAGGGCAGGGAAGCTCTGCCCTGAGTCCTGACGCAGGCTTTACCTACAAGCATGCCACTGTAGCTGTTCTTCCCTCCTGTACTCCTCAGCCTCAGGTTTGCCCTAAAGACCACTCTCTCGTTAAATCCAGTGTACCCAACTCCTTTGCTCAGGTCTGCTTCTAAGAAACTTAGATATTATTAATAGTTATGATTACAATGCTTTTCTGTGAGCAATAATGAGTGTGGGTGATTATCTTTTGGTGGGGGAGAGTTCACAAATATAATACCCATAGGAGTCTTCTCAAAAGTGTGTCAAATAACACTGTGTGTTTCAGCACAGAAAGAAATGATACAGACTGGAAATAAATGATGTCTATTGACCCTCAAGTTCTAAAATTGATGTCACCACAGTTTCTGTTAGTAGACAAAAGATACTAACTGTACAATTTAATTTGTGTTCAACTATACAACAAGAAATGACAAGAAGTCCCAAGAGGGACAGGTATTCATGTTCACTAACACGTAAACATTCAACATGCATTGACTGCTCCCTTTTGTTCCAGAGTGAGGTCTCAATGGTGAACACGACAGGCAGTCTCTGCTCTCAGGGAACTTACATCTTGATGAGAGAGGCAGCAAACACATGGGGGCACGTGATCACATACGAAAGAGTGAGAAATGCTACGGACAAGAATAGAGTAGGAGAAGGGGAAAGTGATACCCAGGGCTGGGTGAGTTGGGAGCATGCTGAGGCGACGTCTGAGCAAACACGTAAACACGGCATGGGACGCCAAATCTACAGTGTTCTAGACAGAAGCAGCAGTGCAAAGACTGAGGCATCAGCTTACACAGCAAGGTTCAAACAACAAGCAGGCCATACAAGGGAGTCAGTGGCAGAAGAGGAGTCTGGGAGGTAACCAGAGCCCTGATCACTTATGGCCTGGTAGGTCACAATGAGAACATAATATGACACAAAGGCTCTGAGCAGGTGGGGGTGCTTATGTAGTTGGGGCAAGAAAATCAGGTACTGCAGGTTAGAGGACAGTGCAGTAGTCTGTGTAACTATAATGTGAACGCTGATAGTTTCCAGGAATGTTTACTAATCTACTTACTTTTTCCTTTCTTTCTTTCTCTCTCTTTCTTCCTTCCTTCCTTCCTTCTTTCCTTCCTTCCTTCCTTCCTTCCTTCCTTCCTTCCTTCCTTCCTCCCTCCCTCCCTCCCTCCCTCCCTCCCTTCCTTCCTTCCTTCCTTCCTTCCTTCCTTTCTTCCTTCCTTTTTCAAATGAGTGAGAGCAAGAGAGAGAAAGAGAAAGTGAGAAAGTAAGCCGCCATGTGTGGGACTTGAACTGTGGTTGGCCATGTGGGAGTCCAGAGCCTTTAACCACCACACCACCTGTTGGCCCTCTACTTACTTTTTCTTCAGTTTATTTATTTATTCTATTTAGAGAGAAACAGAAAGAGACAGTGTCTTCGACTAGGTCCTGATGCTGCAATCCACACCCAGCCTTGCCCAGCCCTGGGTCATGGGTACACAGGTGCCTGGTACACTCAGAGAGGTCACCAGACATGAACCCAGAACCTTCCCATGTGCGTAGAGTGTCTTGTTTTACTTCCGTGCTACCATTGGGCCCCTACTTATTAACTTTTTTAATCCAATGAGAGTTATGATGTTTATACTTGATATAATTCCTCTCTTTTGTTTTATTATAGCCCGGAATGGGAAGGAAAGATACAGAAAGGTGTGGAGTTCTAGACATTTAGATTGAATGCAGGAATCAGACATCAGAACATGCAGAGTACCCAGGAAGTGTTTCGGTCCTGGCGAACATACATTCGCCCTAGTACCTTCCATGAAGCATGTCCCGCATCCTTTCATTTTATACGGCACTGTGGAGAACAGGAAGCATTGCTAAGACCATATTCTGTTATCTGAAGCCAAAAGGTGAGGGATAATTTATTTCCATTTAACTTTAAATGTATAATTATGTTATTAATGCCATAAAGAAAGACATTTTATATCATCTATGTTATCAACTAAAAATCTCTACTACATTTTTTGCTCACAATAAAATCCCTGTTCATTACTAAAATTTATTATCAGTATAATTTTTAATGCAGAGGGAAAAGATTCCAATTATGATTTATAACACCAGCAAGTTTTAACATAGAAGTCAATTCTTTGGTAAGGAACGAAAACCCACCAAAGCTGACTTAGAAATAATATTTCAGGCTTAAATCTATGGAGATTCCTAATACTCCTTTCTCTAAGTGGAGTTCAGTTTTTCCATTTGTAAGTTTCCTGATGCTAGTGGTGGTGGTGTATGTGCCTGTGGTCAGGTGGTTCAGGGAAAGTGGGATATGGGAAGAATGAAGGTGCTGGTTTTAAAATTAAATCTGAATCTTTCACATGCCTTAAGGATTATGTCCAAAAGAAATTGCTTTCCGCTAGACCACAGGTACTATCTCACCACTCAAATGCAAAGGCCCAGAAGTCTATTTATACATTCTCCATGATTTGTTTCCCAGATTTAGCTTTCTATAGTACTTCCTTCAGGGAAACACATACTTTTCCTCTCTTGCAGCCCAATTTCCTGTAGGGGTGTCTCTTTAGGAAATGGTAATCACAGCATCATTCTTGTATTTTATAATGACAACCTAGAAGGAAAACATTCATACACACTTGAACGAAACACCTCCCCAAACAAAATGAGGATGAATTAAAGACAGGAAAGAAAACTTGTTCTCCCAAAATAACCCTGCTTTTTGCTTTTTTTTTTTTTTTTTTTTTTGGTAGTAGTTTTTGCAGTATTTTCTTAGCTTACTCCAGGATTTCAAGTCTATATCCTTCCTTTAAAGGCAGGTTCTTCTTTTAGGGTTAGGTGTACATTCATGTAATCTGAGTCACTATTAGAGTTTAGACCAAGCTGGACCATTTAGGGCAATCATAGGATACCCGGGCTGCTGTTCGGACATGCTAACACAGAGGTGCTCCTGTGTTTCAAGGGTGAAGATGGCCGCAGGGGGGAACAGTTCATAACCAGCAGAAGAGTGAGGGAGAGCTGTGTGATGAGAATTCCTTTAGGACTAGGACTACTCGTGAGCTACATGAGAGTCTCGGGGCTGTGCCCACAGGGGAGGTAGAGGGAGGCAGCTGGGTTACACATCCCCACTCCTGAGCACAGTGTTACTACACAAAGCTACCTTGCACACCCTTGCAGTGTCATGGTTTCTAGACTCAGCAAGGTCCCTCGGGCTAGCTGTCCACTGTAAAGGGTGGGGGACAAGGCAATTGAGGATGTCCCTGCTATGAGAAACACCACCCAGAGGAAAGAGGATATTTCCCCTTATTGGTCATCAATGACCACATTTCTTTAACTCTAAGACACTATCAGACTGACTTTTCAAGAGAAAATACCATCATGATAGACATCACATACCAATATAAATAAATAAAAATGTATTTCCCATAGAATAAGAGGAATGTTGTATTATTAGAAATGATGTCATATAAATTCTACACAATGCTGAGCACATCCTAGGTTACACATTGAGAGATACGATCTCATTTCATTCTCTTAAAACTTACAGCCCTCCAAAGGAAACATGATTTTTCTCATTTTACAAATGAAGAAACTAAGGCTAAGGAAAAAAAAAAAAAAAAAAAAAAAAAAAAAAAACAAACAGAGAAATTAAGGAATGTAATGGAACCTGGAGTTTGGGGACTTTAAACTCAGGCCCTGTGTTCCACACCAGCCACCTCTGAGTTTGGGGGAGGAAGGAGCGAGCAGGAACAGCACAGTCTTCCCCGTTGTCACAGTGAGACCCAGGGATAAATGCCAAGGAAAAAGCCACAATTTCACACCAGTAGCACAGTGAAGTCATCCAAGCCTTGATGTCAGCTCCACTGTTTCTGACAGCACAGAAATCACGTCCCTGGCTCAGCCGAGGTGGTGCAGTTCGTGGCATACTGAACAGCAGGGCCAAGAGTCCACAGCCCACCGCAGGCTGGATCCCAGCCAGTCCCCCTGAAATGCACCAAGCACTTGCATGTGGTCAAGGTACTGACCAGCTGGGGACTGAAGGAAGGCGAGAACCAGAACCCCTACAGGGTGCTCCTCATTCTCTCTCTCTCCATCTGTATCGCTCTCGTGCATAAGCATGCCCTCCCTCGAGACTAAAGCAAACAAAGAATTTTTTTTTAAAAATCCCATTTTTGCCATGATCCAAAATCTAGGTTACAATGTAGTAGACTATCAGGATTATGGCTCTGAGGTCTGAAAGCTCTGGGGATTGTAATAATGCAGTGGTGAGACAGAAGCGCAGAATTTCTAATTAGTCAGAATGATGATTTGCGAACAAGTGGTGCTGAGAAAATTGGAAATTAGAAAATAAAATCCCTACTTCTCAATTACATCAAATAAATTCCAGATGAACTAACAAATTTTGAATAAAAATAAAACATAAACATCTTTGAGGCGATGTAATAGTCTTGATTACTGTGGTCATTATTGAACTGAACTGTGATAAAATGGGATGAAACTATAACATACATTTTATATATATAAATATATAAGATGTAACTACTGGGGGAAACTGGGTGAAGGGGACCCAGGGCTTCTCGGTATGATTTTTGCAACTTTCTGCAAAGCAATAATTATCACAAAAAATAAAAAGTAAAAATAAATTAAATGAAAGCATAAAAGAAATAGAACAAAGTAAAACAGAATAGCTGAACTTGGTGTGGACAAAGAAATTCTTTTTTTAAAAAAGGACTGATAAATTTAACCACAGAAATGGAAAATGTCTGAATGTTCACAATATAAAACCACAAGAAAAATATTCAGATGTTTTCAGCATATCTGAAAAAGGAGAAGTCAGAAGTCTTAATATAATGTCATTTACATAGTAGTTGGAAGTGTGAACTCAGGAGTCAGACTGCATGTTTTAAAATCATGGCCCTACTGGGACCAGTGGATAGTGTAATGGTTATCTCACTGGACTCCTATATAGTTGACTGCAGTTTGAATCTTGGACCCGATGGCTTAAACTTTTGCCAGGCACATGTGCATGTGTGCCCAAAACCCTAAGAGAAGAACGGAGAAGGGACTGTGGCATGGCCATCACCCTACCCCCCCCCCCCCCCAAAGGGTGGTGATTTCTTGCTTTCTGTCTCTCTGGAAAGTGCATGTTCCCTATAGCAAAAATATCTCTTTAAAAAAAATCATGGCCCTACTGTATGATAGCTGTGTGTCTGGAAAGTTATCTTCACTGTGCTTTAGTTTTATCACCTATCAAAAAGGAATAGCAGCAGTGCCTTCCTCAATGAGTTGTTGTGTGGACAAAAATGAGTCACCAAAGTAGCCCAACACTCTACAAGGCTGATCTACATGGGAAGTGCTACTGTCTGGATGTCCCCCTTCACTGCCACATTCATGTGTTAGGACTTGATTGTGTTGTAAAGGTGTTAAGTAAAAACGTAATGCCTTCGTGGTGTCCTAAGGTAGGGCCTTTGGGTGTGATAAAGTCATTAGAGCACACCCCCATGACTGAGTTCTGATGTGTATTTGAGAGGAAGTGAGAACAGAAAAGAGAGGGAAACTCATACAAACCATACTCTGCTCTGCTAAAACTTCTGCCTTCCAACATTTTCTTATCTTTTTGGACTTTCCAGCCACCAGAATTTCGAATTTCATAATTATGCTCCATTTTCTTTATAAATCACCCAGTTTTGGATATTTCTGTCAGGAACACAGTAACAGACTAAGACAAGAAGGTTCTGGGTTTGCAAATAAAGACCTCCCTGAACACGCTGGCACACACATGCCTGTCTTCCAGGCTGATGAACATGGGGGCAGATTATGGGAAGGCCCTGTTGGGGGTCTCTTTCTTTTTCAATAAATAAATGTAGACAGATGAGATACAGGGCTAGATGGTGACACAGCACTGAAACACAGTGCTCAGTCAAGCACTCCCACATGGGAAGGCTCCTAGTTCAAGTCTGGAGAGTCCTTGAACGTGCCAGATGTACTTTTATCATTGATCCAGGGTTAGCTGAAGACTGAGGATGGCAAGCATCAAGAGCCTATTGGGGATGCTGTCTCTGCACCCCCCTTCTCTTTCTATCCTTCTCTTGCTCATGGAAAAAATAAATAAACTTTTAAAACTTAGTTAATATGATCTAAAATCCTTAGACTAATATCTAGAATATTGTATTACCTGGGTTAGTTATCACTGTTATAACTATCACAATTCAATGACCAAAAAGAAACTATCTAAGACGCTAGCTACTCAGGAGCTGGCAGGATAAACTCATTCTCAATAAGTCTGAACAGACGGTGCTGTCCTGAGGTGTAATGTGATGGCCTCATGCCGAGTCAGGCCCAGCTATCTATCCTGACAGCTGCTGATCCATTTATGTTAAGGGACCTCTGCCCTTACGTCATCTTCTCGCTGGAACTCCTTCTTTTCAACACCCCTGCCTCCCTTCTAATATGATGTTTCTAATCCACTGAAATTAAGTAATAGGGCATTTGTAAGAGTCTCCTTTTGGCAACGTCTGGCAATGTCACTGCACTTTCCTATACATTACCCCGTTAATCTTCACAATACACTTGTGAGAAGATAGTCCTGCTCCACTTACAAGTGGAGAGATGGTAACTCTGAGAAGTCAGTAACTCGGCCAAGATCACACATCCAGCAACTAGTAACACCTAATTTCAAAACCAATTTTCCCGCATGAAAAGCTGGACTGGATGTTTCTGTAGTGACAGGAAACCCTCTAGCTAATAGTATGAGCACCACATCTAAACTAAAAGACTTCCAACAAAGATCTGCAAGAGTCTACCAGCATGAACTTTTGGGAACCCTTGTTGACTTCCAGCTATTCAGGAGCCGCGTAGGTTCTACCTTTTTCCTCCTGATTCTCACCAGAAAAGAATATTCAGCATGCAGGTCTCCTATGGGTAAGTCAGCTGTCCCTTTGATTAGACCACACCCATCTGTGACCACACATTGCTTTCTGTGCTCCTTTGGCTGCCTGAGAGCTCTGTCTCCTCAAATAGACTGAAGGCCCATAGAACACAGGCACCATGTGCTGCTATTACCTCAGGTAATTAATTGTAATACAATAATTAATACAGTGGTCTGTAACTTCTGATCTCTGGCTCCCAAATTTGGAATAATGAATGAAAAAGACAGGATATCCCATGTTCCTTTCTGAGAAACTCTTGTGCACATGCTCACCTTTAACCATCTGGAATTATAAGTACAGGAATCTAAATATCAGTTACCCTAGTTCCAAGAAGGAGACTCTCAGAGCTAAGAATGGAATTCTCTTAAATTCATTGTGACCTTAGACAAGTGGTTAAACTTCACTGGATCTCTTTTCCCACACTGTGAAAGTAGTTTATCACTTTTTTTTTTTTTTTTTGGAGAGGTTTTTGCTATAAGGCGCGTGCGCTCGCCAGACAGACAGAGACAGACAGAGAGATAGAAAGCAGGAAATCACCCCCCAGGGGGGATGGCCACGCCGCAATCCCTTCTCCTCCATTCTCCTCTCGGGATCTTGGGCACGCACGCACACGCGCCCGGCGTGAGTTTAAGCCGCCGGGTCCGGGACTCGAACCGCGGTCGACTACGTGGGAGTCCAGTGACATAGCCATTACGCTAACTGCTGGTCCCAGTTTATCACTTTTCATGGAACCTTCTCTACAAAAGGGTACTTCCAATCCTTCCAGTCTCTAAAAAAATGTAAGTATATATAGAGAGAAGAAAAGAGGATGAGAGGACTCAAAAAGCACATACTGAGTGAATACTATGAGTCAATTCAGTTTCACCTGTACTGAGCTCTCCAGAGAAAAACTGTTCAAAAGAACCATGGACAAGTGGGCCCTTGCAATTTCACCACCCATAGAGAAGACAGGCTGACACACGTACAAGCACACATTCTCTTTCTCTCTCTCATACACTCACACAGACACACACTTAGAGATACACACACATAAAGAGAATGCATATTTCTCTTCTTGCATTTTCTGTAGAGATTATTTAGATCTTTGTCCTTAGATTAACAAGAGTGAGGCAAAAATGGGATGATAACTCTGTTACACATAAAAACAGAAACAAAATAACATTGTGCACCATGTGGGCTGGTTTGAGAGCAACATAGTTTTTGACTATGTCCCATAGTCAAAAGTAAAAGAGTTCCATATTGGGGACCAGCAGGTGGTGTGGTACTTAAGATGCTGGACACACCCACATGGCCAATCACAGTTCGAGGCCTGGACCTGGTAGCTTTCTCTCTCTCTCTCTCTCTCTCTCTCTCTCTCTCTCTCTCTCTCTCTTTCTCTTTCTCTCTTTCTCTCTCTCTCTCTCTCTCTCCCCCTAATTAAAATAAATGAATGGATAAAATTAAATAAATCATTCTTTTTAAAAAATGAGTTCCATATCTAGCTCTGGTTTTTAACTAGACCAGGAAATGCATTTTGATGATCTTTTATTGAGCTAGAAACCTCCCCCTGATCCTTGCAGGGCATTAGCAAGAACACCTTGCTATGTAGTTCTCTCAACCCCGAAAACACGGAGCAGATTCCTGTTGATGGATCGTTATGAAATTGAAAGTAGCTTTGCAGTATGTTGATCCCAAAAGCAGAGAGGTTGAAAGTGTGGTGGGCTCAATGCCTTTAAAACACACATAAATCTAAGGTACCGATACCATATGCTCAGAACATCACTGCTGAGTACACGGGGGAGGAGAAGGCATACAGATGCCCATAGTCCAAGGAGTTGAGAAGGCAGTGTGTGGCTCATAAAGGTAATGAGTAATGATTTAACTGAGTTTTCTTGATTGTGATTTTTTTTTTTTTTAAAAAAGAAAAATACTCACAAAAATGTTTTCCATTCCATTATTCCCCTCATCTGAAATGGTGCCAAGTTTCTTACACATTAGGAGAAATATCTTTGCGGAGCTAAAGGTTAAAAACTGGATTTTAAATTTCTTCTAAACATGTTTTAGCAGCCTGCCCATCTAGTACAAACAGTAAAACTCAGAGAAGTTGATCATGGATAATTACCTCTCTATCACTACCAGATGACTTCGGGAAGGCCTGGCTACCTCCAAACCACCTTGCCTCAGGCAAGATGCTCGGGGTTTTGGTAGCTTTGAGGGTTATTTTAGAAAGTTAGTCTTTAGTTGGCATATATTGGGTTGTAGGGAAAGTCATGATGAATTTTTGCATAGAAAGACACAGAAAAATACACCACGACTTTCCTGACAACCTAACAGAAAGAGCTAAGAACAAAAGGAAATTGCATCTTGTGCTGATGTAACCCAGGTGGACTGCACACTAATCTGGGAGTTTCTCATGCATTTTTTACAGCTTCACTCTGGCATGTGCATGTCAGTGAAGGGACTGTGAATCTGAGGCTAAGTTGATGAGACATATTTCCATTTAACTCACCACCTGGCTCCAGGCTACACACGAACTTCTTCTACAACTCAGTTTCCTCAGCTGAACATGGAGGAAGTGCTCACATATCCACTTCCCAGAGCTTTTCAGTGGAATTTTAGTCAATCAGGGTGGCCAGGCATGTCATAATTTTAGACTTAAAATAGACATCCTCAATGAAAATATACTAGCTAGAGAGATAAAGTTTAATAGAAAGAAGGTTTGAAACTTCTCCTATGAGTGCTCCAGTGGCTGTGGACTTTGAATGATTCATTTAATTACTGTGTTTTTCTATTTTCTACGTAAATTTATTCATTTCCCAGGTGATCAGCTGGAAAACCCTATACATAAACTCAGCAAATTATCATTGTGTGTTGAGACACCTGATTTTCAAAAGTCAGGTGGCAGCTACCTCTGAAAAGGACAGGGTTGGTCTTAGCAGCAGCCAGGTTGCCCTGTAGCAGCTGCTCTGGGTCCTCAGGCCACCCAGTGCTGACACCCACAGAGCCTCTGAACCCTAAAATGGCTGATGAGCTCTGTCTCTAAAGGGACTGAGGTGGCTGAGATGGGGTGCCCTGCCACACTCATTTCCTAGAGGACAAGTTCAGCCAAAGCCACATTAAAGATGGTTGCTTCATGTTGGCACAGCTTTTCAGGAGGCACCAAATTAGGATGTGTGGGAGGGAGAGCGGGCATTAGTGTCATAAAATGATGAAGCTGAACACACATTTCCTGTCTTCACATTTAAAATCTCTGAGGGGGCAGAGGCCAGCCTCAGAAGCCTGGGGCTTTCCTGAAGAAATTATAAAAGGAAACAGTGATAAAAGGAGTCAGGGTTTTAGCAGGACCACTACCAACCAAAATAAAGACTGAAGAGAGACAATCCCCTCACAAGCCAACCTCTGCTTGTAATTTGACTGGGTTTGCTACAGGAAGCTATTTAGAAGAGATTTGAGATCTGAATTTGTTTCTGGGGTGACTCTTTTTTTTTTTTTTTTTTTTTTTTTTTTTTTTTTTTTTTTTTTTTGCTGTGAGTAACTGTCGGTCACATCTAGTCTCTGTATGCTTCCACAACAGATACATTCAAAAAGTCAAATAAGAATCAGTGTCTTCAGTTTTATACCACACACCTCCTAGTGGCCTCTAACAAAATATACTACCTGCTCAAAAAGCATCCTTTGCTATCTGAATTCTTGCTGTCAGATGTCAAAAAAAAAAAGAAAAGAAAAGAAAAGAAAGAACAGATTTAAGCATCAGCCAACACTTAGATATAAAACCATTGACATAGTCAATAAATATGTTTCTTTCATTCATTGTCCAGGACAAGGGAAAGTCACAGAGCATTTCCTCTTACATTTGTCAACATTTATTCATAATGAAAATTGATTTGAAAGCAGAACAAATGGAAAATTGTTCAATACACTCATACAGTATGATTTGCCTGTTTCATTCAGCTTTCCAAGTTCTGAAACAATAACATATTGAGGATACTTCCCAGTATGGATTTTCTAAACAGATTCAATGTTTTTGGTTTTTGAGTTGTTTTTGTTTTTGTTTTCAGAGATTTTTGCTATAGGGTGCATGCACTGCTAGAGAAACACAGAGAGACAGAGAGACAAAAAGTGAGAAATCATCCCCCAGGGCATGGCCATGCTGCAATCTTTTATAAACCTCCATTCTCCTCTCAGGAATTTGGGCACGCATGCACACATGCCTGGCATGAGTATTAAGCTGCTGTGTCCAAGACTTGAACCATGGCTGACTATGTGGGAGTCCAGCAATGTAACCATTAGCTCATCTGCTGGTCCTAATAAATTCAATGTTTAGGTCTCTCATTTCGTGATTGCTTAAATTGTACAAGGAAAGAGGGCGCCTGCGCCGAGCGGCCCAGGGCGCGGGGCTCTGCTTCGCGTGCCGGCCGGGCTTGTGTGGCCCGGCCTGTGTGGCCGGAGCTCTGCTCCGCGTGCCGCGGCCCGGACCACCCGGCCCCCGCTGCCTCTCTGGCGCTGGGTGTTCTTTGGCCAGGTGGGTGGGTGGGAGGTGGCACAGGGACCCGCGCGCATTCGCGCGCTAGGGGCTGGCGTGTGGCCGCCGGGCCGGCGCGTGGCTGCCGGGCCAGCACGTGGTCGTCAGGCCAGCGTGTGGCCCCCGGGCCTGCGCAGGGCCACTGGGCCTGCTAGTGGCCGCCGGGCCTGAGCGTGGCCGCTGGGCCTATGCGTGGCCGCCAGGCCTGTGCCTGTGCGTCACCGCCGGGCCTGTCTGTGGCCGCCGGACCTACGCTTGTGCGTGGTGGCTGGGCCAGCGCGTGACCGCCGGGCCTGTGCGTGGCTGCCGGGTCTGCGCCTGCACGTGGCTGCCGGGCCTGCGCCTGCACGTGGCCCCCGGACCTGCGCTTGGCAGCCAGGCCTGTGCCTGAGAGTGGCCGCCGGGCCTGAGCGTGACTGCCGGGCCTGTGCGTGGCCGCCGGGCCTGCGCCTGCGCGTGGCCACCAGGCCAGTGCGTGACCACCGGGCCTGCGCGTGGCTGCCGGGCCTGCACCTGCACGTGGCCGCCGGGCCTGTGCCTGTGCATGGCCCCCGGACCTGCACATGGCAGCCGGGCCTGCGCCTGTGAGTGGCCACTGGGCCTGAGCGTGGCTGCCGGGCCTGTGTGTGGCCGCCGGGCCTGCGCCTGCGCGTGGCCGCCGGGCCTGCGCGTGGCCGCTGGGCCAGCGCGTGGCCGCCGGACCTGCGCCTGCACGTGGCCGCCGGGCCTGCGCCTGTGCGTGGCCCCCCAACCTGCGCATGGCAGCCGGGCCTGTGCCTGTGCATGGCCGCTGGCCGCGGGCGGCAAGATGAAGCCGAAAACAAGGATTAAGAACTTGCAACTATAAGCAACAGAAAGAAACTTTAGCTGTCTTAAACCAATTGAGAAATATATTGTATAGGAGGATTTTCTCTGCCTATGGACAGTGAGATGATGATGGTTACCAGCCCTGCATTACCTCAGGGAAAAACAAGAACTACTCTACCATTCTTAAGGAAGCCAGATACCCGAGGATGACTCATGCTGCAGATCCCCACAACACCATTCCCGGTAATCACAAGATGGATGCTATGCCGCATCAACTGATAACCATCTCTGCTTACCAGAACCGCTTTCCTGAAACTGTATTCCATGGAGACTCACCTACAATTGTGGAACTGCACGAGACCTACCCTTAATCCAACCCTGAATAGAATCTGTGTTCCCTATTGTTGAAAACTATATGAGCTGATAATTGAAAAAAAAAAAAAAAAAAAACTGAAAGAACTGGAGGGTATAATAGCAGGGATGGCAACTGCAGATGCTGGAGACAGTATGGGAGAAGTGATGGGAATGAGTAATAGAGGGCAGAAGGGAGGGATTCAGGGTACAAACAACACACTTAATAGACACAAAAATGAAAAGTTGTCTGTTAATAATGTATATGGTAATATCATTGTCTTGACTAATGTACACTGTACTCATGCTGGGAAAAACCATGTTGTACACTGTAAAGATGTGCAATGATAAAAAAAAATATATCAGCACTCTGGCAAAAGGAGAAAGATCTGAAGATATGATAGTGGAAAGGATAAATGTAGATACCAGAGGCTGCAAGGGAGGGGAGTGGGTGGTAGAGAGTGGGCATGAGGGGCAAAGGGAAGAAACATTTAACACCAAAAAAATGTAGAGTTCTCTGTTGAAAACTATATATATATATATATATATATATATATATGTATATTGTATACATCATAATGGGGACTTTATGTAAAATGTGAATTTAATTAATCTGAGAAAGAAAAATAGAAGACAAAAATTTTAAAAAAAATTGTACAAGGAAAGATTTCACTCAAATAAGGCCTTAACAGATTTATTTGTTAGGGAAAATCTAAGCTCTTTGTATTGCTTTAAGAAGCTCCAGCCTAAGACCAGCCTATGACTTGTTAAATTAACAAGGAAACTGGATCCCACATGGCTGACCCTATAATTCAAGTCCCAGGCCAGGCAGCTTTGAAAACACACCATGTACATGTGTATTGTGCCCAAAAGCCTGACAAGGTGGAAAAATGTAGGAAAGGGAATTGCATTGTCACCATGCTATATTAGGGGGTCCTTTCTCCTCTACCTTTCCATTTGTCTCTCTCTGGTGAAAAAAAAATACAAAAAAAAATGGAGCTCCAATCCTAAAACATAACCGATGATGTTGGAACAGGTAGCTAATATATGCAACATTGTACAATTTAAAGTATAGGAAGGTAGTCTTTCAGAGAGGTTTCAAGCATCTCCAGAGTCCCAGAAATTGTGCTTGACTCACGAAACTTAGAACACTGCTCCCACATTTATCAATGTCGTCATTTCCCTCCTTGTCCTTGTTTCACCTTTCTCTATAAATCAAGAGACCCTTGAAGCTGCCTTCAGCAACCACAAAGACTTCCCTAATAAAGCAAACTCCACTGAAAAGGCAATAACAAGTTTGTGAAAGACTCACAGAGGCCTAGACTCAGAGGCGCAAGTGGTAGCATGTGAACTGCAGTGCTGGAAGCCACGTGACCAACAGAGTTAGAATATTCAGTTGACCTGGAATATGCCTGATGTGTGCATGGGTGCCAGAGAGCTTGAGAAGCCAGGGGGGTAGGGGGAGGGGATCATGGTGAGATGCTGTCAAGAGTGTCTCTCTCTCTCTCTCTCACTCTCTCTCTCTCTCTGTCAATTCCTATCTCTCACATGCACATGCATGTGCATATATCACATATTCTCTATCATAAATTTTATAAAAGGAAAGAAAAGGGGTTCAGAGGTTAAGCCAAATAGCCTGGGATTTGATTCTGATTCTGCCAACAATTAGATAGTAAACAACGGTTTATCAGCCTTCATATATTTCAAGTTCTTTGGCATTAAATAATTCATTTGGCCAGCTCCAATTTCTGCCCATGTCCCTACCCTGCCCCATCAGCACACACTCCCCATCTCTCCATCCTCTGTGCCCCTTTGCCTCTTGACTCATCACACTGTGAGCTGTCATCCCTGTTCTTTGTATGTTTATCTTTGCGTTCCTTATGGCTAGAAACTTTGGTGAAGGCAAGGTCCATAGTAGCCCATCTTTGACAGCCCAAAGACATAGAACCACACCTTGCACGTGTTATGTGCTCCACAAATATTAGGACAATCAAAACTAAATTAATCTGATACAAAATTGCAAATCAGGTAAATCTTGTGCCTCCCCTCACCTTGTATGCTCTTGTCCTCAACCTTGATTACTATCAAAATCTACTCCCAGAAAGTTCAAACACATGAAAGACTGTGATTGATAGAAACTTATGAAGTTAATCATCATGGTAGGTAATAAAGTTGACTGTAAATAGATGTGGCTCTAATTTCAGGCATTGCCTGGGTGTCTGGAATGAGTTGGGAGCACCTGGGCCTTTCCAATGGACCAGAAATCACACTGAGAACTCAGCGGCATTTGAGTCTATATGGAATACAGGCATTCACATCACCCATCTTCATTCTTCACATCTATGAGTTGAAAAAGTACCAATCATGTTGTTGGGAGCATTTTTAGCTTACTAATTATTTGCATAGCAAAATGTAATCCTTCCAAATTAACTGAATCCTAAACCCAGTCTTAGCAATTTCAAAGCTGACTTTGAAATAAGAAATTCTAAGAAAAAAAAAATGCTACCTAAAAAGATTGTTTGGGAACAACAATGGACCCTTCTCCTTAGAAATAGGCTCTTTTTACAAGGAGTTTTATTTTTCTTTTTTCTTTTTCTGTTTTCAAAAAGTTAGTGGTGGTCCTCAACCATCCCTTCAATCCTCTAGTAGTACAGCCCAGAGCTGGTCTCACCAGCTCTCTTGCATTTCTTTCTGATTTCCAGGCCCTGCAGCTTTCTCTTTGGATGGATCACTGCATTTTTATACTAAGCATGTCTACATTATTTTTTCCTCTCTTGTTACTAGAAAACATAGGAGAAACTTTGTTGACATTGAAGTAGGCAAAGATTTCTTAAATAAGATCCTTAAAGTACAGGAAATGGTCACTAAAATAGAAAGTGGCATTACACAAAACTAAAAAGCTTCCTCACAGCAAAGGAAATTATAAATAAAGTGAAAAGACAACCATCAGAATGGGAGAAAATATTTTCAAATTATTCTTCAGACAAGGGACTGAAATCTAGAACGTATAGTGAACTCAAGAAGCTCACCCATTAAAAAAAGAATAATCCAATTAAAACATGGGCAAATGAATTGAATAGACAACTCTCCAAGAGAGATTTATGAATAGCCAAGAGCCATTTGAAAATAAAATGTTCAAAGTCTTTTGCCATAAGAGAAATAAAAATTAAACTACAATGAGCTATCATTTAACCCCAGCTAGAATGGCTAAGATCAAAAAAATACAGAACAAGCATTGGTAAGGCTGTGGTGACGGGAATTCTCTTAAGTATAAGAGAATGTAAATTAGCAGGAATGTAAATTAGTCTAATCTCTGTGGAAAACAATGTGGAGGTAGAAAACAATATGGAAATTTCTCAAAAACCTGCAAATTAAACTTCCACATGACCCAATAATTCCACTTCTTGGTATTTACTCAAAGGATAAGAAGACACTCAATTGGAAAGACATCTGGATATCCATGTTTATTCCAGCATTATTTACAATTGCTAAAACATGGAACCAATCTAAGTGTTCAAAAACTAATGACTAGGTTGAGAAACTGTGGCACATATATACTAGGGAATATTACACAGCTACAAGAAACAATAAGATCCTATCTTTTGACTAAAAATGGATTAATATACAAAACTAATGTTAAGCAAAGTGAGCTAGACTTTGAAAGCTAGACATTGTATATTCTCACTCATTTTATACTGAGTGCTACAGAGATTGAGAGACCTGAAAATGTTATGGTGGAGAGGATGGGTATAAATCCTATCTGTAAGGGGTGAGAGTGGCTGGTAGAGAGTGGGAGGTGGAGGATGGGTGTGAGGTACAAGGGGAAGAAACATTTGACAAATGGGCATCTGGCATGGTGTTTGGGGTGCTGGACTTCCATGTGGCAGACCACAGTTTGAGTCCTGGACCTCGGGGCTTGCTTTGTCACTTTCCTTCTCTCTCTTTCTCTATCTATCTGCATCTCTCTGGTGGTGCATGTGCACTGCAGCAAACATAATAATAATAATAATAATAATAATAATAATAAATCATTTTTGAAAAGGAAAAATATAAAAGAAAAAAGAAAATAGAGCTTGTTCATTATAAAATTGACTAAATTCTGTTGAGCAGCAAGTTATTTCATAAATTGATTTAATTATATATGCTTATTAGGATTTAGTATTCATGATGGCATTTCTCTTCTTCCCAATTAAAAAAAATATATATCATGTTGGTATCCTGATATGGGTAAATGAAATAACCTGTTAACTCTCCAGAGTAAATGACAGTAAGGTCACCACTTTCTCTGGCATGCTGACCATACAAGGAGGCATAACCCTAATGGAAAGAGCATTCTGGACACTCTCCTAGCCCGACTTGTACCCCAGTTATAAAGGGACACATGGTAAAGCATCTGTATTGCACCCTGGAGGATTCATTCCAGAGGTTCAGGAGTCAGCCCTTGGGCCCCACCAGTCTTGGCCTCTGAAGTTTACACCTTGAGCCACTAAGTCCTGCCACTCCTCCTTGCTCCAGCTTACTTCTTCCCAACCCTTCTAACAGCCTGGATTCAGGCCACCTGACTGAGATTTTCTCTCCATTATGCAGATTACACAGATGATGTATTTACCTCCTGGTGGCATTTAAACCACTGCTCACCCCCATCCCAGCTATGCCACCCACTTGCATGTTTCCATTTCCCCAGTTCTCCCAACATCTCCAGTATTTCTGTTTGTTTGGTTTGTTTTTTTGTTTGTTTGTTTTTATTTAGAGAAGTTTTTGCTATAGGGTACGTGCGCTTGCCAGAAAGACAGAGACAGAGAGACGGAAAGCAAGAAATCACCCACAAGGAGGGAATGCCACGTCGCAATCCCTTCTCCTCCATTCTCCTCTTGAGATCTTGGGCATGCACGCACACACACCTGGCATGAGTTTAAGTCACCAGGTCTGGGACTCGAACCACGGTCGACTACATGGGAGTCCAGCAACATAGCCATCACGCTAACTCCTGGTCCTCATCTCCAGTATTTCTCATGTACTTTACCTGCAATGCCTGACTGAGCAACTTACACTAATTCGTCAAGACTCAGTTCACATGACCCGGGAAGTCTTCACTGACTCCACCATCCTGGGTCAGAATCCTCCCCTAATGGTTTTCAAAAATTCTTAGACATATGTCAGTCATAGCATGTATGGTATCAAATAGTGATTCCTGTTAACTTCTCTGCTTTGTGTTCTCAGATGTACACAAATGACTGGCACATTGTGAGCATAGAGAAAAAGTTTATCAACTCACTGATGAATCGAATGAATAAACACGGAAGTGTAGTAACAGCCATCTTCTCAGATAATTGAGAAGAGGGTGCAAGTTTTTTGAGATGTCTTTGTTTCCTACTGCCTAAAACAATGCCCCACTGGTGCACATTATCAGTTAGATAAAAATGAACCATGGCTCTTTTTTTTTTTTTTTTAGTTAGTTTTGTTTTGTTTTGCCCTAGGGCATGTGCACTCACCAGAGAGAGAGAGAGGGAAAGTGAGAAGTCACCCCTCCCAGGCGTGTGTGGCCACACCTCAATCTCTTCCCTCCATTTTCCTCTCAGGATCCTGGGCACACACACATACATGCCCAGCATGATTCTCAAGCTGCTGGATCCAGGACTCCAACTGTGGTTGGCCTTATGGAAATCCAGCACCTTAACCACAACACCACCTGCTGGCCTCCCATGGAATTCTTATTTCGAACAATATTTGTTCAGACATCATTTAATGATCATCTACAATGTGCAAGCATTTTTCTAGACTCTGCAGAAGCAGAAACCAACAATCTAGAGGGATCTAGAGTCTAGAGGGGTAACAGGCCTACAAACAGAAAAGAGCTCACAGAAATCTAAGATGCCAACTACTCTTTTTTGGGAAAATGGGGAAGATTTAACCATTGAGTTTTTAGTCAGATCTTAAATGATAAATAAATTAATATATATTGGGAACCAGCAGTTAGCGTAATGGCTATGTTGCTGAACTCCCACATAGTCAACTGTGGTTCGCGTCCAGGACCCGGTGGCTTAAAACTCATGCTGGGCGCGTGTGCATGCGTGCCCAAGATCCCGAGAGGAGAATGGAGGAGAAGGGATTGCAGCGTGACCATCCCCCCTGGGGGGTGATTTCTCACTTTCTGTCTCTATGTCTCTCTCTGTCTGTCTGGTGAGTGCACGTGCCCTATAGCAAAAATCTCTCTCAAAAAATAATTAATTAATTAATTAATTAATATATATTTTTGAGACTTTCTGGTGTGTGTGCATGTGTGTGTGTGTGTGTTTTATATATCTGCTACTACCAAGCAAGAGTACTGTGGTGTGAATATGTATGCAAGTGACAATTACGCACTAATTACACACTATAATCCAAAACCCTCCTCGGTTATTTTCTGCCAACACAATGTTTTTTGCATGGCTCTAGAATTTTCGTTATTCTCTGGATGACAGTTGTTTTAATATTCCACAGATCCTGGGTTGCCATCCCTAAACTGCTTCCTCTCCTGAGTCCTGTTAATCTCACATGTTTATTATCATTTTTTCAGCTGCAGTCATTGTGAACAGTAGTGTATTTTTCCCCATAGCAATAAATATTCATGTATTTATGAAGTAATGAAGAAAATGCTGCTGAGCCTGAAAGAGTTGATGTCAACAGTCAGGAGAGAATGAGACACAGAATTAGACTCTATTAACATTTTCACAAGTTCTTAGTGTCTCAATCGTTTTAGATGGAAATGGCTGGAAGTTGGAGTTTGGAGGTTTCGATAATGACTACAGGATGGGCAGGAAAACAAAGACATACTTGGCTAGTGTTGACTCTGGATGTTATTTGTATTTCACAACAGCACATGGGTGAGAAGCATTTTGGAGCCTTTTCACATTATTTATTTATTCCTTGGAGACCAAGTGGGTCCATTCACTCCAAACATAAGACACAACCTGGGCAGTGATTACTGAGTTGCAGGACATTCGGCCCCATTAGGAATGACGGGTCTCCTGCAACGGGGACTCCTAGTCTGAACTCACACACAAACTCTGCCCTCAGACCGCCACTCGCACGCACCTACTGCCTCAGAGACGACTACTGTATTGACATAGGTGTCAGTTCCTTTTTATGATTCCTATCTGATAGGTCTGAGGATGCTTGCAAAGTTAGTTTAAGTGTGCTTTGAAATATGAACAGAGAGCTCTTGGACGTGAGTAAGTGCAGATGTGCATCTTCCGTATACAGGACAAATGTCCCTCCTCCTCCATTACCCCCTCCTTTTGAGATTTTTGGGCCTGCACACACACATGCCAGTGTGTTTCTTGAGCCGTACAGTTGGCTATGTGAGAGCCGACCTCCTTAATCACCAGGCCACAGGCTGGTGTGCGGTGACGTCTTTACTCTCTTAACTCTCTCAGCACCTCCCTCCCTCCTGCTCACTTATATGTAAGAACCCAATAATCCTATAAAGTAACTGTTTTCTCAGATTTATGAGACTAATCCAAAATTCCTCTTTACTAAAATGAATATGTTTCAACATCTTTGTACAAAAGGAAGAAAACATATGGTATCATTAATGAAAAGAACTTTATAAACTATTAAAAGGTGACTCTACAGGACTATGAAAGAAGTGAAGAATTTTTGGGGTTTTTTTTGCTTTAGTTTTGCTATAGGGCACATGTGCTCACCAGAGAATGACAGGATAGAGAGAGAAGGAACATGAGGAAGCATTCCCCCAGAAAGATAATCATGCCACAATCCCTTTTCCTCCATTCTCCTTTTGGGACTTTCAGTATGCACACATACTTGCCTGGTGTGTTTTCAAGCCACTGGGTCTGGGATTCGAACCACAAAGCTGATAATGTGGGATCAAGCACCTTAACCTTCATGCCACTGGCTGGCCCTTGTTTTTGTTGTCAAATTTACTAGAAGGCTGGAGCACTCATGGAGAGAGACAGAGAGAGTAAGATAGAAAGCAAGAAAGCACTATACCCCCACCATGGGAAATAGTCACACAGCAATCCCTGCTCCTCCATTTCCCCCTCCTTTTGTAACTTTGGGCATGCCCAGTGTGTTTCTCAGACTGTACAGTCGGCCATATGGGATCCAGCCTCCTTAGTCACCAGGCCGCAGGCTGGCTTGAGGTAAGGTTTTACTCTCCTACTCTCTCAGCATCTCCCTCCCTCCTGTTCATTTAAGAAGTCCTCTTCTTATCTACCTGAGTGCCTACTTCTACTATCATCTCCCCACTTTCCTCTCAAAACTTAGCACCCTCCTTTCTACCACTAGGATCCTCTATTTTTTTCCCCATGGATTCTTTCGGATTTTATATGCATGTAATCCTGTAATCTGTAAATAGGGAAAATATGTCAGGGTAGACCCAAGATCCATGTCAAACTTCCTCCATGTCAGCTTTTTACAGGATGGAACCAAGTTGGTAGGTCTTAGACCAAAGGCAGGCTTCTTCATTCATACTTAGGGCCTTTGACAGGAAGTTTGAAATGGAAAACAAAGACAGAAAGCCAGTGAAAATCAAGATTTTCCATTTTACAACATCTGGACATACCTTTTATGTACAATGACTGATAAAGCCAATATGGATTTAAACTTATGTAAAAATGCAACCCAAGAAATATCTGGCTACATGTTAGTTATGCAATAGATATTGACATCTTTAATTTGTTTGAGCTGTGGGAATATTTTCAAAAAGTATAGTAAAAACATGACAGGACAATGTCTTGTGAGATTGGAATGAAACTGTTTTAAAATGGTTATTGAAAGGAATGCTTTTCCTTAGAACTATCTCTGGTCATGGAAGCAGTAAATATTTAACAATGTTCATGTAACTGGATTGGCAAAAAAGTGAATAGCAGTTGATGTGTCATTGAGATAAGACAAGGTTTCAAAAACTAACACTGAATAACATATTGAATGTCACAATTAAGTAAAAAGCCATGCTTTCTTTACTGGGTAATCTTATTCCATGGTAATATCTGCAAGAGTTTTACAGACCTTTCGAGGTGGTAGAGTATAGTATCCAGTGTGACTTTTGAAGTCCAAAGGTCTGGGATGAAATCCCAACTCGAATACTGATTGTATGACTTTGGGAAACAACATCTCTTAGTCTTATTCCTTAGCTTTCTCATCTGTTAAGTGGGGATAATTATAGTACTTACTTTATAAGGCTATTGTTTTAAAGTTAAAAGGGTAAATGTTTATAAAGCAGTTCAAAGTGTGCCTGTTCCATAAGCATTACATCAATTCTACCTCTCCTCATCTAATCTCTTCACACAGACCTGATGAGGTAAGTACTATCTGTCATTCTCACCTCATGAATGAGGCAAGTGAAGCTTTGTCAGGTAAATTAACTTGCCCAAGTTCACATAGCTTATAGGTAGTGGTGCCAATACTTGCAACAACTTCTATCACAGGCCCAGTCTCATAATCACTCGCTATATAAATTATCTGGAGAAAGGACTATAAAGAGAAGAGCTGGCTTCTTCTACAATAGGAAATAATGGTTGCCAGGGCAGAGATTAAGAACATTCTTAGTCCAAGAATTAACTCTGACTGAACTTCCAAGGGACACCCGTAACTCCTGTCTTCTCCCCAAAGCCCTTATAGTAAGGGTGAAGTGGTATGACTTCATAGATGACCCCTCCCTACCACTACCAAAACTCCCCTCCCTCCATTTAATCAGGTTGCTTTCCTGACATCACAAAGCATGAATCTCTGACAGCCATTCTCCTTCTCCTTACCAAACACACTTCTCAAAACGTTCCCCTCTCGTCTCTATTGAGTGTCTCATTGATAAACTTTTATTGACTGTGAGCCAATTTCAGCTGGCTTCTGATAAAGAAAAAGAGGCCTAATGGGATCTTGCAGAATTTTTAAGTGAAATGTAGTGTTCCAGTCTGAGCCCTTACTGTACCCGTTCTTCTTATGGAGCTCTCTCTTCTCTACCACTGTCCTTGTCTGGAGGAAGTGAGGCTCTATGGCTTATTCTGGCTTAGAGCGAGTGTCCACTGTAGTAGCATATTCATCCCACTACCAAATTTTACATCCACTTTTCACATCCAGTTTCCCTGCATAATGACTCCCATTCTTTCAGTACATATACAAAAAGTCCTGAGAATTTGCAGTGACTGTATAATGAGAATTCATAAAATCAGGACTTCCAAGCTTTCAAGGTTTGGTTTTGCTGTTCTTACTTGCTAGATCTAAAATATCTTCTTCTTTTCCTTATTCTAGCCCCTCCCACCTTTTGCCCCCTTTATCCAGGTGAACTCATACTCTCATTCTAAGGGGAAGACTTACATGTCATACCTTCAGTGTAGTTTTCCTAGACTACATGAACATCTGTGTCCCTTGAGGGACAGAATTGTTACCTTGTCTGTACTCCTCAATTTCTCAAACTCCTCTCTAAGTATCACTATTACAACACTTAGCACACTGTCATAGCCTTTCCTGCTCAACATCTAGCACAGTCTTGAGACATAGTAGACATTCAATATGGTCTATTGAGACACACCATTAAAGAGCAACTAGAATTGATGAGGTAGAGGTCAATGAGAAAGAACATAATTTTTTATATCAGAGAGATCAAAGTTCAAATTCTGTCTCTACCGCTTTCTTCTTTTATACAAAAATAATATTTGACTTATTCATCTAAAGGTGACTCAATAGAAAGTCTACTTAAAGTTCTAAAGCGTTCTCTAGGGCTGGCCCCATGGCCTGGTGATTGGGGAAGAAACTGGTTCCCACATAACCAAGAGCCTGGTTCAAATTCCAGCCCTGGTGGCTTGGAAAACATGCCAGGTATGTGTGCATGCATGCTCCAAATCCTGACAGGATGGAAAGTTGAGAAAGGATTGTAGCATGAACACACACACCGCTCGGGAGGGTGCTTACCTCCTCTCCCCGCTTCTTTGTCTGTCCCTCTCTAATGAGTGCATGTGCAGTCTGGCAAATAAATAAATAAATAAATTCATTTCTAAGCTGTCTTCTGAGCAGAAATAAGCTCATGTTACAAAAATGTTCTTGCACATACATAATACATATAATGATACTGTAAACACAAGTTTTAAAAAAGAGCTTTAAGGCAACAGTCGCAGACAACCAAATTGCGACCATTATATTTACCACCTTGGCCCATGTCCCAAGCTCCATATGTTTTTGGCATCTTTTCTGGAGTCAACAATAAGGACTCAACTATGGAGATTTTCTTGTGTTGCTTTTCCAACTACACCAGAGAACAACTCCACTTATCTAAATGTGAACTTAAACTTTCTTGTAGTATGGTGAACATATGCATCAATTTTCAGAAAGTGAAAGCAAAATATTCATTTCCCTTTCTGTCAAAACACTTTAGGTTTCTAACATGAGGAAGTGATCCTATTAAGTGGTAATTTACAGTGGCTACTTATGGCTTAAATGTGGAAAATTCACAGGGATAAATCATGGGAATTAAGGAAGAGACAATCCTGAGTAAAGTGATATGCACTGCTAATCCTCATGATTCACTCTGTATCCTTCCCCTTTGACTCCTCACCCTCTAATTCATCCAGCCCAAGCCCTGCCACTCGGTGAAATGAAAACTGCCCAGTAGAGTTAGGTGGCTACAAAAATTTGAGTTGGTACAGACTTGGTTTGATTGTAAGAAGTAGGCCTTTTTTTCATGGTTTTGTCTCCGTCGTACAAGGATTCCATCAAGAGATTCCTTGCCTTTGCTAGAATTCCCTTCCAATAATGTGAAGGAAGGAATTACAGATCAGAGTAGAATTCTGTCTTCGTGGAAGGTCAGCAGTAGAAGAAAAGCTGTGTCTACACTGTGAGAGAAATGCTGTTCAGGTGACTTCCACTGGGAAATTACTCATGATCATTGTATATTTTTTTTCTTTCGAAGTGCACTTGAAACAAACTATGCTCCTCTCTCTTTCCTCCGAAATCTACAGGGTTTCTTGAATTCAGACCGAATAAAAGATAAAAGGAACTCCTTTCTCAGTATTTTTATTTTCCCCCAAAATTGGGGGCTCACTATTCACCATCGATGGGACACCAAAAACTTTTCTAGGACAGTGAGCTACCTAGGCAGCGAGGTCTGCTTTTCTCATTACTGGACAGGCTAGAAATGAGCAAACATGAAGGCAAAAATGCAGGGCATGTGATAGGAGGGAGACATGTATTGCCCTGCAGGTTTCTGAGTATGTCTTGTTCATGATAAGTTTACAGAGAAACTTCAAGGCCAAGTATGGTGGCATGCGCCTGTAATCCCAGCCACTTAGGAGGCGGACGCAGGAGAATCTCAAGCTTGAGGCTGGCCTGGGCAACAGAGCAAGAACCTGTCTGAAAAAAAGCTGGGTGTGGTGCACATACCTGTGAAGATGATGATGAGATTTTCTCGTAAATACAAACAAACACACAAAGTTGAGACTTCACCTCACAGAGATAAGTAAATTTCTTTTTCCTTCCATCACTGATAAACTATACTAGAAAGAGCCAATGTATAGAACTCCCACTCCACAGTCCTTCAAGTTCTTTTTACATAAGTCCACTACATTCCAGGACTTTACAATTTTTACTCCCTCCAAAGTTTTTAAAAAATATTCATATAGAATTTGAATACTTACTTCCAATCACAAATATTCTAATTTTAATTTAATTTAGTAATTTCCATCACATGCCTATAAAATTACATTTTCCAAGGCAAAGTGAATACAAATTAATTATAGGAAATTGGGAATTTAAAAGGAGTTTAAAAATTGTCCATTATTCCATTCCCAGCATAGGCTTTCTTAACAGTTGAGAATATTGTCTTCTAGATTTTTTATTTTTATATTACTTTTAATATCATTGTGACCACACAGTGATATAAATTTTGTATCTTGCTATCTTCTTGTAAACATTAT
Organism: Tupaia tana; assembly: GCA_026018925.1. Taxonomy (NCBI): domain Eukaryota; kingdom Metazoa; phylum Chordata; class Mammalia; order Scandentia; family Tupaiidae; genus Tupaia; species Tupaia tana. The sequence continues at coordinate 116,778,246 of JAKSZU010000003.1, forward strand.
ATATATTTAAATATTTACATTACATTTTAGAGATTTGAGAATTTTTTAAAAATTTGTATTATTACATGGTATTTTGGAGACAAACATCATTTCAAGACAGATGAAAATGTTATATTTATTATTCCAGCAATTAGGAACAAGAGGGGTTAGAATAATTAGGGTTGTGATTTCTGGGGGCAAATCTGATCTTGGAAGCATAATGTTAAGTAGGTCCTGAAACATCTCACTTTTACCTCTTGTTAACAATGTGGCCATCTTTTGACTCTGCAGATCCAGGAATTTTGGTAACAAGGGAAATTGGGTCTCTAATGACATCCATGGTAACATGGAGAAGAGTAGGAAGGTTGAGCCTATTGGGATAAAATGTGTTGTGCTGTGGGAATCCAAAGGTCTCTGTTTATCACAGAATCATTATTTACTTACCACAGCATTAAGATACTACATAGATTTTACATTTCTAATAACACCTTTCAGGTTGTATTTTTTCTTAAAGCTATGTATGCACTTTATTTATTATTGTTGCTTTTAAGTTTGCTATATAGTACATACACTCACCAGAGAGATACAGAGAGAGAAAGAGTGAGAGGAAAAGTGAGAATGTAAGTCACCAGGTCTAGGACTTGAACCACAGTCAGTCATGTGGGAGTCCAGTGCCTTAATCACCATGTCAACTACTGACACCCAGGTTACATCTTAACATCTTCTAAGTTCAATAAACATTGTTGAGAGATAAATAATTCCATGTTGTCAAAACTGTTCATGTGGTAAACAAATAGATAAAATGATTTCTGGGACCATGATTCTAAATATATACAAGGAAATTGGTAAAAATAATTTATCTCTACCATTGCCAAATATAGCCACTTTTCCTCTGCTTGAGGCTTGCTGGCCATATAACCTGGAAGCAACTCTGGAGCGGCCCTTACAGAAGCCCAGTGAGAGCTCCTGTGGGGTATAACATAACTATGAAGGATGTAGGTACAGGCGTAGGCACAACAAATCAGAAAGAGGCTAGTGCTCCTTGTGTAGAGATTACTGATGAAGAGAGGTCTGTTGCAGCAGCCCATGTGAATAGGGCATTTCAGAACTACAGCAGAGGATAGTATGTGGGGGAAAATGTGGATACATCCAATTCACCTCTCCACAGAATTTTGAGGACAGAGACAGAATAACTGGGTGGTTCTTGAACACAGAAGTTACCTATTAGAACTATGGAACTGCCAGTTGTCCACCAGAAAAAAACTAAGCATAGCAGCTTAAGAAAAGAAAGTGGGAGGCTGGCCAGTGGAATAGTGGTTGGGACAGGTGGATACCACATGGCCAACTGGGCAGTTTGAGTCCCAGACCCAGAGGCTTGAAAAACATGCTGGGGTGTGTGTGTGTGTGTGTGTGTGTGTGTGTGTGTGTGTGTGCATGCTCAGAATCCTGAAAGGAGAAATGAAGAAGGGACTGTGGCATGGCCATCCTCCCTCCTGGAAGGTGTTTTCTTACTTTCTCTCTCTCTTACTCTCTTTCTGTCTCTCTCTAGCAAGTGTACACACTCTCTAGCAATTTGAAAAAGCAAACAAGAAAAAACTTGGAGCATTGACTACTGTTGCAGCTAAAAGAAAAATTAATCTTCCAGTCTCTGAGAGGAGTTGGAATAAAACTGAAAGTCATCCCAAGAAATCACAACACTGTATTAACAGTCTATCAGTGTCAGAGAAAATGAGACAAAATGATAAATAAGAATATCTACTCAAAATCACTGAGATCAGAATTCTGCTTCCCTATCCTTCATCCTCTGCTGGTGAAACTAAGACTTGTTTGCAGGGTGGGGGCAGGGGGACCATTAGACATGGTAGGTTGAACACAAGTGTTTATGATTACTCCTTCATAATTTCCCACCAAAAGGACAGTGAAGGAATTATTTTATAACAAAAGCATAGAGCTTGGGGACAGTGGTGATGCACTGCTCAAGAGAAGCAGGATCCCACATGGCGACTGAGGTTCAAATCCTGGGCCAGGTCAGCCTCAGCACACTGGGCATAAGTGTCAGTGCCCCAGATTTGACACTCTGAAAGGCTGGAGGAAGGAGACTGCAGTGTGACCCAGAATCTATGGAGGGTGCTCATCTTTCTCTTCTCTCTTTTTCTCTCTCTCTCTCTCACACACGTACACATACTTTCTATCATGAATAAAGGGAAAAAGAATGAAATGAGGCCTAAAAAGAAAAAGAGAAGAATAAACGACATATGATGAACAAAGGTAACATTTTGTAAGCTGAAGTACAATGGATGATTGGTAATTGACTTAGTAGACGAGGAAAACTGGAGGCATCATTAACTCAGACAGTTTGGGTTTCAGGGCAGAATGGGAAACATGAGCATTGGCTCATCATTTGGAAATAGTTGACTGCTCCTCACCAAACTTTCTGGAGACATTAAACATAGAATCTGTGGATTTTGGAATGCCATCCACAGCTAAGGACAAAAGTGATATTCCATGAAGCGAATCAGACAATTAAGTGAAACTCTATATGCCCAGCACGAGATTCTCTATTCTTCCTTCGCTTGGCTCCTAGAATACAGACAATCAACTTTAAATCCATCCCTGATATTTGTAGGATTTTTCTCTAGAAAACTGAACAGACAAGAGAATAGATGTGTAGATGCTGATATTTCGCTTCCCCGTACCCCTAATGAAAAAGTCAGTGCACCACCTTATCAGCCTAAAAGAAGCTACCAGTCAACATGTCCTGTCCATACATACGAAGCTTCCAGTCAGCTTTCTAGTACCACATTCCGAGATTAACCATCAATGCTGCCTTTTTATGTGCCATGCGCTATTTAAGCACATTTTAGTTTTTTATACAAATTAATTCATTGTTCCTTTATACTTGTTAATGTGTGAACATGTACATATACATTTATTTAAATCTTTGTAACAACTTCATAATGTAAATACCATTGTTCTCATTTTTTAGTAAGGAAACTAAGTACATAAAAACTAAGTATCTTGCTCAAGGTCACAAGCTAAATATTATTATCAAATTCAAAGTCTTTCATTTTGGATCCAGAGTCACTTTGAATCTGTGCATCATACTACCTTACACATGAATATAGAAATAAAGTTAACTATAAAAAGGGAAAACAGGGGCCAGCAGGTAGTGTGGTGGTTAAGGGTGCTGGAATCCCACATGATTGACCACGGTTCGAGTCCCGGGCCTGGCAGCTTGCTTTCTCACTTTCCCTCTCTCTCTCTCTCTCTGCCTCTCTCTGGTCAAATTAAAATAAATAAAGTTAAATAAAATAATTCTTTAAAAAAAAAAAAAAACGGGGGAAAACAGTAGAAATGGGCATAAATCAACTGAAACACATTTACTCAGGTAAGACATTGCATCCTCCCCCAACACAAAACCTGGCTGTTCTCTCATTTAAAGAACAAGAGATTTAGGTACAGCAGATTCAATACCTGTGTTATGAAATAGAACTGTAGAATGAAAAGAGAAGCAGATAGAAAACAAAAGAGAAAACAAAGATCCTCTATCTAGAAAGTAAGGACAGATTAATCGGTGGTATAAAATTAACAAAGAAATAATATTTTAAAAATTTCCAGATTGAATAAGCTTATAAATTCCTGACAGATATAATGAATATGAAGACCCACACTAAGACATATCACTGAGCCTTATTCTGCCACTACATATAAAAAGATCATTTTTAAAGTTTCTAAAGAGGAAAATAATTGAATCACAATAAAAATATGAAATCTAATGTCACAAGGCATTTCAACACAGCTCTGGAAGTTAGAAGACAGAGTAGCATCTGGCCAAATGCAAATCAAAGGGGAAAATAAATATAGAGATTTTCTGACATACAAAGTCTTAATAAAATCATGTCTTTTGTGTCTTTTTCCAACCAGAAAATAAAGTACTAGAAAATAACTCCAAATCAATAGTGAAAAGACACTTCACAAAGATATCTAAATAACAATACTTTTCAGAATTAATCTATACTGGAATAATCAGATATGAGGCTTTCAGAAGAATATCTTTAGAAAAATACTGATAAGTTATCTGATTTTAAAAAAGAAAACATAGAATTTTACAGCTCCAGTGCAGAACCTAGGTATAATTTAAAACAAACAGAAAATTAAGAGGTGTGTAAACAGAAACAATTGTTAAATTTAGAAAAACAATAGGGGCCAGATGGTGGCACAACAGTAAAATGTGACCCCCTGTGAAGCTGACCCAAATGGGAAGGTTCCTGACTGGTGAGCAGAGCTGTCCCTGAGAATGCCACGCACACACATGCCCCTAATCCAGGACCAGCTGAACTGTGGGTAGATTGTGGCATGCAGACCCTATTGGGGGTGCTGTCTCTCCCCATCCCTTCTCTCATAGAAGAAATAAATACACCTTTAAAATAACTGGGAAAAATAAAATATACTGGGACCAGCAGTTGGCGTAATGGCTATGTCACTAGACTCCCATGTAGTCGACTGCAGTTCGAGTCCCAGACCTGGTGGCTTAAACTCATGCCGGGTGCATGTGAGTGCATGCCCAAGACCCCAAGAGGAGAATGAAGAAGGGATTGCGGTGTGGCCATCCACCGGGGCGGGTATTTCTTGCTTTCTGTCTCTCTGTCTCTCTCTGTCCTTCTGGCGAGCGCACACACCCTATAGCAAAACTTCTCCAAAAATAATAAAATATACTCATAAGACATCATGTTTCTCAATTGTGAAAAACTTTCACATGCTCATCTTAATGTAAATACCAGCTACTAAATAAATCCTAATTTAATCAAAGCTGATATAACCAATTACATTGGAAAGGAAGTAGGGAGAAGCCAGTGATGAACTATGCGAGAGTGTCGGTGATAATACAAGAACACTTGACCTTCATTGCCTATAACATAGAATAAATATATACTACCAAAGATTCTGAAGAATTAGGAGATTATGTGTAATAGAGAAATATGGAGATAATTGCAGAAGAAAAAACTTGAAAAGTTTTCAGGAACAAGGACCTGAAGAGGAGAGGCGGGGCAAGATTGTAGGACTTTATTGTGTCTTTATTTTTCCTTCATGAAAAAGAGATAGAGAGAGAGAGAGACAGAGGAACAATCCCACACAACAGGGTCTGACACTGGGATCCTCCCTCCAGCTTGTCCTAGCCAACCCGCAGGTCAAACCAGGAGCTGAACCTAGATCATCCATATGGCTTCCAGTATTGCAGAACATTTCACTACTGCTATGCCACCATGGTTGGGCAAATAAACCTGAGTACTACTTGTTTTTTCAAACCATGTATATGTATTGCTTTGATAAAATGATTATATTTTATTCCAAGAATTTTTAAAATTATTTTATTTAACTTTATTTACTTATTTTTAAATTTAGTAAGGGAGGGTCAGAGAGAGAGAGAGAGAGCAAAAGTGAGAAAGCAAGTGCCAGGTCCAAGACTCCAACCACGGCTGGTCATGTGCATTTAACCACCACACCACCTGCTGGCCCCAATTACAAGAATTTTTAAAAGAGTAGGATAAAGTCTAAACCTGAACTCCAAATAAAATGCTTCTTTGCATCTCTATTCCCTCTCTACAACAGAGACTACATGTTGCATTACCTGTGAAAAGGGTAGCTATAACTAAGGTTACAAACCTTGATATGGATTATCCTAACAGGTTGCAGAAAGAGAGATGTAATGTAAGAAGGACCCAACCTTACTGGTCTTTGAAGATGAAGCAAGGATGCCATAAGCAAAGGAAAGCCTTTATGTACTGAGAACAGCCTCCAGCTGACAACTGTCAAGGAAAACAGAGACTTCTGTTTTATAATCCCCAGGGTTGAATTCTGCCATTGACCCAAGTGAGCAAGGAAACAGATTGCCCTGTAGAGCTTCCACAAATGAATGCAGCTTCTGCACATCTAATTTCAGCCTAGAGAGACCCGTGTCAGACTCCTCACCTACAAGACTATTAGACAATACATTTGTGTTGCTTTAAACCCTGTATTTGTGTTACTTGGTCATAGCAGCAGTGGATAACTAATATAGATCGCTAAGTCCTAATCACCCCATGCAGTTAATGATTTAAGTAACAAGTCTGAAAGTGAGTGTGGACACTCAATAGGCTTGATAAATAAATGAACCTAAAAATGTACCAGACAAGACGGGCTTCATAAACTAGCAGATCAGGAAGCCAGCTCTCTCGTGGCCAAAGATTCAAACCCAAGTCATGGCAGCTTAAAAACAGGCCAGGTACATATGCATACAAGGCCCAAATCCCAACAAGCTGGGGAATTGGAGAAGAGACCACAATGTGACCACAAGCTACTGGGAGTGCTTTCACTTTCTCTTTTCTGTTTCTCTTTGATGAATACACGTGCCCTCTGTCAATAAGAAAAAGAAATGTGCCAAAAAGTTTGTCTCATTTTCTCAATATTATTGACAAGGGTCAACTGAGAGTCAAGGAGTATCTGCCTTCCCCTCACATACCAATCAATAGTTTTAAGCACAACCAACAAATCTGAAGATTCCTGTGGTGAAAAAGGGAGCCTCAAACAACTAAATTTCTTACACATTTTCCTAGTAGAGCTATTCCTCAAATTCATCCAGGCCAGTCAAAATGTTTCTGTTGGAATTTAAACATTTGTAGGCACCCTAGGTAAAAGCAAAGACTTGGACTTTATGAGTCAGCCCTGGGGAAAAGAATGAGGTGGTCTTCAGCACAGGGGGAAGTGTGGAAAAATGAACCTGGTGGAACAGCCATCTCTGCAGCAAGTATATCGAAGTTTAGGACTAAATGTGCTTTAACAAAGCTACAAACGGCCTTTTACTTCAACTTGACAGCCAATAAATGAGGAAAATAGCTCTAATTGCTTTCTTTTCTTTTTTTTCCAAAGGTTTTTGCCTTTACAACACGCGCACTCACTGGAGAGAGAGAGACAGAGATAGTGAGAGGGAAAGTGAAAAATCACCCCCTTCCAAGGGGGGAGGGGTGGCTGCACCACAATCCCTTCTACTTCAATCTCCTCCTAGGATTTTGGGCATGCACAAGCACCCGGTGTGTCTGAAGCCAATGGGTCCAGGATTTGAATGGCGATCAGTCATGTGGGACTCCAGCAACATAACCACTACGCCATCTGTTGGTCTCTCTGATTGCTTTTTTAACTCAAAATTCTCTTGGAATTTAAAAGAATACAAAGGGTACTTCAAAGAGTTCATGAAAAGTGGAATTAAAGTTTATTTTGGTGCCCCCAAAATTGAAATCCATGCATAGTTATTTTCATAATATGCATTTTCCATGATCTTTTAAGAACCCCTATAATGGAGAAATTTATTTAATTAGAATTTTTGTTTGTGGAAAGTTTTTTTTTTTTTTCTGAAGTAGAAAAAGTCATCTAAAATAAACTTAAAAGGATAAATTATATATAGTGAGAAAGGTAAATTGACAAAATATAAAAGAATTCTATTTCCACTACTGATGTGTTACAAGGTTCAGAATCTGTTGAAAGAACAATATCTAAATTGAGTTGATCCTTTCAACTTTCACATTGCACATTGACCCTTCCTTTTCAAATAGATCCTTTCCTTTTGCAGACAGCAAAAAATTAGAATGTAATGAGATAAACATAGTTCAGGTCCACAATTGCAAAACAAAACACTTTTCAAGTGGGATAAAAACAAATAAACTATTAGCTTCCCTCTCTCCTCCCAGGGAGAATTTTTTTTTTCACCTCCATTTTCCATGAGAACTTAATAAGAAAAAAGTCAGAGTTTTCCTACTCTCACATGCCACTCAATATAAAATTCTGACACCAGATGTGTGGGAATTTCTTCCCACACACCAAGCAATCCATTCTCCAGTGGACATCAACTGGGTGTCCTCCAATCTGACTCTAACACTATCCACCTGGACATAGCCTCAGATCCCTGTGGGAGCTCAGACCCACAAGATCACACTCACTTTGGATGACAGTCTCAAAGTCCAAGTTGTGATTCATGCCCCTGACCTATAAGCTATAACTCCCTTCTTGGAGTCTGTACATGTTCTGAAGTGGCTTACAGAATTCAGGGAATTCCTTTACTTACCTGTACAGGTTATTGTGGGGGATATTGCAAAGGACTCAGATAAACAACCAAATGGAAGACATCCGAAGGACAAGGAAAATGGGAAGACAGGTGGAGCTTCCACGGCCCTCTAGTTCACGTTCAGCTATCAGGAAGCTCATCTGAACCCTGTCCTCTTGGTTCCTATGGAGGTTTCATTACATAGGCACAACTGATTAAATGATTGTATATTGATGATCAGCTCAACTTTTATCCCATCTCCTCCCAAGAGGTTGAAGAGTGGAGCTGAAAGTCTCAACCCTTTAACCACGCCTTGGTCTTTCTGATGACCAGTTCCCAATCTGAAGCTTTCCAGGGCCTACAGGTCACCAGTCATCCCAAGGGTTTTTACTTTAGACATTCCAAAGGTTTTAGGAGCTATGCTCTGGGAAATAAGACTAAATAAATAAATAAATAAATCACAATATCACAAATCTCAATGTCCCCAGTATTTGAAGTATCTTATAGAAGGAGATCAGGACATTTTGAAGTGAAATCCTGCAGAAAGTCTTCAGTTGTCCTCTGCTGGAGCAAATACACTCACCTTACAATTTTGCCCAAGTTTAAAGAAATTGCATTGATTTTCTAATGTAAGTGCGAATACCACCTGATATTGAAGGGGTCATAGTAACAGACTAGAGATGGTGCTTCAGCTCAGTACTCACTGCTGCCCCGACCCTCATCTACTGTACAGCCTTAGCAGCTGGCCAGCCCTGAGTAGAATGACTATGGCTACGTTGATCATGTATCCCAATTTGGATCTGATAACTGTGGTCACCAAAATCAAATGGAGTATAGAAAATGCAGAACGGGATATGGGAATTCCAATTATAAGTATTGAAATTCTCCCAGACTTAGGATGGTACCAATGTGAAATATGGGATTTCGCCCCATCCCGTAAAACCTCAAGAAACAAAGAGTAGTTACATGTTTGGGTAGGGGGACGAGGGTGGGCAGAGGTGGATTATCCTTTTGACAATAGAATGCACCCTGGGACTTCCAAGGCAAAGCTGGTAGACCTTTTATTTTTCTTTTACTGCTTTTGTGGGTGTGCAGTCCTTTCTTAAACATTTGGTCTGCATATGGATAGACCTGTGATTTTAAATGGCCTAATGAGGCTCAGACAGACTTCTGAGTAACACTCATGAATAAGCCAAAGAGAGATTCTCAGATGCTAACATTTACTGTACCGAGATTTTTTTTTCTTTGTTTGCTGAAAGTTTTCCCCTTTTAAAAAGTTAACACTTATTGAACATAATATATCCTGAATCTTTTGCAGGTGTTAAACAGCTGACTTTAAGATTTAGAGAACCAAATCCATCTATTACCAAACCAAGAAAAAAAAAGTTCTATTTATTTAGGTGATTCTGACAGTAAATCCTTTCTCTCTCTTCTGTCCTAGGAAAAAGATTGTGTTTCTCTGTAAAAATAAACTTTCTGTGAAGATTAAAACATGATCTCATGTGGACTTGATTTTTTAAAAGATGAAGGGTCCAAAATGTGACACTACATTTTCTTTATTTTAATCCTTTCATTTGGGATTGAGGGACACATTTTAGCAACATTGCCTTAAAAATAAAACAGCACATCTTTTGATAATGACACACAACGCTATAGTATGGCAAGTGGTTTTAAGTTAAGACATTGTCTAGACTGGATATGAAATTCTCATCGTAGAGGAGATCAGTCCCAGGATAGCGAATGAGACTTGGAAAAGGGAGAGGGATTTTAACAAAGGCAAGCGACACTTTAATTCATAAGGAATTTGGCCTCTACCCCACATCTGGATTTTTTATCATACATTTACCAATGTTAATGGATTATCACTATTTTATCAACTGTCCATTTTCTTTAAAATTTTTGTTCTTTATAATAGAACATGTGCACATACATGAGAGAGTGGGAGAGAAGCACTCTCCATAGGGTCTGTTCATGCTGTCATGCCCTTTCTCCAGTACTCATGGGATCTTAGGCACGCGCTTGTGAGGCTGCTCGGTTTCAGACTGGCCAGGCTGGGAATTTAAACCAGGGTTGTGCCATGAGAGCTGGCTTCTCTTGAGCAGCGCTTTATTGCTGTGCCACAGAGCCAGCCCCAACTGTTTCTATCACTCATGTCAAAGTGTCCTCTGCTTACAGCCCTGAAAACAGGGTCTGAACCATCAAAATAAGAGCAAAGTAGAAAAAGTTGCTGAGACCAGCAGATGGCATAATGGTTACATTGCTGGACTCCCATGTAGTCAGCCCAGTTCAAGTCCTGAATTCAGCAGCTTAAAATTCAGCTGGCGCTTGTGCGTGCATGCCCAAAATCCTGAGAGGAGAATGAAGCAAAGGGATTGTGGCATGGCCATTCCCACTGGGGAGTGATTTCTCTTTTTCAGCCTCTCTGGCGAGCACAAATCTCTCTTAAAAAAGAAAAGGAAAGGGAAGGAAAAGTTGCCTAGAGTGCTTCTCATCATTAACAAAGGCTTCATTGAAGAGCAACTGTGTGTGGTAGAATGCAATCTTGTGCAGCTTTTCAGTGAGGAGTCATTAGGAGATTATAACCTTCTTTAAAATACTTAAGCATTGGACCAGTTGGTGGTTTGGCAGTTAAGGAGACTGATCCCACCAGGCGACTACATGGTTCAAGTCCCAGACCCAGAAGCTTCAAAAACACACCCGGCGTATGTGTGTGTATGGCCTAAATCCTGAACAGGGAGAGAACTGGAGAAGGAGTTGCAGCGTACGCTCCGCCCATCAGGTGTGCTTTCCCACTTTCCTTTCTCTTTGTCTCTCCTATGAGCAAATACATCCTCTGGCAAATAAAATGACAAAGACCCTGCAGTATAGATAAGTGACATATCTATGAATATAAGTTTTAATTTATGCCTATGGTTAATTAGAAATACACACTCTGGGAGCGGTTAGCCAACACTGGAGAAATTTTAATCAAAAGACCAACTCCAGATACTGTTTCCACCAGCTAGGTTTGGTTATCCTCAAATCTGATGAACACCAAGCATTCATTATTCATTAATATAATGAATATTGGAAATGCTCTTTCATCAGTGAACTTAGTTTCACAATATGGGTTGACGAATTTCAGAGGCATTTCTACGTTTGCACAAATGAAGTATAAGAATATGGCAAGGCCAATAGCCTTAGCCCATCAAAATGGTGGCCATGCTCTCCAAAGTAGTCTTTTGTCCTAAAGAATTCTTAGCTACCACAATTTGTAACTATAGATAGTTACCAAAAAGAACTACACAAAAACTAAAAATTATCACTAACTAAATTTGCTGAGGTTTATTTATTTATTTTTATGATTCTATTTATTTATTTTAAGAAAGATATTTTGCTATAGGGTACATTCACTCACCAGAGACACAAAAAGAGACAGAGAGACAGAAACAGAGAAATCTCACACACACACACACACACACACACACACTCACACACACTCAGGGAGGATGGTCATGCTGCAATTCCTTCTCCTCCATTCTCCTTCTAGGATTTTGGGCACACACACACACACACACACACACACACACACACACATGCACCTGGTTTGAGTTCTGAGCTAGCAGATCCAGAACTCAAATCACGGACAACTATGTGGGAGTCCAGCAATGTAACCCTTATGCCATCAGTGGTCCCGTATTTTTATGATTCTTAAATGATTATTTAAGATCATTAAAGGTTGTAGAAATAACTTTATATTATAAACATACAGGGAAATAATTCTGATAAAATATACAAATTCAACAGTAACTTACAGTATAAAAGACTATTTTAATAAACATAAAAATCCCAAATATCTGATTCAATACTATTTTATTGCATATATTAATAGGAAGTAATTAAAAATATAAATTGTGGGGCTGGCAGGTGGCGTGGTGGTCAAGAGCGCTGGACTCCCACTTGGGCGACCACAGTTCGAGTCCCAGACCTGGTGGCTTTCTCTCTCTCTCTTTCTCTCTCTCTCTCTCTCTCTCTCTCTCTCTCTCTCTCTGTCTTTCTCACCAAATTAAAACAAATAAGCAAATAAAATAAATAAAGTTAAATAATTCTTTAACAATATATAAATTGCTGCTGTATAATATCTGATAGTGAACATTTGATAGCAAAATGAACAAAACATTTATTGCTTTTCACATACATATTTTCCCTGTAATTTCAAATTCCTAATTCTTGTACTATCATTTCCTTAACCTTTATTTATTTATTTATTTGCAGCACATTTTTATGTAACACTTTTGCAACAGTGGTCAAGGGACTGTCCTCAAAACCTTGAGAAAGCAAACCAAATCGCTTACAGTGTGTTGTTCATTGGATCAAATTACCTACATTTTCTTCATGTAAGAGAAAATATCTGCCCTAAGAACAATATTGTGTTGAAATGTTATAGTTCCTTGCCTGTCTCGAATGGATATGCTGTATGAGTATCTCACTCCTAGAAAAACAATTCACGTTATTCATTCTGTTACTACAGCCGAATTTTTCTTACGATTTTCTAAATATCACCCAGTAGTTTTCATAGGAAGAGAACACTGGGATTACCAGTTGTGCCCTATTGGTGGGCTGTTTTCTGGTTTGGGTGACTGAGAGTTCAGAGGTATCTTTTTGGTGAAGTGGGAGGTATGAATGATTATTTCTCAGCAACTAAATGTACCTTTAGATCAAGCCTCTCCTTTTCTTTTCTTTACTTTTTTTTTTAGAGATTCTTGCTATAGGGTATGTGCACTCACCAGAGAGACAGAAAGCAAGAAATCCCCCACCACCAGGGAATGGCCATGCCACAACCCATTCTCCTCCATTCTCCTCTCAAGACTTTGGGCACACAATGTACACGCACTGGCATGAGTTCCAAGCCCCTGGTCGAGACTCAAACAGTAGTCACCTGGAAGTCCAGCACTTCAGCCAACATGCTACCTTCTGCCCCCCAACTCTCTCCTTTTCTTCATCACACATTCACTCAATCCTGCTTACGGATAGGAATAGCCATAAAAATATTACTACAGCTGCTACAAACCAACACAGTGTGAGATAAGAGATAAAATAGGAGTGTCACCTTAGGACATTTTCTCAGATGGTCTCCCCCATATTAGTAGGGATGACCTATATAATGGACAGAGTACTGCAGAAGTAATGCAGAGGGGCCTCCCAGAGCAGGTCATAAAAGGTATGACAGCTTCTGCCTTGATTTCTTAAGTCATTTGCTCTGGAATAAGACAGTCACTATTCCCTGTAGAGGAGCTTACAGGAGGAGAACTGAGGTCGCTCATCAGTCAGTGCCAGCTAGCCAGGCATGTCAGTGGACCTCTTTAGAAACAGATCCTGCCCCAGTCCAACCTTCAGATACTACAGTTCAGGCTAACAGGTGACTGCACAGTCATGAAAGTCTAAGGCGAAGGTGCCCACCTGAGATGCTCCTGAATTTTGGAGCCACAGAAAGGTAATAAACCCTTATTTTATTTAAAGTCACTATATTGTACGATGATTTGTTCTGTAGTAATAGATATAGCTCCTAAGCTGACGTCATTTTTATTCTCATTCTCCTTTAACTGACTCCTACTACAGAGTTTACAAACCAAGACACTGACCTTATCAGCCTCCCATGCAGCTTGAAGTAGCAGTGGAAACTGTTCCAGTCAATGAAGCATAAAGGGACATCACTAAGGGAGGTTGGTTTTTGGTTTTATTTTGTAAATTTTTGCTGTAGAGTACATATGCTCACCTGAGAAAGAGGGTTGAGCGAGGGTAAGAACTCATCCCCCAGGTAGGATGGCATGCCTCAATCTTTCCTCCTACATTCTCCCCTTGGGATTTTGGGCACACACACACACACACACACACACGTGACTAATTTGATTTTCAAGCTGCCAGGTCCAGGACTCAAACAGCAGAGTCAGCCATGTGCGATCCAACTGCCTTAATCTTCAGACTTCCCTCATGGCCCAGGGAGCTTTCTCTTTTTTTGTTGTTTTTCAGAGATTTTTGCCTTAGAGTGTATGCACTCACTGAAGAGAGAGACAGAGACAGTGAGAGGGAAAGTGAGAAATTATCCCTCGGGTGTTCAGCCATGGCCCTTCTCCTCCATTCTCCTCCTGGGATCTTAAGCATGCATGCACTTGCCAGTGTGAGTTCAAAGCCACCAGGTCCAGGACTGAAACTGCAGTCAGCCATGTGGGAGTCCAGTGATGTAACCACTATACCATCTGCTGGTCCTGGGAACTTTCTTTTTAAAGGAGCAAGTACAGGGCCAGCAAGTGATGTGGTAGTTAAGGCCCTGGACTCCCACATGGCCGGCCATGGTTTAAGTCATAGACGTGGTGGCTTGCTTTCTCACTTTCCCTCTCTCTCTCTGTCTCAAATAAAAATAATAATAAGAAGAAGATATTAAATAAAATAATTCTTAAAAAAATAAAAGGAGCAAGTACAAAGAGTGAGACTACTCATGCAGCACATTCCTCCACATTTCTGCTTTGAATATCATGATGTTGGGGCTGAGGCAACTGTCTTATACCTCGGATGCAGTAAGCACGAGGATAAATAGCTAACAGCAGGGACCAGCAGGTGGCATGGAGGGCAGGGCGCTGGACTCCCAGATGGACAAACGCCATTCTAGTCCTAGATCTGCCAGCTGGAAAATCACGTCAGTGTGTACGTCTATGCCCCAAATCCCAGAAGGCTCATGGAGGAGAAGGGATGGCAACGTGGCCATCTGCCTTAGCGGATGATTTCTCGCTTCCTCTCACTATCTCTCTGGTGAGCACATGTACCCTATGACAAAAAAAAAAAAAAAAAAAAAAGAAAGCAAGCTAACTGTAAAGAGAGCACCTAGACCCTTGATAACACTGTAAGGTAACTGAGCTAGTGCTGATAACCTCCTAGTGCCTTGGTAAATAATTAAAATAAATCCTATTTTTATACCCTTATTAACTAGGTTTCCAATTACTTGCAGCTGACAACATTCCTAATTGATGCAAGTATGCAGAACGAAGAGGGGGCACTTTAAATCCAGACCCTAAAACAGAATTGCCCAGTGGTAGAGGACATTAGGCTGTGAAGTGCCAACTCTTCCTTTTTGGAAACAGGATCACCTTTGTAACGCAGCAGTGAAGAATGTCACTGTTGCTGTTGAGATGCAGAATACATACTTTCAAAAAGCTGTAGTGTTAGGGCCAGCAGGTGGCATAATGGTTAAGGCACTGGACTCCCATATGGCTGGTCATGGGTTGAGTCCCAGACTCAGCATCTCGGAAATTATGCTGAGCATGTGTGCATGCAATCCCAAAATATCAAAAGAAGAATAGAGGAGATGGGATTGCAGCATGGCCATCCCCCGGGAGGTGATTTCTTGCTTTCTCTCTCTCTCTCTGTCTCTCTTCAGAGAGACATACATTCTATGGCACAAACCTACATTAATAAATAAATAGCTACAGTGTTAGAGAGAGATGTAGGAAAATTGATTGTGACAGCTTATTTCTCTATACATTCTGTTTCTGTAAAATTTAAGAATGTTTAGAAAACTCGCACGGAGAGATAAATGACTTCAGTGGGCCCCTAAGGGCATTGCATGCCAAAGAATAAGACTTTATGCCATACGTACATGCGCACACGCATGCTGGTCACTCTAGAGCTTTGGGGTTTTGTGTATTTGGTTTCTTATAACAATTTTATGTATGAAATTAAATAGACAACTTTACATTGTATATTTTTTATTTTTGCTTTTCTTCTGCTTTAATAAATAATACCCATGGAAGCTTTCTGTAAGTCCTGATCTACACAGCTCCCATTTAGTCCGTAAATGACAATAAAAATTGGCACCGAGGCCTAAATATGTTCTCATGAAACATATTTCACTTTTCTTTTAATGATAAAATGACAATCATTAGAAAAGTAATAGTATCTTCATCCTATTCTGTTTCAGACATATTGCATACATTATCTTATCTTTGGCTCATACTAACCCCATGAGGTAAGTTTTATCATGCCCTTTGCCAGACGAGAAAACTGAGGAGGCTTAGAAAGTAAGCCCAGCATTTTTTGACTCCAGAGATTTTGTTCCTCATACATTATTATGCTGTCATGACTTCTAATGCTTCTGGCTCTCACATCTCCCATCTCCTCCCTCATCTAATTAATTACCAGATCAGAGCACTAATTACATACTTTTGTCATTCCCCACTTCTGCCTGCTTTCCTGATGTGACCAGCATCAGCAGCCTCCCTGGTCTCCCCGACTCCTCTCCAATCTGCCTACAACACAGACATCTTTCTCAAGCCACATTCATGCTTCTCCATTATTGTTTAAAGAATTAAGGCAAAACTCCTCTCCATGACACTTGCGCTCTGTGTCACCTGCCCCTGCCTGGCTTCCCAGACTCCTCTCTCAGCAGTCTTCCTTGTATTTTGTCGTTGTTTTGATTCATTCACCAGAGAGACAGAGACAGAGACAGACAGAAAGCATCCGCAATGGGGCATTCTCATGCTGCAATTCTTGTTCCTCCACTTCTCCATCCCATCAGGATTTTACACACACACATGCACAGGCACCCTGCATGTTTTTCAAGCCTGTAGTTCAGGACTTAAGTCATATTGGCCATTCCTGCTGCTCTGTGGCCCAGCTCAATCCTCCCCGTTTGACACCTCCGAATCCTCTCTCACCGATCACCTATGTCTATGGTCTTCGGTTTTCATAACCGTTTTGTCTTTTTCTAACATCTTTGTGAATATTTCCACAGAAAGCTGGGAATAACATAAAATGTGAACATGATGCCATTTTACCTAATTGGTCCTGCCTTTCTTTAAAGAATGTCTCTGTCTGCAGTAGGTGGCACTAACCAGCTGTATTTCTGGGAAAAGAAGTGTCATAATAGACAACAGACTGCAACAGAGAGCATGCACTACAAAGCAGTTCCCAGGCTGTGTACTGTGATGAAAGCCCCCATTTACTGCAGCTACTCCTTAGCACATATGTACTTTCTAGGAAGAAATAGCATCTGATACTTTGATCATGACAAACTCGATCTTTCAAATAAGAAAGAACAGTTTCATATTTTAAGCCTATTACATTTTTCTTAATAATAACATTTAAAATATTTAACCAATCTTCCCCCACCCCCTCATTTTAGTAGAAATTTTGAATGTTTAAAATCTATGACTGGTTTTTAGCATTGTATTGTTGTGGTATTTTTTGTTGTTTTTAGTGACTTTTATAGGAAATGACTTTGGGTTGTAGGGGAGGTTTCTAGATATCTGGAATGCCTTTTAAGGTAGCAAAAACCCTTTGAAAACTAAGGGAGGAATTATTTATCTCCAATAGGATAAATTTACAAAGCATACAATGTAGGGGCATGAACTGTAAAACTGGCTCCAAAGCACAGGCAGTTTTGTCTCAAAGATTCGTTTTTGTGCACGAAGAAATGTAACGCAGCTAATTCATTCATATTTATGAAGTGATAGGTGACTATAAAAGAGGTTTATGAATTGTATGCCCTCCATTTGTATGTTGTACTTCAGTCACAGACATTTTATAAGTGGTTATATAATACTCTCAGCTTTACAAAGTGCCCTCAAATAAAACCACAAAACTCCTCACAGAGAGTTTCATTCATAATTTAAAAAGGAAAAGGGGGCTTTGAGGCAGGTTTTAAATAGAGGAAGTGACTCAGTGGTTCCGGGGAGTGTGGGCAAAGAAATGAACAGCTTCCAAGAAGAAGCTAAGTTGTGAAAGGCCATGGGAGGTTGGAGCTAGAGCTGCAACGTGAGCAGAGGATGTGCAGGTAGTCTTCAAGACACACTTCGTACAGAGCAGTTCTAGATCTATTCTGGAGAGAGTAATGGACGTACCACTGCAGGAAACCTGATCAGTGATGTGGGAGGAGACAACTTCTCATTAGATGCAGGAAAGAAACAAAAATGAAAACGATGTAAGAAAGAAGATAGAATAGAGAATGCGAACTTAATCTAAAAAAAGGATCAAATTTCCAAAGAAGGAACAAGAACATATGGAATAAAACAAGTGATTAGCTTTTATTGAAGAAAAGGTTACCAATCTGAATAGAGATCTAAAAATGCAGTGTGAAACCAAATGCTTAAATTCTAGAAAAAAAGCAAACTAATTTACAGTGATGGACAGCAGGTTGCCAAGGTCTGACTGGGAAAATGGTCTACAAAGGGGCATGAGAGAACTTGTAGAGAGGATAAAATATTCTATATCTTGATTGTAGGGTCATTACACAGGTGTATACATTTGTCAAAACGTATCAAATTTTGTACACATGAAAAAGGTACATTTTATCATGTGTAAACTAGACCATGATAAAGTTGATATTTTTTGAGACAATTGCAGATTCATATGGAGTTGCAAGAAATAATACAGAGAGCTCATGTAATCTTTGCTCAGTTTCCATCACTGGTAACAGCTTGCAAAACTGCAGTTCAATTTCATGATCAGGATAATAGCATGGATGCAGTCAAGATATACTTATCCTCACTTTCCCACAAGAATCCCTCATGCTGTCCTTTGAAATTCACACCTATTTCCTTGCCTTCTCTGTTCATAAAATGACTGGGAAGTATTCTGTCATCTCCATTTCTGGAAGATTATGTACAATTGGTGTTCATTATTTTAAAGAACATTTGGAAGAATTCTCCAGAGCAATCATCTGGGCCCAGAGGTTTCTTTCTTTGGAGTGTTTTAAATGACCTCAATTAATAATTACAGAGCTTTTCAAATTACCTAGATAATACTGAGCAAATTCAACTATTTTACGTCTTGAAAGAAGCAGTCTAGTCCACCTAAATTGTGAAATTTATTTGCATACAATTGTTCATAGTATTTTTCATTATTCTTTTGATGTCTGTAGTAATATCCTCTGCTTCACTCCTGATACCAGTATTTCCTCTCTTTTTTCTTTTATCAGTCTTTGTAGAGGTTTACCAATTTCTTTTTATTTCCTTTCAAAAAACTAGTTCTTCATTTTACTAATTTTCTCTACTGACTTTCCATTTTTAGTTTCATTTATTTCTGTTCTTACCTTTATTCATTCTTTTTGTTTATACTTGTTTTATTTTGCTCTTCCTTTTCTGGGTTCTTTAAGTAGAAGTTTAATTTACTGATGTGAGGTTTTTTTCTGTTACCTGCTTTCTTTTCTAGAGAGATTTTTGTTATAGGGTGTGTGTGGTCACCAGAGAGAAAGTGAGAAATCACGCCCTAGGGCAGATGGCCATGCCACAGTCTTCTCTCCTCCATTCTTCTCTTGGGAATTTGGGTATGCACCCACACATACCAGGCATGAGTTTCAAGCCTCTGGGTCTGGGATTCAAAACAGAGTTGGCCTTACAGGAGCCCAGTGCATTAATGGCCACACCACCTGCTGGCCCCCTGTTTTCTACTATTTGCATTT
Organism: Tupaia tana; assembly: GCA_026018925.1. NCBI lineage: Eukaryota > Metazoa > Chordata > Mammalia > Scandentia > Tupaiidae > Tupaia > Tupaia tana. Next base: position 116,797,730 of record JAKSZU010000003.1, read on the forward strand.
ACCACTAAAAATTACCCTTTTGGCACTGTTTGTATCCCACAGATTTTGATATGTTGTATTTTATTCAAGTCATTTTTTTAAACTTTTTGAGACTTTCTCTTATTCATAGATTTACAAGTGTGTTGTTTAGATTCTCAGTGTTTGAAGATTTGCTTATCTTTCTGCTAATAATTTCTGCTTTAGTTTAATTGTTATCACAGATCACAGACTAAAATTTTATTTCTTCTCATTTCCTTAAGATTTTTCTTATTGCCAGAGAATGATCTAAATTGGATATGTTCTGTGGCACTTGAAAACATATGTACTCTATTGTTAGATGCTGACTATATCCCATTGGTTGATGGCTAAGTTTCTGTTTTATTGCTTATTTTCTGGTTAGCTCTTCTACAGAAAATTGAGAAGGAAGTGTTGAAGTCGCCAGCAATAATTATGAATTAAAATACAAGGGCGTTTCAAAAAGTCCATGGAAAACGTGTGTTATAAAAAAGTTATGCAAAGACTTCAAGATTCATGTATTCATGAATTTTTTTTCTACAAACTTTTGAGTCCTCATATTTCTCTTTTTGGTACTATCAGTTTTTCATAGTTTTCTCCTTAGTTTTATTTTGACATTGTCTCACTAAATCACAATCCCTCTGCCTCAGCTTCTAGAAGGCTGGGACTACTGTGACTAGTTTTTAGGATGGTCTGGGAATCAAACTGGCCTCCTATGTGGCTTCAGCCCCCTCAAATAGCAGCACCTACTGGCATGTGCTACTGTGGGTTGGGTTACCAGCTCCATCAGTTTTCAATCATATATTTACAGCTCTGCTGCCTGATGCATACACGTTTAGAAGTTGCTATCTCTTCTTAGTTTATTGACCCTGTAATCATAATTTGGTTTGCTCTGAAGTCTTTTTTTATCAAATATTAATGTAGTCATTCCTACTTCCTTTTGATTAATGTTTTGAAGATATACCCTTTTATATGCTACTACTTTCAACTTGCCAGTTTCGTTATATTTGAAAAGAGTTTCTTGCAGACAGCACATAGATAAACCATGTTTTTTAATTCACCTTGATAATCTTTCTTTTTTCTGTTTTTCTCTTTTTTTTTTTTTTTTTTTTTTTTTTTTTTTTTTTTTTTTTTTAGGTTTCTGCCACAGGGTGTGTGTGTTCACTGAAGAAATACAGAGAGAGAAAAAGTGAGAATTCAGCCCCTCCCCATGAGGGATGTCCACACCACAATCCCTTCTCCTCTGTTGTCTTCTGGGGGTTTTGGACTCAAATGCACACAGGCCTGATGGGATTTTCAAGCTTCCAGGTCCAGGTGTGGAACCCTGCATAGTCAGCCCTGTGGACACTCAGCACCTTAACCACCACACCACCTGCTGGCCTGATAATCTTTCTCTTCTAATTGTTTTATTTACATCATTTATCTACAAGGTACTTTTTGATATGGTAGAACTTAATTTACCATTTATATTTTTGCTTTCTCTCTCTCCTTTTCCTTCTAGTAGGTTATACAAACATCTTAAAGACTCTATTTTGATTTACCTATAGTGTTTTTGACTGTATCTCTACATAGCTTTTTAAGCAATCATTCTAGGTACTATTATATATAGTGTGTGCATCTGTGTGTACACATACACATACGTAGATAAAATATACCTAATGTATTAATAATATCTAGAGCAATTGTTCAAGACAGTCATAAATTGGGCAGGTATCCTATAATTGTCCACTGGTGTTATTTTACCAGTGTACATGAAGTGCAAAAATTTTACTTCCCATCATACCTCTTTACCTTGACCCATTTATAATCGTTTTAAATACTTCTACATACAGTTAGAACTACATCAAACAGTATTTGGATATGTGCTTCAATCTTCAAACATAATTTAGAAATTCAAGGGGTGAAGGAAAATGTATTTACATATATGATTGCTTCCTATATTCTTCTTTCTTCCTTAGATTCCAAGATTCCTTCTTTTATCCTTTTCTTTCTATTCGAGAGTTTCCTTTAGCCATTCTTTTAGAGAGTCTGTTAGTGGCAAACTCTCTTAGTGTTCCTCCTTTCCAGAATGTCACTTCCCTTTCATTCCTCAGGGATAACTTCACTGACTGTAAGTTTCTGGGTTGACAATTCTTTTCTTTTTCTCAACACTTGAGAAATACTATGCTTCTTCCTTTCTGGCTTCCACGATTTCCAATGAGAAAGGTGCTAGAATTCAAATTGTTTCTTCCTCTATAGTTAAAAAGTAATTTTCTATTACTTGTTTTCAAGATTTTTATTTTTCTGTCTTTAGATTTTAGAAGTTTTCTGAATTGTAACATGTTTTAAAGTAAACTTCCTTTTTCTTTTTTTTGGAGAGGTTTTTGCTGTAGGGCGCATGCACTCACCAGAAAGACAGAGACAGGCAGAGAGACAGAAAGCAAAAAATTACCCCCAGGGGGGATGGCCACACCGAAATCCCTTCTCCTCCATTCTCCTCTCGGGATCTTTGGGCATGCATGCACACGCACCCGGCGTGAGTTTAAGCCACGGGGTCTGGGACTCGAGCCTCAGTCCACTACATGTGAGTCCAGCAACTAGCCATTATGCCAACTGCTGACCCCTTAAAGTAAACTTCTTTATGTTCAGGATTTGCTCAAATTCTTAAATTTCAACATTCATCAAATTTTGGAAGATTTAGTCATTGATATTTCTGGTATTTTTTCAATTCTATCCTTTATCTTTAATTCCTCTTATATTCCAATAGCAGGAGTGTTAGATTCTACAGATTCCTGAGTCTTTGGGTGTTTTTGTTTGTTTGCTTTTTGCCAATCTATTTTCTGTTGTTTTGGATAAATTATTTTGTCTTATATTCAAGTTCATTTATTCTTTTCTTTCAACAGTCCCCTTCTTTCTCCTGTTGAAGACATCCATTTAGTTTGGTTGGTGGGAAGTTGGGAGTTTTTGTCTTTGGGCATTTTTTGTTTCTCTGCTTGCTTTTTTTGTTTGTGGGTTTTTTCTTTTTCCCTCATTGTATTTTTCAGTTCTAAAATGTCCATTTGGTCCTTTTTATATCTTCTATTTCTTGGCTGAGATTTTCTATTATTTTAACTTCTTGCACATGTATTTATAATCGCTAGTGGAAGCATTTTAATTATGGCCACTTTAAAATATAATATTTGCCAGACGATTCTTGCACATTTGCCACTTCTGTTAGTATCTATTGAATGCCTTTTTTCCATTGATTTTGAGATAGTCCTAATTCCTCCTAGTGATTCTTAATTAAACCCTCTGTTTCAGCTGGCTTCATCTAACTGTTGCAGTAGAGCCACCTCCTTTTGCTAGGTGAGAGTAGAAGTCTAGGTTTATCATTTGACCTTTAGAGAGGAGAAGACCTTTCATTACTGCTGGGTAGTTCTGGCCCCCTGGTAGGCCTCCATGAACCTTGCAGTCCCTTCACCCATTTTCATTGTCCCCATTAGTACTATCTCTCCAGTCAAGAGCCTGTATCCCTCACTTCGACATCTCCCTTGGCATTGTTTTACCTACTCCTTCCCTTCTATTCTCTCTGCCTAGTGAATTTATGCTGTGGATCAGTTCAATGGCCTGAATTGTCCTCACCTATGCTAGTGCTGCTCAGCAGTGCTGGAGAGAATCACTCTCTCCTGCGGAACACAAGTGCATGACATAAAGACACATGGACCCTCAGCAGGAAATAGAAATCATACAGGTCTTCTCGTTCACCTTCCTTTTCCCATTCTCCATAGTAACTTGTTTACAACATCAATGGCCTACTACCCATTCCCCTTCTTCCTCCATCGTTCTTTAAAATCTCCAGGGAAAAGGAAAATCACAAGGCAGAACACCCCTCAACTTCCTATGCACCCACCCCCACACACAAAGTACCTATAACCCCACTTTTTCTTTTTTCTTTCCTTCCTTGCCACAAAAAAGATCTATTTTCCCTCCCATTCAGAGCTTTTCCTCACACTGTAGCTTGAGTCCCATCCTCTTTAACTTACAGAGATCTGCATCCACCACTTACCTCTTCTCCTTTTTGAATTGCAGCCTCGGCACTTACACTTCCTAGAAAACCTATCTCTAAGAAACAAAGTAAATTAAATTAAACATAAATAGAAAGTTTGTTCCAATACCCTGTGGCCCCACCTTACTTAAGAGAGATGTCTCTACTTACTGCCTCCATTCCCTAACCTTCCACTCACTCCTGAATCTACTGCACAATGGGTTAGAGCCCCACCCTGCTGACAGCACATCTTTCCTTCCAGGACTTCTCGAATGTTTGAGCCAGTGGACATTGTTCCTCCCTTCTCTTACTTGATCTAGCTCTCACCATGCTTGAAAACTTCCTTCTTCTGGAAACACTGTTTTCACTTGGCTTCACCCATGATGGATTTTCCTGTTTTTTTGTTTTTGTTTTTTTTTTTTCTCTTCTCTCTCTGGCAGTACTTTTAAAAAATTATTTATTTCACTTTTTATCATTATTAATATTATTTTAAAATTTGCTATAGGACACATGCACTCACCAGAGAGAGATAGAGAGGGAAAGTGAGAAGGTGAGCTGCCAGGTCTGATGGGACATGTGGGAGTCCAGCACCTTAACCACCACGCCACCTGCCGGTCCCTCTGAGAGTACTTTTTAATTTGTTTGGAAAGTTCACTTTTTTGGTCTATAAATATTCATATTTCTCAGAGTGTTCAATAATACACTATATGTTAAATAAATACAGTGTACGAAAAAGTAAAGTTCTCAGCTGAAAAGTATATATATAATGTGTATATATGTATATATATGTGTGTGTGTGTGTATATATATATATATATATATATAAATACGTCATGATGGGGACTTTAATGTGAAGTTAGTCTGAAAATTAATAGAAAGAAAGAAAAAAGAAAATAAGTATAGTGTGCATATAAGGAAAAACTAGATCACCATTTAAAATTATACCTGTGAAAAAAAATAATGGCAGGATAAAACTCTTTCAGTTACTTAAAAGATTCTAAGCATGACTGCCCATTTAACATAATCTAATATTGCATAGGTGAAGATGCTTATTCCTAGTTCTTCGGTAAAGGGGAGAAATCGATAGTTCTGCCACATCGCCTCCAATACAGCTTGAACCCGCCTGCCTCGTCTTGTGTTGAGACTACCCTCCCATAAGTCCCCATCGTCTTGTTCCCGGACTAGCAAATCTGTTTCCTACATTGCTCTGTGCCTCTAGTCTTTCTCCTTATTATTTCTTCTCCACATACTAGCCAGGGTTTTCTTTATAAGAATGCAAATTGGAGTATAATGTTTAAAATTTTCTAGTGGTTTTTTGCTGCACTTAAAGTAATATCCAGAGTTCTTACCTTGGCCTACCATGCCTTACATAAAGCCAACACCAGCTACCTCTGTAAACCAGCTTAGCGCTCTAGCCATGCTGGCCTTAAAGCAAGTCAAATTTGTTCTCAAATCAAAATCTGAATTTGTCGTTTCTCTACCTGGAAATTCTTTCCACTTTCCAAGAGTAGTCCCTTCTTGTTCTCTAGGTCTCAGCTGATATGTCACCTTCTCAGAGTGGTCTTCTTGCCAATATTATCCAAGGTAGTACCTTTCCACAGAAGTCCTTCCCTTCCTTCTTTCCTTTCCTTCCTCTTTTCTCCCTCCCTTTGTCTCTTCTGTCCTTAGGATCCTTCCTCCCTTTTTGCTTGCTTCTTATTTATTGTGTTCATGCATTTATTAGCATATAAATACAGAGTATTAAAATGGATCCAATTAAAAGCCAAGAGATTTCATATAACCTTCCTCACTTTGTATAAACTCAGCAGTTTTTCAGAAAGTAACCCAGCTTTTAGCTTCAAGGTAAGCCTTGTTTAGTCTCAGCTTAAGCTATCCCCTGCCCACATCATCACTGATCTGGGAACAGGCACATACACCAAGCACACACACTCAGGCCTCGCACCAGTGCTCCACAGGCCTTAGCTGATTCAGGGAAAGCTATTGCATAACGAGGTGCCGTCAGACTACAGTTGAGCACCTTCCCACTGTTCTAGAAGTGACTGAAGAAGTACGTATCCATGATTACTGACAGCTGCACTTTGTGGCCTTCAAGGAAACCATCTGAGGACAAAAGCCACAGATGGAGAGCAGAGAGGCAAAGTCAAAGCCCTGATTCACCACACCCAGAGCCCACACAACACAGCACTTTTCAGCTACATGAGTCAATAAATTAGCAGTTTTCATCTGTGGCTGCCCCTTCAATTCTCCTAGGACGCTTGCTGGTACTTGAGACCCATCTCCAGAGGTTCTCGTCTAAGAGGTCTGTACTGAGCCCCTGGTATTCATACTGTTTAAGAGCTCCTCAGGCAATCCTAACAGGTCAAGAGGCACTGCAACAAGTCCTACTTACTGTTGATGACTTTTCGTATTATGTTTTCCCTTACCTGCTTTGAAGACATTCTAACTCCATGTTCCACACTAAACGTGCACAAAAATCACTCGGGACTTTTTTTAAGTACAGATTCTGACTTAGAGCTCTGTGGTGGTACATTAGTTTGTAGAGCTGCTATAACGAAGTACTACAAACTGGATGTCTTCACAAAACAGAAGTTTATTGTCTTAGAGTTTCAGAGGCTAGAAGTCCCACATGAACGTGTTGGCAGGACTGACCCCCTCTGAAAGACTGGAGGAAAAGGTCTGGTCCTGGCCTCTCGACTCCGCTTGTCCACAGCCATCTTCCGCATATGTGTGTCTCCATGTCTAAATTTCCCCCACTCATGTAAACACCAGACATACTAAGTTAGGGTCTACCCTAAGGACCTAACTTCACTACCTCTGTGAAGACCCTGTGTCCCAATAACATCACATCTGAAGTACTGGAGTCAGGACTTCAACCTATAAAGTTTGGCAGGACACAGTTCAACACAGAGGGAGGGGAACAAGAATCTGCATTTCTAATACCCCCACATAATGACTGCTGGGTCATGGATCACACTTCGAAGAGCAAAGTTCCACCCGACACATTAGTGATGTGAAGAAATGAATGAAACTGAGGTCCAGTAACAGCGGCCAGGCCTTCCTGCAGTGCATGTTCCACCACTGGCAGATCCTGCCTGGAGACCCCTTGACAACTCCAGCCACTCCAGCCAGGTGGTGGCGGGACCCGCAAGCACAAGGGTCAGAAGAGGGCACCCCCACCCTGGACACCCTCCTGGACACCCTCCCGCAGCTCCCCACCAGCCCAACCCTGGGGAGGGGGGAGGCTCGGCAGGACACCCATCCTGGCTGTCACAGCCACATCCTCCCATCCTCTGTGATACCTTGACTTCGGTACCTGAGGGGCCCAGGGTCCACAGTGCCCTCTCTCCACGTGACACGATGCTGTCTCTGTTTACTTCAAGGTCCCAGGGGCGGCAGACAGCCTCCCACAGGGACCCAGTCAGCAGGTGGGGTGGGGGAGGTGGGATGGGACACCGACATTTAATTTTTCCATTTTTTCAGAGGGAAACTCAGATGTCTGACAAATTTAAAATACATGCATTACAAGGTTTATTTGCATTAATGGCTCCTGGGGGAAGAGATGAGCCGGTAGTCACTTTCCAGGAGTCAGGAAGTCCTGTGTAGTGTCACCATGCACAACTCCAGCGGTGCTAGTGCCATTAGAATAATAAATTGATGTGGTGCCCCCCCCAAAAAAAAGAGAGAGAGAGAAAAGAAAAGAAATGAGTGAAACTGAACCCTGTCCCCATTCTGAGATGATTAGCTCTGAGATTACCTGATAACCAGCTGGTGGTCAGAGTACTAGAAATAAATTCCCCGTCATGGCTAAGATATGGATTAATTTGAGAATGCACGTACAAGAGACCACTGCACTCACAGGACTTCCGAGAGAGGCTTGGGGTATTGGAAATAAATATTTAAGTAGATACACACACATACACAAATTTAATGTGTATATGGAGAAAAGAAGTCAAAGAGATGGAAAGTGAGAAGAATTACAGCAAAATTTTAGAAACAATTTGGTCTAGAGGGCTTTAAAAGTAAACAATGTACTTATATGACTATTTTTCCCAAAATTTTTCAAAAATTTGAAATTGCATGAACTACATTAATAAGCAAAAATGTTTAAAGTTACTTTTCAAAGAATAAATTAAAAACAAAAATACAAGTAATAACATTGATCAGTTCTTTATCTTCATGAAAGAGGGCAGTAATTCCTTACTGTAGTATACCAATACACTAGTCTATTAATGCAAACTATTAGTTAAACACTATACTGAGGTTTTTATTAATGTCATTTATGGTATTAAAATCTTCCTGCTTTCTACATATAAAGATTACTGCTGCTATAACTACTATCCCATTGAATTCTGATCTATAGTCGGAATGCCAGAAATTATGAAAGTCAACTATTCAATCAACAAATATTTATTAGTGCCTTCTATTTGTGAAGCTTTGTTCTTGGCATAAGAAGTATCACAAGAAACAAAAACAGGACTATTCCTCAAGGAATATAAACAGGGTAAGAATTTAAATGATCAATAAAGTAAAGAGAAGAAAATAAAATGTGATGAGATGATTTCAGGTCCTATTAGGGTATGGAGGAGGTAAGGCAGAACACCGCAGTGCACAGAGGAGGGTCTTCAACTTCCAGATCACGGCACATTTCCTAGGGAGGCAGCATTTCAAATGATTCCTGAATGAAAGGATAAAGCCACATAATTCTCTGGAGAAAGAGCTTTCTAGGCTGAACGAGAAGCAAGTGCAAAGTTTCTGTGATGAGAATGAGCTTGGCAGGTCCAAGGTACAAAAAGAAGGCCAGCGTGGATGAAGCACAGTGAACCGGGACAGGTAGTACAGAGAAATGAGATTAGAGAATTAGGCAAGGTCTGATCATGTAGTCTTAAGGGCTGTGATAATAATGAAAAGTTGCTAGATGGTTTTAAGTGGAAGAATGACCTAATTTTATCTTTAAAGCATGAGTCTGGGGTCAGCAGGTAGTATGAAGGTTAAGGAACTGGATCCAACATGGCCGGCTGCATGGTTCAAGTCCTAGACCCAGTAGCTTGAAAATCATACCAGGCATGTATGTGCATGCCCAAAATCCTGAGAGGAGAATGAAAGAGAAGGGATTGCAGCATGGCCATTTGCTGCAGGGGTGATTTCTCACTCTCTCTTTCTCTGGTGAGTGCACATGCCCTATAGCAAAAATTAAGAAAAGAGAGAGAGAGAGAAAAAAAGAAACAAAGAAAGAAGAGAGAAAGAAAAAGGAGAAAGAAAGAAGGAGAGAGAGAGAGAGAGAGAGAGAAAGGAAAAGAAAGAAAAGAGAAAGAGAAAGAGAAAGAGAAAGAGAGAGAGAGAGAGAAAAAGAGAAAGGAAAGAAAAGAGAAAGAAAGAGAGAGAGAGAGAGACTGGCTCGTAAGTGGGGAGGATGGTCTGTAGGAGGAAACCAAGAGATGCAGAGAAGCCACTTAGAAGGTTCCTGAAGTCAGCCAGACCAGGGATGTGGTACAGGAGAGGTTTTAGCAACCAAGCTGATAGAAAATTCAGTTGGGAGCATATTTTGAAGGTTGAGCTAACCAGACTTGTTGATGGACTGAATGTGAGAAAATGTGGAAAAGACTGACCTTAAGAATATTTTTAGGTTATTAGCTTAAGAAACTAGGCCCTTGCGCGGGACCAGCAGTTGGCGTAATGGTTATGTCACTGGACTCCCATGTAGTCGACCACCATTCGAGTCTTGGACCTGGTGGCTTAAACTCACACCGGGCTCATGTGCGTACATGTCCAAGATCCCGAGAGGAGAATGGAGGAGAAGGGATTGTGGCATGGCCATCCCCCCGGGGAGTGATTTCTGGCTTTCTGTCTCTATGTCTCTGTCTTTCTGGCGAGCGCATGTGCCCTATAGCAAAAACCTCTCCAAAAAATAAATAAATAAAATAAAATAAAATAAAGAAACTAGGCCTTGAATAAAATCATTTACTGAAAAAGTAAAAGCTCGCCTTGGGGTACTGAGAAGATATTTTTAGAAAAAAAAATAGCTCTGTTTTCTCTGTTAGTTTTGACATACTTATTCAGAATCTAAATAGAAATGTCAATTAGACAGTTACATTTAAAGGTCTGGACCTCAAGAGCAGACTGAGTGGGAGATATCCATTTTGAATCATCTATGTATAACTAATTTAGAAGACCCAAACTAAATGAGATCACCAAGGGAGACAGTAGCTGAAACACTAACATGAAACATAGTACAGAGAAAGAAGCCAGAGAATATCAAAAAGAAGGAAATTCAAGAGGGCATTGTGCTGCAGAAACCCAGCCATGACGTTTATGAAGAGACATCCAACCCTGGGTTCTGCTGAGCTGCTAAGAATAGGAGACCTAACCATTGGCACTGATCAGACATAAATCTTTGGCAGTCTTGATAAAAGTGGTTTCAGTAGAATTTTAGGGGTCAAATCCCAATTCCAGTAGGTTAAGAAAACAAATAAGAAGTGAAAAATTGGGAAGAGTTGGGAAGAGTGAAGGCAGAGAATGTTTCCATGGAGTTATTCTGTAAAGAAGAGGAACTGAAGTAGCATTTGAATGGAGGTGCAACATCAAGGGGATTTTACTTTTGTTTTAAGTTGGATAATATGGTTGATAATCTGGCAAAGAAAAAACTTGATGATGCAAGAAAGAAAGGGGATAATAGGCAGAACCAAATCCTTCAGAAAGCACAGGAGATGGAAATCTAAGAAAAAAAGTGAAGAGGTTGATTTTAAGAACTGAAATCGTTTTGTACTGTAGCATAATGAGTAATGGAAAGTTAAAGTCATTCTTGACTGAATTTATTAATTATCATGAAGAATTATATATGGAGGTCATCAGCTAAACATATTCAGAGGAGAGTAGCTGGAAACTGAAAAGAAGAAAGAGGTGTGAAATGAACATCTCAGAAAGTGAGATCCTAGTGGGATCATCTGACACTGTGGAGTGCTCATTTGAGACTTTTGATCATAAATTTGAAGTGAGTCCAGTCAGCCTAGCAAAGATATGATACAAACACACACACACACACACACACACACACACACACACACACACAATTTGCCAGAAATCTGCCAGTCAAGAGAATGAAAGAAGAGGGAGCAAAGACCATGAGGTTGTGAGAAGGTTATGGTGCTGGACAGTGGAATTCAGGCCAGTACACAGGGGCATGAGGACACGAGGAAAATGATGAATCATCAAAGAGATGTACAGCCAGATCAGTAAGAGAGTTTTAGAAGAACATAACCAGAGTAGGTGAGATAGAAATATAGGAGGCGATGGTCAGATATTGGGTATTTTTTTCCTTCAGGTTTTTGCCATAGGGCATGTGCATTCACTGGGGAGAGACAGAGAGAGATAGTGAGAGAGAAAGTGAGGAATCACCCCCACCCGGTGGGAGGATGGCCATGCCACATTTCTTTTTCTTTCATTTTCCTCCTGGGATTTTGGGCATGTGTACACCACATGCCTGGCATCATTTTCAAGCCGCCAGGTTCAGGACTCAAACTACAGTCAGCCATGTGGGTGTCCAGCACCTTAACCACCACACCACCTGCTGGCTCTGAGATTGGGTCATTTTTATCAAACCAAGTCTTTTGGGGTGCTACAAAATAAGATAGCTGAATGTTGCCAGCAGGTAGTAGATTATAGACACCTAAGAGGTCAGAGAACAGAGGAGCCCAGGCACTGTTTCAACTTCCTGCTTAGACATGAAAATTGCTAAGCATGAATAGAAAAGCATTCAAGAGTGAAGCAATGAACCAGGTTCTGACATCGTCAATAAGCAAGAGAGGCCAGGAGGCCACAGACAACAGGCAGGGCAAAAGGTAGTACAGCTTGATGCCTCGCATAGCAAAGATGGAAGAAGAGAAGAATTTGGAAGGGAAAAGTCACATCTACCAAGCCTTCTATCCCTGAGACACACAAGGTCGGATGAAAAATGGCTTTCCTTTGAGAGGACTGTAGGAGAGGCAGTATTCTCAGGGAAGAGCCAGATGGTACTTAGAGTAAGAAAGAGAAGGGAGCTTCCCAAGAAAAGGTTGAGACTGTAGGGAAGCTGACTGATGAGAACTCATGATGGGACTCTGGAAGGTGGAGGAATGGAGGGTGACAAATGGGACATGTTAAGGTGGTTCAAAGCAGTGGGGCTGGGGGCTCAGAAAGTGACTGAGGACTGAGGAATGATGGAGCTGGTTTTGAGTCTGTGCACTCGGTAGCTGGCAAGCTCAAGGAATTGTTGTTACTGAGCATCAAAGACCAGCTAATGTATCCCAATTCTTGGAGGCAAGGACGCACTCCCAGGTCACCAGACTATGCTCTCCTCACACGAGTCACATTACATTTGTGAATGCCATCCCATCACAGAGATGGCTACCTGTCTATGAAAGGTCACATCCTCCTTTCTTGCTGCAGATGATGAAAAACTGCCCATTCTTGGGCTCTATTTCCCAGTCTCTGCCCCCTTCTCCACCCCACGATGTTAGGGAGAGGCATATAACTAAGTTCTGACCAATAGCATATGGAGAGGCGTGATGAATGCCACTTCAGGCCTGGCCCTTAAAAACCTCACAGGTTTGTACTGCCTCCATGGCCAGGTGGTTAATGTGGCCAGATCCCACATGGGTGATCCCTCAGTTCAAGTCCTGGGCCCAGTGGCTTAAACAAATATGCTGAGCACCTGTGTGGGTATGACCAAAATCCTGAAAGGAGAAAATAATGGAGAAGGAATTTCAGCCTGACCATTCCCCATGAGAAGTACTTTTTCCTCTCCTCCTTTCTGTGTCTTTGTCTCTCTAACAAGTGTAAGCACGCTGTGGTGGTTGGGAGTGAGGGACACTCCCCATGCTGTCTTACCCCTTTCACTGACTGGGTGTCAGATTCAAGGTGATATTGCAGGCCTTGTCTTAAATGTGGGAGAATCTTCCTCAACCCAAATGACTACACAGAGCAATTCTCCTAGTTAGAATTTATGTGAGGAAAAACACAAAGGGTCTTCAAAAACTTCATAGGAAATATGTATTATGAAAAAACTATTCATGAATTTCCATTTTGTGCATTAAAATAAACTTGTACTTTAATTCCATTTTTCCACAAGCCTTTTGAAGCTCCCTCAAGTAAACTTATATTGAGTAAACCACTAAAAATTTTCTTTTTCAGAGAGATTTTTGCTATAGGGCATGTGCACTTGCCAGAGAGTCAGAGAGACAGAAAATGAGAACTCATCCCCCCAGAGAGGATGGCCATGCTACAGTACCTTCTCCTCTATTCTTTCCTTGAGATTTTTGAGCATACATACACACACACCCAGCCTGAGTTTCAAGCCTCCAGGTCTGGGACTTGAACCATGGTCGATGACCTGAGAGTCCCACAATGTAACCATTATGCCATCTGCTGGTCCCAAAACAACTAAAATTTTGAGATTTATTTGTTACAGAAGCTAATGTTACTTCAACCAGTATTATATCATGTGTCTCATAACTGGAGCTAGAGACTTTTTCAAAAAAAATTACTAGGGTACAGTGGTCCTACCCACAAAATATTATTCTATACTTTTTGCCTACTTTATATTAGGAAAGAACTAAGCACGGAAGAGAGGCGAGTTGTTCTCTATGTGAATGGTACAGTGTATCAGAGAAGAGAGGGTAGTAGTACCCTTTACTCAAAGCCAAGTGAGCATGAAGGCTTTAAGTGAGTCACTGGTAGAAATTAGAATGATGTGCAAGGAGGGTAGATTAGGACCTCTTTCCTGATGTTTTTTGTTGCTGTCATTTTTATATTTCAGTGAAGTTTTTGTATTTCGGTTAAGTTTTAGGAACCTGAAAGGCCACACTGCAAACCAGCTCCAATATGGCTCCTAATAGTCCTCACTTTCTGCTATTTATATCATTTTGTTTTTTATTTTATTTATTTCTTCCATGAGAAATAGAGACAGCACATCCAACAAGGTCTTGACACCCTGATCCACCCCAACCCTCGGCCAACACCAAAGCATGAATGTATGCATATCTGGCACACTCAGGGAGGTCTCTGTACATGAACCCAGAACTTCCTGTGTGGGTCAGCCTCACAGATCATGCACTTTACCACTAAGCCACCACCTAGCCCCAGGGTATGTATATATTTGTATAGTCCATTTTCACACTGGATTAGGGTTAGGCTACGTGACCAATGAAATAACATAGGAGTTACAGTATGTTACTTCTGAGCTGAAGTCCTAAAAGGCAAACAGCATTTATCTTGGTCTCTTGGATCACTCATTGTTGGAGGAAGTCAGCATTATGTCTTGAGGACATTCAAGCAGCCCTGATAATAGGCACATAAGGAGAGTTGCTGAGACCTGCCAGCACCAATATGTCAGCCACGGGAGCTACCTTGCTAGGGGATCCTCCAACCCAGATGATACAGAAGTATAACCTCATGGTGGGACCAGCAGTTGGCATAGCGGCTATGTCACTGGACTCCCATGGAGTCGACCGCAGTTCGAGTCCCAGACCCGGTGGCTTCAACTCACGCCGGGCACGTGTGCGTGTGTGCCCAAGATCCCGAGAGGAGAATGGAGGGGAAGGGATTGCATCATGGCCATCCCCCCTGGGGGGTGATTTCTCACTTTCTGTCTCTCTGTCTCTCTCTGTCTTTCTGGAGAGCGCATGCACCCTATAGGAAAAGCCTCTCCAAAAAAAAAAAAAAAAAAAAAAAAAAGAAAAAGAAGTATAACCTCATGAGAAACCTTGAGAAGCCAAGCTTCTCTAAAATTCCCAACCAGGTGAAACTATGAGACAATAAATTATTTTGTAAGTTAAGCCGCAAGGTTGGAGAGTGATTTGTTCTGCAGCATTAGATAATTATAACATTAGAGAAAAGCTACCTAATATGTTCCCTGAAGTATGAGTGCATTCATAAACAGAGATTAGTGACTGCTTCTAGACTAGACACTTCTAGAAGTAAGAGTGTCACTGGGACAGCCAGGCTTATTGCAGGACTTCAGGGGAAATACAGCAGTATTCATGAAATACAGCAGTATTCATGAAATATAGCAGTATTCATGAGTTGAACTCTATGCCAGTCCAGCTTGTGAGGGCCCTCAAAGAACATAGAATAAAATTTCCATCTTTTCTTAGCTTATGTGATAAAATATGGGGAACAAAATCCAGGTAAAGGCCATAGATCTATGCAAGAAGTCACCAGGGCAAGGACTGGGCTACCTCACTCAAGGAACAGAGTAGATGGAGGTGTCAAAGAAAGAAAAAAAAAAAAAATGGCCTCCCCGTGAAACAATACTCACAGTGAAGGGGGCCAAAATAATTTTCAATCTACACTAAGAAAATTGATCACTTAACACATTACCTAAGTGGAGCCACTAACATCAGATAGAACTAGACAATTAAACTAAC
Organism: Tupaia tana; assembly: GCA_026018925.1. Classification (NCBI taxonomy): domain Eukaryota; kingdom Metazoa; phylum Chordata; class Mammalia; order Scandentia; family Tupaiidae; genus Tupaia; species Tupaia tana. The sequence continues at coordinate 116,813,126 of JAKSZU010000003.1, forward strand.
TCAGAGTTTAACTGGGTTCTTTTCTCCCAGTGACATAAAACCAGAATGTCAAGAAAACATCTACCTCTATTTCTCCTCCCTGACCCTAGTGGATAAGAATCTAAGTCTTTTTTTTTTTTTTTTTTTTTTTTTAGTTCTTTTGCTACAGGGTACATGCACTCACTATAGAGACAGAAAAAGACACAGTGAGAGGAAAAGTGAGAAATCACCCCTCAGGAGGGATAGCCATGCCACAATCCCTTCTCCTCCATTCTTCCCCTGGGATTTTAGGCAGGCATGCATGCAAGCCCAGAGTGAGTTTTAAGCCACCAGGTCTGGAACTTGAACCATGTTTGGCCATGTGGAAGTCCAGCGCCTTAACCACCACATCACCATCACCTGCTGACCTCAGGATCTAAGTCTTGAAGAGGGTAATAGCAAGTAATCAGAGCCAGGACACACACTGGGACATGCTAAGATAGTCTAGACTTTGATGAGAGAAAAAGAGGTTTGAAATTGAGTATGGAATTAGACAAATATTAGGACTAATATTAAACAATATTATGAAGCCATCCCAATGTGATATTAAGAAATAAGAAAGCAGGAAAATTTCAACATAACACAGTTGAAAACAGTAATTGGGGAAAAAATAAGGTGATTTTTATGTATCTCAATGAGTCGAAATTCCTCAATATAGAGGTTTTACTTCATATGTTCATGCTGACTTGAAAATATTCAGAGGTTGATAGCAGAAATGCCATGTGGACGGAATATCTAGAAATCATAGATAGAAATGTATAACTGGGCCGAGTTGCAGTGGCATACAGAGAGCACCACTGCTTAGGATAGGAGCACACAGGAGGCACAGCTTCAGTCCCACACCAACCTGAACGCTCATGGGACTTGAGAAGCTGATTGGGAGGTTGGAGCAGAAATGGCAAAGTGAGACCCTGTCCAAAAATGTCTCTCTCTCACACACACTCACAAAAGAAGAAAAGAAAAGAAAAAAAGAAAGAAGAGAAAAGAAAAGAAATGTGTGGCTTAACTGAAGATCTTAAACCATAAAGGGACAATGTGTCACTTGAGGCTTTGGAGTTATTAGTGTTGCTGTTGTGTGTCAAGTCACGGGCGCCAGTAGGACTAACGGACATTCTCATCCCAGCTCTATCACTGAAAAGCTACAAGAGCCTCAGTCTCTCATTCACCTTCTTTCACGTTAGGTCCTTCATCTAGAAAATGGATATTAGCAAATCTACTTCATGAAATCACTAATTAAATGTAACAGGGTATAACTGAGTACTTGACACTTTAAACAAAGTCTGATAACTACGTTTATAAGTATGGTAGGCTAACTTTTATTCTGACTTTATTGTCAATTTTGAATAGCATAGATATAGTACTGATATCTTACTACCATGGACAAATTATTCCTGGGATTACAACAACAAAGGAAATGATTCCTTAAGAGAAAAAGAAGTATAATATATACATTCACAAAATCTATAACAGTTACATACACATAACTTTTCATGGAAATTTGATTTATAGCTTTAAAGAAAAAAAGAGTCTTAAAACCATGTAACCCCTAATGTATCCTTTCCCTCAAGCTATAAACACACCTCTAGTTATGCTGTCCAACAAAAATATACCACAGCAGGTGGAGTTACAAAAAAAGTAACTGGTTTCAATCTTTTCATTCATTTCAGTCTATTCCCTCAACAAAAACTTCAAACTGCAGGTGCATGCAGCATACTTCTGCTCTGACAAGAGCAGTGTATCTCTGTAACCAGGGCTTCACCTAATGATGTGTGAACTAAATGTTAACTGCAGCTAGATGACTCCATGCCAAGAAAGCCCCAGCTGAGGGTCTCGCCTGGAAGAGGGGCTAAGCCACAGCAAAACACCGAAGAGTGGGCTTGGATCTTCAGTCCTTGGGACGTCATCATTCTTTCCTTCTCTCCAACTTCTAATGTTTTAAAAACAGTGTAAATTAAATTGGAATTTTCAGTTTGCAGACATTCCTCATTTTAGGGTCTAAATTTGATTTCAGTCTGGAAACTAGCATCTAAATGAGTTTGAGAGAGGAGTATGTTTGAAGAAAGGTCAAGCCAGTCAAAGTACAACACTAACCAATTATTGTAGGGAGGAGGTTCACATCTGGAACCGGTTACGTGTGGAACAGAAGGAAGAGTTTTCTTAGGACAGTTGGTTTAATTACATTTTTAAAACAAGAAAAAGTAACCTATGAGTGCCAGCTAATCTCAAATGCAAATGTGTTACCTCTAGCTAGTGAATATATTTGCTTCTTCTTTCTACTGGAATCATTAGTACTATATCCACAAGTAATTTCTATCAGTTGTTGATCAACTAAGATAAACTTTGGACTGTCTCTTTGAGGGGCATATTCTACCTAGGGGTTTATGTGTATTAGGGTCAAATATAGGTGTTCAGATATCTTGTCTCTTTATAAGAAAAAGAAAAGACGCTGTGAAAATAAGCACGATTCTAGGGAACCAGCAGTTAGCGTAATGGCTATGTTGCTGGACTCCCACGTAGTCGACCGCGGTTCGCGTCCCAGACCCGGTGGCTTAAAACTCATGCTGGGCGCGTATGCATGTGTGCCCAAGATCGTGAGAGGAGAATGGAGAAGGGACTGCAGCGTGACCATCCCCCCTGGGGGGTGATTTCTCGCTTTCTATCTCTATGTCTCTGTCTGTCTGGGGAGCACACGTGCCCTACAGCGAAAACCTCTCCAAAAAAATAAATAAATAAATAAATAAGCATGATTCTAGCATAAGACTGAGTTAGATTTTAATTTACTAGCTGTGTGACTTTGGGAATGTTACTTAATCTTTCTTTATCTTTTCCTTATCTGGTAAATGGGGATAATTCTTATCTTAAAGAGAGATATGTTCTGATTACTATATTAAATCATACAGCATATGTAAAACAGTGAACAATTATAAAACTGTCTAGCTACAAAAAGTATTCAACAAATGGTAACTCTTTACCCCTCCCATTCTCTCTTACTTCTATTATTTGTTAACAATGTATCCTTGCAACAGTGATGTATTTTTGGCAAATATAATAAGACAGGAAACTGTATGTAGCTGACAATAAAAAATATCAGTAGTATACTACAGGAGAATACAAGAAATTAAGCAAATACGTAGATTCACAAATATTCTCCCTCAAATATCTCAACAAATTTTATTGTCGTTATATGCAATTCATAAGATGTATTCCTACCATATATTTTTATGATTGTAGCAAAATGAACTTTAATGATTTTACCTGTCCCCTGCCCCATCCCAACATCACCAAACCAGGGGTAGCACATTTGGATCATCTTGATCCTCCACAGGCAGGGCAATGGGAAGTCCTAGTCCATACATCCTGGACTACAGTGTGTCAGCACTTTTGTAGCCAATGCCTTTCTAACATTTGAGGCAACCAGAGAACATGCTACTTTTGTCCAGAGTAGAGGAAAGAATTCTGCTTTGCATGAAGAAGTTGAGTTTAGCTACGAATGATGCTGAAAGCAACATTTTACTCCAGAGGATCAGGTTATGACCTTTCAAATGAAACTCAGCCAGAACATTTATATCACATTAACACCAGTGAATGGGAAAGAGAGAGGAGGAAAGGAGATATAATTATATTTGCAAAGGCAGAGTTGCATTGGTCATTTTAATTGCCTTTTCCCTAAGTTTTACTGAGGTTCATAATATATTTCATGAAGTTAATAGTAATAGTAAATCCGCTCTAATTTAACAGTTTCCCCCCACTGGCACCCATGTGCAGGGGTAAATCTGTAAGGATGAGTTAGGGGACAGAGGGAACCAGTGCTAACCAAGATTGGAGTAGTAGCATCTAAAGAGGATTTCAAAAACATCAGATGCTACAGACCCAAAGTGGTAGAACGATATATCACAATTATCAAAAGAAAAGAGAGTTGTTTGTCCATATTTCAAAACCCCTTAGGGACAGCTTGTTGGCACAGAGTTTTGGTCTTTGTGTGTGTGAAGCAGAGTACAGAACCAGATAGAATCGATACTGAAATGACATGTAAGACAAGGGAACTGTGCGATGTGGCTGAGCATTTGTTCTTGTTACACTCTGTTCTGTTTATAAACATCCCCACTATGTGAATAATAAAAAGCTAAGCACAGGTCTTTGTTAACCCTCCAGGATCTTTTTGGTACTGGAGGGGCATGGGAGGAAGCGTTGAGGTTTTGTGTGCTAAAGCTTGTCAAGGGCACATCAAAATGTAATAATGAAATCAACTCCCAGACAGATTGGGTGGCAGATTTTGGCAGCTAACAAGGAGCTTTCTCGTTATAGGATGTGCAAGCTTGTGGGCTGCACTGCAATTAGAAATGAATTTTTTTTCCTGCTCTCTTCTTATACTTTTCATTCTCATAAGTGACAACAGCAAAAGAGTATTTCTCACTCTCTAATGTACTCTATCCATCTCCTTGTTGCTAAAGTAACTAGCATCCTTAATTTAACATCAAATTTTTAAAAAATTGTATCAATGCTATTCAGTGTTTGTGAGATTTTGATATCTCATGGAAAAGTAAGTCATAGATTACTTAAAGCTAATTCTCTTGACTTTCTCTCTGTGTATGCAAAATATCCTTTTGCTATCCTTTTTTTTTTTTTTTTAATTGTTGTTGTTGTGGTTTTAACCATATGTCTCCAGTAGGAAAGCAAGATCTTTGTTTCTTAACAGCTGATATGTACTTGCTACTGTGTCACGCAGGAGTCCACAATACTGTTAGCGACAACTAAATCATTTCCACAGAAACTAATTTAGTATTCAGAAAAGAGAAAACAACATTACTTCTGCTACTTAATAAATGGATTTCATGTGGAAAAAGAAAATTTAAAAAACAGTGAACCCTGTCAACATGGTTTTCAGGGATTGAAGGTGAGATACCCAAAGGCCCCTAGCTGAGCCAGGATTAGGACTCCCAGAACCTAAGTGGGCAACTCCCAGGTAACCAAAAGAAATCTTGGAAGGGAGGGGAGGAGGGACCGAAAGGGAGGGAAAAGAAGACTGGGCCACCAAATCCGGCTCTTTAAACACACCCAGGGGATGTCCATTCAAGAGGAAGCTACTACCGTAAAGCATGGCTTCTAATAGGAGGGTTGATTTACTCAACTTTCACAGAATGGAGGAAAGGGACAACAAAGTCACATGTGGTTTAAAATTTTTTACAAGATAAGAGGGTTTTATTTTAGAAAACAATAATAAGTTTAAGCATCAGATTGTAAGTCCTTAGCAGATAAGAAAACTAGCCATAAATCACTCTTTAATTTACTAGGGGCAAGAAAATATGTACTTACACATTCAAGATTTCTTTGAATTAACCACCATCTTTAAAATACGTTTACTATGTGTCAGGCACTAAACCAGGCTCTTGAAGTACAGGGGTAAACCACAAGCCTCCTCTTCCTTGCCATGGTCAAGTAAAAGTAGTAAAAGGGAGATAAAAAAGAGCTTATGCAGAGTGTGCCACAGAGGCCCAAGATGGAGTTATGCTCACATCACTTCACAGAGGGGAAGCAGGAGCTGAGTCCTAAGAGCTGCAGAGGTGTTTCAAGACAAGCTGGTAGGAAAGGATGTTCCAGCAGAGAACCCCACTAGTCAGAGCTCAGAGGGCTGGAATGTTGCATGAGGAATGAGGCTGCAGACTTAGGCAGACAGAGAAATTGAAGAGCAAATATTCCACAACATGGAGTTTGGATATAAAACACATTGAGGGCTTTTAGATGTGGGAGACATGATCTGAGCCTTTCACAGAGATGGTTAGGCAACCCTATAGCAAACAGATTGGAGAGGACAAAAGTATCAACAGTTTTTCTTACAAAATGACACTTGGGAGAAGTCAACAATTACCTCAACTTCTTGTTAAGATACACACCATGACACTGGAAAAAAAAAAAAAAAAAAGCAAAAGCAAATATCAAAAGACAATATCCTAACCTAGACAAAGGGGCCATTATCAGAAGATAATTAGAGCTGGATTGAGATACACCTGACTCTCCTTTTCACTCTCTTTGCATTCGCTGACCAAAATCCAAAATGACACTGAGTGGTAAAAAAGTACATTTCGGGAAAATGGGTATAAATACAGCCCTGGGATCACAGATGTATTTTTTCATGTATTAAATCAATTCATCAAGTCAGATAAATAAGGAATCAGGGTAGGAGCAAGTTGTCCTGTCAGTAGAGTAACGATACACTATAATTCAGGCCTGTCAGAAACAGGAGCCAAATCCATGAACTCACTTCCATGTGGCCACAGCCAATGATTCAATCTCGGGGTGTAGAAAGGGCGATCTAGTCTTTGGTGTATCTACAAACACTGAATCTGAATACTTTCTTGAGGATGAACAAAGGAAAATCAATATTTGCAGGAAAAGAGAGATGAAATTACATCTAGAAAACAGGGAAGAATAAAAACACTTCATAACATTATTATCTATTTCAGATTATGAGAATATAAAATCTCAGATTCAGATTATAAGATTGTAAAACCTCTATAAGATTTCACAGTAGAAATCTTTCTTTCTTTCTTTCTTTTTTTTTTTTTTTTTTGAGAGGTTTTTTTCTATAGGGCACATGCACTCGCCAGACAGACAGAGAGACAGAAAGTGAGAAATCAGTCCCCAGGGGGGATGGCCATGCCGCAATCCCTTCTCCTCCATTTTCCTCTCGGAATCTTGGGCACGCATGCACACACACCCTGCATGAGTTTTAAGGCACCCGGTCCAGGACTTGAACCATGGTTGACTACATGGGAGTCCAGCGACATAGCCATTACGCTAACTGCTGGTCCCTCACAGTAGAAATCTTAAAAAATACTTGGTTTCCTCAATGAAAGACAAGAAGACAAAGTATCTATGAATAAAAACACTCTAAAGGAAAGAAAAATTTGAGGTGAGATGATGAAAGGATAGTAATAAAAAGGGTAAATGAAAAATAAAAGAATAATAACAAAATATTAACAAATACAAAAGATAATAAAAAATGAAAAAGAATTTCAAGGACACTAAAAATACATTATTAGAATTACTATCTTTCATTGAGACCAGCAGGTGGAATGATAGTTAAGGTCCTGGATTCCCACATGGCCAAGTGTTAAGTCTTGGACCTGGTAGCTTGAAAATCATGCTGGGAATGTATGTGTGCATACTCAAAATTCTGAGCAGAGAATAAAGGAGAAGGTATTGCAGTGTGGCCATCACCCTGGAGGCTGATTCATCACTTTCCCCCCACTGTCTTTTTCTCTGTCTTTCTGGAGAGATAAAAAGTATACAAAGCCCTATGGCAAGCCTCCATCACCCCCCCCCCCCATAAGAGAATAATGATCTTCAAAGTCTGTATTGAAGGGAGAGGAAAATCAGGGGTGCAAAAGCTCGAATCAGTGTTGTGTGGTGCCGCGGATGCTTTCTCAGGGACAAAGGGAAATATGCAGGAACAAGGACAGGAGAGCTGTAGGTGATCAAATCACCAAGTCAAAGTGACGCTGAATGATGATTCTAAAGAAACGAATGACATGAAAGAAAAGTAGTAATACTGAAACAAGTTCTCCTGAGATGAAGAAAGGTCTGTGTAAACAGATTCAATGGTTCACAGCTTGCAGTTCATGAGAAATGGTTCACAGGAAAACCAAAGAAAAAGTGCATGCCTACGCACACATTCTGATAGGATGGTTCACATTCAAAAGTAACTGAAAAGATATCCAAAAACAGGGATACAAAGCAACAAATTGTGATCACTCTTAGGAATTTCCTTTGAAATTTTAAATACCATGTACCAATAGAGGAACATGTAATTTATTGATGAAATGTTAAACATATCTGTGTAAAATCTACCAACCATTTATTTCTAAGAAATTATAAAAGAAGATAAAGACATCCCCACCCTTTGCCCAGAAGCATACAGCCAGCAGCAGCTTCCTTTAAATGACATGGGGGAGAAGGGGCAACAGGTGGCATAATGATTATGGCACTGGACTCCCACATGGACAACTGTGGCTCAAGTTTCTAGACCTGGTGTGTTGAAAATCACACCATGTGGGTGTGCATGAGTGACCAAAATCCCAGGAGGAGAATGGAGAAGAAGGAATTGTGGCATGGCATCCTTCCTGGGGGGTGATTTCTCACTTTCCCTCTCACTGTCTCTCTCTCTCTGGCAAGTGCATGTGTCCCATGGCAAAAACCTCAAAAAATAAATTAATAAAAATTTCAAAATAAGTGATATCGGTTTATTCAAACCCAGTCAGAAGTACGATTTTAAAAAGTGACCTCATGGAGGCTGGACAGGGGTGCAGTAGTACTGTGACACTCTGCAAGGATGACCCACAAGGGAAGACTCCAGGTTCACACCAGAGAACCCACTGAATCTACTGAGTATACAGATGCCTGTGACCCGGGCTGGCTAAAGCAGGGGTAGACACTGTTAGGGGTCCTCTCTCTCTCTCTCTTCCTCTCTCTCTTACTCTCCCTTCCTCCATCCCTCCCTCCCATAAAAGAGACAACAAAGTTGGAAAAATAATAAAGTCTTATCTCATGAGCGAAGTGTTGAAACCAGTATATGACAGGCTGCCTCTGGAATGGTCCCCAGTGATTGCCGTCTTGTGAGACACACTTTTGTGTAATCCCTTCTCCCTGAGTTCTCCCCTTTTAATAAATACAATGTGGTAGAAGTAATAAAATGTCACTTCCAAGATTAAGTGACAAAAAGATCAGCTCCTGTCTTGGACACTCATTCTCCCCCTCACTCCGAGGACTACAGCTACCATGTTGTTAACCTACCCCATTGAGCAGCCCACATGGCTCAAAACAAGAAAGTGAGGCCCTCAGTCCAATATCTTATGGGGAAATGAGCCTTGCTGACAAATGTAGGCTAACAGATTATAAATGAAAGCCCCAGTTGAGCCTTCAGATAAGGATACAACCCAAGGGAGCATGTGATTTGCAATCTTCTGAAAGACCTTGAACCAGAGGAATCCAACTAAGTCATGCTCAGATTCCTGACATGAAAACTGAGATAATAAATACCTATTATTTTAAACCACTACATTCTGGGATAATTTGCTCTCAAGCAATAAATAATCAATACATAACACATTAATACTGAAGAAAATAAAGAGTTAAGAGGATAGCATATGCTTTGATCTTTCAGTCTTCTGGTTTTCTGCAATTTCTACCATATGACCTCTTTTTCTAATAATTTTTAAATCAATTTTTAATATTTTTATTTATTTATTTATTTTATTTATTTATTTTTAATTTGCTATAGGGCATGTGCACTCACCAGAGAGAGAGAGAAAGTGAGAAAGCAAGTCACAAGGTCTAGAACTCAAACTGTGACTGGTCACATAGGAGTCTAGCATCTTAACCACCACCGTCACACCTGCTGGTCCCCTCAAGGCCTTTTTTTTTTTTTTTTTTTGGAGGTTTTTGCTATAGGGCGTGTGCACTTGCCAGAAAGACAGAGACAGAGAGACAGAAAGTGAGAAATCACCTCAGGATGGCCATACCCCAGTCCCTTCTCCTCCATTCTCCTCTCAAGATCCTGGGCATGCACATACATGCGCCTGGTGTGACTTTAAGCCACCAGGTCCGGGACTCGAACCGCAGTCGACTACATGGGAGTCCAGCAACATAGCCATTACGCCAACTACTGATCCCAACCTTTTTCAAAAGAACTGAAAATTAACTGAAAATTTCCATCTCAGCCTTGAGATGGAAAATGCCTGTAATTTCATCAAGATCTTCATCCATGCACTAATCTCACCAAGTCTCTGACCATAGACTATATAGACATAGAAATTAGATAATCAATCAATTAATCCACCCATCGATTTATCTTTAATACAATGTCAAAAATATCCTCATACAGACTATATAATCAATATATAACATCCTGACCTAATACTATTTAAAATCACACAATTTATTTGTAAGATGATAGTATAGTGGTAGAGATCATATCACTAGTAGAGGACCCTGGTTTGAATGGTGACTCTGCCAGAGTTATCTAGTAACTTTCGGCAAGTTATATAATCTCTCAGTGCTTCAGTTTTCTCATCTATAAAACAGAGATGTGATATGTAAAGACTATGAATGTGGCATGGTACTTGCATAGTAAATGTGAGGTATTATCATATATTATAGAACTGAAAGTAGAAAAAAAGGAAAACAAATTTACTCAACTACTATTCTCAAGTGAAGATAATTATATACTGCTCTTTCAAACTTAATTCTGGCAATTAAAAAACTATGTCAGAGGCCAGCAGGTAGTGGGGTGGTTAAGGTGCTAGACTCCCAGAGTCAAGGGGAGCTTGAAAATCACACTGGGTGCATGTGTATGCGTGCCCAAAATTCCAGCAGGAGGCAAGAGTAGAGTGGCCATCTCCCCCTGCAGGGTGATTGCTCACTTTCCTTGTCACTATCTCTGTCTCCCAAGCAAGTGTATGTACTCTATGGCAAAAAAAAGAAAGGAGAAAGAAAGCGAGAGAGAGAGAGAGAGAGAGAGAGAGAGAGAGAGAGAGAGGAGAAAGAAAGAAAGTAAGCAAATGTATTAAAATATACACATTTCAAGACACTGCAGAAAATATGAGATAAAAAAAAAACAAACCATAAAAGGTAACAAAGAAAACAATAAACATCAAAATGAGTCAATTACACTAATGATGAGAACAAATAAAAATAGGTTACACTTGCCAGTTTTTTTAAGAAAAAGTTTTCCCAAATTTGTTCAAGGGAACAAAATATTTTATTAGCTTCCTGAGGTTGCTGTAATAAATTATTACAAGTTAGATGGCTTAAAACAACAGAAATGTATTCTCACAGTTCTGGAGGTTAGAACTTCAAAATCAAAGTGTTGGGAAGACCATGCTCCCTCTGAAGACTCTGAGAAAGAATCTTTCCTTGCCTCTCTCCAGCTTCTGGTAGTTGCCAATCTCCTTAGCATTTTGCTCATAGCTCTATCACTCCAATTCCACCTCAATCTTCACAAGGCCCTCTTCTGTGTGCATTACCCTGTTTTCAAATCTCTCTCTGTACAAGGACACCAGTCATTAGATTTAGGGCCAATTTGAATCCAGTCTGACCTCATTTTAATTCAATTACATCTGAAAGGCCCTTTTTTCAATTGAGGTCATATTCAGAGGTCCCAGGGATTAGTACTTCAACATATCTTTTGAGGGACACAACTCAACTCACAACAGATACATATTGTTTACCAAAGATATATCTGAAAATAATCAGAAACAATTTAAGTATGCGACAATAAAGAAAAAGTCAAGTTAGCATGCATCTATATAATTAAATACTAAAAACTTCCCAGCAGGTGCTGTAGTAGTTAAGGCACTAGATTCCCACATAGCTGACCACAGTTCAAGTCCTGGGCCCAAAGACTTGAAAATCACGCAGGGTATGTGTGCACATGTGCCCCAAACCCCAGGAGGCAAATGGAGAAGAAGAAACTATGGCATGACTATGCTCTTGGATAGTGATTTCTCACTTTCTCTCTCAAGAAACAAAACAAGATAAACAACAACAAAACCTACTAAAATTTAGATTGTGGAATAATAATCAATATGCAAGCAGATGTTAGTGATATAAAGTAAAATATTATAATATAACATGTACTTTTTAATTAATTTTTTTAAAAATTATTTTATTTAACTTATTTTATTTTTTTATTTTAATGACCAGAGATGGACAGAATGAGAGAGAGAGAGAGGGAAAGTCAGAAGGCAAGCCACCAGGTTCAGGACTCAAACCATGGTCAGCCATGTAGGAGACCAGCACCCTTAACCACCATGACACCTGCTGGTCCCATACTTTTTTAATAATATGTAAAAGGCCAGCAGGTGCTGTAGTGGTTAAGGTGTTGGACTCCCACATGGTCAACCATGGTTGGAGTCCTGGCAGCTTGAAATCCACTCTGGAGTGTGTGTGTGTGTGTGTGTGTGTGTGTGTGCATGCACCCAAATCCCAAGAGGAGAATGGAGGAAATGGGATTGTGGCATGGTCATCCCCCTCCCAGGGGTTGCTTTCTCACTTTCTCTGATTCTGTCTTTCTGATGAGCACATACACTCTATAGCAAAATTCTCTCTAAAAAATTAAATAAAGTAATAAAAATAAGTAAAAAGATATAATGATCTTAATCTATGTAGGTACATACATAAAAGAAATATTAGAAGAAATACACTGGAATATTGATAGTGGTTAATACTGGTTGGTAGTATTAGGACAGATTTTATTTCATCTTCATAATTTTCTGTACTTTAAGTATTTTAATATAATTACACTCTTTTTTTAGACTTTCATAGTCTTTGCCTTATAACAACAAAAATAAAGTATATTTTTAATACCTATGTTCTGATAGCTGCAGATTTGTTTTTGTGCTTTTTGAAGGCATTTAATCAATGCCCAAGCATGTAGGGAATATGAGATAGTTTATACATACTGTAGTAATTAAGATCATACTTTGGGGTCAGCAGGTGGTTAAGACGCTGAACACTCCCACATGGCCAACCATGGTTCAAGTCTTGAACCGGGTAGCTTTCTCTCTCTCTCTCTCTCTCTCTCTCTCTCTCTCTCTCTCTCGTGTGTGTGTGTGTGTGTGTCTAGTCAAATTTCAAAAATAAATAAAATTAAATAAACAATTAAAAAAACCATACACCAGTAACTGGATCTGTTCCTCTAGCTGCAAGAACTTGGGCAAGTGACCCAACTACCGTGCATTGCAGTGTCTGCATATGTAAACTAGAAATACAATATGGTCTGTCACAGAACATTTTCCTAGTAAGGTTTTTACTCACATATTCAACAGAAATAATAGACAAGCCACTTTTTACCTATAATGTGGCATTCGTTTCCTATGGTGCATCTGATGGTATCAGTAGGACTAGAAGAGGTGGCAGTCGTGTGCCTCTCTAAATGTTCCACATGCATATTCTGGGTGCAGGTGTTTCCCTCACTGACTTAATGAAACACAAAGTACAGAGCCCTCATGTGACACAAATACCCAAATGGAGACTGGATAGTTGTATTTGTCTTCACCCTACCAAAAACACATGTAAGAATGATGTATTTCCAGATATTATTTGATATCCTTCAAGTGCTTTGATCTTGTGAGGATTTAATGTCATAGACCTTCAATTACTTGTCCAGCTTCCAGTGAAACAGGCCACGGAGCAGCTGAGGGCCCAGATACTTCATTCAGTTCGTATGTGTTCCGGCCTGGCTCTCCCAAGCTACAGGTACAGAAGACCTATGGCACCCCCAGTCCCACCCAGCCCCGCTGACTGTGGGAGCATGTTCTTGGGCCTGAGCTATCCCCAGAGCAGGGCAGTCTGAGATGTGCCCACTACACTAGCTCTGCTGACAGGCATGCCTGATTTCTGAGTCATCTCATGGTTCTGCGCACCCTGACCCACATGAGCTTAAATAAACCGTTCATGTAACAAATACTTCCTGAGTACAGGCCTTGTACTACATGCAGAACAAAACTGCACCTGTGACCTTTGTGAATTAAAGCGTTAAACAAATATAGACTCAAACATAGTGATAGGAACATGAAAGAAGCAATAGGACGCAAAGATGAAGAAAAGCAGGCAAAGGTGATTAGCTAGGTTGAAAAGTCAAGGAAGGTCTCTTTGAGAAGGAAACAATTAGTTGAAAATCTCAAGGATAAAAGAAACTGGCCATGCCAAAGGGGAGAGGGTGGCCCAAGTGAACGTTACATGCATGAAGGTCCTAAATGAGCAAACCAATGGCTGGATGGTGAGACCATTGAAAATTGGGGGCCGGCATGTAGTATGGTGGTTAAACTGTTGGACTCCCACACAGATATCTGTGGTTCAAGTCCTGAACCTGGTGGCTTGAAAATCATGTGGCATGTGTGTGTGTGCATGCCCAAAAATTCCAAGAGGAGACTCTCTCTCTCTCTCTCTCTCTCTCTCTCTCTCTCTCTCTCTCTGGTGAGCACATATACACTACAGCAAAAACTTTTTTTAAAAAAGAAAGAAAAGTAAAGGAAAAAGAGAGAAAATGGACTTGGTGAAAATCTTCTTGATGGGCTGGCAGTGGGGGAGTTGAAAATGAGGACTAGAGTTCAGTTTAGAAAATGTGATATTTTAAATACTTGGTCATCAATTACCCACATGGAGATGAAAGGAGGCAGTTGGATATACATGTCTGGAACTAGGATGTGGGTATGAGCTCGAGATGAAATGTGGAAGCCATGAGTGCTAGAATTGCCCAGGCCTTGTAAGCCAGTTCTTGCCTTTGTAGAGCTTGGCCTGGACACAGCTTGGTTGGCTGGGCTCCCCCGTTCACTGAGGTATAGGCCCTGCAGTGGACAGAGATCCACTCTCGGATCCCAGCCAGCTGACATCCAGACCGAAACGACTCCTGTAGGCTTCTGTACTCAATATCTGCAGCCTATAATCCAAATCCAGACTAAACTGGACCATATTGCACTTGTATTTTAAATGACTATCAGTATCTCTCTGTTGGGAAGTTCACCATGCTTCAGAAAAGTGGGGTGAAAAAAACTCCTGGATTAGATAGCCTTGTTTGTGTTCAGTTGAATAGGTTTTGCTCATGTGATGTGAACTGAGGGATATACAAGAAAAGCAAGTCCTGGTAACTTTTCTTTCATGTCTACTTAGTCCCTGGCCCTTTGCAAATGGTTGGACCTCCTACTCCATACACCCACCTTGAGCACCAGGCATGGGTGTACTAGGACTGTCCTGTCCTGGCTCTCTAGATCAATGGCTCTCTCGTCTTCTTGTGCAACTCCCTGAGGGTGGAGAGAGCATTTTAGGTAAAGCAGTCCGTAGGTGTGAAGGCAAGAGCTGGGCTGTAGGCTCTATGGGAGCTGCCAGCAGTTGAGCGTCTCTCCAGCCTAGGGTAGGTGCTGAATAGCAGCAGAAAAGGAGCAGCACAGAGCAGCAGTATCTGCTTTCCAGGGCCATGTGAACCTCACATCAGTGCCGGTGGATTAAAAGCCCTGTCTCTTCTGATTCAGTCAGCTGGAGTAAAACACGCCAGTGCAAATGGGCAACTAGCAGGGAGCAGGAAGACGGTGGGCAGGAGAAGCATTTTGAAATTTATCATGCCATAAGAGGAAAAGTTGAGACAGAAACACACTGGCAGCACAACGGAGGGAAAGAGGAGGAGATGCCTCCCCCTGGATCCAGTGCACACACAAGGCTGAACACACAGGAGATTCTGGTGGGCCCCGTGAACCAGCCTGAGGAAGGTGAATAGGTGAATTTCTGTAGGGCAGTTGACATTCAGAATCTGCCCAACAGGGAAATAAAGAGGCAAAGAAATGGCAGGAGTGTCCTTCTGTGCACGGAATCCCAGGAGCTGCCAAACTTCATGCCAGGCAGCGCAGTTCCCTGACAGCTTGCTAACTGGCCAACGCCTCTGATGGTGATGGAATAGAGGCATCCTGAGGTTAAAGGGGTTAGTGTGTCTGCACATGGAATGCCTGTGTTGGGGCAACCGCCTTGGTTAACTGGCTGAGTTCTCTTCTGAGTTCTCTGAGTTTCTCTGTTATCAACAAACACAGCTATAGAAAGTTTTTGCACCAGGACAACAGAGTACAATCAGCAATGGGAATGGTTTATAAACCCACTGAGCCATCACAGTATGCCAGCTGTCCCCACTCAAGATGAGAGGTGGTCGTAAGGAGAGAGTATATAGCAAGAGAGGCAGGAAGGAAGGGTTCTCAGCCTGGACCTGTAAGGCAGGTCCAGATGGGGGCAGGAGGTGCTCTCTATACTAGGGAAACCAAGAATGAATCGCCAAGGAATAAGAACTTATTATAGTTTCTCCGAAGACACTTCCTTCAGCTCTCCCCACTCCCACGGTTTTGGAACTGACTGAGAACTTGATGCATAAGTCAGATAGATACCAGAACATCAGCTTTATCACTAGCATGACTGGATCAGCGAATGTCACAATCAGGATCCCTAACTTCCTGTCCCTACCCTGAACTACAGGTTTTCTAAGGCAGAGGCACACGTGCAGCTTGCCCTGTCAGACACCACAGGAGAAAGAAGAGTATGCCCTGCCTGCAGGCAAACTGGGCCAATGGAAAGAAAACCAGAGGGAGCCTACCCACAGAAAGTCATTTATTTCCCCCAATTAGGCAATCAGATAAGTCCCCCTTTCCTTAGGGAGGGAGCTGGCAGGAAGGGTGAAAGTTTCCTCCCTTCCTAGTATTTCCAGAAGGACAGATGTTTCTGTTTTATAGGCCTCAGTAGGGATGCCTGGAAAGGAAGAAAACGATTCTCTTTGCATTGTACTGACATATACTGTCAGATTACACATTTTGATATTTAGAGAAGAAAAATTCTAATTTCTGTAAGTCGTTTTATCTCACTGTGGGGTTTTTTGTTTGTCTCTATGTTTGGAGGGGTTGTTTTGTTTGTTCGTTTTATATTCTTCAAATATAAAACACAAAGACAAAGCTGGTTTAAAGGACAAAGGTAAGAGCTATGAAAAGTCCAGGCTCAACCACAAGGACTTCCCTCTCCTCCCTAGCAGCCTCTAAAGGTGACTCAGAGGGAGCTGGGACTACTTCACACTAATGTTTCCATTGGTGTTCACACCTCCGAAATGGTCCTGCTGCACTGGAAAAAACTGCTGACCGGAGACATAAAGGACTGCCTAGGTTGTGCAGCTGAGTCAGTGGTGGAGATGGAGCTCCTAAGATGCATTGCATATAGCTCATCTTGATGAGGGCTTGAGAACAACTCAGAGTTTCAATTCACTTGGAAAGGATGTGTTAATACTGGCCTCATTTCTTTTGGTCTTTCCATATAGTCCATCTACTCATACTCACAGGTTGCAGGGAGGCCACACCTAGCCAGGTACATGCAGAAGGGCTATGAAGACCTCTTGTTGCCATGGGTGCTGATACAAATCTTTGCAAAGGGGCAAGTAAGTATACTCAGGATGCTTCCACAAGAGGAAAGAGACAGACTAATGGAGCTTCTAAGGTCACCTCCAGCACTATCATTTGAATAAGCTGTTCTTTTTATGTCTCTGCTGCCCAGAAGGGACCAGTTAACCAAGATAAGAGACTCTTGTCACAATAGACGCTGCTGGTTAGAGCCTGTTGCCCTCACTCTACTCCCTGGCCTTCCACGTGAAAGGAAAAAGTAAGGATAGAATTTCTAAACAAAAAAGAATAAAACCAGTTTAGTTATTGAGCACAGAATTAGCTTGAATCATATGAAATCAACTGAAATGAAAACGTTAAATCATATGCTTTTATAAATCATAAAATGGCCAAATCTTGGCACTTTTACATATTTCAATCTATATTTCACTGGCCTGGTTCCTAACAGATTTGGCCCTTCCACCACTCCAAATAACAGGCTTTGGTCCCTGTTTATCCTCGATTTTGTCTCTTTACCTAGGAGAGGGACCAGCAAAAACAGTGGACCCTTTTATTTTAGGACATGTGTGCTCTACCAAGAGCCCCTGAGCATGACATCAGGAAAACAGCATGCCCTGCCCATCTCTAACACCGGCTCCTGGCCACCATCTCCTTCTCCTTGCTTTGGCTCATACTCACATACCCAATCATTCAGAGACCGCACCAAGACCACCAGCTGATTTCATACCAATTGCCAAATGCTTATGATAGAGAATGACTTTCACTACTTCAGAGGTCACAGAAGGGTCAGGGCCCAGGGTCTAGTATCTCTGCCTTTGATCACTTACTCTTCCAGAGAAGATTATCAGAAGTACATAAGAACACATTTATTTCTATTATCCCCCATAATTATCTCTACGGTATAATTCCTGCAAGTGTACACACAAGGTTTAAAAAGCCACTCAGCTAGTGTCAGGGGA
This sequence comes from Tupaia tana, assembly GCA_026018925.1. Classification (NCBI taxonomy): domain Eukaryota; kingdom Metazoa; phylum Chordata; class Mammalia; order Scandentia; family Tupaiidae; genus Tupaia; species Tupaia tana. The sequence goes on from JAKSZU010000003.1 coordinate 116,831,016, forward strand.
ATTTATATCATCGCACATTGGCAAGCCAGAATATCACTATTACCAAACTTACTTTACAAAACAAAGTGTAGGTAAAACCCAGGGAAGGGAAATTTGAACCTCAAACAGGATGGATGGGCTTATCATCATTGCACTACATTACAGGCTGACCTCTGCAGACTGGAAATTGGGTTACATCAACAAACCTCACTTTAAAGCGTGAGATGAAAGAGTGCCTCCCCAACGTTCTGCAGTATTACTGGCTCGGGTTTAAAGGAGGTATGCAGCCAGGTACAGTGTCACATTTCAATCTGTGATATTGACATGGATGTGAAAAACCTAAGCCTTTGAAACTGAGCCTTTCATATGTTGAACAAAAACCCCAAAAACGACACTTTGCTGTGAAGACCTGAAGGAGAGAGAAGGTAAAATGATAAAGGAGAAACTTTTACACACGGAACGTTCCTGAATTTTTCTGCCATGGGCTGTAATTCAAGTCTGCTAAAGTAGAGCTTAGTGGAGAAAATTGACATTGGTTTGTTTGGTTTTCCTCGATACCATGGCTCACCTGCTTTGTAAAGATGCCAAAAAGTCAGCGATGTGTCACCGACGTAAGGGAAGTTCTTTATTTAACAGAACTAGTCTTGCTTAGGTCGGATCTAATTATAGTTCCCCAACCTACCCCAGACAATAGCACCTTCTTGTCCTGCATTCACTTAGCTAAACTCATTTCTCCGCTGGATCAGCAAACTCCCAAGCAAGCAGTGAAGACCTCAACTGTTAAATGTAAGCTTCATTAATCCACTGCAAATAATCGTCGTATTTTTTTCTATAATGTTCCAAGAGGTAAATATCTTTGCTCTGTTTTTTCAATTCTTAGTATTGTGTTTTTAACCTAGAAATTAACAGATATCAAGCCAAATATCTCATCATCTGGCTTAATCAATAGGTGTGTATAAAGGAAATGAGGAACTGTGGAAAAAAGATTTCTCAATTTCCCAGAACTCACTTTAAACAAGGTTCTCAAATTCTGCCCACTCGTGACCTTCAGTTTAACATGGGAAAGAGTATTATCACAAGGGATATTTGAACTCTTTGTAAACAGGGACGAAAGACCATTTGCTAATATCTGATGGTACACAACCATTCTCTAATAGTAGAATACAAAGATGCCCTAATATTTTCATAGTCTTGAAAACATCTCCAGCCCCAGGACCTTCCTTGGCTCCCAGCCAAGCCCAAGTCCCCATTACCATGAACAGAACCCCAGGATACACTATGTTTCCCAATTCTTCATAGTCTGCTTCATTTGGCAAAGGACCTAAACCTAACCACAACAGTTAAAAAGAAAGGCTTACATTTGACTATAAAATATACAAATCATGAAATGTATACAACTAACAAAAACAGTTTCAGTTCTACTTGATGAGAGGAATTTTGTGGTGTGTGTGTGTATGTGTGTGTGTGTGTGTGTCTGTGTTTTAATTCAGCATTCCAGTAATGTGAAACCACTGTTTAAGGTAGAAAATCATTTTTCAATCTCAGGAAACATCGTTACTAGCTGCCAAAAGTCGATCCATATAATAAGAACTATTTGCTAATGCTGAACACCTGCGCTTTTATAGATGGCCTCTCAGGACAGCTGTAGCTGAGTCTTCAAGTCTACTGATACAGCAGCCAAGTAAAAACACACCATTTTAGATAAGAATGCTTGTTGAATTAGCCATGCATATATCTTCACTAAGTCTAGTATATTTATTGGTGGACTCTGACAGTCATTAGATACAATAAAGCATGATACAAAATATGTCCAGGATAAGGTTCCCAGATGCTAGGCCCTTACATCCTGAGGTGGTAGGATACACAAATCAAAACATACTAAAGGTATAAACATATAGTA